>OX387343.1:332500-989375 GCA_947563465.1 Archips xylosteana
AATGCCCTTGCAGGGTGCATGTTTGATACATTGTATTGTATAACACCTAGTAATTTTACAACATGTAAGCAATAAATCATTTGAATTTGAATTTGAATTTGAATCCACCCGAAGAAAAATCCGTAGTGCTACGGATTTTTTTTAAGTTATATTCGATTGCACCTTAACCTTTAAATGCTATTCAAAATTAGATTAGAGTCTGGCTAACGTAAGTTGGCAATTGAAAATAAGCACAAATTCCAAAAAAAAAAATATTGGCAATCTATTTTTTATTGTAATTGTCTTTGATCAATTATAACTGAAGATACACATTGCCGAACAAAATCCCCTTCAAAGAATGTCCGTACTTTTTTATTTGTTTGCGTAACAAATAAAATCATCACCTACACAGAAATTTGAACCTAGTCTTTACTTCATTACAGTCGAATTACGGTAGCGGCAAAACTCCACTTGACAATTTCACGCAACGTACTGAGAAAAAAGAAGGCCACTTTTATCAAAGTGGCGCTCATTTGGCTCGGCCATTTTCGGGCGCGCGACTGTGGATCTACAGTTATAATTGATCAAAGGTAATTGTAACGAAAACCTGTCACAATCACCGTCCAGACTGGTGATTGAATGGAATAAAAATAAATTTGAACTATCTATTAGAACAAATCTACAGTCAACACAATTCCGACCACAAAATTAGAAATATAGATTGTTAAAAGGAAAAAAGAAAGTAAAATTCTGACAGGAAACAAATTTCCTATTCAAACGCTACGGTGTTCCGTCCATTCAGTTCCATATTGTTAATTTTTGCTAGTTATTAGCGAAACTTATAGGTGAATTTACGAAAAATGAGGCTAGTCTGATATTCCGTAGATTAGCCGAGCATTTCCGTAGGTCTGGGCACAAGGCCTAAAGTTCGTAGATGTACGGATTTTTCTGTTAGATCTGGCACCGCTGGGTTTGTTAATTATTATAAATTTATATGTATTAGTTAACCAGGGCACGAGCGCAGTGGCTTTTATCGACCGGCCATTTGTCTGCGAGATAACTAAGTATCAATAATTCCGGTCGCCCTTCTCAGCCAGTTAAACAGACACCAATTTCATTTTATTGCTTAATATTAGGGTTGTTCATTCATGTGTGGGCGGTTGCCGCACAAGACTATTATAATAAGATATTATTAAACGTTTTTAAACGAAAGATTGTATGTATTGATGGATGTGTGGTTGTTATTTATAGTAATAGATTGATTTATTGGTAACATACTACTAAAATAATTATAATAACAAATTTATTGAATCAGGTGTTACTTTGCGGAGGTCCATATTAATAAATAAAAAATAAATAAATATCACGGGACAATTCACACCAATTGGCCTAGTCCCAAAGAAAGCTAGACAAAGCTTGTGTTATGGGTACAAGACAACGGATAAACATACTTATATAGATAGATATATGCTTAAATACATGTTAAACACCCAAGACCCGAGAACAAACATTCGTATTTTTCATACAAATACCTGCCCCGACACGGGAATCGAACCCGGGACCTCAAGCTTCATAGTCAGGTTCTCTAACCACTAGGCCATCTGGTCGTCTAATGAACTGAAACAAATAGGTACGTTGCTCACCCGCGACCTTACGATAGCTACGTTTTTGTAAAGATACCTTCTTTTAATAAACTATTTTTATTTTATTTTTATGTTTATTTTATTTATGTAAAAAATGTACCTACATACACGAATCACACAAACCCAACTATCGCCATCACCAAACTACACAGACGCGTTTCGAACTTAACCAGAGCTCATTTTCAGAGTACCGCAACCTTTCACTGTGCTACCAAATGTTGGACTAACAAACCAAAACATACGCATACCCATTTTTTACATAAACGTGGCTATCAAAAGGTCGCGGGTGAGGAAAGTAGCCATCGATGGGCCATCGCACCGACCATTTAATCGCCCATCGCGTAGCTGTAAGGGCTGTGACAATGGCTTACCGATTTCCCGGTACGCTAGCGATGACCGTATAGTAAATCGACTCTCGATCACGCGGCACGATTCTACCCCAACGCCGGCTAACGACGGAGAAAACGAATGAATGGCGAGAGGTAACGTAATCTCGACAAATAAATGCTACAAATAGCCCATTTGGGGGCCCTGCGCTAACTTGGGGGATCTAACTGTGATAGTATGCTTATTAGTAACGACGGTGAAACATTGTTTACTTTTGTTACGAGTAAATACTTTAGATATCATCATTATTATCATAATTTCAGCTGAAAACGACAGTGAAGACGTCCACTGCTGAAAATAGGCCCCCCAAGGCTCGCCAAACAGACCGGCCCCGCGCGATTTAGACGACCGGATAGCCTAGTTGTTAGAGAACCTGACTACGAAGCTTGAGGTCCCGGGTTCGATTCCCGGTCGGGGCAGATATTTGTGTGGAAAATACGAATGTTTGTGCTCGAGTCTTGGATGTTTAATATTTATTTAACTATGTATTTATCTATTTTGTAGTATGTTTATCCGTTGTCTAGTACCCATAGTACAAGCTTTGCTTAGTTTGGGACTAGGTCAATTGGTGTGAATTGTCCCGTGATATTTATTTTATTTATATTTATTTATTCGCATCCAACGCGTTCCAGCAACCTTAACCAGGGTGCTCCATCTTGATGGAGGCCTACCTACACTGCGTCTTCCGGTCCGCGGACGCCACTCGAAAACCTTCAATTCTACGAGTGATGTGCCCTGCCCACTGCCACTTAAGCCTGGGGATTCTTCGAGCTATGTCCGTGACTTTAGTTCTTGGTCCTTGCTTGGGGCAGCAGATTGTCTCCCGTTTGTGTGGCTGTCTCGCACTCTCGGGGTCGTACGCGCAGCTCCGCCGGGAGGGCACTCCATCAATCTTAGCTTAATGCTTTATTAGCCCGTACATGGCCGATGCAACATTTGGGGGGTCGGCTATCTGCAGATGTTATGAGAGTGAGAGCGATTTTCCGTACAAATGAGTGCGTTATGTATGTAGTATAGGAGCCCCCTTAAATATTTATTTTATTCTGTTTTATAACCGACTTTGAAAAAAAGAGGAGGTTTTCAATTCGTCTGTATGTTTTTTTTTAGTATTCGTTGTTATAGCGGCAACCGAAATCGATAATCTGTGAAAATTTCAACTGTCTAGTTCATTAGATACAGCCAGGTGAGAGACGGACAGACAGACGGACGGACAGCGAAGTCTAAGTAATAGGGTCCCGTTTTTACCCTTTGGGTAGGGAACCCTTAAAAAAAGATACATTATGGCGTATGTAATTTGGGCAAGCGATAGAAAACCATCAAGGAATATTGGGTATTCCTCCAACTCCCCACGGTGCCGTAATTACTATCCCGAGATGTAAAATATCACATTTCTCGAACGTACCGTATATTTGCTTAGAGTCGCTCAACGAGCTATGGAGAGGGCTTTGCTCGGAGTTTCTCTACGGGATCAAATCAGGAACGAGGAGATCCGTAAAAGAACCGGGGTCACCGAAATAGCTAAACGGACTAACTCGTTGAAGTGGCAATGGGCAGGCCATATAGCACGCAGAACAGATGGCCGTTGGGGCCCAAAACTTTCGTTTGGAGACCAAGCACAAGCACAGCGTGGGATGTCCAACAACGAGATGGATGGACGATTTGGTGAAGGCCGCAGGTTCAGGGTGGATGCAAGTCGCTTCCGACCATAATGATTGGGCGTCAATGAGGGAGTCCTATGTCCAGCAGTGTCCCACGGCTTAAATGATGATGATGATGATGTCTGTGTATTTGGAGATGGAGGGATCAATCCCATCCCAAATATTTATTATTTAATTGTGTCTGATTCCAAAACAACGCACAAATAAACACGTGCTATCATCATCATTTCAGCCGAAAGACGTCTACTGCTGAACATAGCGTCCCCCAAGGCCCGCCAAACAGATTGGTTCCGCTCCATCCTCATCCAACACCTGAAACCTAAACCAGGTCGAGGCTCCATCTTGTTGAAGGTCTACCTACATCGCTTTCAGTCCGTGGACGCCTCTCGAGAACCTTTTGCCCCATCGGCCATCAGTTCTGCGAGCGATGTGCCCTGCCCACTGCCACTTGAGTCTGGCGATTTTTCAAGCTATGCCGGTGACTTTAGTTCTTGCGCGGATTACATCATTTCTAATGCGATCCCGCAGAGAAACTCCGAGCATAGCCCTCTCCATCGCCCTCTGAGTGACTTTGAGCTTTCTTATGAGGCCCATCGTTAGCGCCCACGTCACAGTGCCATAAGTCATCACTGGTAACACACACTGGTCAAAGACTTGAGACACTGCGAAATCTTCTGCGAGATCTTCAAATACGACGGGGGTATGACGACACAGGGGGACATGAATTTCAGAACTAAAGTTTTGCTAGTAATGATAAAGTACGAGATTAAAAGAATGCAATAAATGCGCCAAAAGCTCGGTAGGGCCTTAACATTATCTATCTAAACTGTGGCCCAAGCCCTCTTATTCTAAGAGGAGGCCTGTACCCTGCAGGACATAATTATGTACGTTGAGATAAGAGCATTGTTTTTTAAAGAAAATATAAGGATACGGTCGTATTTAACGAGTAATTTCAAGTGAAGCTTCTTCATCACGTTCCCTTGAGGCTCGGCATTTTGATAACAGCCTCCTTATCTCCGTTTGAAACGACGTAAGTGCCGAATACCCTGTGTTACTTAGGACGTTCCGGAACCGCGCACACGACGATGATTTATTCCCGGCATACGTTACTTTGGGGTCTATTAAATCATTACATCAAAGGAGTTACTTACTAGGATTGGGCTGGCTTGCCTGTATTGTGTTTGGGGTTTCGTAGTGTGTATCAGGATATGCGCCGTGCAGAGTTTAGTATTAAGATGCGATAAATATCCAATACTACAGCTATATCCTTTGATCAATTAGAACTGTAGATCCACAGTCGCGCGCCCGAAAATGTCCGAGCCAAATATGAGCGCCACTTTGATAAAAGTGGCCTTCTTTTTTCTCAGCACGTTGCGTGAAATTGTCAAGTTTAGCTGTCAAGTGTCAACCGAAATTCGACTGTAATAAAGTAAAGACTAGGTTCAAATTTCTGTGTAGGTGATGATTTTAATTGTTACGCAAACAAATAAAAAAGTTCGGACATTCTTTGAAGGGGATTTTGTTCGGCTATGTGTATCTTCAGTTATAATTGATCAAAGGCTGTATCGTTTCAATGAGTCCTCGCCTGCGCGGTACAGGGGCTGGGGGGTGTGACGACAAAGGGGGCCGGGAGAGGTGCGGGCGGCAGGCACACGAGGCGCGCTCGCTGACACCAACAATGTTGTTCATACATAATGCGGGCTGCGGTCAATTTGACCTGATAGACCGCAGAACGTATTCAGTGTGACAAATCCTTTATATACCTTTTTCTAAGAACTCAGTAATTTTTAAATGTCTTCATAGATGTCGTTGTACCTCTGTATAACAAGCTAACAATAGTCTGCCTTGATTTTTATAAAATCTTCAGAACAATGCTTCGTCGTAGCAAGCAAGTATAGGGATGTACGTACAATACGTTTACTTTTAGTTTACCACTGACAGATGGCTTGCCTTCATTTAATTTCCAACTTTAACCAGACCAGTGCAAACATCGATTTAAATGTTTTTACTTGTTTAGGTATACCTGCCTACCCAAAAGTTATGACCGGAAAAGAAATAGTCAGCCTAACGTTTGAATATTCTTGCTTCATACTTTTGATTGCTAGGTATTTCATTTGTCTATTAACCGAAACGATGAAATGTAAAAAAAACTATGCTGGACTGAAATTTTTTAGTCAACCCACTTGCAATATATTTAATATTTAATATAAAATACTTTTCATCCTTTTTGGTGAAGGTCGTTGTATTGGCTACGTGCACGACGGTGGCGCGCGTAGCGTTGACAACATTTCCTCCGATTTTACTTCCCATTTTTGCCATGTTGTGCGTTGCGATCGTTTTCTGTACCCCACCACCCGCTTCGCACATAGCCGCTCCAATACTCGGATCTTAGACTATTGTCCAAATATTGCTCCTGTCGCTTGAAACAGTTGGTATAAGTAAATGAGATGCAAATGAACAAACAGACTCGGCTCGACCAATTCGAAACATAACACCGTGTTCAGGCACTAGTTGTTTGATTATGAGCCCTGTTTAGCTGGCTGGCGGTTTAAGACGCTGTCAACACCAACGTCGGCGCACACTGTCTATTTGTATCGGAGTAAACGAGATGCCGCTATTACTGGGCAGCCGGGTATATTGAAATTTATCGGGCAAATATTTAATTAAAAAAAAACTGTGGATTATTTGTGAAATATGACTCGTTAGCGGTTTAGGTATGAATATGTTGACTTCATGTTTTTAATTGCAGACGCATACGCCAAAAAAATAAAGACATAGAACCGTTTAATGATGATTTTAAGACCTATCTTTGCAATTATTTTCTATCGAGCCGATTTCGTCCAATTATGTATCGAGTCCGTCCACGGTCTTTGAAATATGATGAATATTAACATATAATTTTTTTGATGTGCTAGAACAAGCAGTTTTTCTTAAAAAACTGTTTAAATGACATCAATTTCAACAAAATTAGGTGTTGTCAGCCTCTTAATTTGCTTTGCGTTTAGTTTTGGTTGAGTGCGGTATTAGGTCCGCGTCCATATTTATGTATAGTAAGCCTATTTTACAAAAATAAAGAGAATAAAAAACACTATTGATAAACGTTAAATAACAGGGTAACATTTTAATCAGTGCACTAATATTGATATATGATTCAGTATCGTTGATGAAAGATCACGATTATCTGTTCGAGATTTTTTTTTACATTTTGAAATTTGGGATATTCATAGTAATTTATTCCAATAATTGGTCGGGTTACTATGAAAAACAAAAAAATAAGTCTTTCCACTTTATAATAGTATTAGTACTTAGATTAAATTATTACGAAACAGATACAAAAAAATTGTATGGAAAACAGCTTTCTTGATTCTGAGTAAGAAAACACCAAAACTTCCTCATTGAAAAAACGTTTTTTGCGCCATTTAAATTCAGAATGCTTCAGAACATCATAGCCATGAATGCGCCGCTAGAAACTTGAAACTTTTGCCAGGCCTCATGCATGCCATGTACTTACGCGCGATATTTACCTACCGCGGGGACGATCGCCTGCGATCGAAATTCCAGTAGGTTGTCACAAGCGCGCGCCGACGCACGTTCATTCGTGTTCCACGGAAAAAATATGCCGCCTGAACTTTTATAAGTGAATGGTGAAACAGGGGGCAAATTTTAATATGACTATGCTAGAATTAATAGCTAATATAACAATTTGGAAGTTCGTATCGTGCTGTCCCTCTTACTCTTCTATAAAAAGCTATAAGCGTGAGCGGGATGGCACGATGCGAAGTTCGAAAGTTAACCTTCGTATTTAGTATAACGCTAGGGTACTATGAGCATGGCAATGTGTTCTACGCATTACAATAAATATCCTTTTTTGTTAGGATTCCAGAGCTAAAATGGCAAAAACGGAACCCTTATAGTTTCGCCATGACCGTCTGTCTCTTTGTCCGTCCGTGGCTTAGCTTAAAGAATATTAGTGCTAGAAAGTTTGCATGGATATAATATATAGCAATTATCCCGACAAAATGGTAAAACAACATGTAGAAAAAAAAATTTTAATCCAAACTGCCAGCCCTTGTCACTGTCGGCACGCACACATTCTTAAGGAGACGGAGTAGTATAATCTGTGGCTACAATCGCAGTAAGTACCAAGATTTTGTACGGGATGCAGTATCTGTTACGAAGTAACTATTAAGTAATCTGTGCTTTTGCTACAATACTACCAAACAACTAGCTCAAAACGCAACCTTCGACAACTCGAGCGCTCCACAACTCTTAAACAATATTAGGGGCGATATATTGGAATTAAAATATAATTTGCCCGCATTGTAACTCGGGGCGAACTCAGTAAATACCCTAAGGAAACGACTCCAATAAATAACAACGCAGCGGCAACTTTCCAACTTCGCGCCTGGCAACTGTGGACCAATTAACCGTGAACATGCAAACTTTCCGATAAATCTGTCAATTATAAATTTATTGACAAACAGCCTACGAGGCCGCCACTAGAAGGCTTCATTGCATCGTCAAAACATTGTCACCGGCTAGCCGGTCGGAGAAATAAGAGACTATGTAGTAGGTAAATAAAATATAATACAGTATAAAATATGTATGTACAAATTGTTCCAGTCAGCACTGCTCTTTAATAAAATAATAAAAAAAACACTGGCCTAGGTTTTCTGGACAGGTGGGAAGGCAGGGCAGGGTATTCGAGTAGCCTCGGAGCGTCCAATAGGGGGTTCAGGCTTCACCGGCGGTCTGCTCCGAGGCAGTAGAGCAGAAAGTTCGTAGGTAGAAGCGGGAAAGGAAGGGCTGGAAGAAATACCCTGCTTTACTGCTTGCTTGAAGCACCCATCCAAGTCTCGTTTTAGTGCCTAGGTCAGTGAAAGAAAACTAAATGAGACTTGGATTAGGTTTCACAATTTATGTATAAGAAAATACAGAGAAAGAACTTAACAAATAATATTTACAGTACCTGCAATAGCGGCAGCCCTTTAAAATACAAGCAACTCGGTAAATTAGTATTATTACCGAGTATAAATTATAATTATATATTGAGGAAATCAAATTTCGGCATCAGCCTTGCCAAATTGTAGAGCCAATGACGTGAAAAAAAAAAAACAAAAGAAAATCAATAGTTCAGAATTTAGAATTTTATTTTTCTGTAAGCGGCCAGTTGCGCACCACGGAGGTTTGCCGTGTTACAGTACCCCGCGCGCCCAGGAGAATCCCGTGGAAGAATGCTTCCACCTCAAGGTCCAACAATGACCACTCATGATAGGTATTCATCAGGTGCCATCTATTTGGCATCTATTGGCAATTTTTAATGACCGAAACCTATTAGGCATAACAAGTTTCGCATAATTTATTTACGCCGAATCATAGCCTTGGCGAATTTTTATTTGGCATAAATCTATATTATCAGAATGATTGTTTACCCGAATAGTATGTTAGTAAAATATTGACATGGCAGAATTTAATCATGTATAATAAATAGGTTTAGGTTAGGTTAGATTTGTGTGAAATGTTGACTATTCGGAATTCAGAAAATATGCGTAAAACCAATTCGACTAAAATTTGTGTGTGCACATACATACCGGTCAAACTTATAACACCCCTCTTTTTGCCTCGGGGGTTAAAACATAAAACAGTAGATACGCTATATTGAGACTAAGGATCGCCAATGTGGATCGTATTATCTCACAACATCCCTGTCCATGATATATAATCATAATCATTAATTTTATAGTTCATAGATCGTTATAGAACTCCTTCAGTGATGACTTACGGCACTGAGACGTGGCCGCTAACGATAGGCCTCTTAAAAAAGCTCAAAGTCACTCACAGGGCGATGGAGAGGGCTATGCTTGGAGTTTCTCTGCGGGATCGCATTAGAAATAATCAAATGATGAAATCCGCGCAACTAAAGTCACGGACATAGCTCAAAGAATCGCTAGACTTAGAACTGACGGACGATGGGGCCGAAAGGTTCTCGAATGGCGTCCGCGGACCGGAAGACGCAGTGTAGGTAGGCCTCCAACAAGATGGAGTGACAACCTGGTGAAGGTGGCAGGAACGCATTGGATCTGTTCGGCCAGCCTTGGGGGAGGCCTTGGGATGTTCAGCAGTGGACGTCTTTCGGCTGAAATGAAGAGAACTACTTGGGGCAGATCCGCGCCCAGCAGCGAACGTCTTTTGACTGATGATGAATATGGGTTAATATTTATAACACGATAATCAGTTTAATTTATATGTCGGCGCGCTGCCAAAATAATGCTAGCTGCACCTAAATTTATTAACACGATTTGATTATGTGTTTCACTTGGCACTTTGTTTTGATTGTTAAACGTCAATGATTGATGCAGTTAATTGTAGTAATAGTAAGGCGGTAGTATTGAAACGAACGTTGACAGTTATAAAATTATAGAAGGTAGTGTAAAAGAAAAGAGCGGGTAACCCCGGATAGGGTAGCAGGTGGCCGCCAACTGACAGTTGGTCATTCTTTTTGACAACCTCGCCCGGTGGTGCACGCGTGCTAACCTATTGGCTCTTTAATCCGGCTATATTTCATTAATCACTTGTGATTTTACTTTAAAGTGTTTTTGAATTAAATCGGTAGTGTTTGTATGTGACGTAAGCGCTTTTATTTCTGTTCTTCAATCATCTGTACGCCCCAATGGAAGGTGCAGGTAAAGACTGTACACTCCATAATACCTGTTCTTGTCACTCTCTTGTTCCCTTCACAATTATTTCACATTTCACTTATTAAACCACCTCACTTTTCTGCTTTTTATGCTTGATATACAGTTGCGTTGCGGTTAGTTTCAGGTGCGGTGGAGTCACTGCGGGTTACCTGGGCTCAAAATGTCTAGCTCAGCACTAACTCGCAAGGCCACTGCACGTGAACTCGATATCAAACTGAACGCGGCCCTTAAAGAACTCAAGCTGTCTAAGGCTACGTGTGAGCAGCTACTACGGGAACGTGACGATGGCGAATACGAGGTGCAGCAAATAGTATCAAAAAACACTCAACTCAAACGCGAACTGGCCGACTTAGATGTGATGTACACGGACGTTGCGGAACAACGCGACCGACTGCTGGAAACCGTTAGCCGACACCAACAGTGCTGTGACGTTCACGAGCAAACACTTCAACGGGTAGACCAGCTCGAGTATGAACTCGCCGCCTCCTACGAATTTGTTCGCCAACTACAGGAACAGATTGAACGTCAAGAAGCCGATAACACCCAACGGCTTTATGATGAAATAATGACAGCACCAAACGTCTGCGCAACGCGTCTGACCGATCGTTCTTCTTCTTTGTCACCGGCTGTTATAGATGTTATAGATTTAACCAAGGATACTTCTTATGAGTCTAGACCGGTGCATTTCCTAAGTAACAAAAGATTGAAAAAATATCTCAAGTTAAACAGGTTCATACGGCGATCAAAAAGACTATATAAACAACATATTAGTGTTCACAAAAATAGAATGTTACATAAAAATCGTCTAAGTATTTTAAATGAATTAAAAACATGTAATGCACAATTACAACACAGTAGGCACGCTTATGTCACAGATACGTCCGGACTGCGGGGAGAAATAAATAAGTTGGAATGTTCCCTAAGGGATTTGAATAGTAAATATGTAACATCTCAGAAACAAATTAGTGAACACATTTTAGCGGCAAACGAGCTGGTTAATCTTTGTGAATATAACGAAAGGCGCGTCAACTCTTTGCTATCGCGTGAGCAGGTTGACAGCGCATTACAAACTAAAATTCAATGTAAGTTCGAGTCTACCCGCAGGGCGGACTATTGTGATATAAATAGTGGTGGAAACCGTACCTGTAAAAATGTAAATAAAACCTTAGTATTTTCTGATAGGATAGGGAAGGGATTGGGCAAAATATTGTATAATCATATGTCAGACAGCTGTGTCATAAATAATTGTATGCCTAATGCCTCTTTTAAACAATTAGTTGATAAAATAATGGTTTCTCAGTTTACTAAACAATCAACGATTGTTTTAATGTTAGGTGACGGGTCCGACGTTAGGTATTCGGACGTAAAAAATGGGTTCGATTCCCTATCAAAACTAAGCGTGAAAAACATTATTGTAGGTGCGTTTCCCTACTCTGCTTCTCTAAGTAAAAGTAATAATCATTTTTACCGCTTAAACAAACTATTGTTTAAGATGACGAGCCGTCATAGTGACGTTTTATTTTTCGACACTAATAAAGTTATTAGTGACTACCGACTGACCCCAGACAAGCTTGCTAAATCCTTAGCATGTTTTATTAATTCCGTATTCGGAAATCACCCCCCTTCTCCCCGCTCTGATAGGACGACACTTTCGAGCGTGAATGTGTCTTTAAACTACCAGCACCGACAATAGAGAAGCAAAGTAGTCTATCATGTCTTCATCAAAATATAAATCGCTTCACTGGCAAAATATATGACTTAGAATTACTCTCTGAAAAGTTAAATTTAGATATTATTTGCTTAACAGAAACTTGGCTAAAACAGGATAGAATGCAATTTAATGTAAATAATTATGTAATAGCTAGTGCATTCTGCAGAGAGTCTGCGGCTGGCGGCGGGTCTCTTATATTATTAAAAAATGGTTTAAAATTCAAAGAACGTAAAGACCTGTCCGGCCTTTCTGTTGAACGTGTATGCGAGATCGCTTCTGCGGAGACGGAACAGTATTTAATTTTATGTATTTATAGACCACCAAATTCGAGTATTCCTTTATTTATAAATACTATGGAAGATGTTCTAAGGAAATCAATAAAACGCAACAAAGCGGTGGTGGTTTGCGGTGACTTTAATATCGATATTTTGTCACAATCTGTTGAAAAAGACCAGTTTATCTCTGTTTTAAAATCTTTTAATTTGAATTTATCATTTAATGAACCCACCAGAGTCACTTCCACTTCAACCACATGTATAGACAATATTTGCTTAACTTGTAAGTACCTAGAAAAAACTATTGTTAGTGGAGTTCGTTCGGATCACAAAGCTCAAATAGTGAAGTTACCTCGGGATAGGGGCGGTGTTGATCAAATCATAGAAATTAGGCCGTTGAACAAACAAAGACTTGACCGTCTCAAAACGAACATCGCGCAAAAAGTTAACAATGTAAAAGCACTCCCTAAAAACCCAAATGAAAATTTTAAAATACTTTTAAATACTGTGTGTGAGGAATTCGATAAAACGTGTAGTAAAAAGCGTATTAAGATAGGAAATAAATTGTCATTTAGTGAATGGGCCACACCCGGAATTCGTAAGAGTAGGGACGTCTTGTACGGTCTTTATGATAGGAAATCTTGTACCACTGATGAACGTTTTCACCAGTATGTCAGGGATTATTCAAAATTGTTTAAAATCATATGTAATAAAGCAAAAGCACTTCATTTAAGTAATAAAATTAAGTCATCTGATGACAAAATTAAAGCAGTTTGGAAAATAATAAACACTGAAACCGGCCGATGTAAAAACGCGCAGTCCTCAATATCATTAAATATTAATAACGTATTAACAACAGACGCGGTTAAAGTAGCTAACGAATTTAACACATATTTTTCGAAAATCCCCACCGAAACTACTAAATGTCTCGCTTCTTCTTCAAAAATAGCAGAATCCCTCTTAAAACAAAATGTTTCTTTTCCAAACATAAGTAATTTTAAATTTACGCATGTTTCTCCCTTTGACATTATGAAGTCTTTTAAATTGATAAAAGTAAAGAAAACGGAAGACTTGTGGGGCGTTTCAGTTAAGGTTCTACAATCCGTTTTAGATGTCGTGGCTCCAACTTTGGCTTTTATATTTAATAATTGCATAGATGAAGGCGTATTTCCCGATTTAATGAAATATAGTAAAGTAGTGCCCATATTTAAATCAGGTGATAGGGATAATCCTTCTGATTATCGCCCAGTATCCATCCTATCAGCGTTTAGCAAAATATTCGAAAAAATAATGCTAACGCAAATAATGTCACATTTCAATTCACATAAAATCATGCATCCACAGCAGTTCGGATTCACGAAAGGTAGATCTACTACAGATGCGGGCTACAGTTTAGTTAAATTCATATTACAAGCTTGGGAGGAATCACATGATGCTATAGGTGTATTCTGCGACCTTTCGAAAGCTTTTGATTGTGTGGATCATGACACTTTAATTCGTAAATTAAATTTCTATGGTATTCGTGACCTCGCTTTAGAACTCATCAAATCTTACCTCACACAGAGAAAACAAAAGGTAGCGGTTAATGGAACGGTATCGGAGGGATCTGTGGTCGAAATGGGAGTGCCTCAAGGATCTATTCTAGCGCCATTCTTGTATTTGGTTTACGTAAATGACCTAATTTATACCGTGAGTCAGAAATCAGGGATAGTTATGTTTGCTGACGACACCTCTTTACTGTTCAAAGTTAGTAGAAAAGACACCGATTTCACTGAACCCAATGAAACTCTGTCCATGATATCCGCATGGTTTGCTGCCAATAACTTGTTACTAAACCCTAAGAAAACAAAATGTATTAAATTTTCATTGTTAAATCCGCCTCATTCAAATTCGGTCTCAAATATTAAACTTAACGGTCAAAGTATTAAATTTGTAAAATCTACGGTATTCTTAGGAATAACACTGGACTCTAAATTGCAGTGGGGATCGCACACCACAGCAATTGCGAATAGGTTGAGCTCTGCTGCGTTTGCAGTCAGAAAGATACGGCAGCTAACCGATGTGGCGACGGCACGGTTGGTGTATTTTTCCTACTTCAATAGCATCATTTCATACGGCCTTATTTTATGGGGATCTGCTGCAGACTTGGAATCAATTTTTATTTTGCAAAAGAGGGCTATCAGAGCGATATATAACTTAAGGACACGCGATTCTTTAAGATCTTTTTTTAAAGAAATAGGTATCCTAACCCTGCCGTCGTTGTATATATTTGAAATAATCATGTATGTAAGAAAAAACATATGTGATTTTCCCACTAACGTCGATAAGCCAAAGGTTACTAGAAACTCAGGGAAGCTTAAAGTTCCATCTTACAGACTGGCTAAAACTAAAAAGTCGTTTCTGGGAAGATGCATACGTTTTTATAATAAAATTCCGAAAACAATAACCGAACAAACTGATACAAAATTCAAATCCATTGTGAAGAAGACATTAATATCTAAGGCGTACTATAAAATTAATGACTATATCATGGACAGGGATGTTTGGAAATGATTCCGATCCGCATTGGCGATCTCTAGTCTCAAATAGCGTATCTACTGTGTTAAAAAATTTAATTGTATTAAATACTTTAGATGTATGTCATTTAATAACAATGTAGATCTGATTGAAAAAAATATACCTTGTTGAGTTTCTTGCCGGTTTCTTCTCAACAGGGTTTTTTCCGAACCGGTGGTAGATTTTTCGACGTTCATAGGAGCATCAATTTGATGCCTAAATTGAATAAAGAATTTTGACTTTGACTTTGACTTTGACTGTCCCGCCGAGCCTCCTGATGCTTCGATTTTCAGCCAAAGCGTATACAAACATCTAACGTAGGCCTAGAACATCACAATATGGATTCAATGTATCTCCGTGATCCGTACATAATAGTAATTAGTGTCAATTACGGAGCACACACTAATGCATTGCGTGCGTGTGCGTGTGCGGTGACGTCAGCGCCAGTGGCAGCCCATTCACTCGGGAATTGGAGCACATTAATCATCATCATCATCACAGTCTATATACGTCCCACTGCAGGGCACAGGCCTTGAGATGAGGGCTTGGGCCGTAGTTCCCGCGCGGGCCCACTGCGGATTGGGAACTTCACACACACCATTGAATTTACCCATACATACCTAACGAACCTAACCTAAAGTATAAAAATTATCTAACTAGCCCTATTTCATAATCCGTTTAGTCCTATTAAAATTCGTGCCAGAAGTAGTACCTAGGACTATTTCGTCCGTTAGTCCTATTATTAGTATGTCTGAATGGTAGACCAAAACGGACTACACCCATTCGGAGGATGGTGGAAGTTTTAGCAAGAACGTTTTCTTTATATTGAACAGACACTTTAGGCCCTACCGAGTTTTTGGCGCATTAATTGCATTCATTTAATCTCGTTCTGTATCATTACTAGCAAAGCTTCAGTTCTGAAATTCATGTGTAAGATATTTGAGGATTCACTCTAATGGCCAGTGTTAATCGAAACACGATTACTTGTAGTTCGCTCGATAGCAAAAAGTCCAAAGTAGTCTCTAGAAAATAGAATAAATTCTTATTAGTACGACGTAAATACTGCACGGCAGGTCATGACTTTTCGAATGTTAATAAAACAAGATGTTTGCTAGGGCGTAGTGTTACTACATTTTTAAAATATGTATTTGTTTTAGTAATACGATGAAAATACCTGAATACACGCGCAGGCTAACCAATCTATCTTGAGCCATCGTTCCCCCTTGTCCGATAGTTAGATGCGTTAGTTCTCCTTCGGCTATCGGTCGGGAAACTTGTGTCGCTTGCGGCTTTGATTCTAGCCGCTCTCACGCACACATACACGAGTACATAGAATACTTAAGAGGATACGATGCGCACCATTTCTTCATACAAACGTAGTCCCCTGTTTTCTCCCTGAATAATGGCTTTAGAGCCAAATTTTTTTACTGTGTAATCTGTATCTAACACAGCTATGCCCCTATGTTTCGTTTTTTTTCCATATTTCAATTAACATAAGAAATATGAGCTTTCAAAAACTGAAAAATTAAAAAATTGCCTAATTTCAACGTCATTTTTAGACACTCATCAGAAAAGAATCCCTCATATAAACAAAAAAAAGATAAACATAGCGGCATAGCTAAATCTGTCCTCTAATTATTTATGAAAAAATCATTTTATTGATCCAGTTTTCGAGAAGAAAACAGGGGACTACGAAATGCTGTTTTGATCCCGCTGTCGCTGTACTGACACGGAGGGGTTCGGGCGAGACAGCGGCATTTCTTTAAAATACTTATTTCTCAAAAGTCTCTCAACCATCGTATCCTCTTTAAATCGATTAGCGCCAAAAGCCCGGTGGGCCTTGTCTGCTTGAGGCCTCAGTGTAACACAGTGAGTGGTCTGTCCTTTCCTTTCCCATCATCACCCGGGAACCGCGTTAGGCGTGTACCCTCACAATGGCGTAATCACTTTAATTTGGAGCACAATGGGAAATTAAACCTCGCGATATGCTCTGCCCGTCGCCCGCTAACGTACGAAAGAGGATTTTAACTGTCTCTGTTTATAAATAACTCGCCGCCTGCCCGAATACGGGTGGCTAACTACATTAGTTCGGATCTTTCCGCTGGTTGCCGTAAAAGGTGACTAAGGGCTACATATGCATCAACATGATTTCAATGAAAGTCGTCGTCTGCTGAACATAGGTTTCCAAAGGCGCGCCAAACAAAACGGTCCCGTGCCATCCGCATCCAACGCGTTCCCGCAACCTTACCAGGCGTCGCTCTATCTTGTTGGAGGCCTACCTACACTGCGTTTTTCGGTCCGTGGCCGCCACTCAAGAACCTTCTTGCCCCATCGGCCATCAGTTCTACGAGTGATGTGCTCTGCCCACTGCCACTTGAGTCTGTCTTATACTAATGTTAGTGATCATGAAATACAATAATAACTTAAGTCAGTAGACCACAGATAAACAAAAACAAACACAACTTCATTGACAACGTGCTCCTTTTTAAAAGCTTTTTATTAACTTGCAATGTCTGTAAATATGTATGTACGGGTCAAATTTTGGAAGTTGAATTTGACCCACTTCCAGTGGTCGGATCAACTTAAAATTTGGTATACTTATGTAAGTTGGATGACAATGCAAGTACAGTCAACAAAAATACAGTAAACTAAAAAGCTTGCATTAAAAATGAAATTTTTAATATAAACTTATTTGAAGTCTGAAATACAAAGTTCCCGTAAAACCGTTCTTCGTTACAAAATACCGAGTATACACGAGTATCTATATGTTCAAATTATTCGTATGTTGCCGACCTAATCATAATCAATTACACATTTGATCCGCTCTCGTGTCGGCCTGACAGGTTGTCACACCAACAGTATCCACACACGAACAGAGAGAGAGCGCGTGTTTTAGCATTTTCAATTAAAAATTTTACCGTAAAAACTTTTAGATTTTATAAGGATCCCGCAGGAATGTTAGGTTCTTCAGACGTCCATCCATCTACATACTACATACCCTGGTAGACTCATTAAAGAGACAAATGTGAAAGAGCCCTTAACGGTCTACTCACAGAAATATTTTATTTGCTTTTTTTTAGAGTTCGATCAAATAGAATTCTGCGCAGATGAATTCGTGGGCAAATCCAATCGATATGAGGGAAAGATGTGTCACTAAATCAAATGGCCACCACTCAAGGCGTGCAAGTTACTGTTCCATGCCGTTAACTTCAACCCATCAGTTACCAATAGTTTAATGTGTATCCTAGCCGAGTTTCGGCTGGAGGGCGGCGGGCTCCCGTGAGGCACGGCAACCTTGACTGTGTACTCGTAACTGATGAATTTTAATCTCGAAACTTAGCTCTGAAGCATATTTGTTCAATACCTGATCCCCTAGGGCCTTTATAAATCAGGTAGATAATGTGGAACACATATATTTTGTTTTAAGAAAGCGCCCACAGAGTCTACAGGGAATGCTCCAAGCGGTTGGTCGAGGCGGCGCGTGACTAGAAGGCTGCGTTATACTTGGCACAGAGGGTCAGCATTGCCATCCAACGTGGCAATGCTGCCAGCCTTCTGGGCACGCTACCCATATCAACGATCTGGGGCAAATTTTTCATTTCAAATTTTTATTTTTAAGCCTAGTTTTTAATTTTAGTTTTAATTTTGATGATATATATGTCTTGCGATGTTGTAAATAAACTTTTGAAAAATTTTAATTTTGTTTTATCTCGCTGAAAATGCGAAAGTTGACGAGCGAATGCCTTGTCTTTCCCTTTGATATTTCATTTTATTCCTTTTCACTTCTCGTGCTCTTAAAATGTTACTTTAGTCTCTGCATATCGGGACTAAAGCTCTTTTTTGATCTCTAGGGATTAAAGTAATTTTTTTTTTAATTTACTTTGGAAACCCCTAAACTGCAAATCACGGTGTTTGTGAATGGAGGATTATTGCCATTTTCAGTGACTGGGCATAGACAATTTTAAAGCTTTCCACAGACCGCAGCGCGCTGCGGACGCCCCGTAGCGCTCCGTAGCGCCCTGCGCTTCGGTCTGTGGAAGCCTTTAGGGCGTGGAAATAACCTCAAAATGACAACTGTATAAAAAATATTTTAAAAAATAATAATTTCGTGAAACACCATGAATAATTACGAATATTAATCTATTTAATTATATTAAAGATGAATTCATTTTATTATGCATACTTAGTCCAATTAGCTATGAAATCATTTTCATGTTTGAATCTGTTGGCTAAATATGCAAACATTTAAAGCGTCACTCAACAAAAAAAAATCGCGGAACAAATTTAAATTGTTATTTGAATTCTGAACAGACGTCCATTGCTCGTATTGAGCGTACGTTGTATAAAAGTAATATTGTAGATTAGTATACCTAAAACATCGTTTTTTTCCTCGCATTCAAAGTGAAAAGTAGAGTGTTTAACGCGAGACTAAACTGCCATAATGACACGCGAATTATAGCTAAATATCTTGTGTCATTATGGCTTATTTTAGTCCCTTGTTGAACAATCTACTATTTTTTTGTTTTGTTTTGTTTTAGTATCATATAGGTGTAATAATGTGCTTTAGATAACTAGGTAACCCGTAATAGCAATTAATGTACTTAATTTAACTCAACTGGTCCCAAGATACAGGCTCAGCCTAGTTTGGAGCCCACTGGATACTGATTCTGTAAACGCTTCTACTGTAAATAAATTATTTTCTGATTTTCTTATTTTCTAGTAGAACAAACAATACAGTTTAATTATGGCTGGTCATAAAACTGACACAATGAAAACTTATGGAAAATTAGGGATATTAGTTTTAATCTTTGATCAATTATAACTGTAGATCCACAGTCGCGCGCCCGAAAATGTCCGAGCCAAATGAGCGCCACTTTGATAAAGTGGCCTTCTTTTTTCTCAGTACGTTGCGTGCAATTGTCAAGTTTAGCTGTCAAGTGTCAACCGAAATTCGACTGTAATGAAGTAAAGACTCGGTTCAAATTTCTGTGTAGGTGATGATTTTAATTGTTATGCAAACAAATAAAAAAGTTCGGACATTTTTTGAAGGGGATTTTGTTCGGCAATGTGTATCTTCAGTTATAATTGATCAAAGTTTTTAATCATCATAAAAGAAAACTCCAAAACTACCTAATTCTGAAAAAGTAACCACGTTTTAAAATGAAAATGTCCATTTATAGCGTCAGTGATAAATTGTTTTTTTGAATTAATTTAAGACATCTGGCAAGTATAGTGGTCTCGGCGCCGAATATAATTTCATCCCTTTCGGTGTCGAGACCCTTGGTCCGTGGGGCCCAGGAGCACTAAGCCTCTTCAAAGAGATTTCGAAGAGGCTTATAGATGCTACCGGTGACCGAAGAGCTGGCAGCTACCTCGCTCAAAGAATTAGCCTAGCGATTCAACGAGGAAATGCTGCCAGCATCTTCGGCACAATGCCGCAGGGGCCTTTTTTAGATATAGTTTAGTTTTTAATTTAGTTTGTAATAGTATTATTTTTGTTTGTTTAGATCTAGTTTAGTTTTTAATTTAGTTTGTAATATTTAGTTTATAGTTAAGTTTTATTCTTTGTTATTTTTTCTTAATTGTTTTAATTAATTTATACCAATAAATTCTATTGTTTATGAAAAAAAAATTTAAGACTTAGTTTCTTCTTTGTAGACCGCTTAAATGTAATCTTGCTTTTAAAATGTTTACTCTTTTACCATCACCAACGATATCAGATGCAGTTTAGAAAACCACTTGAAATTTAGCACTAGACTAAATAAGTACAGTCAGCCAACAAATCTGACAACTGCAGCGTTACAAAGGACGTCAAAAACAATCTCCCAGTTAATTAAAAAGATGACTTGCATATACAACTCCACTATTAGGTTGCCTTTAGCCTTCAAAAAAGTCTTAAGCCAGAGCGCACTCCCATGAAATAAGGACTCTAGAGCTGCAGAAATAGAGTTGAAATTCACCCATTTGATTTGTTTGAGAAAAAGGTTCTCGACGCTCATTTCTTTCCTTTTACTTCGCATTTGTTTGAGACGCGATAATCGTAAAGGCAGATTTGGGAGATTCGGGTCCATCGGCGGTAAGTGATTTTATTTGGGCGGCGCGTTTATAAGCCGCCGAGAGTCTTTTGTGTAGTTCACGACGCGCTTCCAAAAGCAGGCTCAAGATGACTTCCTCCACAGTCCTCTTTCGCAACCTTCAGTGTTTTGCTCCTAAGGCTTGTCCACGAAAAAAAGTAGCCATCGAAAACTAAGTCTCCAGCGTCTCCCAGTAGGTATAGGTAGTTCAAACCGCAATTAGTTTGCCAACAGACTATTCTTTTTTATGTGTAAGAATCTAAAATCCATACATTTTTTCCTAAAAAGTTGTGAACTATACTAATAATATAAAGAGGAAAATTTTGATTGTTTGTTTGTTTGTTTGCATTGAATAGGCTCCGAAACTACTGGACCGATTTCAAAAATTCTTTTGCCGTTAGAAAGCTATATTATCACTGAGTGACATAGGCTACTTTTTACCGCGGGAAAATACCTTTTCCTATGGGAAAGTTAATTTATCGCGGGCGAAGCTGCGGACGGAAGGCTAGTAATACATAATGCCAGTTAAAGCTAAAATGATTGCACAAAAATGTGTGTACTTCTGGCATAATTTAAAACAATTTACGACCTGCATACGGTAATTAAGAGTGTAGAAAGATATTTGCGGAACATTATAGCGTCGATAATCTATTTGCGTAAAGAAAAAAAAGAACCTCCTGTGACACAATCGAGAAAAATACAAAATCTAAGACTAAAATCCAGAGATTTCGAAAGTAAGCCCAAAAATGGATAGCATCTGATATAAATATCCATAACAGCACTCAAAACAAAAGGTGAATCTCATTTCATATTGAATACCTGAATTATACAATACTGGCTACTTTTTTCGTGAACAAGCCCAAAGCCCGGATGACGGGAGAAATTATGTGTTGACGTCTCAATAGTGCGAGGACACACATTTAATAAGTCGATAAAAATATGTCGATAAGAAGCACTGGACCACCGTTACGAAATTCAGAAAAATTATAGGCAGTTGTAAACAAAATTAAAATGAGCTTTTTGTATCTTTTTTTATATTTTATCAAATTTTCGTAACAAACAATTAGAATTTTTCTACATTTTCTGATTTTAAACTCCTTCGCCTAAGTAGGTGATAAAATCCATTTCAGCCAATCAAAGGACCGTTCTAAATCTACTGTAGTAATCGGGGCAAATTTAAATAATTCATTGGTTATGTATGAATTACCTACATCTGTACTACGCAGTCCCACTTCTTTTCCAGATATCAAATTATTTAAGATTTATAAAGTTGAAACGCCAACGTCAACAATGGATGTCGATAGAATAGTCGATATTTAACTAAGCACTAGTGAAATGTGCATTATCGCTCCCGTCATCCGGGCTTTATGAGCAATGTTGACCACTGCGCCATGGCCCTTTTGCACTACTGCAGCGCATACCTACAGACAAAAAATGTTTTACTTTTAAGTTTGTACTGATTTCTGTATTTTTGATAATCTTGATTGCGTGTGCTTGCAGTATTAAAAAAAACCTACCTATATCGTCAATATAACCATTTTATCTAAACTCCATTTCTATAGAATCTAACAATCTTGTATAGTCGACAAAGAAAGTCCTTTACCACCCTATGGCTTAAAGTCAGTTAAACATTAAAGGCTATTTTCACTTACAAGTCAATGTGACAATAAGCCTTACTGCTTTTATTCCGATGTAGGAACTGTCATAAAAATGGTAAAGCACTTACTTGGTCGACTATACACTGGCCGGCAGACATGGACACCGAATTGTCCACATCCCTAGTGATATAAAATAAAATAAAAATAAATAAAAATCACGGGACAATTCACACCAATTGACCTAGTACCAAACTAAGAAAAGCTTGTACTATGGGTACTAGACAACGGATAAACATACTTATATAGATAGATACATACTTAAATACATATTTAAACACCCAAGACTCGAGCACAAACAATCGTATTATTCACACAAATGTCTGCCCCGACCGTGAATCGAACTCGGGACCTCAAGCTTCGTAGTCAGGTTTTCTAACAACTAGGCTATCCGGTCGTCTCTCTCTCCTTCTTTTGTTGGTCTTTGATGTACTACTTCGTGTTCTTAGAATCAATAGTTTCAATCTTTATGGGAGGTAAATTATCGTTTCTAAACAAGAAAGATGACATACCTGTCTAGTAGTAAACATCTAAACTGTCCACATTATTTTTCTGGATTTATTCTCTCAACTACCTACTGTATTATACTTATTTTTGTTCATTAAGGGGCTGTTTCACCACCCATTGATTAATTTTAACTGACGGATAAATGTGATGCCGTTTCCGTCTATTCGAACAAAACAAACAGAGACGGCATCACATTTATCCGTCAAATAAATTTGATCAATGGATGGTGAAACAGGGGCTTAGTGTAATATACGAATTGTTTATTTGTTGTTAGTATAATTTAATATAACGCATATTGACGTCTTCTAATTAATACTAACATGATTATCTTCTTTGATTTTTATTTATACACTTTTATCTTGCCTTGATTATTTTTGTTATTTTGTTAAAATTTTGACATTTTATGAACTTAGAACATTTGTATAAGTTCCTGTTTGTTGCTGGAATAAATAAGTAAAAACTTTGCATGTTTTTCAAAGCACAATTTATCGGAAATTAATTAAAACAAACACCTTGTTTTGTGAAACAACATTATTGCAAAGAAATATATGATTTATTATGCAGCATTACCGACTGCGTACAATCGATCTCCAACGAGTATAACTCTTCAGCCCCCAGCCTCTCGGTCCCGCAACGCCATTAAACTTGAATGATTTTTCTTCCATGTGTAAACAGGGTATTACAGGGCACTTTCACCGCTAACAATCCCTTCAAACATGGTTACACATCGAGCATAATCCTGGCCAATTCCATTAATCACGTGAATCTGAAAAGGAGTTCGGAAAATCATGAGAACACAAAAAATCAAAACGTTTATTCTGCAAGTAGCCCACAAAAGGCTCCTTAACATGTTCCGTACCCAAAGGGTAAAAACGGAAACCCTATTACTGAGGCTCCGCTGTCCGTCCGTCCGTCCGTCCGTCCGTCTGTCACCAGGCTGTATCTCGGGAACCGTGATAGCTAGAGAGTTGAAATTTTCACAGATGATGTATTTTGGTTGCCGCTATAACAACAAATAAAAAAAATGGAATTAAATAAATATTTAAGGGGGCTCCCATGCAACAAACATGATTTGTTTATTACAGCGCCATCTACAATGTATTTGCCGAACTAGATGGCTTGCTAATTAAACAATCGATGCCGGTTGACAACCAATCACCTCAGTAGTTCTAATTTTGCACACATTTTGTGGTGGGCTAGTATATACTTATTTTGCTCGTTTTTGCTCGATATTGATAA
This sequence comes from Archips xylosteana, assembly GCA_947563465.1. NCBI lineage: Eukaryota > Metazoa > Arthropoda > Insecta > Lepidoptera > Tortricidae > Archips > Archips xylosteana. The sequence continues at coordinate 356,883 of OX387343.1, forward strand.
CGGCAACAGGTAGACACTTGAAATATTCACAGAATATTTTATTATATATTGACTTTAAAAATAAATCATTACATTAAAATAAAAAATATATTTAAGGGAGCTCCCATACAACAAACGTGATTTTTATAGATAGGTAATTGTACGGGGAACCCTTCGTGCGCGAGTCCGACTCGCACTTGGCCGGTTTTTTTTAAACTACCAGCGCTTTTGGTAGTATCATCATTGGCAAGAAGAATGCGTTGCAAATAACTTGGCAGAATGTCATCTTTCAAACGAAAATAAAATAAATCATTACAAACAAAAAATAAATACTTAATTTACAATATAAAATTAAAGAGAAATATTATATAAAAATGCCATCAAAAATAAAACTTGTAAAAAAACCGGCCAAGTGCGAGTCGAACTCGCGCACGAAGGGTTCCGTGCCATTATCTATAAAAACGGCAAAAAAATCACGTTTTTTTGTATGGGAGCCCCCTTAAATATTTGATTTATTTTAATTTCATTAATTATTTTTAAAGTGAATATACAACTAAATATCCTGTGAATAAAGGGAGTTAGACAATTAGCCTGCAGACCGGTGAAGGTCGTTGTATTGGCTATGTTATGTGCAAAGCGGGTGGTGGAGTACAGAAAACGATCGCAGCGCACAACATGGCAAAAATTGATAGTAAATGAGGAGGAAATGTTGTCAACGCTACGCGGCGCCACCGTCGTGCACGGTCCCAATACTACTCTGATCCTATGCTATTAGCGAAGCCATAAGTAGTATCGTCATAAACAGTTTAGACGACCAGATGGCCTAGTGGTTAGAGAACCTGAACGAAGCTTGAGGTCCCGGGTTCGATTCCCGTGTCGGGGCAGATATTTGTATGAAAAGTACGAATGTTTGCTCTCAGGTCATGGGTGTTTAATATGTATTTAAGAATGTATCTATCTATATAAGTATGTTTATCCGTTGCTTAGTATCCATAACACAAGCTTTGCTTATGTAGCTTACTTTGGGACCATTGATGTAATACAAACTAGATTTGTAGACAGATCGCAAACATGAGGAACCTCAGATGTAGACTGCAGTCTCGAACTCAACTGACAGCTAATCAGTCGTCGTTGTGACACCGACCGTTACATACCGGGAGAAAAATGGGGAAATACACGGTAAAATCTTGCGATTCCGCTATCAACGCACACAATAAAGCAAGTGGTATTACTTTTCATGCGTAAGTTTAGTTTTCAGTTACTCATATTATTCTATATGTGACCAAAAACTAATAAAAATATCTAATATCGAACTGTAAGTTCAGTGTGGCCAGTATAATCATAGTTTGGTTTTCCCAACCTTTAGGGGGAATTTCGCATATTGTATGGAATCTCTATTTAACCTGTGCTATTAAATTTATGTTGCATGTTTACTTTGTAGGGTACCGAAAGATGAAGTGCGCCGTCGGATCTGGATAGAAAAAATCAGATTACTAAGACGGGAAACCGACTGGCTACCTACAAAATCAACAAAAATTTTCTCGAAACATTTTCTTGAGCAACATAAAAAAAAACAACAACTGATGGTGGTTACGTTCACTCATGCATAAGTGAACGTGAAGCGAACTCGAAACTGCGAGCTTGGATTCGAAACCAACGAACCTCTGGTTGAGACGCCATAGGTCGAACCACTAGGCTACCTCGGGTTTGAGTATAGGTATAATAAATAAATGATTAAAATAAATTGTACCCAGAAAAAAAAAAAACAAAAAAAATTAAAACGTCCGAGACAAAAATACTTACATATATCTATTTTAATGGTCGTTGTGTTTTCTATATTGTGGTTTTATTATATTATATTTGTGTTATGAAAAAAACTTTCGTTTTATTTTACGCCTTTCAATAGATATACTTAATTCGCACTAATATTATAAAATGGCACTGGCAACAGCTGCTAGTAGGTGCAGTAGTAGTAGTAGTATTTGAAACCCAATTAATTATGGTTTTGTCCACCCAGTTAACATTATGAACTAATAAAAAATTTCTTCGTGTAATTTATTATTTAGGGGGAAATTTGCGTAAGGTAAGCAACACCAAGCCTTAAATATCGTCATCTTTATCACATTCATAAAAGGCGCAATGCGAGCATACTAGTGGAAGAGAGACAAACATATGTCTCATTTATTATTTTGTTGATTTCAAAGCTACGTTGTCAAATTTCAAAACTGGCACGCGTTTTGTTGAGGCGTTAGTATGAAGTTTGTCACTCTAGATTATATAACTCAGTGTTTGGGACTAGGTCAATTGGTGTGAATTGTCCCGTGATATTATTTATTTATTTAAGCAGATTACGATCGCGATCTTAATCGTCCATACAAACCCTTACTCCAAGCTACGCTAAACGGTTTTCTCTGCACTTACTCTAAATCATCTCCTCATTCCATTTAGCGGAATCTCCCTCCCCCCTATTAATCTCAGGTTCTAATAAACAACCATTCTTCACCCAAACTACACCACTGACAGCGCGTTCGCTGTCACACTAGCAATGCTATATCAAGCTGGAGGAGTGTACAGATCGAGTCACAAAAGCTGGCACGAATTGATTGAACGAAAGTAATGTCACTTTGACATTTTTGTAGGAAAATGACTGATGCATGACATTTTCATATTTGTGTGAAGTATATTCAAATAGGTAACACATAGATACTTTCATTCACTCATTCGATCCATTCGTGCCAACTCTTGTGAATCGAGCTGTACTTAATAGTCTGTCAAGTAGTTAGGGAAGTTGACGCCTTTAAAAAATAATTCGAAGACACGACTCTAGTAACCGGCCAAGTGCGAGTCGGACTCGCGCACGAAGGATTCTATACCATTATAATATAAAAAAAGGCAAAAACATATTTTTTTTTATTTGATTTAATTATTTATTTTTAAAATAAATGGGCATTTTTATATTTTTTTTAAATTCGGAAAGTTTTATGTGATTTCTGCTCAGAATAACGAGCTCTTTCGATCCTACTAGGAGAAAAAAAGAGTCCCAAAATTTTCATATAATTTTCGATTCCTCCATTCCGTTACGGTCATATAAAGTCGATGAAAAATGGTAACGGAACGGGAAAAAACTTTGAACACTTGTTTACTCCTAGTAGGATCGAAAGAGCTCGTGATTCTGAGCAGAAATCAAATAAAAATAAAATAAATAAATAAATATTAGGGGACAATCTTACACAAATCGACCTAGTCCCAAACTAAGCAAAGCTTGTACTATGGGTACTAGACGACGATAAACATACTTATATAGATAAATAAATACTTAAATACATAGAAAACATCCATAACTCAGGAACAAATATTCGTGCTCATCACACAAATAAATGCCCTTACCGGGATTTGAACCCAGGACCTCTTGCTTCGTAGGCAGGGTCACTACCAACTAGGCTAAAGCGGTCGTAAATCACATAAACATTCCGAATTAAAAAAAAAGTCAAAAGGTACAAGAAAAAATAAAAATGCCCAAATATATAACTAAATATTCTGTGAATATTTCAAGCGTCTACCTGTCGCCGTTATCAATATCGAGCAAAAACGAGCAAAAAAATCATGTTTGTTGTATGGAAGCCCCCTAAATATTTATTTTATTCTGTTTTTTTTAGTATATGTTGTTATAGCGGCAACTGAAATACATCATCTGTGAAGATTTCAACTGTCTAGCTATCGCGGTTCATTAGACACAGCCCGGACAGGCGGACGGACAGCGAAGTCTCAGTAATTGGGTCCCGTTGTTACCCTTTGGGTACGGAACCCTAAAAAACGGTATAATTTAGCCCTCAAAACCAGATTAATTTTCAGTTAACCGCAAAATTAGATTTTTTGTTGCTTTAAAACAAATAAATAGAGTCGATTGAGTTGGTGGGTTCAACATCCTTTTTCTTTAGCCGCCATTTATGGTTCAATGTTAGCTGGGGGCTTACCACGCTCTCTTAATACGACTCAGTTTAGGCTCTAAGTATAAGTATAAGTTTAGTATAAGTTTTACTTCACCAAAATACTTCTCGATCGCGTTTACGTAAAAATTTCAATTCTATGGAAACATGGACGCGCTGCCGCGGAGGCGCTGTCCATGTTTCCCTAGTAATTGATTTTTTTACGTAAACGCGATCGAGAAGTATTTTGGTGAAGTAAAACTTATACTAAATACTCCGAACTGCATCGCTGCGACGTCACTTTTGCGATTCAGTTCAAATGCGGTTCAGCGGTAGCGATACAGACATTTTCATTCACTCACTTCAGTGGTTTTCGTACCATGACGCTTAACTTGAGTGGGAATTGAAACGTTTTAGTGTCAAATGGTTTCAAATTCAGCGATTGAGTATAAGTTACCCATTACGCCTGTCAAAGTTTGTTATTACGGGTGCCAAAAAAAATTGACATTTAATATTTAACTATTAACCAGAGACAATATCTGTCTTTCATTCACTTGTAAGCGATTGAGACTCAGCTCTGAGACATAGACGTTGTGGTACCAATTTCACGATTCAGTTTAGGTGCCTAAATTGAACTGCTCTGCGTTTGGATCGTTTATTGAAAGATCATGGTAAGCCCCCAGTACAGTCAAGGGCAAAAATATGTATACACTTTAGTACCTTGTCACTTTAACCACTCTGACAGTTCATATGTGGCAGTTCAAATATGATGTAAATAGACAAGGTACTAAAGTGTATACATATTTTTGCCCTTGACTGTACAACATAAAATTCAAAGGCTATTTTCATTTACAAGTATAGATTTTTAAAAAATTGTGTCAATCAGCCTTTTTTTCATTTCTTATGCTCACAAACGTATTTTTGCTTAATGTGAACTGCATTAAATTAAACGACTTTTATAATAAACAAGCTGATGCCCGCGGAGAAGTAGATTAAAACGTGTTTTCCCGTGGAAATGAGATACTTTCACATGGTAAAAAGTAGCCCATGTAACTTTCCTACCCGTCAACTATGTCCATACGATAAATCACGGCAATCCGTCGCTCAGTTTCGACGTGACAGCCTACTGCTGCCCGTGACTATGCAATTCTCTACGCTAAAATCTATTATATATGTATGTTCTTCTCTGTACCAAATTTGATCTAAATCTGTGTACATTTATATCATTAGTACCTAAATATAAAATCTTCCTCCAAGGTCAAGGAATTGTGTGCTGAAACTTGAGGCAACTCGTGACCAGGGCCGCTGCAATGTGGCCGAAACGTCGAGGTATTGAAATGTTATTGCGTGATAAGTCCCGCGTTTGTTAATAGTAGGATGATCTCAGAGACCTAGTTTTGCTTGTTAGACAAGCAGATTATGAAACGGCAATGATTTAAATGTTATTAACTGCCCCGCGTTGGATCATCTCTATACGCGAAGAGCCCCGTAATAAATGATAATGTATCGGGGTTCCCATCTGATAGATGTAGTGACGCACTCTCCATGGATTAGGGTTCCGTCGCAATAGATCCCAACAGGACTAACAAGAGGAACAGAGGTGTGGGTCATACATCATCCCACCCTATACAGGGTTATTTTTAATTCACTGACATCCTCTTAACCCTGAATTCCTATCACTCAAACAAATGTTTTTTGTTTTACGACTTTTTAAAATGAAGCACTTTTTTCCCATACAAATACAGTAAAAATAAGAGGAAATCTCAAATTTTCAAAACGTTATTACACCAAAAATATTAAGTTATGACAAAAGCCGTAAAACAAAAAACATTCGTTTAAGTGGTAGTGGTGGCCCAGTGCGGATTGGGAACTTCACACACACCAATGACGATGAGGTTGTTTCTTACGATGTTTTCCTTCACCGTAAATCATGGTGAATTTCAAATGTAATTTAGCATTTTAATTTTTATACTTTCAATAAAAAAATCGAGTGTGCTTCAGACCACACGTTCCATCTGTATGTTTGTACATATATATACATCATATAGATGGAGCTGAAGAAGTTTTACTTCAGTCGTGTGGTCTAAAGCACACTCGGTTTTTGTCTGCAATAATAAATTAAGTAGTTTTAGGATAAACGCTTACAAAAATGAAAAAAGGCGGTCACCCCTCCAAGTATTGACCGCGCCCGACGTTGCTTAACTTCGGTGATCGGACGAGAACCGGTGTTTCCAACGTGGTATGGACGTTGGCGATAATGTAGTCGAATATTATCCCTATAAGGGGAAAATATAACCCCCCAACACCCTCCCCCGACACCCCCTCCCCCGCGATCGCCAACTTTTCGTAACGCATTCACCAGCTTACTCCCCAAGCCAAGTTTTACTTCAATATATTTTTACAAAAAAACCTTAGTTAGCTGCGGAAGGGATCTTAGACGCATAATGGACGTTTACTTTATTTCCAAACATAATGCATTGCATTTCACGAAACTGCGTTAGGGTTTTTAAAATTTTTAATTTATTGTTATTGACTATTATAATTTGAAACTGCCTGCCTGCCTGTTGCGGTCGAGACAGCTGGTCCCTGGGGGATGGATGCCAGGTCATTGGTCGGGGAGCTGGGTCGTAGGTTGCGGGACGGAGGCGGTGACCCCCGTTCCGGGTCGTACTTGGTGCAGCGGATCTCGTTGGCCATACAGCGGGGCAATGCCGCTGGGGTGATGGACACGTTTGGGCCAAGTACGATGCGAACGGGTAACTTCTAGGGGTTTTTTTTTATTTTATTAATTTTCATTTTAATTTTTCTTATAATAATGATATTGAATTATGACATGTATAAATTTTGTATTGAATAGAATAAGGTAATTTAAGGGTTTTAATTTGAAACTTATGTTCAATTTAAAAGAATCTGCATTTGCTTTGACTTATGTATTAAATTTCTGGGCCTTAGGAGGTTAAGACTGAACCCGCCGCGCAATCCGCGCACGGACTTCCCCGGCAGCCATTACCGTTTGATGGAACTCAGCTGCCAACGTATTTTTTACTTATCTATTTTAGTATGTATAAAGAATATTAGGTACACGAACCGCCTGACGTCATATATACAGTCTAACGCGGTTAACAACACATTAACAACAAAAAAAGTGTCTAGTCCCAAACTAAGCAATACTAAAGCTTGTACTATGGATACTAGACAACGGATAAACATACTTGAATATTTATTCAAGTAAGTAAATAGGTACATAATGTACAATTATAAATTGTTTTCACAAAATATAATTCATATTAATTTAGAATTGAAAACCAAAACATCATTATATTGCGGCTCGTCAACTATTTCTTACCTAGCAAACAGTACAGTACAATAGTCTGGGAGCCGCAAAATAAAATTGTTTTAATGTCACTTTATTTGCGTGTCGTCAATTGTTACTCTAGTACAAATTGTAAAGAGATTACAGTTCACGAGCCGCAATATAATGTTGTGGTTTATAATTCTTTATTAAATGGAGTATAGGTCGACTTAACAAGAATATTTATATGTAAATAAATAGCTCTATAACTCTTTCTCTCTCATCTCTTATTGGTTATCAGGTGCCGAGTGTCCGGCCTTGCGCCTGCCCACCAACAATCACGACCACTGATGGCCCGCTTGTTAGCAGTGGCGATGACAGCTCAATTGGGGATGTCTATTTTTTGCAATATATAGTAAATCGAAAACCATTTCGAGATAAATGCTTTTTAACCCGTTTTCTGTAGTTATTTAATTTAAATATTATGTAATGAATTTATTACATAACAAATAAGCAGTGACCTTCATTTGACATTGATGTAAATTGCGTGACCGGTCCAAGTCGTACTTTATTCTGTGTGATTAGAATTCTTCACAATTTACGCGTGGATTATACTACGGAGTTTGATTTGGACCCGCTGCCTGACATCTAGCACTTTGACAGCGCCAGTAAAGTGACACTAGTTACAGTGTACCACTACGCAAAAAATAATTAAAGCCTTATCATACGCATTTAGATAGATTTAGAAATTTGGCAGTGTGGGAGCCCTGAATTACAATCTGACGTCATCAACCAAAATTGTTTCAATAAATAATTTTGATGAAAGTAGTGAACTAAATGACAAAATATTGAAATTAGTTTCTTATAATTGACTTTTCTATAAAAAAAAAATATAAAAACCACTGGTAATTTTTTAGACATTCCTAATCGCTGGGAATGAGACGCGCGCGCAGACCTTACCTACTTCAAGACAGTGTGCGAGTGGCAAAGAAAGTTTCAAAGTCAAATAATCATCATCATCATCCCAGCCAGTACACGATGATACTTTAGTTCTTGCGCGGACACAAATTGTAGGTTATTAAAATTAGGTACACTATTTTATCATTTAAAATCAATAGTTGTCTTGATTCTGAGTAAGAAAATGCATAAAAATATTGAAACATCAACCTTATGGTTATTATACAGGGTAATTTTTTAATCAGTGCACATAATACGAATTTTGATACGTAATTCAGTATCGTTAATAGATCACTATTATCTGTTTAAGATTTTTTTTTCCATTTTGAAATTTGAGTCATCCAATAAATTGGTCGAGTTACTATGAAAAATAAAAAAATATGTGATAAAAATATTATAATGAAAAATACTGAAGTTTATTATTTTAACGACACTGTATCACATATTAAAATTTGTGCACTTATTAAAAAATTACCCTGTATATTTTGGACCCCTTGTTAACGTACAAATTTTTGCACTTGACCGTACAACGAATTTGAATGAAAATTTTGTGCAAATCAGGAACTTTATCCAACTAATACTTCATGAGCAAATCCACGGACCAAAGCGTGTCTGATAGTCTGATACATCCGTCCTTGTCTTACTAGACCGCAACTACTTAAATGCTACTAGATGTTAGTTAATGTGCTTTGACCGCTGAGTGTATGTTAAGGAGACGACATAGTGCATATAAAACCAACCGCTTTCTCCTTCGTGGCCCGCTCCGGTCACCTCACAAAGACTTTTATATATCTTTTATTATAAGAGGGAAGACAACACGCAAGCAGGTCATCTGATGGGGAATGATCACCACCGCCACTATACTTCTAAATTAAATGGAGTATACATAGTATGTACTAGCTTTTGCCCGCGACTCCGTCCGCGTGGAATTAGTAATTTGGGCAGCTTATTTTTTTTATCCAATTTGCTTTTTCATCAATTATGGCTCTCCTTAGTTCCTCGATATAAAAAATTTACCCCCCCCGCACCCGCCGCAACCTCCCCCCCTCACAGACCCCCACCGAACCCCCCCCCCCCCCCGCACACCCGCGTTCACATTCACCACCGTACCTACTCCCAAGTCACTACTTCTAAAAACTGTTCTATAAATTCTTAAAATAGACGTATCTTTCTTATTTGTGAACCGAATCAAATGAAACAAACACTAAATGTTAATCCAAGAAAATACCAACATATCAGTGAAAACCGCATCCTTCTAGGTTAAGCCGTTTCTGAGATTAGCGCGCACAAACGCACAGACAAACAGACAATAATTCTAAAAAACATTGTTTTGGATTCTATTGCGCTAGTAAATAGCCCTAGTGACAGTTTTTCTCAAATATCTTCAATGTACATACCTACTAGAGTAACAATTGACGACACGCAAATAAAGTGACATTAAAACAATTTTATTTTGCGGCTCCCAGAATATTGTACTGTACTATTTGCTAGGTAAGAAATAGTTGACGAGCCGCAATATAATAATGTTGTGGTTTTCAATTCTAAATTAAATGAAGTATAGTCTTTGATCACTTATAACTGTAGATCCACAGTCGCGCGCCCGAAAATGTCCGAGCCAAATGAGCGCCACTTTGATAAAAGTGGCCTTCTTTTTCTCAGTACGTTGCGTGAAATTGTCAAGTTTAGCAGTCAAGTGTCAACCGAAATTCGACTGTAATGAAGAAAAGACTAGGTTCAAATTTCTGTGTAGGTGATGATTTTAATTGTTATGCAAACAAATAAAAAAGTTCGGACATTCTTTGAAGGGGATTTTGTTCGGCAATGTGTATCTTCAGTTATAATTGATCAAAGAGTATAGTAATAAATAAGTGGAGTTGTGGGGCGGCCGGCGTCTGCGAATGCAGCCTGCAACCTCGCTGCAACCCTCTTGGCGCTCAAGTTTAAATTCCTCCGCTAACGGAAAGGGCTATCGTCACGAATACTTTTACTGGGTCGAGCGTCATCTTGAAAGTATGAGGACTGAGGAATGAGGGCTGAAATAACGGGAGCATTTCTAAAAAAAATGTTACCTCCATTTTTTTGTATTCTTATAATTTTATGTTATCCCCACTCAGAATCTCGAGCTCTTTCAATCTTTAATATGACAAAAAAAATCCTTAAGTTTTTTCCCTATTTCGTTACTATTCCATACATTTTGTATGGCGTAACGAAAAGGAAGAACGTAAAAACCGGTTGTCTGTAAAGTCGGTTTACGGACGATAGTTTAACGTGACAACGTCATAACAAAACATTCAAACCCCCCCCCCCCCCCCCTCGCAAACGTACATGTACGTTACATTGCGTCATCCCTTTTCGTGTATGCAGCCGAAACGTCCCTGTGCTCGACACTGTCCCAATACATGGCACCTTCAATCTTATTTCACAGTAAGAGAGGTTATAGATGGGTGTCATCTACTAGGCGTTGAGGTGTCGAGCATTGGTACGTTTACCTTATAACATTTTCGGGACATTTTTTCTCTCCTACAGGGATGGAAAGAGCTCGTGATTCTGTGCAGGAATAACATAAAATTGTTGAGAATATAAAAATAGAGTGGCATTTTTTGAGAAATGCTCACGGGACAAACTTAACTCTTGATGAGTAAATAGTAAATAAGCAATACTTGACAAGTACGATTTGAAATCCTAGCCATAGGCGAAGATTTCTAAGTACGAGTCCAGTATTGCACTTATTACAAACACCTAAGGTTTCTGACAGAATATCAGCACTGCAGGTCACTGCAGTACCTACATGCTGAGTCAGCGCCTATTCGTAGGGTACGTATCAAAATATATAAAGTTTAAAACAAATAATGGATGAAATACATAATGGTTATAATACATACTAAAATTTTCTATGAAACTATTGATTAAACGAATTTTTTTAATAGTGTAATCTACAGATTGGTTTAGGTTAGGTTAGGTTTATTTTATGAAAATCCTGTAAAGTTGAGAATTTCCGAAAATTGCATTATATCAAATGACCATTATGTATTTCGTCCATTATTTGTTTTAAACTTTATATATTTTGATACGTACCCTTTGATCAATTATAACTATAGATCCACAGTCGCGCGCCCGAAAATGTGCGAGCCAAATGAGCGCCACTTTGATAAAAGTGGCCTTCTTTTTACTCAGAACGTTGCGTGAAATTGTCAAGTTTAGCTGTCAAGTGGAGTTTTGCCGCTACCGAAATTCGACTGTAATGAAGTAAAGACTAGGTTCAAATTTCTGTGTAGGTGATGATTTTATTTGTTACGCAACCAAATAAAACAGTTCGGACATTCTTTGAAGGGGATTTTGTTCGGCAATGTGTATCTACAGTTATAATTGATCAAAGTACGTACCCCTATTCGTAACATCATCGCATGGCTCTTAATTTAGGGATTATGTAAGAAAATTTATTTCATTTGTCTAAATTTAATTTAATTTTTTTTTTTTTGTGAATTTTCTGTGTAAATTTTCTATCTTTGAGCTTTGTACGTGTTTGTTGTGAATAAAGTTTGTATCTATCTATCTATCTATTGGTCGAAGCTTGTATAGTGCTTTTCACAAAAATAAAACATAAAATTGTTCATCCCAGCCTATTATACGTCCCACTGCAGGGCACAGGCGGGCTCAGAATGAGAGGGCTTGGGCCTTAGTTCCCACGCGGGCCCAGTGCGAATTGGGAACATCACATACACCATTGAATTTCTTCTCATGTGTATGCAGGTCTTCCTTCACCGTAAAGCACATGGTATATTACAAATGCAATTTCGCACGTAAATTCCAAAAATCTCAGAGGTGCGAGCTTGAACTCGAGCCCATAGGCATAATAATAAATAATAACAGAGTAGAAGGGAAACTCTCGCTCCGGCCGGACTCAAGGTCACGATATTAGAGTACTCGCTAAGCGAGAACTCAGTCAGGGTGTCACGGCCGGCGTCGCTGCACGCGCGTTTTGCTGTTTAAGTGTTTACTGTTTGCGCGTTCGTTTTATAACAATGGCGTCAAGTTATTGTGGTGTATTTGGGTGTGTAAATAATGGAAAAACGATGCCACACTTAAGTTTTTTTAGTTTGCCCAAAGATAATGAGCGGTAAGTAATATTATCTAAATATTATTTCGTTTTCGTACCTAATTAATCAAAAAGACATGAACAGTTCTTTTTGTGTAGCCAATTGTTTTACCCAATGGTAAAATTTAGTTTAGAGTAGGTACCTACAGCATTTTATTGCTTTTCGTCAAATCTTCAATAACCCCGCCATCGGTCGTTGACCTTTTCTCGCTCGCCTCGCCTCGCGACGCGATCGCGCAGCACAGTGGCCAGTGGCGCAAATTTGATTTCAAAGTAAATAAAAACTTATATTTTAGACGTAAGTAATATTTAACAGTAAGCAACCCTAGCAACACGCCTGGACAACAGAGGGGTGTAACGACGTGAGGGGGGAAGTAGGTATATAAATGGCGGCGTTTTGGACGCGGTCAAAAGAGATTCCCTTCTACTCTGTTATTATTTATTCTTATGCCATAGGTCTGCTTCAGAGACCATAGGTCAAACCACTAGGCTTCCACGGCTATTGCTAGCTACAACATGGCTCTACCACTACAAAATCTTTTAAAAATATTGACTAAATACCCTTAATTTAAATTAGGAACATTTTTAATCGTCAAAAACTCTAGATTCTAAGTAAAAAAAAATCCCGAACTACCTACCTAATTCTGAAAAGCAGTAGCAGGTACATTTTAAATTGAACATGCCGAAGCACCATCCTGTCGTCTATATAAATGGCAAGTTTTAAATGGACTCCACATTTAATAAGGAGTGGTGCTTGAGAAAAGTTTTTTCATTCGTACGCGACGTGTTGGCCGCAGAGGGTCCAACTTTTATACTTCTGGCAAATAGAACATTGTAAAGCTAAGTTCGAACATGCGGAGTTGTTCGCTTTGTTGTCCGTGCTCAGTCATAGCTGATAGTTTGGAACTACTCAGTTATCGGACGAAATGAATGTTGAACTACACTTTTTATTTGACGTGACGACGTCTAATAAATCGATGAACGCCGGCTGCATACACGAAAAAAGATGACGCAATGTAACGTTACGTACGTATGTACGTACAGAGCAGCGAAGGCCAGTTGCAAGAGAGCGGCGAACGCCAGGATGTACAATGCGGGGTGCGGGGGGTTGCGAGGGAGATGCGGGGGCGGATGTTTTGTTATGTCGTTGTCACGTTAAACTATGTCCGTAAACCGACTTTACAGACATCCGGTTTTTTTTTCAGCGGTAATTATTGAGTTGTGAGTCGTGATATTCGGTTGCGTAATTTTGGTTTTATACAAAAGTCAACTTTATGCATAACTCATTTTGCATTGCCATGTGGAACAAATTGGACTTTTACTACACTTAGGTATATGAGATTAGTTCGCGATGGTACGGTTAATGAAATTAAATTGATTTATTAGCAGTAGGTACAGGTAGGTACTCAAGTCTACGTTCCCTTGAAGCTGCATAAAAATTAAACTTCTTGGTTAACGTAAAAAAAAGATAACGCCATTTATGCCGCAATACAAAACCGAACAGTGCACAGAAATATCCAAATTTATCACCAAGAAGAAATATGTTGGAGGCCTACCTACACTGCGTCTTCCGGTTCGTGGACGCCACTCAGAACCTTTTTGCCCCATCGACTATCAGTTTCTACGAGAGGTATGCTCTGCCCACTTGTTGCCACTTGAGTCGACTAGATGGAGCGACGACCTGGTTAAGGTTGCGGGATCGCGTTGGATGCTGATGGCACGGGACCTAAGCCTAAGCCCAATCCCAAGGAGGACTATGTTCAGCAGCAGCAAAAAGTGTACATTTTATTGCCGCCATTTTGTGAAAAAATTGAACAACAGTATCTGCCATTTAATTACAGAGCGGTACACAGATCATCGTTTAGAAATAATAAAACAGCATTTACCATGGGTCTATTGAAGGGGCATTTGGTGTGCCGCGCTGCCGGTGTGTCACCGTATATTTGATTCAGTGTTATAGAGCGCGCTGCGCAGGGTCCGTCAACCCCCCGCGCTCCCTTGTGGTGGTCAGAGGATACGATGCGCACCGTTTCTCCATACAAACGTAATCCCCTGTTTCCTCCCTGGATAATAGCTTTAGAGCCGTGTAATCTGTATCTACCACAGCTATGCCCCTATGTTTCGTTTTTTTCCATATTTCAAGATTCAAGATTCAAGAAGTATTTATTCAAGAACAATACAAGTATGAACAATTCAATTAACATAAGAAATATGCGCTTTCAAAAACTGAAAAAATTGCCCAATTTCAACGTCATTTTCAGACACTCATCAGAAAAAAATCCCTTATATAAACAAAAAAAGGAAAACATAGGGGCATAGCTAAATCTATCCTCTAATTATATTTGAAAAAAATAATTTTATTGGTCCAGTTTTCGAGAAGAAAACAGGGGATTACGAAATGCTGTTTTGATCAATTTTACGCGCCTATTAACGGTCTGAGCTGCAGTTGTCCCGCTCTCGCTGTACTGACACGGAGGGGTTCGGGCGAGACAGCGACATTTCATTAAAATACCTATTTCTCAAAAGTCTCTCAGCCATCGTACCCTCTTAAGGGCCTATCGTGTTTTTGGCGCATTTATTGCATTCTTGTAATCTCATGCTGTACCTATCATTACAAGTAAAGCTATAGTCTTGAAATCCATCTGTAAGCACTACATCAATGTGTGTAAGATAATTTGAGGATTCACTCTAATGACAAGTGTTTATCGAAACACGATTACTTATAGTTCGCTCGATAGATAAAAAAACCAAAGTCGTCTCTAAAAAATAAAATAAATTCTTAGTACGACGCTAATACTGCACGGCAGGTCATGACTATTGAATGTTTATTTATTTATTTATTTATTCAGTACATCTACATCATATATATTACAATCCGAGCCATAAAAACTAGTTACATGTATATTATTCTGATATATACGACAATTACAGAGTACAAATCATTGACCATAAAGCGAGACGTCTGTTAAAATTACAAAAATATCAAAGTTAAAACCAGAAAAAAAAACACTATAACTTTCAACTCTATAAATGTAAAAAAATTACAAATGAGTGGCTAAAAAATCTTAATTATGAGGAGACAGAGACAATACTTTTTTAAGAGTGATGGGATTTGTTTTGTAATGAAAGTGCCAGATCTAATTCTTTGAATTCAAAAATTATATTATGCACCTAATGTAAACCTGATATGAACTACATGTTTGGAATCACACACACGCACACACGCACATACACTCATACACACACACACACACACCCACACACACACACACACACACACACACACACACACACACACACACACACACACACACACTTATACACATATTTATAATAGCTTAAAACTTCCTTGTATTTTTTTGTTTTTTGGTTTGTTTTTTTCTTATAACTACAACTTGTGTTATGGAGGAGCGGGGTTTCCTGATACAAGTATATTGCTTACTTAATAGGAAACTCCAACCCTTAATTTTTGTAACAATGTTATTTTTTAGTGAAATAAATATTTTTTCATATTTTTTTTTTTTTTTTTCAAATAATTAATTAAGTTAGGATTTTTAAAATGTGACTCATATAAAATCGAAGAATACAAATCATAAACAATTTAAAATCAGTTTAAAACACAGGAACATGCGAAATAAAAACTACCATTATACCTAAATTATTAAAGAATACATTAAAAATACTATCAAAACATTAATAAATAAGTAAAATAGCAATTTAAAATTCCAAATTACAGTTCACACAATAACAAAAAAAAAAAACATAAAAATATCAATAAAAGGCATGAAACCATAAAAAACGCAATGGAATTGATGTATAATTAAGATTATTAAAATTATATATATTTTACTACTATTTTTATTGTGAATATGGGCATATCATACGATCTTATAAGTAATGTTAATACAACAAGATGTTTTCTAGGGCGTAGTGTTGCCACATTTTTAAAATATGTGTTTGTTTTAGTAATAAGATGAAAATACCCAAAAACGCGCGCAGTCCAACCAACCTATCTTGAGCCATCGTGCCTCCCCCACGCCCGAAATCGACCACCCAAAATCGATTAGCGCGAAAAGGTCGGTAGGCCCTTTCATAATATGCACAGACACCGAGCCTGCCATACATGTGCCGCATCAGACACAGACAATGAATCGTCCTTTACCCTGTCTATCCAGCAGGGCTGAAATAAGATCGCATGCACTCCAAATAACACTTCGCCGGCCGTTTTCATTTTTAATCGGTATACGAACACATTGTTGTTTTAGGACGGTCCTGCCAACAATCTGTAGCACTTAAAAAAACCGCGCAAGCGCGAGATGGACTCGTTCATGAAGGCTTCAGTATCTGCGTACAATGTTTTAAAAACAGTTCAGAAAAAAACCGGCCAAGTGCGAGTCGGACTTGCGCACGAAAGGTTCCGTACCATTATCTATAAAAACGGCAAAAAAATCTCGTTTGTTGTATGGAAGCCCCCTCAAATATTAATTTTATTCTATTTTTTAGTATTTGTTCTGTGAAAATTTCAACTGTCTAGCTATCACGGCTCAAGAGATACAGCCTGGTGACAGACGGACAGAAGGACAGACGGACGGACAGCGGAGCCTCAGTAATTAATAGGGTCCCGAACCCTAAGAATCGCCGAAAAAGTAAGCACTAAAATCGCAAACTTATAGGTAGGTTTTCGAAAACACCCAAACGTCATAGAGTCGCTTGCTCGATTTATTAGCATTTTATACACTTTCGCAGTTACAATACAATTACAATACAAACATTCTTTATTGATCACCAAAACCAGTAAAGTAACATTACAAAAATAAAAATTCAGGTAGACAATAGGCGGTCTTATCGCTAAAAAGCGATCTCTTCCAGACAACCAATTACTCAGAAATTAATAAATATCAACAGACTAATGTAGGTGGCAGAAATAACAGACAAGAGAAACGTAGTATTAATAGACAATAAATAATAAAATCAATACAAATATATAGTACATTGTTGTAGAGGCTGGAAAGTAAGCAATAGATGGATGAGTTTGTTTGAGGGCCGACGCGTAGCGGAGGCCCTCGAAAGTACGAGTCCATCTATTGCACTTTTGGCCGAGACTAAACATTGTGCTTTTCACGACTAATGCGAGGAAATAAAAAACGTTTCTTATAATAAAAATAAATATTTAATTAAAGTTTATGTTAATGTTTGCATGGGGGCAGTTGTTAAAACTCATTGCGATGTTTTTCCCTAGAAAGCTGATTTTAGTGTTCTGCGTCATTTCAGTCGGTCGGGAACTTAATCAAACATAGTTAGAGTTAATGTGAGCGGCCGTTGCGGCCGCTACGGCCGCTCACATAACTCGAACTATGTTTGATTTAGTCGCCGTCACGACGCGTCGCCGGTCGCCTTACCGGCCTAGTGGCCAGTATCAAAAACCACATAATTAAAAGATAAAAACCTTAACCTTGCAGCGCTTAAAAAGTTTAATGCTGTGGCGTTTTTCATACTTAAAAAAATTAAAGCATTTTGTGCATATTATGCGTTTAAGGAAAAAAAACACCTCATTAAAGTCATGAATGACGCATTCTCATTGGTCAATTGAATTTCACATGCAGCAGACGATTACTTTTGATTGGTCGTTTCAGCACGCCGGGAATGAAATTCAGAAATTATCTTTGAAAAAGTCGTATCGTATTATGAAATACATATACTGATACGACCTGTTTTCGATTAGTGTAACATTGTTGTCGTGTTTGCGCGCCATAAATGAATCAGCTGTTAAATGTACATATATAGGCAGTTTTGTGTACTGGATTTAGGTTATCTATGGCCACATTTTCGAGCAGTGTCGTGAAAATATAATTTTTTTAAATAAACACATATAATTCTATACAATACTTATACACTACATATACTTAATACAAAATATCAATCGAAAAATGTCAAAAGGCCGCATGTGAGAAAAGGATTTAAAAAGGAAATTAAAGAAACAATATAAACAAAAAAACAAAAAGAACAGAGAAGGGTCAAAGACCGAGTTTTTTTTTTATACAATATAGGCTTGCGTTTGGCCACAATCACGCCTGATGGAGAGCGAAGATGAGGCCTACGATGGAGCACGCTTGCCTAGTAAATGCTCATTCACCCTAGACTTGAAAGCGGTCAAATTGTAGTGTTCAGGGAACACAGTCGCAGGCAAGGAATTCCACTCCATAGCTGGCATAGTTTTTATCTTTGATCAATTATAACTGTAGATCCACAGTCGCGCGCCCGAAAATGTCCGAGCCAAATGAGCGCCACTTTGATAAAAGTGGCCTTCTTTTTTCTCAGAACGTTGCGTGAAATTGTCAAGTTTAGCTGTCAAGTGGAGTTTTGCCGTTACCGAAATTCGACTGTAATGAAGTAAAGACTAGGTTCAAATTTCTGTGTAGGTGATGATTTTATTTGTTACGCAACCAAATAGAAAAGTTCGGACATTCTTTGAAGGGGATTTTGTTCGGCAATGTGTATCTTCAGTTATACTTGATCAAAGGTTTTTATACTTATAAAAATATTTCATACATTTTGTAGCAAATTATATAAAATTTTATTTATTACTAGCTTTTGCCCGCGGCTTCGCTCGCGTGTACCATGAGTATTCCAAAGAACCAAGATATCAAGCAAGCAAGCATACAGGCAAGCAAGCAAGCATGCAAGCAAGCATGCATGCACGGAAGCAAGCAAGCGTGCAAGAAAGCGTGCAAGTAAGCGTGCAAGCAAGCGTGCAAGCAAGCCCGACTAAACTTTCTTTATATACAATAATATAAAACCTATTATTACTTTCCCCTGTCCTGCATTAGGTATAATTCAATGTTTTCTTACCTTCTACGGAAACATGAGTAACTGGAAGCGCTGTGTACCTACTTAGCATTGATATTATACATATTATAGTATCTTGTTAAGGTGTTGTGTGACCTAACCGTTAAGGAGTTATACCTTCCATCATCAGCTCATCTGAATAACCAGAAAGAATACAACTAAAGGTCTATACGTGCATATGATATTTAAAGAAACTTCCTGTAACTCCTAACCGTTAAGGAGTTTAACCTTCCATCATCAGCTCACCTGGATAACCTGAAAGAATACAACTATCGGTATATACTTACCTATAATATTTGAAAAAATATCCTCAACTCCTAACCTTTAAGGAGTTTTACCTTCCATCATCAGCTCATCAACATAAGATGATGTCTACCAGACGCAAACACTTAAATAGCTTGAGAAAATATATGAAAAACGTAATGCGTGCCTACAAAATTTGAGGGTTGCCCTCGATTTCCCTGAGATCCCGTCATCAGATCCTGTTTTTGTGACAATGGGACCATCTCAGGAGTATATTGTATTCTTTCAAATAAAAAAATAATTTTTATAATCGGTCCACAATTGATCGAGAAATCGGTGAACATACACCTACATAAAAAAATACATAAAGTGGAATGCATAACCTCCTCCTTTTTTTGAAGTCGGTTAAGGAGCCCTTTGCGGCCTACTAAAAAATAAAAATAAATAAATAAATAAATATTAGGGGACAATCTTACACAAATCGATCTAGTCCCAAACTAAGCAAAGCTTGTACTATGGGTACTAGACGACGATAAACATACTTATATAGATAAATAAATACTTAAATACATAGAAAACATCCATAACTCAGGAACAAATATTCGTGCTCATCACACAAATAAATGCCCTTACCGGGATTTGAACCCAGGACCTCTTGCTTCGTAGGCAGGGTCACTACCAACTAGGCTAAGCGGTCGTTACAGTATAAACTTACAGTATAAACTTATGAATTTTGAAATTTTAGCTTTGTACAACCAGTAAAACGCAAAATCCCGTTTTTTTCCGTTCCCGTAAGAATTTCGGGAAATGCTTTCTTAATGCTCTCCTACACTCCCCAAGGAACCCACTTGCCAAATTTCAGCTTTCTATGACCAGTAAAACGAAAAATCCCGTTTTTCCCGTTCCCGTGGGAATTTTGGAAAGTTCTCTTTCAATGCTTCCTTACACTCTCCAAGCAACCTACATGCCGAATTTTAGCTTTCTACGACCAGTAAAACGAAAAATCCCGTTTTTTCCCGTTCCCGTGGGAATTTTGGAAAGTCCTCTCTCAATGCTCCTCTACCCTCCCCAAACAACCTACATGCTGAATTTCAGCTTTCTACGACCAGTAAAACGAAACATCCCCTTTTTGCCGTTCCCGTGGGAATTTTGGAAAGCCCTCTCTCAATCCTTCTCTACTCTACACTCCCCAAGCAACCTACATGCCGAATTTCAGTCTTCTACGACCAATAAAACGAAAAATCTCGTTTTTTCCTTATCCCGTGGGAATTTCCGAAAATCAATAAAACTATTTTTTACTATTATAATTACCTACTTTTATGCCAAATTTGAAGAGTCTAATAATTATAGTTCATAGGATCCCGTTGAACTGAATATATAAATCCCGTTTTCTCTTTATCCCGTGGGAATTATGAGAAATCCTGAAATTAATGTTTAAACTAATGTAATACCTACTTGTGTATCAAATTTGAAGAGTCTAGTTATTATAGTTACTGAGATAGGGTCACTCGGAATCGAATATATAAATCACGTTTTTTCCCGTTCCCGTGGGAATTCCCAAAAATCCTTCCTTAGTGGATGTCTACATTGTACTTATAAGGTATCTATGTGCAAAATTTCAAGTCTCTAGGTCCAGTGGTTTGGGCTGTGCATTGATATATCAACAGTCATTTAGTTTATTTAGACATTTCAACCCCATCGCACCCCATCCAGGGAGATGGTATTTTACGTCCGCCACGTCGGATTTTAAAACCGTTGTTGTTTTCATAACCAGCGACCCGATAAACCATAGAAACAACACCCATGTTGATTTTCAGACTTTGTTACCCCTTTCCCCCCTTTTAGGGGTTGAATTCTCAAAAAACCTGAAACACGTGTTTACTCATTTACCATTAGGAGTACTTCTGTGAAGTTTCGAATAAAATAGTCGAACTAATCTTGTTTCCCCATACAAACTTTGGACCCCCTTTTCACCTCCTTAGGGAGTGAATTTTGAAAAATCCTTTCTTAGTGCACCCCTAGACCTTATAAGAAACCTACGTGCCAAATTTGGAATCTCTAGGCCCAGTGGTTTGGGCTGTGCGTTGATATGTCAGTCAGTCAGTCAGTCAGTCAGTTTCTTCTTTTATTGCACAAAATTACTATTTACTACTACGGCTGCCAACTTATACCTTAATTATCAGTAGTTTAAGAGTAAATAGCAGCCTGCCTTAGAAAATATACCTACTTGGGAAGTTCTGTGAAAAATACGAAATCCTTGTTGAATACAGATAGTACACGTTGTAATGACTTCGGAAACCTATCATGGGCGTGCCCAACACGCTCTTGGCCGGTTTTTTAAAAGGTACGGAACCATAAACACGTTAAAAATTAAACGGTTCACATCAAAAAACATTTCTCTATATCATAAAGCCTAATCCCTCCGAGTAGCTCCTCATTGTTCCACGAATCCGTGAGTATCCCTGCGGATAACGCCGTTCCGATCTCCTCAGATAGGTAATATATTTTAAAGGCCATTGTTATCGCAACAAAAATGTTTTTGTACGTGCCCATTATTGACATCCCTCGTCCCCGTAGAGCGAAAAGTCACTAAGTCGTATTTTGCTGTTTTGAGATACGGAGAAATTCATTTTCAGACACTCATCAGAAGAGAATCCCTTATATATTAAAAAAAAAAGAAACATAGGGGCATAGCTAAATCTGTCCTCTAATTATTTTTGGAAAAAATATTTATTGGTCCATTTTTCGAGAAGAAAACAGGGGACTACGAAATGCTGTTTTGATCAATTTTACGCGCCTATTAACGGTCTGAGCTGCAGTTGTCCCGCTCTCGCTGTACTGACACGGAGGAGTTCGGGCGAGACAGCGACATTTCAATAAAATACCTATTTTTCTAAAGTCTCTCAGCCATCTTCCCCACTGGAAAAACAATACGGTGAAGGAAAACATGCACAAACCTGCGAAGAAATTCAATGGTGTGTGTGAAGTTTCCATCCGCACTGGACCCGCAGAGTAACTACACCCCAACCCCTCTCATTCTTAGAGGAGGCGGAAGCTCTGCAGTGGGACGTATATTAGGCAAGGATGATGATGATCTCTCTCTCTCTCTCTCTCTCTCTCTCTCTCTCTCCCTCTCTCTTTTTCTCTCTCCCTCTATCTATCTATCTCTCTAACGACCGCTTTAGCCTAGTTGGTAGTGACCCTGCTTACGAAGCAAGAGGTCCTGGGTTCAAATCCCGGTAAGGGCATTTATTTGTGTGATGAGCACGAATATTTGTTCCTGAGTTATGGATGTTTTCTATGTATTTAAGTATTTATTTATCTATATAAGTATGTTTATCGTCGTCTAGTACCCATAGTACAAGCTTTGCTTAGTTTGGGACTAGGTCGATTTGTGTAAGATTGTCCCCTAATATTTATTTATTTATTTTATTTCTCTCTCACGAAACTGCTATGTTTAAAAAAAAATGATCAAACCTGATGCCCCATCCAGACTCTCCACGAGGCTACACGCGGGAACGCGAGTACGAGAGTGAGGACGGTGCGCTCGTGTCGCCTAGTCTTCCCTCGCCTCGCCTCGTTGTCGCTCCGCTTTGTGTCGGTTTTAGACGCGAGGGGACGAGGCGAGGGAATGAACCACACTCTCGCGCTCGCTCACTTGGTTGTTTACGAGGCGCCTCGTGAGAGTGTGGAGCTGGCATCATAGGAGGCGGAAGCTCTGCTTGCAGTGGGACGTATATAGGCTAGGATGATGATGATCTCTCTCTCTCTCCATCCCTCCCTCCCTCCCTCTCCCTCTCTCTTTTTCTCTCTCCCTCTATCTATTCTATCTCTCTCACGAGACTGCTATTTTTAAATTTAATGTTCAAACCTCAAAATGTGTAACCCGTGTAACCGTGTTACCTTCGTTAGGCTTGACTATGAGTTATGAGTTGACCCGCAAAGCTCGGGAGGATTTAACACACTAGATCTAAGTGTCTCCTCAGCGACCTGCCTCATTTGGAATTCGACGCGGTCGAACAGGTAATGTAAATATGACAATACTTCCACGCGCCGGGAAGTTAGATTGGTTTTTTATCGAATATAAACGGGAAATTTGTTTAAAGGTTGTCTCGAATCAACCAAGTTGTGCTAACTTTGTAGGTTCAAGTTGTTTGATCGAGTAAAAGTATCAAGAAAACCTTCTTGATAACGGTTCATACTTAGTTCGTTATGACAAAATAAAATCTGAAAACAGGTAAATCATGGGCTGTTTGTTGGTTTCAATCGACTTTAAAAAGAAGTAATTAAAAAAACTAAAAACCCGCCTGCAGAAATACTGAAAAGGTGGAAACAAGATAAAATGTTCAATAACTATAAAACGAATTTAAAACACGTCGATGGCAGTCTTTCAAAATTTAATGCAACGATAAAATGCAGTCGGAGGCATGCATGAAGTGACATTAGGTAAATCCCATGCAGCCACTGACTACCATGCCTCCGACTGCATTTTATCGTTGCATTAAATTTTGAAAGACTGCCATCGACGTGTTTTAAATTCGTTTTATTGTTATTGAACATTTTATCTTGTTTCCACCTTTTCAGTATTTCTGCAGGCGGGTTTTTGATTTTTTAATTTATTATTTTTCACTTCTCATGCTCTTAAAATGTTACTTTAGTCTCTGCATGTCGGGACTAAAGCTCTTTTTTGATCTCTAGGGATTAAAGTAAATTTTTTTTATTTTACTTTGGAAACCCCTAAACTGCCAATCACGGTGTTTGTGGATGGAGGATTATTGCCATTTTCAGTGACTGGGCATAGACAATTTTAAACTTTCCACAGACCGCAGTGCGCTGCGGACGCTCCGAAGTGCTCCGTAGCGCCCTTCGCTTCGGTCTGTGGAAGCCTTTAGGGCGTGGAAATAACCTCAAAATGACAACTGTATAAAAATATTTAAAAAAATAATAATTTCGTGAAACACCATGAATAATTACGAATATTAATCTATTAAATTATATTAAAGATGAATTCATTTAATTATGCATACTTAGTCCAATTAGCTATGAAATAATTTTCATGTTTGAAACTGTTGGCTAAATATGCAAACATTTAAAGCGTCACTCAACAAAAAAAAACCGCGGAATAAAAAATTGCTATTTGAATTCTGAATAGACGTCCATTGCTCGTACTGAGCGTACGTTGTATAAAAGTAATATTGTAGATTAGTATACCTAAAACATCGTTTTTTTCCTCGCATTCAAAGTGAAAAGTAGAGTGTTTAACGCGAGACTAAACTGCCATAATGACACGCGAATTATAGCCACCCTCGCTCTGCTCGGGTGGCTAAATATCTTGTGTCATTATGGCTTGTTTTAGTCCCTTGTTGAACAATCTACTATTATTTACACCGCAGGCGGGTTTTTAGTTTTTTTAATTACTTTTTTTTATTTCCTGCTTTTTTGTGTAACCTCCTGAGAACCAGATAAATTATTGAGTATTTGAATTCGGAATCCGTTGCTATTTAGTTAAATTTCAAAAGCAATATTGAAACATGTAGGTACTTAATTTTCCACATGGGTTGCATAGAGAAAATTATTGCTCAAATATATCTTAGTAAGTAGGTACGTCGTCGTTTTAATGCATTGATTGCCAATTTACTATTCCAAATTAAATTTAAACACATGACTTGTATATATTTTTGTAATCTCTTTTAAAATCCCTTTATTTTGATACCCTACTCGATAGGTTTGAATAAAGAAAATTTTTTGAAGACTCACAATTTGGCGCCAAAAAACCGCCATTTTGATTTTTCAAGTATTTCATGTATCCAGTGTTACTCGCGTTATCAAAAAGAATCCAATGACGTATCATTTATCAAATTCGGTTCAACCGTTGTGTAGTTACGAGAGGACATAGGAATGGACATACATACATACCTTCTTCTTCGCAGTCGGGTAAAAAGGAGATTCTCAATTCGGCTGTATTTTTGTATTACTTCAGATCTTAATATTATCAAACCCTTTTCGTTAAAATGTTCCAATTTTGGAGTGTGTTCCCAGTACTGGATTTTCACAAAAATACGGTACCGGAAATTCCCGGTTCTTGCCATACAAACTCAGTACCGGGAGCTTGCCCTACAGTTTAGACGAAAACTGACTAAAACATTGATCACGTTGATAATTACCTTCGTCATTACGTATGTTAGTCATTATACATTATTATAGGTCATAGTCCGTCTAAAGGAATAAATCTTCCTCCAACACGCAATATCCAAAGTGTAATCCAACACGTGAAATGTCTAAAGGAATGTACCGAAAAAAGGTCCATTTAAAATACAAATTTTCGCTTGATTTCTGTCAATGGGTGAAAAATAATATTACGGTGCAAATATTAGCACGTAGATTTGGCGATTTTTCTCATTCATACCTACCAATTTTTACTAGAACTCTTTTTAAACCAGGGTTATACGCATCATTGGCTGGACGACAACGTGATCCAACACTGTTTTCTTGAAGTGAAACTTTTAGAAGTTCCAACAAGGTCGCGTTAAACGTTTAACGCTAACATGGAGGGGGTATGAAAGCATTAGTACTGCCGAAGCAAGTAATCTCGCATTATATAACGGATGTTAAAAACTTCGAAAGTGCGATGCAGAGCTCATACTGTCTGTGCAAATTTGTATGAGACCTGATAAAAGCGCCATCTAGTGAGTAATTTAAACACAAAGATGCATAAGTAAATTTAGTTCTTTAAGTTATTGCAATAAGGTTCATATTGATGCATAAGTGCCTTTTTACCCGACTGCGAAGAAGGAAGGGTTATGTGTTTGACTCGTATGTATGTATGTATGTCCATTCCTATGTCCTCTCGTAACTACACAACGGTTGAACCGATTTTGATAAATGATACGTCATTGGTTTTGTCTTGATAACGCGAGTAATACTGGATACATGAAATTCTTGATAAATCAAAATGGCGGATTTTTGGCGCCCAATTGTGAGTCTTCAAAAAATTTTTTTTATTTAAACCTATCGAGTAGGGTATCAAAATAAAGGGATTTTAAAAGAAATTACAAAAATATATACAAATCATGTGTTTAAATTTAATTTGGAATAGTAAGTTGGCAATCAATGCATTAAAACGACGACGACGAAGATCTCTTTGAGCAATAATTTTCTCTATGAAACCCATGTGGAAAATTAAGTACCTACATATTTCGAAATTGGTTTTGAACTATAACTAAATAGCAACGGATTCCTAATTCAAATACTCAATAATTTATCTGGGTCTCAGGAGGTTACACTAAAAAGCAAGAAATAAAAAAGTTATTAAAAAAACTAAAAACCCGCCTGCGGTGTAAATAAAATAATAAATTAAAAAACCCGCCTGCAGAAATACTGAAAAGGTGGAAACAAGATAAAATGCTCAATAACAATAAAACGAATTTAAAACACGTCGATGGCAGTCTTTCGTAATTTAATGCAACGATAAATTGCAGTCGGAGGCATGGGAGTAAGTGGCGGCATGGGATTTAATGTCACTTCATGCATGCCTCCGACTGCATTTTATCGTTGCATTAATTGGCTAAGTAAAGTTTTTTTTAAGAAGTGCTAATTTTATTTTTTTTCGACAGTCGGCGTTCTGAAGATCGAGAAACTGCAGCTGTTTTATTTTTATCTCCTATTGTTTACTGGAAATATTTTTTTAAGTGTTCGAGGTGACATTTGTGAGATTTAATGGCTGACAAGCGGTTCGTGCTCAGTACTTAGTAGAAACAGAAAAAAAACTAAGCCATCTGTCACTTTTGTCCATGTCAAACCGTTTGCGTTTCGTTTGCTTTGCGTTTTGGTGTGATTTCATTTGACATTGACAATTGACTTCGTTTTTTTTCTATTTCTGCTAAGTACTGAGCATGAACCGCTTGTCAGCCATTAAATCTCACAAATGTCATCTCGAACACTTAAAAAAATATTTCCAGTAAACAATAGAAAGATAAAAATAAAACAGCTGCAGTTTCTCGGTCTAGAAGAAGACTACTTTCGAAAAAAAATATATTTAGCACCTCTTCAAAAACTTTACTTAGCCAAAGTTTCACTTCTCCCGCGCGGAGGAGCTGCACGCACGATTTTTTTTACACACGGAACCCTTAACGCCATAACACAACGGAAAAGCGGGCCTTGTATTTATTCTGTTTCCACTCCGCAGCTCAATACCACAGAATATATAATAGTACTAACGTACAGAATGGACACGCTCCACCCCGCACCGATTCGAGTTACCCCACCCCTCAAGGCGCAGATTGCCGGACCCCGCCGGAATCCAGAAGAGTGCGCGCGCGATGTATGTAGGCGTACGCGTGTACAGACGTCGTCGTGCCTATGTAGATTCAAGAACGCGTATTTGTACGTCGTGTCCGCCGTGTGTCAATACATTCGGCTCTCATTAATTCGGAGCCGATTCCCCGCAGTCTTGCCACTCTTGCCGATATAGGTAACGCCACCAGAGTTGAGGCCACGCACACAACCACATCTCATGTAATGACAGCGGGATTTTGATGTTGTGTTGACGTTTAACGACAACACATCTCATGTAATGACAGCGGGATTTTGACGCTGTGTTGACGTTTAACGACAGAACTATTTTGGGGGTATTTACAATAATAGAGAGATCTCGCTCCAGGCAGATGTTACGCCTGAGGACCGAAGTCCAATGGATGAAAGTTGGAAGTTGTATTTATGCAGCCGAGTTGAGAAACTTCGATAGTGCGATGCAGGATTGTAGAAATTAGTTTCTTGTGTGATGACTAGATGGCGCTAGTAGTCGCTACATCAGCCCCCCTTTTAGACCGGAGGTCGATAAGAATTGCAGTGGAGTGCAGTCTGTGCGTCATGTGCGCTTGCAAGGGCCAGTCGCTCAGAGCCTCGTCGGCGAGCATTGTTGTTCCTCTGCTACTTCTGGATGCCTGCTGCGTGATTTTTCGGAGCCTTGTTGGCGAGCGTTGGTTGATTGATTGGCAAGTGGAAGTAGTAGGAGGAGGATTTGCGAACTGTAGCCACCAGGCGGATAATAGATACATGCTAATGGTGCACAGTGCGGTGAGTATGGCTTGCTGTGAGACTGCGTCATCGTCTTGTGTGTCTGAAGGTTGAGATTTTGTTCAATGTCACCTTGGGGGTAGTTACAATAGAGAGATCTCTCTCCAGGCAGATGTTATGCCTGAGGACCGAAGTCCAATGGATGAAAGCTGGAAGTTGTATTTATGCAGCCGAGTTGAGAAACTTCGATAGTACGATGCAGGATTGTAGAAATTAGTTTCTTATGTGATGACTAGATGGCGCTAGTAGTCGCTACACTATCGCATCGTGTTTTGAACTCGAGAGTAAACCGGTGTTTTTCCGACATTAATTAGTAGGGTTGGAACTTTTGGATGCTTACCGTGGTTCTGGAATCCATGGAGTCGTCATTATGTTAAAATAAAATTTTCGAAGTTAAAGTCTAAAAAGAGATGTTATATTAGAAATCGTAAATTATGTTGTTACATCGTTAATAAACACATAATTGAGTGCAATTAATTTTATCATAAAACTACAAGCTGTTGCCCGCGACTCCGTCTGCGAAGAAGCGGGGTATAAAAAATAGCCTACGACCTATTCTCAGACCTACCAAATGTGGAGAATAATTTCAAAAAATCGGTCGAACCGTTTCGGAGGAGTTCGGTAACAAACACCGTGAAACGAGATTGTTATATATTAGATAGAAAGATAATCAATTTGTCGTAAGGTTTTATTCAACCCAGTAACACGCTAATTTAACCACAGTCACTTTGATTGGATAAACCTTTAATATGGTTTACTACATACATTTTTTGCTGCTTTGAATTCCACATCACATAAAGAACAAAATATACTCTAGACTTTTCTTCATCATATTTTAACTCCTTATATGGCTCTAACCTAACCAGTAATCAATTTCGCCAGTCATAAATTAAACAGTTTAAATTATATCAGTACAAACTAATTATTTTAACCGTATTCAATCAAAAGTGACAATGTAATACTCAAATGTTTCTTAATTTAAAGTTACGAAAAAGTTTTCAGTAGTCTGTTACAATACAAGTATCAAAGAGGATGCAGAATTAGAGAAATCATATAATGTATATCGCGTCACCTGTGAATATTGTGACTAGTAAAATAATAGATTATGGTTTTATAATATTAATAATAATAATATTAGATAAAATTAGGGGACAATCTCACACAAATCGACCTAGTCCCAAACTAAGCAAAGCTTGTACTATGGGTACTAGACGACGATAGACATACTTAAGTATACAGGGTTATTTGTAATTCACTAGCATCCTTATAACCCTAAACTCCTACCACTTAAACAAATGTTTTTTGTTTTACGGCTTTTGTCATAACTTAATATTTTTGGTGTAATAACGTTTTGAAAATTTGAGATTACCTATTATTTTTACGATACTCTGTGTATTTGTATGGGAAAAAAGTGCTTCATTTTAAAAAGTCGTAAAACAAAAAACATTTGTTTGAGTGATAGGAATTCAGGGTTAAGAGGATGTCAGTGAATTACAAATAACCCTGTATAGATAAATAAATATTTAAATACATAGATGATAAAATTAATTAATGCACTCTATTATAATGTGTCTATTAACGATTTAACAAAATAAATTATGATTTCTAATATAAAAATTCTTTTTAGACTTTGACTTCTAAAATTTCTTTCTAACATAATGACGACTCCATGGATTCTAGAACTGCGGTAAGCATCCAAAAGTCCCAAGCCTACTGATTAGATATCCTGCGACTGTGTCTGTTGATTTTTGCGATTAGTCGACGGACGGACTATTTTATTTCGCGCCGATTAACCCTTACCCTTTTTAAATTATAAAGGTTACGATCAAAAGTGGAATACCTTACAGCCAGATACAGGATTGGGCGCGTTTAAGTAAATTAAATTACTTGAGAGACCCCTGTTTAGGTACCCCGGGCTCGTAAATAAAGAAACGGAACAGAGATTGTCGATCATACAGGAACAGTCAACCAATTTGAGTCCTAGGTCACTAAAGAACCTTGTCGCATTAACTTAGGGTTGCCATACGTCCCGGTACGCCGGGACGGGTACGTATTACAATACCGAAGTACGAAAGACCGAATGTATTAAAACATCGAATGGGTCAAAGGCCGACACGATTTTTTTCTGAAACCGTAAACTTCTCAGAATTTATTAAAACGGCATCATACAGAACCCATTAGGTTAGGTTAGGTTTGTTTTGTAACAATCTTAAAAAGTTAACGGTTTCAGAAAAAAATCGCGTCGGTTTTTTGACCCATTCGATGTTTTAATATATTCGGTCTTTCGTACTTCGGTATTGTAATACATACCCGCCGGGACATGTCCCGGTTTGACGCATGGTGTCCTGGCGTCCCGGCCGATAAGCAGATTGTCCCGGTTTAAAAAACATAGTTATTTAATAGAGGGCTGGGCTTGATAAACAGTAATATACCTAGCGGCAGCGCACGCGACACGCTGCGCTCGTAGCCGATAATGTGCATTTTCACCAATATAGCGAAAAGCGCCAACAAACAGAAAACCCGACTGGCGGGTCGCTAGCATTGAATGGCTGTGTTAAAAGTTGTTTTGTGTATAGACATGGACTAAGCCTTTAAAGTTACCTATTGCTGTAATAAAAGTTCCTTTTTTTCTACCTTTACTAGTTTTTCTTTAAATGTCCCGGTCTGAGTCCCAACTAGGGTTCATGATTTCTCGAGCTTATCAATTTCTCGGGTCTCGAGAATTCTCGAGGCTGATTTCTCGGGTCTTCTCGGGTTGTCGAGAAATTTACATTTACGTACGGATTTGCATATTCTTCGGTTCCAATAATGTGATTAATCAACAAATTCAGTGGTTTCCTCTCAAATAAAAGCATCAAAATAATTATAAGACTTTTATTGACACACAGTCTTCAACATAATTAGCTTCTTTTTCTTAAAGAAAACTAAAAAAAATAAGCTATTCTGACATTTGTGACTTATATAATACAATCACAGCACAAGCACAGCATTAAAAAGAAAAAAAAATCAACTTAAAACTTCTAGCTTCTTTCTTTTTAACAAAACAAAAAATAAACAAAAATTTCCACATGAAAACGTTAACTTTATCCCAACTTATAATTATATTACAATCACAGCACCATTTTTGGCATGTTAATTAGAAAAAAAAAATCAAATTAAATTTTTGCAAGATAAAAGAAACATTACAGGTACGTAACAATCTAACAATACAAGTACAGCATTAAAATAGATTCAAACTACCGACCCGCCCCGGCTTCGCACGGGTGCAATTATGCATGTATTCTATATAAACCATCCTCTTGAATCACTCTATCTATTAAAAAAACCGCATCAAAATCTGTTGCGTAGTTTTAAAGATCTGAGCATACATAGGGACAGACAGACAGACAGCGGGAAGCGACTTTGTTTTATACTATGTAGTGATATGATTTCTCGAGTTCTCGAGTTTTCTCGAGCTTGATTTCCCGGGAACAAAGCCCAACGATTTCCCGGGAATTCTCGGCTCGAGAATTCCCGGGAATGAACCCTAGTCCCAACACTTATGGCAACCCTACATTAACTACTAGACAATTACAACGTCGGTGCGAGTCATAGGATTACCAACTTTCCGAACACAATTTGCAATAAACGTAAAGAGTTTATAAACGTTTTCGCTCTATGACATGAGAGGAAAAAGAAGTATTGACACAGGGCCAGTAACAATTAAATAAATAATAAATAAATATTAGGGGACAATATTACACAAATCGACCTAGTCCCAAACTAAGCAAAGCTTGTACTATGGGTACTGGACGACGATAAACATACTTATATAGATAAATAAATACTTAAATACATAGAAAACATTCATATTATTTATTTATCGTACTTTAAAAAAAAACTACTGCATATATTGACTCAATTTGTCTTAGATGAATATTATATAGGATCAAGGAATAAAATTAGGCAGTTGTCGTACTTTTTATACCTCTCATTTTAAAGTTAAGTTTTGCGTAACTAAAAAAAGTTACATTCTACGGGAGCTGTCATCGAGAAAATACTATAATATTGTTTTCTTCAGTTTTTGTGGTGGTACTTTTTGACCGTAAATAAAATATTATTCTTTGTTTGTCTCTGTACGGTTTCTTTACTATCGCCGACCCCCACTAATTGCTGTAGGGGTCGAGTGTCTTCTTAATATTTTCATAATTCGACTTAATCGAGTACCTACGTACAAGTGATTAGCGAGCGGGCTCTAATCAGGAGCTACTCCATTATTAAGCTGATTAAAATATCACAGAGTTTGTTGAAAGTGGCATAGCTCATGTTCGCGGAAGGGTATTTGCCATAAACTACGTTCAAAAATACGAGTACAATATTCTATAGCGTTCTTTGATCAGCTTCCGATTTATATGTCAAGTAGATAAAAGGTTATTTTACTTAAACATACATCTCCAATTGATTTCTTTGATGGTAGAAGCATTTTATACTTCCACCTAGAATTATAAATTTTGTCGTGATTGGTAGAGAGTAAAGCCACACGGCGGACACGACGTACAAAATACGCGTTCTTGAATCTACATAAGCACGACGACGTCTGTACACGCGTACGCCTACATACATCGCGCGCGCACTCTTCTGGATTCCGGCGGGATCCGGCAATCTGCGCCTTGGGGGGAGGGGTAACTCGAATCGGTGCGGGGCGGAGCGTGTCCAATCTGTACGTTAGTACTATTATATATTATGTGGTAAAGCTCTAAGATTTGAATTGAGTCCCCATACATCCATGGAAAATGTAGATATTATTATTGACTGGTTAAATAAATCTATTTACCAAAGTCGTTATTTTTCCTAGTAGCATAGTTTGCTTTTTTTCTCACTATAGTTTTTTAATGAACCTTATTAGTAGCGTTTTTTTCCAATTTGAATTGACACAGATCTTCTGTGGTGCTTTTGGCCTTTCGGGCCGATGCAAACTTAGCATAACCTAAACCAACGTATGTTTCTGTATCGATTAAAGTTGGGAACGCGATTGTGATAATAAGCCCAGCAGTGGGACAGAATTATAGCCTAAATAATAATAGTACGGTTGGAAGCGACTTGCATCCACCCTGAACCTGCGGCCTTCACCAAATCGTCCGTCCATCTCGTTGGTAGACGTCCCACGCTGCGCTTGCCAGTCCGTGGTCTCCATTCGAGAAATTTTGGGCGTCAATGAGGGAAGCCTATGTCCAGCAGTGGACCAGTGGATGAATAAAAATATTTGAATTGAAGTTAATTAATGTTTCCACAGATTGGTTCAAAGCGTTCAGTGAAGCGTGACATCGCGGAATGGACAGGGAACTCGCTCCCTCACACTGGCTGGCAGCAACTTTTAATTGACCTGGATGAATCCGGAATGCGCTTAATGAATCATGGAAACGGCGCAGGCCATAGCTTTGGAACTTCGTAGTTTAGATATAATGTTTTCATTTGACGTGGTTTGATTCCTTTGCAAAAGATACTTGGGCTATGGTCTATTTTATGCTTACGCGGCGTCTGCCGTCGGCGTAAACGCTCTGATGGACAGCTTCAGCATAGCTCTTAAACGAATGAACCGATTTGGATGCGGTTTTTTTATTTGATAGCAGGTTTCTTGGCGATGGTCCTTAATTTAGACGGCCGGATAGCCTAGTTGTTAGAGAACCTGACTACGAAGCTTGAGGTCCCGGGTTCGATTCCCGGTCGGGGCAGACATTTGTGTGAAAAATACGAATGTTTGTGCTCGAGTCTTGGATGTTTAATATGTATTTAAGTATGTATTTATCTATATAAGTATGTTTATCCGTTGTCTAGTACCCATAGTACAAGCTTTGCTTAGTTTGGGACTAGGTCAATTGGTGTGAATTGACCCGTGATATTTATTTATTTATTTTATTTTATTTAAATATGTTTCATCAAAATTGATTCAGCCGTTTCAAAGTTAGCAGCTCTTTTGTTAGCTGCAGAAGGGTTCTTGACGCATAATGGACATTTACTTTATTTTCAAACATAAATGTGTGACAAATAAATTTTTTAATTAAAACATTGTGATTATGATTTGATCCTGCAAGTCCAGCTCGCACTTGACAGGATTTTATATTTTAAAGTTACCGTACCTAGAGCACAGATTACATATAATACTATCCAGCTAACTACACACCTTTCACAAAAACCCGTTCAGTCATTTTTGCGTAAAAGATCGAACACACTCATGAATTTCGCATTTATAATATTAAGCGAGATGGTCGTCTTACGCCGTCGCCCAACTTACAACAAAGTGAGCACTTGGCAGTTAAACGCCTGAAATTATGGTACGCATCAAATCACATAAAAATTGGACGGAATAATGGGTAGAATACATAATGGTCATTTGACATAATGCAAGCTCAGAGAAGCTCAGAAATTGTCAATTTTACGGGAATGTTATATTATAATTATAACTATAAGATAAACCAAACCTAAACTAAACTAATTTGTAGTTTACACAATTTCAATGTAATAATATTAACAAATTATTTATTTTAAGTAAGTAAGACTTAGGTATATTAACAATTGTACCGCAAACTTCAAAAACACTGTATCTTTTCACTCAGTGTAGCTCAATTCTTCAATTTACGGAATTCACTATGGAAATAGGTTACGGTATATTGTAGGCGGTAAGCTGGCGACCTGTCTATTGCACCACTTTTATCTTACTTTAAACCTAAAATTGCTAAAATTAGTCCCGAAAGTTAAAGTTAGTTAAGTTAAGTTTCGGCTGTTCTGCCTACCTTTGAGATACAGGGTGTCACAACACAGGGTGAACAATCTCTCCAACATCACATATTTGAGTAATTAAGTTTGCCACAGACAACTGGAAATATTGGGTTTTCGCAGTTTTAGCTCCTGTTTTTGGGCCTGATGAATAGGCTCAGAGTTGCTCAGCGAGCTATTGGAGTTTCTCTACGGGATCGAATCAGAAACGAGGAGATCCGTAGAAGAACCGGGGTCACCGACATAGCCAAACGGATTAGCTCGTTGAAATGGCAATGGGCAGGCCATACAGCACGTAGAACAGATGGCCGTTGGGGGCCAAAAGTTCTGGACTGGCAAGCGCAGCGTGGGACGTCCACCAACGAGATGGACGGACGATTTGGTGAAGGCCGCAGGTTCAGGGTGGATGCAAATCGCTTCTAATCGTAATGATTGGGCATCAATGAGGGAGGCCTATGTCCAGCAGTGGACGTCCTACGGCTGAAATGATGATGATGATGATGAGTTTTAGCTCACGTGGCATATTAGTTCTAGCTAAATCAGTTGATGTGTTATTCTGTGCGGGCGGCTTTTCCCGCTGCGTACGCGCTGGTTTGCGCTGCGATCACGGGGGCTGGTGTCAAACACACAACCTCCCAATCTGTACCGTGCGGGTGCAATCTCACGAAAATAGATTTCGCATCGTCGCCATGATACGCAATTCATTGCGGTACGCTCAAGCTGCTTGTGTGAACCTGTACATGTGAATCGAACGGGATCCAGCACACTTCGTAGCAATCATATAAATCTTACAATAATATTATAAAACCGAAAGTATGTGTATGTGCGGAGTGAAACCCCCCTGACGGAATGCACTGGTGCCACCACATCAGCGGGCGACGGGGTCGTCACATCACGCCTGATTAATATTAAGACGCTGTCAACACCAACGTCGGCGCACACTGTCTATTTGTATCGGAGTAAACGAGATGCCGCTATGACTGGGCAGCCGGGTATATTGAAATTTA
Organism: Archips xylosteana; assembly: GCA_947563465.1. Taxonomy (NCBI): domain Eukaryota; kingdom Metazoa; phylum Arthropoda; class Insecta; order Lepidoptera; family Tortricidae; genus Archips; species Archips xylosteana. Next base: position 393,057 of record OX387343.1, read on the forward strand.
TCGGGCAAATATTGAATTAAAAAAAAACTGTGGATTATTTGTGAAATATGACTCGTTAGCGGTTTAGGTATGAATATGTTCACTTCATAAAGACATAGAACCGTTTAATGATGATTTTAAGACCTATCTTTGCAATTATTTTCTATCGAGCCGATTTCGTCCAATTATGTATCGAGTCCGTCCACGGTCTTTGAAATATGATGAATAATTATATGAAATATGATGAATAATAATTTTTTGATGTGCTAGAACAAACAGTTTTTCTTAAAAAACTGTTTATATGACATCAATTTCAACAAAATTAGGTGTTGTCAGCCTCTTAAGTCGACTATACCATCTTGACCTCCACAAATTCTCATCTACTGCCGACTGTAGTAATAATTGTGATCATCCCGCGAACAGCATTGCCAATAAAGGTACCCTTCTCAGACGCCCAGCATTCCTCTGTCGCGGTCAATACTAATACATTCCCGCACAATGCATACTTATTCCTTCTTCGGTTTCAAATTATATCAAGTGCTAAACCAAGCAAGCGTTTTTTTTCTTATTTTACTACCCGACGGTCTAAGGAGGGTTATAATATGTTTTTCGATTAGTTTAGATTAGAACACTAAAGTCACGGACATAGCTCGTTGAATCGCCAGACTCAAGTGGCAGTGGGCAGGGCGCATCGCTCGTAGAATTGACAGCCGATGGGGCCGCAAGGTTCTCGAGTGGCGTCCGCGGACCGGAAGACGCAGTGTAGGCAGGTCTGCAACAAGATAGAGCGCCGACCTAGTTAAGGTTGCGAGAACGCGTTGGATGCGGATGGCGCAGGACCGATCTGTTTGGCGAGCCTTGGGGGTGACCTATGTTCAGCAGTGGATGATGACTGGGTCCGCGTGAGAACTACGGCCCACGCTCATTAGGTTTAGTCTATCTATATCTATCTTCTATACATATAATAAATCTGTAACAAGTCGGTGTCTGTACATTGAAGATATTTGAGAAAAACTGTCACTAGGGCTATTTACTAGCGCAATAGAACCCAAAACAATGTTTTTTAGAATTATTGTCTGTTTATCTGTTTGTCTGTGCGTTTGTGCGCGCTAATCTCAGAAACGGCTTAACCTAGAAGGATGCGGTTTTCACTGATATGTTGGTATTTTCTTGGATTAACATTGAGTGTTTGTTTCATTTGAATCGGTTCACAAATAAATAAGAAAGACACGTCTATTTTAAGAATTTATAGAACAGTTTTTAGAAGTAGTGACTTGGGAGTAGGTACGGTGGTGAATGTGAACGCGGGTGTGCGGGGGGGGGGTGCGGGTAATTTTTTTTATATCGAGGAACTAAGGAGAGCCATAATTGATGAAAAAGCAAATTGGATAAAAAAATAAGCTGCCCAAATTACTAATTCCACGCGGACGGAGTCGCGGGCAAAAGCTAGTAATAAATAATATTATAAAGAGGAAAGATTTGATTGTTTGTTTGCATTGAATAGGCTCCGAAACTACTGGACCGATTTCAAAAATTCTTTTGCCGTTAGAAAGCTACATTATCACTGAGTGACACAGGCTACTTTTTCCTGTGGAAAAATACCTTTTCCCACGGGAAAATTGATTTATCTCGGGCGAAGCTGCGGACGGAAGGCTAGTTTGATATAATTTTATTTGACTTAGTTTAATGTATTGAGATATTTTAAAAATGATTGGAAGTAAATATTTTAACCATGATTTAATTTGATTTATTTCTTGTAATGTAATGTAATTTAATCTAATTTAATTTAATTTGGTTTAGTTTGATTTAATTTAGTTTGACGTAATTTTATTTGATTTTTAATGTATTTTTTTTTAGTCAATTTGATTTACGTAATCTAATTTAAAGTTGCGACCAAACCGCCGCTTAAAAAACGGTGACGTTACGGAATCGCAGTGTCGCACCGTAAACGTCACAACTTTACTATGAAGAGTAAGCAGTAAATGCGATTCCGTAACGTTTCCGTATTTTAAGCAGCGGTATGGCCGAACCTTAATTTGATTTGTCTTAATTAATGTTGCATGTTTTTTAATTTTAAGTTTATTAATATAATTTGTACGCCTCCACGGCAAAACATAGCGATCTATAACAAATTGTAACAACTTTATACCATGTTTTACAAATAAAAAAATGATTGATGATTAATCATTTTTATGTTACATAGGCCAGACAAGCGAACTAGTGGGTCACCTGATGTTAAATGAACACTACTGTCCATAGACACCCGCAGCGCTTTACACGATGCCAGTGCTTTGTCGGCCCTAAAGGAGAAGGAATAGGGGAAGGGGGAGAGGGAGGGGGAGAGGTATTGGGCCCCCGGCGCTCTCACTGACCGTACGAAACGCAAGCAGGATTACTGCTGCTTCACGCCGGTGTTCTGTGAGAGGGTAGTACTGCCCCGGTCGAGCCGGCCCATTCGTGATGCAGCGGCTAGCTACAACATGGCTCTACCACTACCCAAAGTTTTTTTATAAATAAATAAATAAATGATTAAGGATAAACTACATGGAAATAAAAGACGTCGAACGACTCGGCTACGTGGGCCGAATGTAGCAGAACAGGAGCTATATTCAGTATGCTTAGTATAAGTTTTCCTTCACTTCAATACTTCTCGATCGCGTTTACGTAAAAATTTCAATTCTATGGAAACATGGAAGCGCGCGCGCGGAGACGCTGTCCATGTTTCCCTAGTAATTGAATTTTTTACGTAAACGCGATCGAGAAGTATTTTGGTGAAGTAAAACTTATACGAAGCGTACAGGAACGGCCCAACACGGTTTGCGATCGGTAATTCAATCGTTTGGGAGATAATAGGAATGGGTTGAGCTTGGGATGAGCCTTATTTTCCTGTTAATTCGCTCTGTAAATAAATAAATGAAGAAATAAATAATCATCCCAATCTTAGCCCAAGCCTCTCGCAAACCAGTGATTTTTGGCGTTCCTGAATAGCAGTTCAAACCAAACCCAACCCAAACGATTGAATTACCGATACCAAACGTTGTTATATTGTATAACTGTGCCTCTACCATGAGTTACACTAGTTTACAGTGACCGTACTCGCTAGCGACGGCGTAAATGATTTGTATGGAGAATTGTACTTCCGTAAGTGACCGCTAGAGGCGCTGTATTTTTTACGTAAACGCGATCGAGAAGTATTGAAGTGAAGGAAAACTTATACTAAGCATACAGTACGCTTAGTATAAGTTTTACTTCACCAAAATACTTCTCGATCGCGTTTACGTAAAAATATCAATGCTATGGAAACATGGACGCGCGGCCGCGGAGGCGGTGTCCATGTTTCCCTAGTAATTGATTTTTTTACGAAAACGCGATCGAGAAGTATTTCGTGAAGTAAAAACTTATACTAAGCATACAGTACGCTTAGTATAAGTTTTCCTTCACTTCAATACTTCTCGATCGCGTTTACGTAAAAAAATCAATTCTATGGAAACATGGACGCGCGCGCGCGGAGACGCTGTCCATGTTTCCCTAGTAATTGATTTTTTTACGTAAACGCGATCGAGAAGTATTGAAGTGAAGGAAAACTTATACTAAGCATACTGTATGCTTAGTATAAGTTTTACTTCACCAAAATACTTCTCGATCGCGTTTACGTAAAAATTTCAATTCTATGGAAACATGGACAGCGCCTCCGCGCGCGCGCGTTCATGTTTCCTTAGAATTGAAATTTTTACGTAAACGCGATCGAGAAGTATTGAAGTGAAGGAAAACTTATACTAAGCATACAGTATGCTTAGTATAAGTTTTACTTCACCAAAATACTTCTCGATCGCGTTTACGTAAAAATTTCAATTCTATGGAAACATGGACGCGCGGCTGCGGAGGCGCTGTCCATGTTTCCCTAGGAATTGTTTTTTTTACGTAAACGCGATCGAGAAGTATTTTGGTGAAGTAAAACTTATACTAAGCGTACAGTACACAATTCTCCATACAAATCATTTACGCCGTCGCTAGCGAGTACGGTCACTGTAAACTAGTGTAACTCATGGTAGAGGTACTGAGTGAGAAGCATACCTCTCGTTTACGTCCAATCGGCCTGCCATGTGTTTCACCATTGTCTTTTTGTTTATTTCGCTAATATATTATTGTTAATGGTTGAAACGGGTGATTTGCCCTTCCCACTTACTTACTCCTTTTATTTATTGTGATATTTTTTATTGAATTTGAAAGGGATTAGTTTGGCCGACCCACGCACGCCACCACGCCATATAATATTACAATTACATTACATACTCTTTGATTGACCACGCCATTGTTTGTTTGTGTCTAACTCAAAAAAGGCAAAGGCGTTCGATCTATGCAGACACTTTAATGCGTTCTGTTTTCTTGTATGCTTTTTTTAGTTGCCTTTTGTATTTTTATATTTTTTCTTTATATTTTGTTGGTTTGCTTACTGATTAAATTTTAGTTGTCGGTTTCACTGAACAGTTTATGTTTTAATTGTGGGTACTTTGATCAATTATAACTGAAGATACACATTGCCGAACAAAATCCCCTTCAAAGAATGTCCGAACTTTTTTATTTGTTTGCATAACAATTAAAATCATCACCTACACAGAAATTTGAACCTAGTCTTTACCTCATTACAGTCGAATTTTGGTTGACACTTGACAGCTAAACTTGACAATTACACGCAACGTACTGAGAAAAAGAAGGCCACTTTTATCAAAGTGGCGCTCATTTGGCTCGGACATTTTCGGGCGCGCGACTGTGGATCTACAGTTATAATTGATCAAAGTGTGGGTAAAATGGTTCCAACGGAAGACCAGCGTCAGCTGCACGGCCGACATCATGCTGAGCTGGGACCATTTCGTGATTATGTTTTGTCTGTTACTGTTTTTATTTGTTAATTTAAGGTTCCTTTCTTTCTTTCAAACCCTGAATTTAGCCCCTGATCGACGTGTTGGCATAAAGGTTCTCCCGGTCGGTTGAAGCCGATTCCGCGTCAATAGATTTGGGGAGACCTTAACACGATATTCATTCATTGAGTCTGTCAAGACCCTTTTTCTCAGGAACGCGTGGAGTTATCAAACTGAAGTTTATACCAAATACTCAGGTCTACTGTCCCTTGGAGCTGTGAAAAAATCAAACTTCTAAGCCAACGCAATCAAAAGATACAGCCATTTATGCCGCAAATTTTCGTCACTCGCAAGGGAATCAAAACCTACAGGGTACTTCCCGTGAACTCAGAATCTTGAAATTTGGTACGAAGCAAGGTCTCATAACACAGATAAAGGAAAAATTGCGAAGAGCATAATTTTTTTTGTCTGTCTGTCTATATCAATAACTAATCTACAATGATCCTACACTGCGCACATTTTGCTTAGGAGCAGGGGTCTGCTAAGACTGGACGTTTATAGATGCATATAAATTTGTACGGATCCCTCGGTGCGCGAGTCCGACTCGCACTTGGCCGGTTTATATTTTATTTATAGGCTAAGACCCAGAAGAAGTTTATCTCGTACTAAGATTTAATGCCTTCTAGATCCTCGTAAATAATCTAGCGAGCGTTAACAAAGTTTATTTTATTTACGACGGCCGCGAGCGCGACAAGATCTGCTTTCTGTTGGCGTACTTGATTTAAGTGTTGTTTTGTGAACGTTATCGTTCGGGCGTTTAAAACAGTGCTGACGTGTCAGTTTTCATTATTAGGGCTCCAGAGCTAAATGGCAATAAATTTAATTTCAATACTATATCAAAAAACCGGCCAAACGCGAGTCGGACTCGCGCACGAAGGGTTCCGTACAAATATCTATAAAAATCACGTTTGTTGTATACAAGAACCCCATAAATATTTTTTTTTATTTTAATTTAATGATTTATTTTTAAAGTCAATACATAATTAAATATTCTGTGAATATTTCAAGCATTTTTCTACCTGTTGCCGTTATCAATATCGAGCAAAAAGGAGCAAAAAATCATGTTTGTTGTATGGGAGCCCCCTTAAATATTTATTTTGTTCCATTTTTTAGTATTTGTTGTTATAGCGGCAGCGGAAATACATAAATACATTTTATTTATTTTTTATATACTTAATTATTATTTTTTTTACCTAATTCTATATTTGTATGGTTTTTTTAGTTTGTAATTTATTATATTGTAATTTGAAAAGATGACTTCCTGCCAAGTTTCTTGCGGCGCATTCATCTTGGCAATGTTGGTCCTTACGAAAGCGCTGGTAGTTTTAAAAAATGTGATTTTTGATTTTTTTCATCATCAGTTTGTGAAAATTTCAACTCTCTAGCTATCACGGTACCCGAGATACAGCCTGGTGACAGACGGACAGACGGACGGACAGCGGAGCCTCAGTAATAGGGTCCCGTTTTTACCCTTTGGGTACGGAGCCCTAAAAAACCGCTTGTTTAACACCCGTTCCCATGTGAAATCCGGGAAAATACTGTCGCTCGCGGAACTGAGACGAATCTAATGACCCTCACACTTCAGAATTTCAATCCCCAGATAAAAGTAACTGTCGGATAAATGTAAGCTCCGTCCTTTTTAACCCCCGACACAAAAAGAGGGGTGTTATAAGTTTGACCGCTATGTGTGTGTGTGCCTGTCTGTCTGTCTGTCTGTGGCATCATAACTCTTAAGCGGGTGAACCGATTTGGATGCGGTTTTTTTTATTTGAAAACAGGTTTCTTAGCATTGGTTCTTAGACATGTTTCAACAAAATAGGTCCAGCCGCTTCAAAGTTATGCTGCGAAAGGCTTAATTAATTAATTTATTGCATTGGGACCTGAGAAAAGGAGAGCGATAGTTTTAACTGACGGATACTTTTATCTGGGGATCGAAAAATCAGCCCTGCGCCGTTTAGGCGGCAGGACGTGCCAAAGAATGATTAGAGCTAGAGAGCTGTAGTTTTGCATGGATATTTGCAATTACCCCTACAAAGTGATAAAATATATTTTGTCTTGTCTAACCTTATGGTGTGCGGTCTCCTTGGACAGGTCTTTTAAAATCATTAAGTGACTCGTTCGCGAAATATTCAGCTTTAAAGGGGGATAGGAGAGGTGCGGGGGGCAGGCACACGAGGCGCGCTCGCCGCCCGCACCTCTCCCGGCCCCCTTTGTCGTCACGCCCCCCAGCCCCTGTACCGCGCGGGTGAGGACGGTTTAGCTATAGATAATTGGAACATCTTGGAAACTTACAACTAAGTTAAGTATTGAAGTGCTGGATAGTAACTGTCCACTTTGCTGGAGAATTCTTAGTTAGTTTAAGAGCAGTTTGGCAAACTTTGTGCAAGTTTAAAGAGCTTTTAAGCTAGACTTCTCTAGTTCTACTAGCTTAGCGTGCGCTCCTATAAAAAAGTCGCGCAGAGTGGATTAATCGTATTAACCAGACTGCAGCGGTTCTCTAACAACCCGACGACAATTTCAACAATAACAACAACAAAAATTTTTCAAAGGGGTTTCAAAGGGGGGGAAATTGCATTGATTTTGCCGTAGGATGCACCGTTTTCAAGATATTCACCATCACCGAGGTTAAGCAACGTCGGGAGCGGTCAGTAATTGGATGGGTGACCGCCTGGTTTCATTTTTGTTTTTTGAATGTTTTGTTATGACGTTGTCACGTTAAACTATCGTCCGTAAACCGACTTTACGGACAACCGGTTTCTATTTTTATTGACGTCCCTGTACTCGTCACTGACCCAATACATGGCATTTTCAATCTTGTGTCATAGTAAGAGAGGTGACCGATGGGTGTCCTTACTATTCTTATTATTCTTTACTTTTCCTATTCTCATTTTTCATTGCAGAAGTACATACAATACGTTTACTTTTAGTTTACCACTACAATATACAATAAAATAGCTATTGCAAAATCTGCAAACGTGGGTAACAGTATTCTAAAATTGGCTTTATTTGTAGGTCGTTAAAGTTGAATATGAAATGAAGGCAAACCATCTGTCAGTGGTAAACTTTATGTAATTTTACTGTAATTGTTTTTAGACGACCAGATGGCCTAGTGGTTAGAAAACCTGACTACGAAGCTTGAGGTCCCGGGTTCGATTCCCGCGTCGGGGCAGATATTTGTATGAAAAATACGAATGTTTGTTCTCGGGTCTTGGGTGTTTAATATGTATTTAAGTATGTATCTATCTATATAAGTATGTTTATCCGTTGCCTAGTACCCATAACACAAGCTTTCCTTAGCTTACTTTGGGACTAGGTCAATTGGTGTGAATTGTCCCGTGATATTTATTTATTATTTTATTTATTTACTGTAATTAAGTTGAAAGAGGACACTATGCAAATATTTTTCTTTTATTTCCGTAAAATACGTGTGAAGCACGGTTACAGAATATTGCCGCGTCATGGCTCTTTCATTGGCCGCAGGGATAAGTTTCAGGCCCATGGGTTTGCCGTGCTAATGAATGTTTTGATTGATGAAGGGACCAACTTTGACAACGGGAATTCTTTAACATTCAATGAGGGACGAACTAGCCAATCGCAGGCTTCAAAGAAAACCGGCCAAGTGTGAGTTCATCTATAAAAAATTACGGTTTACGATTTATGACGTATTAAAAAACACTACTTACTAGATCTCGTTCAAACCAATTTTCGGTGGAAGTTTACATGGTAATGTACATCATATATTTTTTTTAGTTTTATCATTCTCTTATTATAGAAGTGAAAGGGGGGACACACATTTTACCACTTTGGAAGTGTATTTCGCGCAAACTATGCAGTTTAGAAAAAAATTATATTAAAAACTTCAATATTATTTTTGAAGACCTATCCATAGATACCCACACGTATGGGTTTGATGAAAAAAATTGAGTTTCAGTTCTAAGTATGGGGCAACCCCAAAATTTATTGTTTTTTTTTCTATTTTTGTGTGCAAATCTTAATGCGGTGTACAGAATACATCTACTTACCAAGCTTCATCAGCATAGTTCTTATAGTTTCGGAAAAAAGAGACAGACAGACATGACGAATCCATAAGGGTTCCGTTTTTTGCCATTTGGCTACGGAACCGTAATAAGCGCGCTCTATGCTTCGGCGGTTTGTTTGTTAGCATCGACACTCCTAGCGTTAGTGTCTCGGGGTTTATGCCACCCTTACCATCATCCCAGCCTATATACGTCCCACTGCAGAGCGCAGGCCTCCTCTCAGAATGAAAGGGCTTGGGCCGTAGTTCCCACGCAAGCCCAGTGCGGATTGGGAAGTGGGATTTCTTCGCAGGTGTATGCAGGTTTCCTTCACCGTAAAGCTCATGGTAAATTACAAATGTGATTTTGTACATAAATTCCGAAAAACTCAGAGGTACGAGCCGGGATTGGGACCCACGACTCTCTGCTTGAGCGGCCATTGGTCAAACCACTAGGGCACCACGGCTTATCTGCCACCCTGACCACCCTGTAGGTAGACATTAACTAGATCTAGCTTGGACAGGTCATCGCATACCAATCACCACTCGGTAATAGAACAAGGTACAATATTATTTAATTAATGAACTAAAACAATTACTTTGCTCACCCGCGACCTTACAATAGTTACGTTTATGCAAGAAATGTGTGTTCATGCAGTTCCTCCACCTCCACACTGTACGAACACACACAAATCACATAAACACAACCATCACCACCACCAAGCTACACTGACGCGTTTCGAACTCAACCAGAGCTCATCTTCAGAGTAACCACAACCGTATGCTATGCTACCAAATGTCAAAGTCAAAATGATGAGTTCGAAACGCGTCAGTGTAGCTTGGTGGTGGTGATGGTTGTGTTTATGTGATTTGTGTGTGTTCGTACAGTGTGGAGGTGGAGGAACTGCATGAACACACATTTCTTGCATAAACGTAACTATTGTAAGGTCGCGGGTGAGCAAAGTAATTGTTTTAGTTCATTAATATAGACCTCCGCAAAGTAACGCCTGATTCAATAAATTATTATTTAATTAATAATCTATCTTCTATTCTAATATATAAAATTCTCGTGTCGCGGTGTTTATTATCGAACTCCTCCGAAGCGGTTTGACCGATTTTTGTGAAACTTTTTTCTGTGTATTCCGTAGGTCTGAAAATAGGTCGTAGGCTATTTTTTGTATACGTAGGTATACAAAATATTCTTCGCAGACGGAGTCGCGGGCAACAGCTAGTCTAATATATAAAATTCTCGTGTCACGGTGTTTGTTATCGAACTCCTCCAGAACAGCTCGACCAGTTTTTATCAATTTTTTTTCTCCATGCTCGGTAGGCGAAGAATAGTAATTCTTCGCGGACGAGTTGCGGGCAATAGCTAGTTATACGGTAAAAATTATTAATAGCTATAACGTTAATAACGTAAATACGTTAATTATGTTATAGTAAGAGAGGTGACAGATGGGTGTCATACTGGGCGTCGAGGTGTAAAAAAATAAATATTAGGGGGCAATCTTACACAAATCGACCTAGTCCCAAACTAAGCAAAGCTTGTACTATGGGTACTAGACGACGATAAACATACTTATATAGATAAATAAATACTTAAATTCATAGAAAACATCCATGACTCAGGAACAAATATTCGTGCTCATCACACAAATAAATGCCCTTACCGGGATTTGAACCCAGGACCTCTTGCGTCGTAGGCAGGGTCACTACCAACTAGGCTAAAGCGGTCGTTTCGTCATCGTTTCGTCGTGTCGAGCATTGGCACGTTTACCAGGCTAACAACTAGGCTATGCGGTCGCCAGTGTGCGATTTGTTTTTCGTATTGGTCATAGAACGCAGCCGGTGTCTGAGAACGGCGAGCAAACACCGATGTTAGCACTCGAAATTGCGTTGCAAATCTTTTCCGAATTTGTTTTTGAAAAGTTCTCGTTTTGAATTCACAATTTTTGTGGACCGAACTAAATAAGTTCTACGAGCGATGTGCCCTGCCCACTGCCACTTGAGTCTCGCGATTCTTCGAGCTATGTCGGTGACTTTAGTTCTTGCGCGGATTTCATCATTTCTAATGCGATCCCGATGCGATTTTAGTAGTGGTAGAGCCATGTTGCAGTTAGCCGCTGCATCACGAATGGGCCGGCTCGTCCGGGGTAGTACCACCCTCTCACAGAACACCGGCGTGAAGCAGCAGTACTCCCTGCTGCGTTTCGTACGGTCAGTAAGAGCGCCGGGGGCCCAATACCTCTCCCCCTCCCCTATTCCCTCTCCTTTTTCCTTAGGGCTGACAATGCACTGGCATCGCGTAAAGCGCTGCGGGTGTCTATGGACAGTGGTGATCATTTAACATCAGGTGACCCACTAGTTCGTTTGTCTGGCCTCTCTAACAAAAAAAAAAAGAAAAACTCCGAGCACTACCCTCTCCTATCTTTATAATATAAGTAAGATTATTATTAATAATACAAAGAGTGACTTTGAGCTTTCTTATGAGGCACATCGCTCGTAGAACTGATGGCCGATGGGGCAAAAAGGTTCTCGAGTGGCGTCCACGGACCGGAAGACGCGGTGTAGGTTGGCCTCCAACAAGATTGAGCGACCTGGTTAAGGTTGCGGGATCGCGTTGGATGCGGATGGCACGGGGCCGATCTATTTGGTGAGCCTTGGGGGAGGCCGATGTTCAGCAGTAGACGTCTTTCGGCTGAAACGAGGATGATGAACTAAATAAGTTAGTGCTTTGTCGTCGCTGCAACTTTATTGTTCAAATCTATCTATCCCACTATCTGTATACATACAGATACAGGCCTCCTCTCAGAACGTGAGTGGTAGCCTAGTTGGCCAAGGATCGGCAAACGTAGCGTGGGACGTCCTCAGACTCGGTGGAGCGATGACCTTCGCAAGGTGGCTGGCAAGAGCTGGATGAGAGTGGCCGGGGATCGTGCTCAGTGGCGTGCCACGGGAGAGGCCTATGTCCAGCTGTGGACGAGCATAGGCTGATGATGAGTCATGATTGATTGGTCTCTTAAGCAGAGACTCGTTACCCTGACTTGGACTCCTCTGAAATACTTATTATTATTATTATTTTGGGGGTAGTTGCAATAGAGAGATCTCTCTCCAGGCAGATGTTATGCCTGGGGACCGAAGTCCAATGGATGAAAGTTGGAAGTTGTATTTATGCAGCCGAGTTGAGAAACTTCGATAGCGTGATGTAGGATTGTAGTAGTTAGTTCCTTATGTGATGACTAGATGGCGCTAGTAGTCGCTACATCAGCCCCCCCTTTTAGACCGGAGGTCGATACGAATTGCAGTGGAGTGCAGTCTGTGCGTCATGTGGGCGCTTGCAAGGGCCAGTCGCTCAGAGCCTCGTCGGCGAGCATTGTTGTTCCTCAGCTACTTGTGGATGCATGTCTGTCGCGTGATTGCTCGGAGCCTTGTTGGCAAGCGTTGGTTGATTGATTGGCAAGTGGAAGTAGTGGGAGGAGGATTTGCGAACTGTAGACACCAGGCAGATAATAGATACATGCTAATGGTGCACAGTGCGGTGAGTATGGCTTGCTGTGAGACTGCGTCATCGTCTTGTGTGTCTGAAGGTTGCGATTTTGTCCAATGTCGTGGGTCACCAATTTGGGGGTAGCTACAATAGAGAGATCTCTCTCCAGGCAGATGTTATGCCTGGGGGGGGACCGAAGTCCAATGGATGAAAGTTGGAAGTTGTATTTATGCAGCCGAGTTGAGAAACTTCGATAGCGTGATGTAGGATTGTAGTAGTTAGTTCCTTATGTGATGACTAGATGGCGCAAGTAGTCGCTACATTATTATACTTAATAATATCTTTATGTAAAATTGTAAGATGATTTGTGTACATGTTTTGTATTGTAATTACAAATTGTAAAAGTTTTGAATGAGTTCTTATGTGTGTGTACATACATGTGACGTGTTGCATGCACTAATTTAGAATAAATCTTCTCTCTCCTCTTCAGCCCATAGCCACCCAATGCTGGGTGTAGGCATCCTGCATTGCTCGCCACTCATCTCGGTCCAGTGCTCTCCTCATCCAGCACCTTTCCGCCACTTTGACCAGGTCGTCAGTCCACCTCATCTCCTGTCTGCCAACGTTTCTCCGCCCGGTTCTGGGTCTCCACTCCATCACAGCCTTCCCCCATCTTCCATCACTCCTGCGACATATGTGTCCAGCCCACTTCCACTTTCTTTGGGTGATTACCTTGGCTATATCGGTGAGCCTTGTTCGTCTCCGGATCTCCGTATTTCGGAATCTGTTAGAATAAGTATTTATTATTTAACGACCGCTTTAGCCTAGTTGGTAGTGACCCTGCCTACGAAGCAAGAGGTCCTGGGTTCAAATCCCGGTAAGGGCATTTATTTGTGTGATGAGCACGAATATTTGTTCCTGAGTTATGGATGTTTTCTATGTATTTAAGTATTTATTTATCTATATAAGTATGTTTATCGTCGTCTAGTACCCATAGTACAAGCTTTGCTTAGTTTGGGACTAGGTCGATTTGTGTAAGATTGTCCCCTAATATTTATTTATTTATTATTATTTATTTAATTTTTTCTTATTATTTTAATTTGTTTTCCTTTTTTTTCAATTTTTAAGGTTGCTGTGCCCTAACAGGGTTATGTTGGAACTGTTTAAGTGTATAACATCTTGTAAGACCCATACTGCAATAAATGAATATGAATCTGTGTAAGATTACACTCTTTTCCACGAAAAAACCTGAAATGTCAGCGTACTAATTCAGTGCTTCTGGATGAAAGTTCATGGCCAGAATAACCTAACTTTACGATAATGAAAATATACGGATCACTCACGTCTTAAAACGAGTTTAACTCGACATGTTTCGGGCTAATCCGTAGCTCTCCTTCCCGGAGTCACACGTCACGGCGGCTGCCAAACGCGCACTACTACTCCTTTTGAGTGAGTGTTCCGTATATTTTCACTATGAATGAGTCTCAAAATATTTTCATGTTTAAAATAACTTTGCGGTAGTTTTTAGGGTTCCGTAACCAAAGGGTAAAAACGGAAACCCTATTACTGAGGCTCCGCTGTCCGTCCGTCCGTCCGTCCGTCCGTCCGTCCGTCCGTCCGTCCGTCCGTCTGTCACCAGGCTGTATCTCGGGAACCGTGATAGCTAGAGAGTTGAAATTTTCATAGATGATGTATTTCGGTTGCCGCTATAATAACAAATACTAAAAAATGGAATTAAATAAATATTTAAGGGGGCACCCATACAACAAACATGATTTTTTTGCTCGTTTTTGCTCGATATTGATAACGGCAACTGGTAGACACTTGAAATATTCACAGAATATTTAATTATGTAATGACTTTAAAAATAAATCATTAAATTAAAATAAAAAAAATATTTAAGGGGGGCTCCCATACAACAAACCTGATTTTTATAGATAATTAAACGGAACCCTTCGTGCGCGAGTCCGACTCGCACTTGGCCGGTTTTTATAAAAAGTTACCAACCCTCCTCGACTTCAGACCGAAGATGATAATAATTGTGAATCCAGTCACACTTTGGCTTTTTATGCTGATTGGGTGAAGACACATCTGTCAGCATCGAATCGCATTTAGCTGGATGATTTTGGAAACAATATACGCATCACAAGTTTACGTATGCTGTTACATGTTTTCAGCTGCTAAAGGATGCCAACGCATGATTTATAGTAGAGGAGACGTGGAAGATCGACCTTCACCGATCTGTTAACTCGATGAGACATATTTTTTATCAAATATAATTTATAAACAAATATGCCTATGATAACTTGCCTATCGAAAACTGTTCATAGATTTTTTTTTGTTTTTTTGTGGAGTGCCTTTAGCCATCTTCCAGCTCCATCATCAGACCCTGGTTACCATCTGGGATCAAAGTACTCGTCAAGACGAAACAAACTAGTCCAAAGTCGATGGGGTAATTCGCTATTTCATTAATGCAGTATGGCCAAAGGCACTCCACAATAAAACGACACAACCCCATCGAGTTTGGACTCGTTTGATTCGTCTTGACGAGTACTTTGATCCCAGATGGTAACCAGAGTCTGATGATGGAGCTGGAAGATGGCTAAAGGGACTCAAACAAAAAAAAAATAGCTATGAACACTTTTCGATAGGCAAGTTATCATAGGCGTATTTGCTTATAAATTATATTTGATAAAAAATATGTCTCATCGAGTTAACACATCGGTGAAGGTCGATCTTCAACGGCTCTTAGACCATTAGTACCTACGCTTATACGTTACGCCCGCCGTAGTTGAAGTTGAAAACCGTTAGGGATAGGTCAACTAAATTTAACGTTATTGTCTTAGCGTGTATTCTAAAAGCAATTAAAAGGAAAAAAACGCAAAAAACGAAGGACGTGGATTAACTAGGGTTATTAATGGAAGTTTTGTAACACTTGTGGCAGATTTAAAGAAATATAGTAAGTAGCCTTTCTCGAGCATCCCGGCGCAGCCGTTGTCAATCGCAAGCACGCGTAATCAACTATTCTCATTCGCAAGCATTTAGTATCACGTCTTAAGCAGCCTTTCTCATGCTTTATCTTGAATAAGCATTCTTCAGTATGTTAAATGGATAGCAACACTTATACGCATTTAATGCTGAAGCCGAATCGATGCGGAAGGGTGAATTGATCCGGACGCATCTTCATACAATATTGCGTTTTTGTATTACAAAATGCGATTCGATGCTGATAGATGTGTCATCACCCTTGTGTCCTTTTGCGGCGCGAGGATGACTGGGCGATGATCTCGGAGGCTCAGGAGCCTCATTAAGTAGGAAACAACTCCGACACATTGTCGGGGCATTAACAGGTCACTTCGATACTAAACACATACTAGTAAAGATGGGACTAGAGGACAATGAAGATTGTAGGATATGTGGTGAGGAAGACGAAACAATGGAACACATTATGTGTGAATGTGACGCCCTTGCCAGATTAAGAATGAGACTCTTTGGCGACGGATACCCCGCACCAGGAGACTTTAAGGCACTACCGCTTCGTCAAATCATCCAATTTATGATGAAAAGCAATGGAGTAAGTGCGAAGGAGGGGTAATTACACAAAAGATCCCTACGGGTCGAAGTGTAACCGCAAGGACCCCTATTTGAAAGATAAGATAAGGTAAGCCTGTGGTGCAAGAATACAAGCCTGTACGCTTAGTATAAGTTTTACTTCACCAAAATACTTCTCGATCGCGTTTACGTAAAAATTTCAATTCTATGGAAACATGGACGCGCGCGCGCGGAGATGCTGTCCATGTTTCCATAGAATTGAAATTTTTACGTAAACGCGATCGAGAAGTATTTTGGTGAAGTAAAACTTATACTAAGCGTACTGCACTTAAGTATGGGAGAACCACCTATTCTTTCGTGGCATAATATTGTAGTGATTAGTGGCAGGGCGTGAAATTTTTGTTGATAAGCAGCGCAGAAATGGAAGTAGGGGAGACCGAGGACAGTTGACACAGAGGAGAGTAGAAACAACTTTGATCAATTATAACTGTAGATCCACAGTCGCGCGCCCGAAAATGTCCGAGCCAAATGAGCGCCACTTTGATAAAAGTGGCCTTCTTTTTCTCAGTAGGTTGCGTGAAATTGTCAAGTTTAGCTGTCAAGTGTCAACCGAAATTCGACTGTAATGAAGTAAAGACTAGGTTCAAATTTCTGTGTAGGTGATGATTTTAATTGTTATGCAAACAAATAAAAAAGTTCGGACATTCTTTGAAGGGGATTTTGTTCGGCAACTTTGATCAATTATAACTGAAGATACACATTGCCGAACAAAATCCCCTTCAAAGAATGTCCGAACTTTTTTATTTGTTTGCATAACCCTCTCCTCTGTGTCAACTGTCCTCGGTCTCCCCTAAATGGAAAATATATGGGCCCCGTAAGAAAGCTCAAATTCGCACATAAATTTCGATAAACTTAGAGGTGCGAGCCTGAACTCGAACACGTGACCCTCTGCTTGAAAAGCTATAGGCCAATTCTCCATTGAAATTCGTTTTTTTCTGATTTCGGTCGAAACAGAAACCGAAATTTTTGAAGATGTATCATCAAACAAAAAAAATATTCAAAATTACTGTACAAATCGTAAGGAAAAGGTTATTGCAAGGACGAAGGAGGAAGGAGGGTGTTATTTGTTAAACAAAATAAAAAACGAATTAGAGGTAAGAATGAAATTTTAAACCAAATAAAATCAAATCTTTAAACTTTTAAACAAAGTTAGCTAATTAATTTAATACCTGGACAAAGTCAATTTCAAGATAAATCACAGCTTAAAAATAAATCAACTTTTACATGAATTATAGAATAAGAATAAGAATAAGAAATCTTTATTTCGCATAAGTAACGGTACATGTTAAAAAGAAAAAAAAAAAAAAAAAACAATAATTGAAAATAGAGATAAACTACTTATACGAAAAAGGAGTCCACTCAGCACTCGTCGGGTCACTAAGGGTGGCTCGACGCTGATATTATGTGGATCCTGGTTATTAGTATAGTATAGTATAGTATAGTATAGTATTATTAGAGAAGTCTGCAGAGAAACTCCGTGTTGCACAGAGAGCAATGGAGAGATCAATGCTCGGGATAACTCTCATGCATCGAAGAAGGAATGAGTGGATCAGACGAGTCACAAAAGTTCGAGATGTGGTGGAAGAGATCGAGAGGAATAAGTGGAGATGGGCAGGGCACATTGCCAGGATGAATCACGATCGTTGGGCGAGACGAACACTCGAGTGGAGACCTCGTGAAAACACTCGCAGTAGAGGAAGACCACCAATGAGGTGGAAGGACGACATCTGCCGACAGGCGGGTGGAGGATGGATGCATATGGCTGTCGATCGCCAGGCGTGGAGAAATGGAGAGGAGGCCTATGTCCGAAGACGGACGAACTAAGGGCTGCTATGGATGGATGGATAGTATTATCACTGTAGGGTTAATAAGGTATTCTTTTACTGCAGTTATCAAGACTTCACTAATTCGTGGCATATTATTCAAAACAAACAACCTATTCTTATCACGTCTAAACTAAATTCACAATCCTAATATCAATGTATTGTTCATTTAATCACAGCATAAAATGCAGTAACAGACCCGGCCTAGCGTGCCCGAATTAAGCCGAGCGCTCCCGATGCGAGAGCCGCGAGAGGCCGCGAAGTAATTTCGGCCCGGCCGAAGGTTTCGGCCGGATTCTGGCCGAAACCGAAACTTTTTTTTTTTATGTTAGATAGGCCAGACAAACGAACTAGTGGGTCACCTGATGTTAAATGAACACCACTGTCCATAGACACCCGCAGCGCTTTACACGATGCCAGTGCGTTGTCGGCCCTAAAGGAGAGGGAATAGGGGAAGGCGGAGAGGGAGGGGGAGAGGGAAGGGGTGAGGTATTGGGCCCCCGGCACTCTCACTGACCGTACGAAACGCAAGCAGGATTACTGCTGCTTCACGCCGGTGTTCTGTGAGAGGGTGGTACTGCCCCGGACGAGCCGGCCCATTCGTGATGCAGCGGCTAGCTACAACATGGCTCTACCACTACAAATGATGAAATCACTTTTTTGGCCGAAATTGGTCGAAACCGAAACCGAAACTTCGGTCGGACACTACTTTTTGTACGATCGGCCATGAAAGTAGTCTACCAGTTTTGACAAAAGTTTCTGTGAGATCTAAATATCGCTAAGGTTGACTTTTCAAACAGAGTGAAGTCTTAAGTCATTGTCATCATATCATTGCAAGGAAAAATCGACCTTGTTGTATCATGGCGTGCAAATGAACTTCAACCGTAGGGTGGTAGACCATATTTTTGGCTGATGGTACAGCAGTGGACATCTTTTGGTTATGCGCAGGCCAGTCTCACAGTCGCGATTAGGCCTGTTTAATACCTACAGCGCCATCTACAATGTATTTGCCGAACTAGATGGCTTGCTAATTAAGTAATAACAATTGATGCCTGATTGACAACCAATCACCTCAGTAGTTCTAATTTCACTCACAACTTGTGTGGCGCTAGTATATGTTATGTATATAAGTTAAGGTTTGAGAGTATGTCTGTCTATTCCCGAGCAATCGGCTTCGAATTATAAGCTACCAAAAAACACCCTATCTCTCATTTCTGGGCACCCTATTTTACAGGCCCATAAACGATCGTGTGGCAAGTGGGTTTATTATATTAAAAAGCTTTGTGGCTCATTGAAGCTGCGTTCTTTATTCCCGGTATCAGTTGCCGGCTCGCCGCGCACGCAGCTCGCTCCGGAACAGAAGGCTAAGGCACAGAATTTATACATATCCATACATATAATAAATCTGTAACAAGTCGGTGTCTGTACATTGAAGATATTTGAGAAAAACTGTCACTAGGGCTATTTACTAGCGCAATAGAACCCAAAACAATGTTTTTTAGAATTATTGTCTGTTTGTCTGTGCATTTGTGCGCGCTAATCTCAGAAACGGCTTAACCTAGAAGGATGCGGATTTCACTGATATGTTGGTATTTTCTTGGATTAACATTTAATGTTTGTTTCATTTGAATCGGTTCACAAATAAGAAAGATACGTCTATTTTAAGAATTTATAGAACAGTTTTTAGAAGTAGTGACTTGGGAGTAGGTACGGTGGTGAATGTGAACGCGGGTGTGCGGGGGGGGGGGGGGGGTTCGGTGGGGGGAGGGGGGGTTGCGGGGGGCGGGGTAATTTTTTTTATATCGTTGAACTAAGGAGGGCTCATAATTGATTGCCCAAATTACTAATTACACGCGGACGGAGTCGCGGGCAAAAGCTAGTAAGTAATATGTAAGTATGTAACCAGTAATCCAACTTCATACTAGAGCGCCGAATCGACGCACGCACACAGCCAAGCGTCTTACATGGCGCGAGCGTGGGAACAGTACCTCTACCATGAGTTACACTAGTTTACAGTGACCGTACTCGCTAGCGACGGCGTAAATGATTTGTATGGAGAATTGTGCACAGCGCCTCTAGCGGTCACTTACGGAAGTACAATTCTCCATACAAATTATATTTACGCCGTCGCTAGCGAGTACGGTCACTGTAAACAGTGTAACTCATGGTATAGGTACTGCATTGTTTTGTCTGGCGAAGATTGGTTAGCGGCCGTGTATGACGCTTGGGGCTGTGTGCGTGCGTCGATCGGGCGCTTTAGTATGAAGTTGGATTACTGGTTACATATTACTTATTCTGTGGCTAAGGCCCTTCGCACATGGAGCCAGGGCTGAATTTAGAGGTCTGGCGGCCTCGGGTCATAAAAGGAGTGGAGGCCCCCTGTCCACAAATTATTTTCCACATATCCAAACAATAAAGAAGCCGTGATGGCCCAGTGGTTTGAACTACGGTCTCTCAAACAGAGGATCGTGGGTTCAAATCCCGGCTCGCGGCTCTGAGTTTTATATGCAGACGGGTCACCTGATGGAGAGCGATCACCGTCGCCCATGGACACCCGCAAAACGAGGGGAATCACAGGTGTGTTGCCGACCCTCTTAGGAATTGGTAGGCTTGTTTTTTAAAGATCCCTAAGTTGTAACGCTCCGGGAATGTTGCCGCAGTAAGTGATTCCAGATCATCGTCGTGCGAGGAAAGAAGTTTCGCTTAAAACGCACGGCACTAGATTGCCAATCATCAAGATGGTGAGGATGGAAAGACAGACGGTTCCTCGAAGTGCGGTAGTGGAATTTAACCGCAGGCAGCAATTGGAACAGTTCGTCAGAACACTCCCCATGATAAATACGGTATAATATGCAGAGAAACGCCATATCCGCAAAGCCAAAGGATCGAGTAGGCCAGAGAGTGCCTGATTAATTACCGACAAATCGAGCAGCTCTACGTTGGATGCGGTCAAATGGAAAAAATTGGTACTTGGGTGCCCCAGCCCAGAGACGAGAACAGTACTCCATGTGCGGCCTAACCTGCGCCTTATAGAGTTGTAAGCGATGGGCTGGCAAGAAGTTTTGAGGCTAAGCCCCCATACTGCTGCCAGCAGCACTGCGACGCTCTCTACAGCGTTGTGTTTGTTCGACCACGCGTACCGTGTCGACGCACTGTGCTTATTCTACTGCTACCCAAAACGCCTACCAACCACACCACGTCCCTTCAACATTACACTCTACTAAGTTAGATTTCTATAAGGCTGCATTTACAAGGAGTATCGAAATTGATGAAGGTTGTTTCGGAGAGGACACGATGGTTAAAAGTATCTTGTGTAAAGGTTTGGCTTTGTTCTAGTTTAACAACCCTTGCACTGCACGAGCTAATTATAAGGGAAACTTGCGTTTTATTGGAAAGGGAAGTATAAGGGGTGAATTTATTTACTAGGCAAGAGCAGGGGGGTTTCACTCCGCAGTTTAGGTATGTTCGTGTGGCGCGCCTCCCGGGCAGGCGTATGGCCACGCGGCGGACACGACGTACAAATACGCGTTCTTGAATCTACATAAGCACGACGACGTCTGTACACGCGTACGCCTACATACATCGCGCGCGCACTCTTCTGGTTTCTGGCGGTTTCCGGCTATCTGCGCCTTGAGGGGTGGGGTAATTCGAATCGGTGCGGGGCGGACCGTTTCCATTCTGTACGTCAGTACTATTATATATTCTGTGGTATGGCAGTAGGTTGTCGCTCGGGTATCGGTTCGCACGCTAGCCGCGTCGCGCGAAATTAAGCATCTTTTTTTTTCTGCGATTAATTCACTTACTAAAAGGTAGTTTACTGAAAAACTTTTTAACAAAAAAATTAAACCGCCGAAAAAACTGAAAAACAAACAATAATACCTTTTTTGTTTGACCTTAATCTAGGTACCAGTTTGAAGTCGGTGCCTCAGCACGAGCCAGGAGGAGTGATAGAAGCCAATCAGGTAGACGATTATAGGTCCACTCCTCCTGGCTAAGTGCTGAGGCACCGACTTCAAACTGGTACCTAGATTAAGGTCCAACAAAAAAGGTATTATTGTTTGCTTTTCAGTTTCTTCGGCGGTTTAATTTTTTTGTTAAAAAGTTTTTATTTTATACTTTTTCCCATCCTTGGGGTAAATTTTTTTTCCAAATTTATGTAATACCAACTTCACGGTATACTTTATCCAATAAAAAAAAATTATGAAAATCAGACAACTCTGTAAAAAGTTAGTCAATCATCCCCTGTTTTCCTACCTTTAGAGTAGGAATATTATTTCCAAATTTAAATGGGACCACCCTTGGGGTATACGCTTTCCAATAAAAAAAGAATCATCAAAATCGGACTACTCTGTAAAAAGTTATGCGTTATCATACATAAAAAAAATATATATATATACACGTCGACTTGAGAACCTCCTCCTTTTGTTTTCGTCGGTTGATGAATACACACTGTTATCTTTCTTGATTTATATACCTACCTAAACGTTAACGGTCGTAAGAGTAGGCAAATTTGTATACCTAAAGTTGACTTTTGTTCGAGAGTGATCCTTCTGTACGTTAGTACTATTACACTATTAGTTATTCTGTGGCATGAGTCTAAGATACAGTTTTGCTTGACCTGTTGATGGTAAAACTTCAGATAACTAGTAGCTCTGTGAGCTAAAGGAGTCTTTCCTCTTGCTCTCCGCAGAGACGTTAGCTCCCTTTGCGTGTTCTATAAGATCTACAACGGGGAATGCTCTGAGGAACTCTTTGACCTCATTCCAGCTGCGGGGTTCCATTACAGATCCTCCCGTCGTAAGCGTTCATTTCATCGACATCATGTTGATGAATGGCAGTCTTCGACGGTGCGTTTTAAGAGGTCTTTTTTGCCACGAACTTGCAAAATCTGGAACGAGCTTCCCGCTGGGGTCTTCCCATCGAGGTACGACCTGGGTGCCTTTAAGAGGCGAGTGTACAATTTTCTGCAGGGCCGACAACGCACTGGTATCGCGTAAAGCGCTGCGAGTGTCTATGGATAGTGGTGTTCATTTAACATCAGGTGACCCACTAGTTCGTTTGTCTGGCTTCAATAACATTTTTTTTTTTTTATTAGCCTGTTTTGGTGTCCCACTGCTGGGTAAAGGCCTCTCCTCTCTTGCTCCATTCTTGCCTATTCAACGCAAGCTCCTGCCATCCCACGTGATACACATCTAGGTCGTCCCTCCATCTCCGCTTTGGTCTGCCTCTATTACGATATCCATCGCTAGGGATCCATTCCGTGATAAGTTTGGCCCAACGTTCCGAGTTCATTCGACATACATGTCCAGCCCAGTCCCACTTCAACTTGGCCGTCTTTACGCCCACATCAGCAATACGAGTCATAGAGCGCAGCTCAGTATTTCTAATCCGGTCGGTTCTTCGGACTCCCACAATGCTTCGCTCCATTGCTCGTTGGCAAACCTTGAGTCTGGACTTTTGAGCCTCTGTAAGTGACCACGTTTGCGCGCCGTAGGTTAGGACGGGCAGGATACACATGTCGACGAGTTTGCGCTTTAGAGACATTGGAAGGTTCCCCTTCATTAGCGACTTCATAGACCAGAAGCTCTTCCAGGCGTTTTCGATACGGCTATCGATTTCTTTGTCTTGCCTGTTTTCGAAGGATGCTATCTGGCCTAAGTAAATATACTCGTCGACGTATTGTATGTCCCGTCCATCCACTGCTTTTTTTTTTTTTTTTTTTTTTTTTTTTTTTTTTACGTTTGATGCTATTTGTCTATTCAATAACATAAAAAAAAAAGAGGATGATGTGGGAATACGATAGCTACGCTATGAAACTACGTATGTGATCGCTTCCGTCTGGTAAAATCAATTTGCCAGAATCTATATTTCCTAATAGCAAAATAATTTATTGAATCAGGCGTTACTTTGCGGAGGTCCATATTAATGAACTAAAACAATTACTTTGCTCACCCGCGACCTTACAATAGTTACGTTTATGCAAAAAAATGTGTGTTCATGCAGTTCCTCCACCTCCACACTGTACGAACACACACAAATCACATAAACACAACTATCACCACCACCAAGCTACACTGACGCGTTTCGAACTCAACCAGAGCTCATCTTCGGAGTTACCATAGCATACGGTTATATAGGTACGTACAGTCAATGACTTTAATTGTTAGGCCACTTGCCACTGTTCGTATTTTAGCCGTGTAATGCAAATTAGCATATACGAGTACCTAAATAAAATAAAATAAATATTAGGGGACAATCTTACACAAATCGACCTAGTCCCAAACTAAGCAAAGCTTGTACTATGGGTACTAGACGACGATAAACATACTTATATAGATAAATAAATACTTAAATACATAGAAAACATCCATAACTCAGGAACAAATATTCGTGCTCATCACACAAATAAATGCCCTTACCGGGATTCGAACCCAGGACCTCTTGCTTCGTAGGCAGGGTCACTACCAACTACGCTAAAGCGGTCGTTATTACCTATTAGCAGCTTCACCCGATTTGCATTACTCGGCTAAAATACGAACAGTGGCAAGTGGCCTAACAATTAAAATCCTTGACTGCACCTAATGATTTATAAATCTCATATTTTGTAAAACTAGAATAAAATAATGAATTTAAAGTAAATAAAAACTTAATATTTTAGCGATATTATCTTTAGACGTAAGTAATATTGAACAGTTAGCAATCCTAGCAACACGCCTGGACGACAGAGGGGTGTAACGACGTGAGGGGGGAAGTAGGTATGTAAAGGGCGGCGTTTTGGACGCGGTCAAAAGAGATTCCCTTCTACTCTGTTATTATTTATTCTTATGACAGTAGGCGTCCCGCGTGAGCGGAGCTCCGTCGACATTATTTTTGTGTCAATTTGTTGTTTATTTTTGTGTCAAAAAAGCATCTGGGAGAAAATAACAATGGAAATTTTGCTACTGGGATATATCGATTCTGGGCAATTTATTGGTCTAAGTCATCTCTTCATATAAAAACCGGTTGTCTGTAAAGTCGGTTTACGGACGATAGTTTTACGTGACAACGTCATAACAAAACATTCAATTGCATTCAACCCCGAAAGAATGTCCGAACTTTTTTATTTGTTTGCGTAACAATTAAAATCATCACCTACACAGAAGTTTGAACCTAGTCTTTACTTCATTACAGTCGAATTTCGGTTGACACTTGACAGCTAAACTTGACAATTTCACGCAACGTACTGAGAAAAAAGAAGGCCACTTTTATCAAAGTGGCGCTCATTTGGCTCGGACATTTTCGGCCGCGCGACTGTGGATCTACAGTTATAATTGATCAAAGGTTGAACCCGTTTCCGCGAGTATGTAATTGTAAGTGGACCAATGAATATGATTGGTATCTTGATCGTTTGTCTGGACGCGATGATACGCAATCATGCAACACGCTGTATTTACATAGGTGTTCATACGATAGTGATACAATACGCTAAAATGATACAAAAGTTTTCGGATGGAGACCACGGACTGGCAAGCGCAGCGTGGGACGTCCACCAACGAGATGGACGGACGATTTGGTGAAGAGCGCAGGTTCAGGGTGGATGCAAGTCGCTTCCAACCGTAATGATTGGGCGCCAATGGGAGGCCTATGTCCAGCACACGTCCTATGTCTGAAATGATGATGATGGTGCTACAAATGTGGATCCAAACGAAGCTTACTACCTGACCAGCACTGCATGCGAACGAATAAAGTGCCTTTTCATGTACAAAAGAACTTTAAAAAGAAAATTAAATAAGTATACAAACGCCTTTTAGACTTTAGATCTAATAGCGAGGTGTCACGGTTCAAATTAAAACGGATCTGTTTAAGTGCTTTTTCTTGTGCGTTTAAAACGTCACAGCAAAAACTGAAGACATCTTTGAATAATTTATTAGTTTTAACGCTGAAATTAACGAGCTCTTCCGGTATTCTCTGAACCGGGAATATGAACTAAGTCCTTCACAAAGCTTCCTGCCCGCTGCCACTTGAGCCTGGCGATACTTGCGCGGATTTCATCATTTCTAATGCGATCCCGACAGGCCGAGGCCGACAGGCGGGTGGAGGATGGAAGCATAATATGGCTGTCGATCGCCAGGCGTGGAGAAATGGAGAGGAGGGCTATGTCCGAAGGCGGACGAACTAAGGGCTGCTATGGATGGATGGATGGAATGCGATCCCGCAGAGACACTCCGAGCATAGCCCTCTCCATCACCCTCTGAGTGACCACGAGCTTTCTTATGAGGCCCATCGTTAGCGGCCACGGAACAGACTATCATCATCATCAAGGAGCGGAATTTCTCATAGCAAAAATCAAACATCAAATGGATTGACCAAAAGTTTTATCGACTAGGTATTCCAGCTATCGATGTTATCGAATCGACTCTTCGCTTGCCATCGCCTTTTATCATTATTCTGTAACATTTGACCTCTTTGATAAGCGACTTGCAACTCCACATTAAAATAAATCGCGTTGGGTTAGTTAGAAAAAAAAATGAAATAAGTACCCACTAGGGTCAGGATTCCGGACTATGACCTAATTCGCGACCATGCCGGTTTTATAGCAAAAACTGAATACAACCAAAACAGCATTATGGAATACTACAAGTACACTCCTGTTACATAACACAACGGAGGTAGAACACTCTTTCTCTAACTATAATTGGATCTACAATGATAACAGGACCAATTTAAAGGGTGACAATATAGAATAAATTATGACAATTCTCTATTACTACAGAGAAGATGAAGAAAATACGATTAGTACAGAAATAGATTCGATTGTTATTTTGAATGAAGGTTAGATTTTAGTTTCGTTGCATTACTGTTTTATATTTTAATTGTAATTAACTTAAAAAGTGCTATTTTAAAAGTACCTACTATTTTCTGTTTTATTAATTGCTGAAATATTTATCGATAGTCGATAAAACTTATGTTCAATGCCTTTGATGTTTGATTTTTGCTATGAGAAATTCCGCTCCTTGATCGTCATCATCATCACAGTCTATATACGTCCCACTGCAGGACACAGACCTCCTTACAGAATGAGAGGGTTTGGTCTGTAATTCCCACGCGGACCCGTGCGGTTGGAAACTTCACACACACCATTCTTCCTCCACCATTCCATCATCTTCTTCACCATTTCTTCTCAGGTTTATACAGGTTTCCTCGCCATGCATTCCTTCACCGCAAGCTCATGGTAAATTACAAATGTAATTTCGCACATCAATTTCGAAAAACTCAGAGGTGCGAGCCCGGACTCGAACCTACGCTCTGCTTGAGACACCATAGGTCAAACCACTAGGACACCACGGCTTTTTCAAAAGACTATACGTTACCCTAAAATGAGGTCTATAGTCTAAAGAACCCGAACAGGTACGAGGGTAAAAAGTTCCCCAGTTTTTATTAATCAAGAAGGGTGTTAACAAGTCGCTGCCATCCATCGCCGGCGGCGCCATAGACCCCCGCGGCTAATGCACTGCCATGCTGCATGCCTAACCTCGTAAAGCCCACTGAGTACTCTATAAATTGAATGCTGACAACTATCATGTCAACCTACATGAACATCATTTCTAACCCCCGACAAAAAAAGACGGGTGTTATAAGTTTGACCGCTATGTGTGTGTGTGTCTGTCTGTCTGTATGTGTGTCTGTCTAACTCTTATAACTCTTAAACGGGTGAACCGATTCGGATGCGGTTTTTTTATTTGAAAGCAGGTTTTTAGGCGATGGTTCTTAGACATGTTTTATCAAAATTCCCTTTGGTTAAATATTTTTTTGTATTTTTTTTATATTTTTATCATTGAGGAATAATGTTATACAACCATTTTCTGTAGTCGGACTTAAAAATAAACAGCTAATAGCGGAGATATTCCAAAAAAACTGATGTCTTTTATTTGATCTTCAAATAACGTCATCAAAGGTTCAAAGGCATTTTTCTTTCACCTTTGCTCTCACGCTTCACTTAAAAAAAAATGTCAATGTCTGTCATAATGTCATTTAAATTTAACTGATGTCAATAGGATAGGTTTTTAACAAAACAAAAGGCTATTTTCATTTTTGAAACTAAAAAATGGACTATAGACAGTGTTTTATTTGTTCAAATGACTCCATGAATAGCCCCGGCAAAATATTCGTCCGTGTTAGGGAAGATCTACGTGAGAACTGGTGTCGTCTTGCAAATGTCGAATATTTTAGGATATCTCTCTTGTGCTGCTGCGAAGATCATATTGATGTATGTAAATGGACCTATTTCGCATTTTGGGTAGATTGAGCGTGTCAGCCTTGACAAATTTTTCACCGGAGTTTCCACTGGTAAGCATTTTTTCAATAATTATCGTGGAAAATAGACTTTCAGAACCAGAAGGTTAGAAACTTATTGACGACATGACGACGTACGAATGACAGATAACAGTATTTTTTCTCTAAGCAGATGGGCAAAGGAAATCAAGAGTTTCGAGCTACTGGATGACGTATATCCGGTCAACCTTATCCGGTATTTAACTAATTAAATTTAAAAAAAATACGCGACCAAAATTAAAATATTCAAATTAGTTTCTTAAATTGGCCTAATCTGTAAGAAAAAAAATATAAACAAATACATTTTTTTTTCTAACCAAAGGCAATTGGTCCAGCCGATTCAAAGTTATTAGCTCTTTTGTATGCTGCGGAAGGGATCTTAGAATTAATTGTGTTCGGGGTTTTTAAATTTTTTAATTTATGAGTAAATGGACGTTAAAGATTATTATTAGGAATGACTCAGTTCATGTTTTTATTTTTCTTTTGTTTGTGCCAAGCTTTGAAAAAAAAAATTATGTTTTTATTCGATAATGTTATAAAATCAAGATAACTATGTTGTTTTTTTTTTTCATTGTATCCTACTTATTCAATTTGGTGTTGATGGTCTAGGCGCCACTTTAATTTGGATTTAAATAAATAGTAATTTAGAAGGTAGTTTAATTTGGATTTAAATAATAGTTAGTTTTCACGGCCTTCGGTTATTTTGATCGTATTATGGTATTTCTGATGTTTACCTGTTTACGCGCTAACTCATCGTATAGCGCCCTCTGTCCTTTAGTAATAAACCAGCACTATCACTAAGCGGTCGTTTACTTTATCTCCATACATCTCAATTTCTCTAAATACAAATTTCTACAAATTGACCTAATCAGTCCACTGCTCAAACTGCGATCTGCATTATGAAATACCTACGTCATGTTATTTTTGTCGCATTTGACCGGGTTCAAGTCCCGGATAAGAAACCAATTTTTCAAAAATTCATAATTGAAAAAATGAAATAAAATGAAATTGTATTTATTCCAATAGCCAGAGCGACATGCAAGAAGGAGAGATCTCCTAGTATGTACAACTATTAATTATTATGTGCTTTAGTGACAGACCAGTGAAGCAGCCGTTCTGCGAACTGCGCCTTGTCTGACCATTTGTCGGTGTCAGAAGTGTCGAGTTCCACAAAATAACGCGGCGCCGCGAGTAATGCCCTCGTCGCCGCGCGAGGATTTGAGAATTAACAATAAAAAACCGACAGAACCAGCCGGACTAGCGCGCTGACGGTTCCGTGTAATAAAAGCCAGCAAAAATATGCTACATTTAGGGGCTGTTTCACCACCTTATTGTCAAACTACTGGTTACGTAACCAATGAATAAACTAAGTACTGCACAAATCTGTCGGCCGGTTTTTTTTCAGTTTCACCACTCCGGTCCTGTGCAAACTAAGTACCACTTAACTAATCGTCGGTTTAACAAAAAGTCGGAATAGCAACGTCCCATTTCACGACCACGGGTTCCTGTTCGCACATTTTCGTTCAAAGAGTCGCTCATTATTAAAGCAAAATAAATCGTAAACTATGTAATTTTTAAACACATCTATTTTTTTGCATAAACAAATGTGTAACATTATAATTAATCCAAAAACGGTATTTATTTACGATACTTTGGTTAACAATAACAAAGAAAAATAAAATCACGTAAAACGAATCGAAAAGTGGCGCCAAACCCTTTGAAAGATTAACTTTTTTTTTAATGGCGATGTACAAGTTCAGGTAGAACAAACGATTGTGCCACTGAAAAAGTCTGTAATTAAAAAATGTTACGAATTTTTGGATTTATTTTTAAATACTAAAAGCGTACCTATATTTTTTATTCAAATTTTGATATTTAAATTCTCGTTTGCAATTTAGCATGACTTCATTCTTTAAAAAATAAAAAATACTTTGATTTATTTTTCTGAAACCGGCTGAAGGGCTCTCCAACCATGGCCACAAAAAAATATACTAACTAATTAAAAAGATATGTGACGGATAAAAATGCTAAATGCCACCTGATCTGATGGTCAAATTAAGAAATAGTTTGTCCGTCACTTAGCGCTAATCAAGACTGGTGAAACAGTACACAAACACCACACCATGTCCATGTGACAAATAAGGTTATGATCAAGCTAATCCGAACTTTAAAAAAAGTGGTGAAACAGCCCCTAAGACTACAACATACACTATGCTGACCACAACGTTAGACACTATTCGATATTTTTTATTTGTATACTATTTGCCCGCGACTCCGTCCGCGTGGAATTAGTAATTTGGGCAGCTTATTTTATTTATCTAATTTGTTTTTCATCAATTATGGCTCTCCTTAGTTCCTCGATATAAAAAAAAATTACCGCCCCTCACCCGCGTTCACATTCACCACCGCACTCCCAAGTCAACCGTGCCTATAGAAGTTTTACTTCAAAAACCCCCTATTTTGGAACATTCTTCCGCTCCGCTCCGCTCCTATTGGTGTTAGCGTGACAATATATAGCTTATAGCCTTCCTCGATAAATGGGCTATCTAACACTAAAAGAATTTTTCAAATCGGAGCAGTAGTTCCTGAGATTAGCGCGTTCAACAACACAAACAAAACAACAACAAACAAACTCTTTAGCTTTATAATATTAAGTAGGTATAGATTGTTTACAATGTCTCTTTTCTTTTTCTACCAGCGCTTTCGAATTTGCCAAAAAGAATACAGCGCAATAAACTAAACACAAACACATTTTTTCTTAACACGTTCACAGACAGTACGTCGAGGGACGTAAATTAGAACGCTCGTGATATGGCACTACGGCTGTAGACGGTGGTTCAAACCACATCAAAAGTGGAACTACGTCCACAGACGGTTATTTTTCATAGCATTTGTAGGAAGCATGTGGCTCTGTGCCGCTTTAGGCTGAATCAAAAACAGCTAGTGCCACAGCAAACACTCCTACTCTTGCACACAAGTTTGTCTCCGTCACACATACAAAAAAAAACCTCGCGTTGTGGCACTACGTCTGTAGGCGGACAATGCCCATACAAAGTCTTCGTCTGTGGCCGTTACATTTACTTCCAAAACAGAACAATTCTGAGCCACAGCACAAATTATTGGATGAGGTTTTGTGTCCTGAACGTGTAAAAACGAATGCATTAAACAAAGAAAGTCAGTAAATACAAGCCGAACCTACATTCCACGGTGTCGAACAGAGGAACCCCGTCCCGAGGCGGCTAGTGGGCGTCGCGGTGTCTAACACAGAGAACACGGCCTCAGGTAACCTTCAATTCTTAACCCAATGCTAATAGAAAACTTGTTTCTACAAAGTTAAACCTTTCCGAAGGTTTATACACTTGAACTTTTAAGTTTTATCCGATAAGATAGGATGGGTTGGAATTTGCCTTCAGTTACACCTTATTGGTATTAGATAAGGTGGGTCTCAGTTCGGCAAGTTGGGTGGATGTACGTCGTTTTGGGACTAAAAGTTTCAGTTATTCATCAGTTTCGGAGTTAGCTTTTGAGACGCGGATTTTGATACAAATTTCGCTGTAAAGGATGTTAGGCAGCTATCCATGGAACTAGTTTGTTTTTGAAGTGTTCAAGTTGCGATAAAAGGAGTACCTACTTCTTATTCAATCGGGTCGCCCTGCTAAAATTATAAATGTGCGTTTGTGAGCGAAAGTCTTAAAAAATGGCGAACCCACGAGGCGTTACGAACGTTGAAAATTTTATATTTAAGCCAATTTGCGAGGTCTAGGGTTTACACGTGTAACGATGGGCCTCATGAGAAAGCTCAAAGTCACTCAGAGGGCGATGGAAAACGCTATGCCCGGAGTTTCTCCGCGGGATCGCATTAGAAATAATGAAATCCGCGCAAGAACTAAAGTCACTGACATAGCTCGAATAATCGCCAGACTAAAGTGGCAGTGCGCAGGGAACATCGTAGAACTGATGGCCGATGGGGCGAAAAGGTTCTTGAGTGGCGTCCACGGTCCGGAAGACGCAGTGTGGGTAGGGCTCCAACAAGATGGAGAAACGACCTGGTTAAGGTTGCGGGATCGCGTTGGATGCGGATGGCACGGGATCGATCTGTTTGGCGAGCCTTGAGGGCCTACCTATGTTCAACAGCAGTGGACGTCTTTCGGCTGAAATGATGATGACGACACTTTACAGTCTTACAGAGCCACTTCTAAAAGTTCGGTTATGTTCTCGATATAAAATCAACTATTGTACCGTTTCTCCAGACATAATCCAGCGTATTATTATGCTCGCGTGATACAATTGCGCCTAAAATCTGGGTGAACCGTCCCGCCGTCGAGCGTGACTCGCGTCTTAATATCTTATTCAGATTTTAAGAGGAAATTTCACGGCAAAGGCACATATTGTTATAAAAAGGGGAGGAATATGATCGGCAAATAAAATAAAACAGGGTACAGTCGGATATAATCTCTCTGTTCTTGGAATCTCTTACCGGTTTTGTATACCTGTAATTCTCGACGCGGAACGTTCAATTGCACGACCTGGTAATTCACGCCCTTGTGTTATTTGTATACGACACAAGTCATTATCATCATTAGGTCGTACATCAATCGCAAACCTCTTAGAGCTCGTTCCCACTATGTCGTGTGTCGGATTCCGATTTTAATCGGGTGTCGGCGCCTCTATTCACACTAGTCAGCTGTCCGGACGAGGGCTGACAAAACACACGATATTTTTTGTCGGATCCGACACAAAATCGTTGTTGGACGAGTGTGAATAGCTTCATATAAAATGTTCTGCCACTGGAGCGACCGATTAAAATCCGGACCGACATACGACATAGTGGGAACGAGCTTTTAGGCGCAAGCCGCACGGAAGTGGCGTGGGACGGGGGCGCGACGCAGCGCGCGTCGCTCGTTTGTTCGCAGGCTGCGTCTCCGCCCCGTCTCTTCTGTCCGCTTTTGATCGCGACCTTCTATACATCTAGTATGAAAGCTGATTGAAGAGGCTGTGCGACTGCGACGCTCTCCGTCCCACGTCTCTTCTTTGTAGCTTGCGCTTTACGTTACGTGAAAAGACGTTCACTGCTGAACATACATGCCGAGAGGCTCGCCAAACAGATCGGTCTCGTGCCATCCGCATCCAACGCGGTCCCGCCACCTTAACCAGGTCGTCTCTCCATTTTGTTGAAGGCCTACCTACACTGCGTCTTCCGACCCGCGGACGCCACTCAAGAACCTTTTTGCCCCATCAGCCATCGGTTCTACGACTTGAGTCTGGCGATTCTTCGAGCTACGTCGGGGACTTTAATTCTTGCGTTATAAGAAAAATTAAGAAAAGCGAAAAATAATACTTATCTTTTTTGTTTGACCTTAATCTAGGTACCAGTTTGAAGTCGGTGCCTCAGCACTAGCCAGAAGGAGTGATAGAAGCCCGTCAGGTAGACGACTATAGGTCCACTCCTCCTGGCTAGTGCTGAGGCGCCGACTTCAAACTGGTACCTAGATTAAGGTCAAACAAAAAAGGTATTATTTTTCGCTTTTCAGTTTTTTCGGCGGTTTAATTTTTTTGTTAAAAAGTTTTTATTTTATACTTTTTTCCCACCCTCGGGGTAATTTTTTCCAAATTTATATAATACCAATTTCAAGGTATAAACTATCCAATAAAAAAAGAATTATGAAAATCAAACTACTCGGTAAAAAGTTATGCCTGGTCATACAGTACAATCAGTGACTGAACAATCAATCATCCCCTGTTTTCTTACCCTTAGGGCAGGAATATTTTTTCAAAATTTAAATGGGACTATTTTTGGGGCTTACGCTTTCCAATAAAAAAAGAATCATCAAAATCGGACTACTCTGTAAAAAGTTATGCGTCATACATAAAAAAAATATATTTATACGCGTCGACTTGAGAGCCTTCGCCGTTTTTTCGTCGGTTGATAAACTTATAAAGTAACAATCGTGGAAGCTTCATTTAATTTAGAATTGAAAACCACAACATCATTATATTGCGGCTCGTCAACTATTTCTTACCTAGCAAATAACGACTACTCTTAACGACCGCTTTAGCCTAGGTGGTAGTGACCCTGCCTACGAAGCAAGAGGTCCTGGGTTCAAATCCCGGTAAGGGCATTTATTTGTGTGATGAGCACGAATATTTGTTCCTGAGTTATGGATGTTTTCTATGTATTTAAGTATGTCTATCGTCGTCTAGTACCCATAGTACAAGCTTTGCTTAGTTTGGGACTAGGTCGATTTGTGTGAGATTGTCCCCTAATATTATTATATTATTATTATTATTATTATTATTAAATAGTACAGTACAATAGTCTGGGAGCCGCAAAATAAAATTGTTTTAATGTCACTTTATTTGCGTGTCGTCAATTGTTACTCTAGTACAAATTGTAAAGAGATTACAGTTCACGAGCCGCAATATAATGTTGTTGTGGTTTATAATTCTAAATTAAATGGAGTATATTTTATTTGCCCTATGGCCCTTCAAGCATGGGGCCGTGGATTCGAACTCGGGATAAAACCTTTGAATTTTTTAGAATTTATACATGTGAAATCACATTTGTTTTTACCGTTAGCTTTACTGAAGGAAAAAGTAATGAGAAACCTGCACTCACCTGCGATGAAATTCAATGGTGTGTGTTAAGTTCCCGATCTGCAGTGGGCCCGCGTGCGAACTACGGCGAAAGTCCTTTATTTTGAGAGGAGATCTATGCCAGTGGGACGTATAACTTTTAACTTTCTGTGGCCAAAGGCCTATGGTCAGCAGTGGACCACTTTCGGCTGAAATGATGATGATGATGATGAAAGAAAACTGACTGGCTCATGCTGAGGCATCAGCTCCAAACAGATCAATAAAAAGCTATTTTCGTGGTTTTATACAGAGTAAGTATATTTCGTGAAAACCGCATAAAGAAGACTTATCTCTCTCACTAAACACTTGAAAGTTTCTCTGAATGTTTGCGTGGAAAATTTCGTCGAAACTTTCGTCTATTTCCATGTCGCGCGAATCTATTCTACAAGAAGTGGAAGAGTAAGATTATTGAGTACCGTAAAGCCTGAGTATTTTGACCCATAATCATCATCATTTCAATGCTTTTCGCCAAAGAAATCGGTCCCGCGATATCCGCATCCAACGCGATCCCGCCACCATACAGGTCGTAGCTCCACCTTGTTGGAGGCCTACCTACACTGCGTCTTCTAGTCTGCTAGACTAATTTTCAAACCTCTGTAACTCACTAACTCAAATATAAAAAATAATTAAAAACCCCCAACGCAATTGGGAATGTCTAAAAAAATTTAACAGTAGTTTTTATATTTTTTTCTGTAAAGAAAAGTCAATTATAAGAAACTAATTTCAATATTTTGTCATTTAGTTCACTACTTTTTTAAAATTTATTATTGAAACTATTTTGGTTGATGACGTCAGATTGTAATTGAGGGATCCCACACTGTCAACTTTCTAAATCTATCTAAATCCGTACGATAAGGCAACCCCTTTAATTATTTTTTGCGTAGTGGTACACTGTAACTAGTGTCACTTTACTGGCGCTGTCAAAGTGCTAGATGTCAGACAGCGGGTCCAAATCACACTCCGTAGTATATAATCCACGCGTAAATTGTGAGTTATTCTAACCACACAGAATAAAGTACGACTTGGACCGGTCACGCAATTTACACCAATGTCAAATGAAGGTCGTTGCTTATTTATTATGTAATAAATTCATTACACAATGTTAAAATTAAATAACTACAGAAAACGAGTTAAATAGCGTTTATATCGAAATGGTTTTCGATTTATTATACATTGCAAAAAAATAGACATCCCTAATTATGTTACATCTATGGTTGAACATAAAGTAAATGCCCGTTATGCGTCTAAGATCCCTTCCGCAGCTAACAAAAGAGCTGATAACTTAACTAAGAACCATCGCCGAAAAACCAGCTTTGTAATAAAAAACCGCATCCAAATCGGTTCACCCGTTTACGTGCTATGATGCCACAGACAGACACACACACAGCGGTCAAACTTATAACACCCCTCTTTGTGTCGGGGGTTACAAAGTGGCTTAAGAGACAAGCCGCGTGCTTTCCGTGGAACCTTTAAATAAGATGAAAAGAGATACTGATCCCTTAGATTATTTATACACAATCCAAGACTGATCCCTAAGTATGTATAGGTTGCCGAGCGAATGAAACTTGAGTTTGATCATGAATCATGAATCTTCTACCCCAACATCGTATGTTTCAGCTTTCTAATTAATATAAGTTTGTTTGGTGGTGTCGCCGCATGTGTTGACGCCGCCATATTGGTTTCCCTGACGTCACTTGTCTGATAAATTTGAGGTCAGACGCCATCTGACGGAGCACTCAGCGTTTCACCCCGGGCTTGTTAACGTTACCAAATTCACAAGGTCGATTTTCCCTTGCAATAAATGATGATATAGAGATTTTCCTGACACGGACGACTTTTCCTTCTAATACTTAGTTTATCGATATCTTATAAGTGGCATTATATCAATGAGACACGTTTGAAAATATAGAACAACTAGCTTTTGCCCGCGGCTTCGCTCGCGTGTGCCATGAGTATTCCAAAGAACCAAGATGCAAGCAAGCGTGCAAGCAAGCACGACTAACCATCAGGTAGATAAGGTCCTTTACAGTATTTCTTTGTATAAATAATTTTTGATTTTTTTTTTATTTTGACCTACAATGTTTTTCACTAATTCGGAAGCTGGCACTAAAAATCTGAATAACCAGAAAGAATACAACTAAAGGTCTATACGTCCATATGATATTTAAAGAAACTTCCTATAACTCCTAACCGTTAAGGAGTTTAACCTTCCATCAACAGCTCTCCTGGATAACCTGAAAAATACAACTATCGGTCTATACGTACCTATAATATTTAAAAAATATCCTCAACTCCTAACCGTTAAGGAGTTCTTCCATCATCAGCTCATCAACATGAGATGTCTACCAGACGCAAACACTTAAATAGCTTGAGAAAAACGTAATGCGTGTCTACAAAATTTGAAGGTTGCCCTTGATTTCCCTGAGATCCCATCATCAGATCCCGATTTGGTGGCAATGGGACTATCTCAGGAGTATATTATATTCTATCGAATAAAAAAAGAATTTTTAAAATCGGTCCACAATTGACCGAAAAATCGGTGAACATACCTACATAAAAAAAATACATACAGTGGAATATATAACCTCCTCTTTTTTTTTTGAAGTCGAAATTAGCCCTTTGTGGCCTACTTACGGTATAAATTTTTTAATTTTGAAATTTTACCTTTCTACAACCAGTAAAACGAAAAATCCCGTTTTTTCCTTATTACGTGAGATTTTCCAAAAATCTTTAAAACTGTTTTTTACTACTATAATTACCTACTACTATGCCAAATTTGAAGAGTCTAGTAATTATAGTTCATAAGATTCCGTTGAACTGAATATATAAATCCCGTTTTTTCCTTATCTCGTAAGAATTTTGAAAAATCCTGAAATTAATGTTTTAACTAATGTAATACCTACTTGTGTATCAAATTTGAAGAATCTAGTAATTATAGTTACTGAGATAGGGTCCCTCGGAATCGAATATATAAATCCCGTTTTCCCCGTTCCCGTGGGAATTCCCAAAAATCCTTCCTTAGTGGATGCCTAAATTGTATAAGGTATCTATATGCAAAATTTCAAGTCTCTAGGTCCAGTGGTTTGGGCAAAACCTTAAAAACGACAACCAAATTGATATTTATTCATTTCAACCCCATCGCACCCCATCGCACCCCATCCAGGGAGATGGTATTTTACGTATTCCACATCGTATTTTAAAACCATTGTTGATTTCATAACCAGCGACCCGATAAACCATAGAAACAACACCCATGTTGATTTTCAGTCTTTGTTTCCCCCTTTACCCCCTTTTAGGGGTTGAAATCTCAAAATACTTGAAACACGTGTTTACTCATTTATTATTAGGAGTACTTCTGTGAAGTTTCGAATAAAATAGTCGAACTAATCTTGTTTCCCCATACAAACTTTGAACCCCCTTTTCACCCCTTCAGGGAGTGAATTTTGAAAATTCCTTTCTTAATGCACCCCTAGACCTACTAAGGAATCTACATATCAAATTTGGAATCTCTAGGCCCAGTGGTTTGGGCTGTGCGTTGATATGTCAGTCAGTCAGTCAGTCAGTCAGTCAGTTTCTTCTTTTATATATTAAGACTAGCTGTTGCCTGCGACTGTACTGATCGATTTTTATATTCTATTGAGAAAAAAGGTTTCATAAAAATCGGTCAAGCCGTTTCGGAGGAGTTCGATAACAAACACCGTGACACGAGATTTTGACGTGACGACGTCTAATAAATCGATGAACGCTGGCTGCATAGACGAAAAAAGATGACGCAATGTAACGTTAATGTAGATACATACTTACAGAGCGGCGGACGCCAGTATGTACAAGAGAGCAGCGAACGCCAGCATTTATTTAATGGGGGGGAGTTTTAAAGGGGGTTGAAAATTTCATTGATTTTGGGGGTTGAAAAAACGGGATTTTTCGTTTTACTGGTTGTAGAAAGCTGAAATTCGGCATGTAGGTTGCTTGGGGAGTGTAGAGAAATATTACAAGAAGACTTTCTAAAACTCCCACGGGAACGAGAAAAAACGGGATTTTTCGTTTTACTGGTCGTAGAAAGCTGAAATTTCAAAATTTTTAAGTTTATAGGTACTGTAAGAAGGCCGCAAAGGGCTCTTTAACCGACTGAAAAAAATGGAGAAGGTAATGCATTCCACTTTATGTATTTTTTTTATATAGGCATGTTTACCAATTTCTCGGTCAATTGTGGAACGATTTAAAAAAAAAAATTTATTCGAAAGAACAAACATGCACGCTTTCTTGCACGCTTGCTTGCTTGCGTGCATGCATGCTTGCTTGCATCTTGCTTGCGTGCTTGCTTGCATGCTTGCTTGCTTGTTTGCATGCTTGCTTGCTTGCCTGTATGCTTGCTTGCATGATATCTTGGTACTTTGGAATACTCATGGTACACGCGAGCGAGGCCGCGGGCAAAAGCTAGTCTATATTTCAAAATTCTAAACTGACTGACTGACTGTTGATAAATATATCGCGCACAGCCCAAACCACTGGACCTAGAGACTTGAAATTTTGCACATAGATACCTTATACAATATAGGAATCCACTAAGGAAGCATTTTTGGGAATTCCCACGGGAACGGGAAAAAACGGGATTTATATATTCGATTCCGAGTGACCGTATCTCAGTAACTATAATAACTAGACTCTTCAAATTTGATACACAAGTAGGTATTACAATAGTTAAAACACTTATCTCAGGATTTTTCAGAATTCCCACGGGATAACGAAAAAACGGGATTTAGATTATTCAGTTCAACGGAATCCTATGAACTATAACAACTAGACTCTTCAAATTTGGCATAAAAGTAGGTAATTATAATAATAAAAAACTGTTTTGAGGATTTTTGGAAATTCCCATGGGATAAGGAAAAAACAGGATTTTTCGTTTTAATGGTCGTAGAAAGCTGAAATTCGGCATGAGGTTGCTTGGGGAGTGTAGAGGAGCATTGAGAGAGTCTTTCCAAAATTCCCACGGGAACGGGAAAACGCGGGATTTTTCGTTTTACTGGTAGTAGAAAGCTGAAATTTCGCAAGTGGGTTCCTTGGGGAGTGTAGGGGAGTATTAAGAAAGTATTTCCCGAAATTCTTACGGGAACGCGAAAAAACGGGATTTTGCGTTTTACTGGTCGTAGAAAGCTGAAATTCAGCATGAGGTTGCTTTGGGAGTGTAGAGGAGAGAGGAATTTCCAAAATTCCCTCGGGAAAGGGAAAAAACGGGAGTTTTCGTTTTACTGGTCGTAGAAAGCTGAAATTTGGCAAGTGGGTTCCTTGGGGAGTGTAGAGGAGTATTAGGAAAGTATTTCGCGAAATTCTTACGGGAACGGGAAATAATGGGATTTTGCGTTTTACTGGTTGTAAGCTAAAATTTCAAAATTCATAAGTTTATACGGTAAGTAGGCCGCAAAGGGCTCTAACCGACTTCAAAAAAAGGAGGAGGTTATGCATTCCACTTTATGTATTTTTTTATGTAGGTATGTTCACCGATTTCTCGGTCAATTGTGGACCGATTTTAAAAATTATTTTTTATTCGAAAGAATATAATATATACTCCTGAGATGGTCCCATTGTCACGCAAGCAAGCAAGCGTGCATGCATGCTTGCTTGCATCTTGCTTGTATCTTGCTTGCATGCTTGTCTAATATATAAAAATCTCGTGTCACGGTGTTTGTTACCGGCTTGAACAATTTTTATGAAATATTTTCGTCTGTATTTGTTAGGTCTGAGAATAGGCCGTTATATGGCAAAAATAATGTTTGCCGGATCAGCTAGTATTAAATATTAGTGTAGATGGTACGGAACCCTTCGTGCGCGAGGCCGACTCGCACTTGGCCGGTTTTTTAAGTTAGATAGTTAGTATATAGTTAAGTTTTATTTATTGTAAATAAAATACGTCATTTGGAATAAAATAATAAAAAACTAAAACATTAAAATTTGGCGTTATTGCTTAGGAAGTTCATTGTGCAGTAAAATATTTTCGAACCCCCAACACAAAAATAGGGGTGTTATAAGTTTGACCGCTATGTTTGTGTTGTCTGTCAGTGGCATCATAGCTCCTAAACGGCTGAACCGATTTGGATGTGGTTTTTTATTTGCAAGTAGGTTTCTTGGCGATGGTTCTTTCAAAATCGTTTCAGCCGTTTCAAAGTTGTAAGCTCTTTTGTTAGCTGCGGAAGGGATCTTAGATGCATAATGGGCATTTACTTTATTTTGAAATTTTATATGCGACCAAATTGCGTTGGGGGTTTTTAAAATTTTTAATTTATAGTTATGTCAATAGCCAATAACAAGTCTGTGGTGGAATGTTTGGCCTCTACGCCGGATAAGACAGCAGGCGTCACTACGCCCGTTATCCGCTCATTTGGCCCCGGATAAAGCCGGATGTGGGGGCCAAAGTGATATTTTATGGCGCCGAGGCCCCCAATTGACTCGCCGTAACTCCAGTCGTTACGTCGCGAATGGGAGGATCGTTATTATCTCTATCGTGAGTAAGGTTTTTTATAAGTTGCCACTATCAATGTGTTTAAAGACGAGTTTAAACAAAATCAAAATCAAGACGTTTATTTAGCAAGTAGGCCGCAAAGGGCTTTTTTACATGTCACTTTATAAAAACTACCAGCGCTTTCGTAAGGACCTGCAAGTACCATCATTGCCAAGAAGAATGCGCCGCAAGAAACTTGGCAGAAAGTCATCTTTTTAACCAGAATAAAATAAATAATTACAAACAAAATAAACAATATAAACTACAACGACCGCTTAGCCTAGTTGGTAGTGACCCTGCCTACGAAGCAAGAGGTCCTGGGTTCAAATCCCGGTAAGGGCATTTATTTGTGTGATGAGCACAAATATTTGTTCCTGAGTTATGGATGTTTTCAATGTATTTAAAAGTATTTATTTATCTATATAAGTATGTTTATCGTCGTCTAGTATGTACCCATAGTACAAGCTTTGCTTAGTTTGGGACTAGATCGATTTGTGTAAGATTGTCCCCTAATATTTATTTAGAATATAAAATTAAAAAGAAATGACATATAAAACCGGCCAAGAGCGTGTCAGACACGCCCAAGATAGGGTTCCGTAGCAGGTACAAAAAATCTTTGCATACTTTATTAATGTGGTTGTTTTGGTCCCAACTCCCACCGCGCGCTAGGGTTAACAGCGCGATGTACCTAGAATTTCAGCGTCGGCGGTACAGCGCCATCTATCGGCGACTTGGGTAACTAATCTAATCTGCAGTCTACTAGAACTAGTATGTATGTTGATGATTTTTCAGATGTTATTCCAACCCTTTTCATTTCCAACGTGTGCAAGTTCTACGTTTGCCAAGACCTCTGCGTGCACTGTACGCGTTATGGATCCGAGGAAAAATCCGGTAATCGG
Source organism: Archips xylosteana (assembly GCA_947563465.1). Classification (NCBI taxonomy): domain Eukaryota; kingdom Metazoa; phylum Arthropoda; class Insecta; order Lepidoptera; family Tortricidae; genus Archips; species Archips xylosteana. Next base: position 435,234 of record OX387343.1, read on the forward strand.
GATGGCGTCTGTTTGGGTAGGGTTCAGCGTACAAAATTGCAGCAGCACTAGCGTTGCCTTGGCACTCACCATAAATGTAATGCATTTGAGCATATTCTAGAGGTGTGTATTGTGTTCGAAGCATTATTAAACTAAAAGAAAATCAACACAACAATCTAAACAGAACTAAACATTCAATTCACCATTCATTACGTAATAATAGCGAAATTCAAAGTCGAATTCGAAAAAAAACAAAAAGCATTCCGCATGTTTTTTTTTTAATTTGGAATAAATGGCATTTAAATTAGTGGCCAGTAATGTTATTTTTGCAACAAAAAGTTTTGAATTCTACGGCCGGGATACAAAAAGTACATTGGGAAAAATGTGGGTGAGCTTATCTTTTTTTTTATTATTTTGGCATTCTGATTTTAAATTCAAAAGGTAATTACTACTTTTAAATTGTCAATAAATTGGCATGTTTTTAAGCTTATTGGCAACTAGACGGTAGTGTATTTTTTTTTCACCATGAGAGCTGAAAGTTTGGTCAATGTACGATTGAAAACGCAAAAATGAAGTCTCACAAAAATGGTGACAAATGGTGATGCCTATCTGATTACACAAGTTCTCAAGAATATTAAGCAAAAATAATTAAAAAAAAATAGTTTAAAATGGTGCTATGATCAAAACTTTGAACAATGGTGTTCATTTTCGAAAAAAACCTAAAAGTCCAAATATCTCGAAAACCGTGCGACTTTTACCAAACCTAGAGGTATATTAGCTTTATTATAACGTCCTAAGTGCCCTCTATCCGTAGTTCAAGGATTATCCACTCTTACCTAACACCCTGTATATAGGAGGATAGAGATATCACTCTATTCAACGGCACAACGCCATCTAACGCAAATTCCCGTAACTACTATTAGGAACCATACCTATAATATCAAGGACCAATAATCACACGTACCAATAGCAGCCCTGCTGTGCCCCTGCCCATGGGCCACTGCCACAGCTTTTTTGAAACTAGAATTTAAAGTTGTTTTCATTTATTTTCTACATGATTTGATAAATAATATCGCCATCTAGTGCAAATTGACGGAACTAAAAATAGACATTGTTGGAAGTGAAAGCATCGTGGACATAAATCTAGTAGTTTTTAAGTTAGATATTTAGTTTACAGTTAAGTTTTATTCATTGTTATTTTTTCTTAATATTTGTATTCTTAGTTGGGTTGCCTATCCGAACTATGCTCATTAAATTGCTTAAAACATTTGGTTCAGGCAACTTCCTCGACTTGACAGTTCAAACGTGAAAAAACATTGTGGAGTTGTCAGTCCTAGAACAATACAAAGTTTCAAAGCATGAATATCGAAATATTCGTAGCGATTCTGATGCTTACATGTGCTCTTTCCGTCAGTAGCGCCGAAGAAGAGATCGATAATGACGAGGACGACGACGACGAAGACGAATCGCCGCCGCGAATTGAAGATATCCCTGACAAGTATTATGATAGCCTGCTCCTGGAGTTACCAGAGCTGAGGCAGATAATGGAAGAGTACACTGCCCGACGCAACTCGCCCGCGTACAGAGAGTCCATGAACTACAAGAAGCCGCATGTATTTCCGAACCAAAACCAAACCGCGTTTAAATCTCACCAAAGCGGACGCCGCGTCTACCAACATTATCCTTACGGTTACACTAGGGGCTGGTCACATATAAATGATTCCATGCAGTGGATCACCAAAAAGCATTTATACAGGAGAAAGAAAAGTTACTACAGGAGCAATTGTTATTGGTGTGGCATGAACGTCACATATTTTATCCCTACCACCTCAATTTGCCATGACGCGTTTGAGAGCCAGGACTTCAGGATGAGAGCCCTTCAGAGGTTCTTTAGAGGCAAATGCTACTATACCAATCCGATATTTGTAAATTGGGGTAGCAGGAAAAAACCTAGATATACGTACCTAGGGTCTTTTCAAGGTTGGAATCACTTGTTATACGGCGCTTATTTTAAAAAAGCTAGTAATGCTTCAGACAGACAGTACAAAGGAAAGTGGGGGTGGGGATTTTACTATGACTATGGATTGAGAAGGAATTTTTTCGGTCAGTACCTCGGGGGGTGTTTCAAGCGTTACTTGGACGTTGGCACCGTCTACACGCAGCGAGGGTGCAAACACTATTGGCCGATAAACACGTACGGGCCACATAAAGAGCTCAGGGAGTTGCCTACTAACAAGGAAGTCACATCTGTCTCTCCGACCGCGCACCGGTTCAAGAAGCTGGAATACGTCTTGCGGTTTAAGAAAGATGGCTGCGTCAGCTCCTCGCACGCGTCTCTCACGCCTTTCAACCGCGGCATTTCGCTCTACGCGCGGTACCACGTGTGTGTTTGCGAAAAAAGGTATTGCAACAGAGCCGTCAGCGGCGCGCGCCCCGACATACTCTTGTCTGTGCCTACAGCTATTTTGCTTACTTACATTTATATTATTTCATATTAATTTAGACTAGAGTACTCGTCGTTATTTAGATCTATAATTATTAACTGATTAGCGTAAGTTCCACCAAGTTGCTGTAATGAATGACTAATGTTGAACCAGCTTAAATCGCCGGTTATGTAAATTTGTGCAAGACGAAATTAACTACGTATAACATCTATCACTTAGCCCATATTTGTGTCCCACTGCTGGACGCATGCCTCCACATCTCCCTATCCAGAGCTATATTTGGCCGCTCCCTCAGTGCTGCGTCTGGTGGTCCCGCCATGTCCGGCTCGGCCTTGCCGTGGTGCCCGCCGCGCGGCGCCCGGCACGTGGCTGAGCGCGCCATCTTTGTGGGCGCATCCGGCAGACATGCGGCCCTGTCTCCTTCAAGTTTGGCGGTCGCTTTACCAACATCAGCGATTTGAGTTTTGGAGCGCAATGTGGTGTTCCGGATGCGATCAATCATTTTAAACCCTAGTAGGTATGCTGTGCTCGTTCACACGTTTGCGCGTTTTATTAAGGCTGCGTTCACACGGAGTAATTTTTCCCGTAAATTGTTTACTAGATTTTACCTAAATGTAGTAGTGACAACAGAATTTGCATAGCAACTTTGATAATCGTTCACACGGCGTCGATGCGGGAATATCTTGTATCCGAAAATATTTTTTTCTCAAACATGCTTTGAAATGTATGCGTTAATGTCACGAAATGAAGCCATGAAGTTTGTTGTTTATGGATCCCTACATTACTTCTTGGCCTAGGCCATAAAAGTAAGTATGAAAAACCATTATTGTCCGCTGCTGTAACTTTTTAAATTTGCTTACTAACATTAAACTGACAAAGGAAAAATTACATACAGCCAACTTACGACATAAATCTAAAAATCTATCTTCTTTTATTTCTTATAAAACCGCCTGAACTGAACTGGTGATGGATGGATGGATGTATGGATGTATGGATGGATGGATGTATGGATGTATGGATGGATGTATGGATGGATGTATGGATGGATGGATGTATAGATGTATGGATGGATGGATGGATGGATGGATGGATGTATGGATGGATGGATGGATGTATCGATGGATGTATAGATGTATGGATGGATGAATGTATGGATGGATGTATGGATGGATGGATGTATGGATGGATGTATGGAAGGATGTATGGATGAATGGATGGTTTGATGGATGTATGGATGGATGTATGGATGTATGGATAGATGGATGGATGGATGGATGTATGGATGGGTGTATGGATGGATGTATGGATAGATGTATGGATGGATGTATGGATGGATGTATGGGTGGATGTATGGATGGATGTATGGATGGATGGATGATGATGATGATGATGATGCATGTTTGAGAAAAGCTCTATACAATCCTCGGCCGGAAGAGGGATTGCTGGACTCGTTTTATCCGGCCTCGTCTACGACTCGGCCGTATACCCCAAATCTCGTCCATCAATCCCTTACTTCACGGCCTCTGCAGTAATGTACTATTACCGTACACCGTATGGTTTTGTCACTGAGAACAGGGGCGTCTTGAAACGATTTTATTGAATGTGATGCTCAGTGGTGCTTGTTTTTGCGTTGTTTCGTTCTTTTTTTATTATTATACAATATAGGTTTGACCACAATCACGCCTGATGGAAAGCGAAGATGAGGCCTGCGATGAGCACGCTTGCCTAGTAAATGCTCATTCATCCTAGACTTGATTTAGGGAAATAAGAAAGAAAGCAGTTGACACGAACAAACTGGTTTCCCGTATACGAGTCGCGCGCGTGCAGGCAGTTATCTTTGTGACGTAGCTAGTGAAGGTTGTAAAAGTATGGTGGACGGATTTCCTATGAGCCTATGACGAATGAGTTGTCATTGCGCTAATTGAAGATTGACCCATATTACGAGTATGGGATAGGTAAACATGCATGTGATGATTATAAAATTACAAAAAATATCTATGTAGACGGTGATTGAACGGCTGATTTGACATTGACTATCGTTGTAAGATATAACTTGATGCAGCTCACATAATTTTCAAGACAAAAGATAGCGAATTAGCTTGACGATAAACTCACTCATCGATACTTCTTTCCTAGACTGTTTGACAATAATACATTTAGATACCGTAAGGGTCGGTAATTTAAGCTATAATGATTCTGTAATAAATATTAATTATAGGAGCTAATTTTTTTTAAGTTAGATTATTATAATTATTTGCATGAATTTATTTTAAGCGAAGTGTGATTCTGATTCTAGGGGTTATTAAGAGAGAAGTATCGATTTACAAACCCTTTCTATCGAAATACAGGGTTATTTGTAATTCACTAGCATCCTTTTAACCCTAAACTCCTACCACTTAAACAAACGTTTTTTTGTTTTACAGCTTTTGTCAAAACTTAATATTTTTGGTGTAATAACGTTTTGAAAATTTGAGATTCCCTCTTATTTTTACGATACTCTGTGTATTTGTATGGGAAAAAAAGTGCTTCATTTTAAACAGTCATAGAACAAAAAACATTTGTTTGAGTGTTAGGAATTCAGGGTTAAGAGGATGTCAGTGAATTACAAATAACCCTGTAGACGGGGCCTGGGAAAGGGTAAAGTAGGCGATGGGCTAGGGTTGTGGAAGGCGCCCTGGGCCCCACGAAACACCGCTTCAGCCATCTCGAGTCTCGAGTCTAGTCTTTTAGTTATTTTATTATTAAATTAAAGGCTTAAGTTATTTTTCGTGAACTGAATGATCACACTCAATTTTGTTTCGGTTGTAAGTTCTTGTTTAAGTTTAAGTTTTAATTTATTAAACGAACTATCGCAGAATGAAAGTTTTTATTTACAATTAGTGTGTTGTGATGTTCTCCAAACCCCTTAGATATCCTACTGTTGACTTATATAGGGAATGTAGTCTCCTATCAGTAAGGAAACTATACATAGAAGGTTGTATTGTGAAGCTACACAAATTATTGGAGTACCTATGTACCTGCTACTGCTTCCTGTAATAAAAGGAGAATTGGCAATGTTGCACTGCTACCTTTTACCAAATCAAAATTCGCTAAGAGACAATTTTCTTATCAATCTGCAAAAATGTATAATGTTATAAATAGAAAATTAAGCATTTACCCTGTGCAAGGTCATGAATGTAAGAAAACGTTAAGAGCATGGTTAGAAATTCTAAGTTATGAGGAGGCTGAAGCAATACTTTTGTAACCACACAACACACTCATAAACACACAACACTCATACACACAAACACACACACACACTCACACACACACATATACACACACACACACACACACACACTCACATTTTATCATTATCAAAGTGTTTTTTGTTCTTAGTTTTAGTTATTATTTAGTATAATTAATTAATAATACTCTTGTTATTGGTTGTTCACATATGTAATTGCTAAGCTTGAGGAAGAGCGGGATCTCCTAACACAGGTATTTGTACTTAATGGGAGGTCCCAACCTTCTCTAGCTTATAAAAGGCTGTCACCAATAAAACAATTTGTTTTTTTTTTATTTTTTGAATTAGTGCGCAGTCACCGCACACATGGGTGCCGGGGTGCCGGTGGCGAAGGTAATAGTAGACCAAGTAGATGCTCTACCATTTTTAGGGTTCCGTACTCAAAGGGTAAAAACGGGACCCTGTTACTGAGACTTCGCTGTCCGTCCGTCCGTCTGTCACCAGGCTGTATCTCATAAACCGTGATAGCTAGACAGTTGAAATTTTCGCTCGTTCCCTAAATATCAGAATTGCATGCAAAATACTGAATTGCCGACTTACCCTATTTCTAAAATACCAAATTCCCACAATACACGGTGACTTTCCTGTCACCGTGTTTTTTTCTACATTGGATTGCCAAAAAAGCTTGTTTTCAATACACCATGTTCCGTTCAAAACCGAATTTCCATACACCAGATAGTGAAATCACCAGGCTCGTAAAACACAACCCCTGGCCTCCCCACGACGTCCACGACCTGCCTGACGAGCCTGGTGATTTCACTATCTAGTATTATGGGAATTCGGTTTTGAATGGAGCATGGTGTATTGAAAACAAGCTTTTTTGGCAATCCGATATAGAGGAAAATACGGTGACAGGAAAGTCTGGTATTCTGTGAATTTGTTATTTTAGAAATAGGTTAAGTCGGCAATCTAGTATTTTGCAGTACTGATATTTAGGGAACGAGCGGAAATTTTCACAAATGATGTATTTCAGTTGCCGCTATTGGCTATGTGCGAAGTGGGTGGTGGGGTACAGAAAACGATCGCAGCGCACAACATGGCAAAAATTGGAAGTAGGTAAATGAGGAGCAAATGATGCAGGGGTCGTCGTGAGATGCGGGTACTACAAAATCCAGGGTCAGGCAGAAGTCGTTGATAAAAAATCGAGAACAGCAGAAAGAAACAATGGGAACTAGATGGGAACACACACAGCGTACAAACTAAGTCGTAGTTGTAATGTAACGGCTACCTTTGACAAGTGACGGCTGTCAGTCGGACCTTTTTTTATAAAACAGACCATGGCACAAAACGTAAAAATCTAGTCAAACGTGTGGTATGCCAAAATAAAGTTTCAAATATTTTTTTCAAAAAAACGGCACGTGCTAAAAAATATCTAGCTATAGCAGTGAGCTACATTATAAGTCTACATCGATAAAAAATATAATATGGACCACCTCATAAAACTTAAGGTACCCAATTGAGTCATTCTGCCTACTTGTGAATTTCACGTCCTAGACGTTTTGCTAAGTAAGTCTTCCTGAAACTAAGACAATTTTGTAACCATGGCCTTTGATCAATTATAACTGTAGATCCACAGTCGCGCGCCCGAAAATGTCCGAGCCAAATGAGCGCCACTTTGATAAAAGTGGCCTTCTTTTTTCTCAGTACGTTGCGTGAAATTGTCAAGTTTAGCTGTCAAGTGTCAACCGAAATTCGACTGTAATGAAGTAATAACTAGGTTCAAATTTCTGTGTAGGTGATGATTTTAATTGTTACGCAAACAAATAAAAAAGTTCGGACATTCTTTGAAGGGGATTTTGTTCGGCAATGTGTATCTTCAGTTATAATTGATCAAAGACCATGGCATTATTATAACCAAGTCATTTTGCATAGTTGCTCAGCGTACTACTGAGCCATTTTGCTCGCCAAGACTGAACACAGGACACAAGTAAGGCCAACGGGACCCGACCCGACCAAGAAATTCCTTTACCACCCTAAGGTTCAATCAATGTCAATTGTACAGCTTACAACATCAATAGAACATTGTGCATCTAGGACCGTAAGTAGGGGATTACTGACGAGAGTCTATTAGAAGCCCGACGCCGAAGGCGGAGGGCTTTTAATGACTCGAGTTAGTAATCCCCTTACTGCCCGTGATACACACAATGATTTTCATCACATTGCGAGGAAAAAAATCCAAAAATAAAATTATTTTGTCTCTAAACACTTAAATTGAATAAAATAATGGCTACCCGCCAATACAGATTGTCACTTTTTTCGAGTCATCTACCATATATAATATAAACTGTGTTTAGTTTAGAATTCGAATGGTCATATGGCCAGATTTTGCCAACATGTTAAAAAAATATTTACTAAAATTATTGCAAAACTATTTGATATAAATTTAAAATATAAAAATAACGAATTTTCATGAAGCGTAGATAAATCGATAAGCGTAGTTTTGTGTTGTAAAATTGGGTTATAGCTAAGTTTTAAAGATATAGATAAAACGTTGGCTGACTTCAAACCTCCTTAGTCTGAAATAACTTATTTGCAAATTTTAAAACTAAAGTTAGAACTCCCTTGGGTAGAAAAACTGTACGTAAATCCTTAACTCCCTTAAGAACAATTTAGGCCATTGTCATTTAGTATACAGGTATGGAATAACGCCATTGACAAGCAAGTGTGATGAAAAGGCTATTTTCACTTTCAAGTCAATGTGACAGACAATCACCCTTGTTTTTATTGTGGGAACTGTCATAAAAAATGGTACAGCACTTACTTGATCGACTATACATTTTACCAGAAGGTATACTTTGTCTAAAGAGCCGTATTTGTGCGTATTATATAAACGGCCGTCTTCGAAACTTTCACATTTTAGGAAAATGTGCGTATTGGAAAAGTGCACTTATTGGGAAAATGCATTTTTTATTGGGTAAGAGAACGTATGGTAGTGTGCATTTCGAGAATATGTCCTAACTAAGAAAGTGTACGTTTTCGGAAGTATACATTTGGCGAAAAGTTCACTTTCGAAGAAAGCGCTCATTTTGGGAAAGTGGCTTTGATCAATTATAACTAGTGTCCGACCGAAATTTCGGTTTCAGTTTCGGTTTCGGCCAGTTTCGGCCAAAAAATCAAGTTTCGGCCCGAGTTTCGGTTTCGGCCAAAAACGGCCGAACCCTTCGGCGGCGCCGAAACTTACAACATCGCACCTTCGGGTCGCGCTCGGCTAACGTCGGGCGCGCTCGGCACGGCTGGCAATATGGCGTCGCTCGCCTGACTCCGCCGGCAACTACCTAAATCAGTGCGCTTTGCTCGTGTAGACGTGTCAATACGTGTTGTGTTTGTTCCGCGAATAATGGTAAGTAGTGAGATTAAATCTATAAGTAGTTGATCCTAAAAAAGAAATTGTTGATCTCAGTAAGTATGTCAAAAACACTGTTTTTATTTTTAATTAAACAATTAGTTATAAAAAATAAAAATTATAAGTATAGATTTGTTACCATATTATACTTGTTGATTTGTTATCATAACCTATGTTATGCACCTTACATAATAAAAGAAAAGGTTCGCTAAAATGATTACCAAAGGTGATCAATTTGATTATTTTGATTATCTAATTATATTTGAATTAGCCATTCGAGGCTAACTGATTGTGATATTTGTGAGTATAATTAAAATGTAAGTAACTGAAAATAAATAAACATAATATATGAGCATCATATTTTAATAATAAATTTGTTTTATTTTATAACCATTAAAAATCGCTAACTTTGTGTTACAAATAATGCATTTTTTTCACTTTATAGGGTAGTTAAATTTTCAAACAGAACCTCTGTAACTGTGCTGAAATTTCATTGTGATAAATCTTTGAAAGTAGAAACCTGTAATTATAGGTCGGCGAGATATTAATTTTAGAAAAAAACGGGCTTACTAACATTTTTACGACTTTTTAAGGACTTTTTTTTTTATATAGTTTTTTTATGTAGTTTCGGTTTCGGCCGAAACTACAATGAAACCGAACCTTCGGTTTCGGTTTCGGTTTCGGCAAAATAACATGTTTCGGTCCGTCACTAATTATAACTGAAGATACACATTGCCGAACAAAATCCCCTTCAAAGAATGTCCGAACTTTTTTATTTGTTTGCGTAACAATTAAAATCATCACCTACGCAGAAATTTGAACCCAGCCTTTACTTCATTACAGTCGAATTTCGGTTGACACTTGACAGTTAAACTTGACAATTTCACGCAACGTACTGAGAAAAAAGAAGGCCACTTTTATCAAAGTGGCGCTCATTTGGCTCGGACATTTTTGGGCACGCGACTGTGGACCTACAATAATAATTGATCAAAGGAAAGTGGGCTTTTTGTTGAGCCTATTTTTAAGGTCAACTATCGCTACTCAAAGTATCGACAGTAATGCAACACTAGTGTCAGCGATGAGAACGTACTCTATGTATACTTACATTGAAAGAATACAAGTACAGCGGTGCTAAATGGAAATAAAAACATTCATTATGCAATAGTTTGTTTAATAAATTAAAACTAAAACTTAAACAACAAACTTACAGCCGAAACAAAATAGAACGTTTCCATTAAGTTCACATAAAAATAAAGTAAGCCACTGATCCTTATAATAAAATAACCAAAATAATAGACCGACTCGTATAAATGTGGACGACTGGTAACACAAAAGTGTAAACGTGGAGCACAGCACACCTACTAGGGTTTAAAATGATTGATCGCATCCGGAACACCACATTGCGCTCCAAAACTCAAATCGCTGATGTTAGTAAAGCGACCGCCAAGCTTGAAGGAGACAGGGCCGCATGTCTGCCGGATGCGCCCACAAAGATGGCGCGCTCAGCCACGTGCCGGGCGCCGCGCGGCGGGCACCACGGCAAGGCCGAGCCGGACATGGCGGGACCACCAGACGCAGCACTGAGGGAGCGGCCAAATATAGCTCTGGATAGGGAGATGTGGAGGCATGCGTCCAGCAGTGGGACACAAATATGGGCAAAGTGATTGATGTTAATAGTAAATCTTGCGTAGTTAATTCCGTCTTGCACAAATTTACATAACCGGCGATTTAACAGCTGGTCCGACATCAGTTATGTTTTCATTACAGCAAATTGGTGGAACTTACTCTAATTAGTTAATGATTATAGTCTAAGTTATCTAAATAAATTAATTGAAAAACAATGGTTAATCTAGTCAGAATTGATATGATATAATATAAATGTAAGTAAGCAAAATAGCTGTAGGCACAGACAAGAGTATGTCGGGGCGCGCGCCGCTGACGGCTCTGTTGCAATACCTTTTTTCGCAAACACACACGTGGTACCGCGCGTAGAGCGAAATGCCGCGGTTGAAGGGCGTGAGAGACGCGTGCGTGGAGCTGATGCAGCCCTCCTTCCTCCACCGCAAGACGTACTCCAGCTTCTTGAAACGATGCGCGGCCGAAGATACGGTTTTGATTTCCTTATTGGTTGGTTTCTGCCCAAGGTTTAGATCTAATCCGTACGTGTTTATCGGCCAATAGTGTTTGCACCCTCGCTGCGTGTACACGTTTCCAACGTCCAAGTAACGCTTGAAGCACCCCCCGAGGTACTGACCAAAAAAATTCTTTTTCAGTCCATAGTCATAGTAAAATCCCCACCCCCACTTTCCTTTGTACAACTTGTCTGAATGATTAGCAGGTTTGCTATAATAAGCACCGTATATCAAGTTATTCCAACCTTGAAACGTCCCGTGGTAATAATTCCAATAGTCCCATCTGGTTCCAAAATTTACAAAAACTGGATTGGTATAGTAGCATTTGCCTCTAAAGAACCTCTGGAGGGCCCTCATCCTTCCATCCTGGGAATCAAACGCATCATGGCAAATGGAGGTAGTAGGGACAAAATATGAGACGTTCATGCCACACCAATAGCAATTGCTTTTGAAATAAGTTTTCTTACGCTTGTATTTTATCTTTTTAGTTATAAAATTAAACGACCACGAGATTTTATACTGGCCTCGTGTCCAACCGTACGGATAATGCTGGTAGACACGGCGGCCGCTCTGGTGAGGGTTAGGCTTGGTTTCGTTCAGCAACTCATGGGGCCTCTTGTAGTTCATGGACTCTTTGTACGCGGGTGAGTTGCGTCGGGCAGTGTACTCTGCCAGGATCTGGGTCAGCTCTGGCATCTCCTTGAGCAGGCTATCATAATACTTGTCAGGGATATCTTCTATTCGCGGCGGAGGGTCGTCGTCGTCATTATCGTCCTCGTCGTAGTCAGATCCGTCTTCGACACTATTAACGGAAAGAGCACAGGAAAGAACCAAAATTGCTAAAAAAATTTCAGTATTCATGTTTTAAAATCTTGTATCGTATTAGGGATGACAGCGTCACAATGTTTTTTCATGTTTGAGCTGTCAAGTCAGAAGGGAAGTGGTCTGATACATTTTTAAATTGAATAGAGAACGTCTGTGCTACGTTTATGGAAGAAATAAGTTTGCTTATATCTCTCTGTACAAGGTTTTCCTTCGAATTTGCTCAGCAACAGCTTTAATAGCCGCTGGCATCATGGAATGAGACACATTTCACTGAGCCTCACACACAATCACATTTCCCACTCGTAACATAACGAATAGAATCAATCTGTAAAAAATAAATTATTTATTTACATTCTATTACATTATTGCATTGTAATGGATCATAATATGCAATATGAAAAGATTGCAAAACCAGAAAAAAACAGTTTACATTCAAGGATGTTTTGTATGGCGTCTTTGTCACTGAATTTTAACGAATTACACGAGCTTCAATGTTGTGACTCATAATAATATGATCTTCACATTTGGTTTCTTTTACATCTTCCACCATGTTGAGCCAAAACTAATTGTTTTCCATTTTATTATTGTTTCTGGTTGGAAAGCGATGTCGTGTGTGATTGCTCGGTATCCAGTTTTTGGCCATATTTAACTGAAAATACAGAAAAAGTCTGCATTACTAACGACACTATACTCATAAATAATCGTATGCAAAGTATATCAAATGCGAAGGAAATGCGTTATTCGATTAAATTTGTTTATTTCTTTACTTACTTCTTGTGAAGACAGTCATGAGAAAGTCTTGGTGGTTGCTGTGTGTACTGCCTGAAATTAATTGATTGTGCCATTTTAGACGGGAAATAAAAAAGGTCAACGTTATTATCGACACTATAGATTTACATGATTGAATAGAATATGTGTAAATTACGATATTTCATTGAAATTATTTGTTTGTTTACTTACTGTTTGTAATGACAGCCAGCCATTTGGCATTTCAAAATCCACCCTGGTTGTAACCGCTGGTTGGCGCTGTCATCGCTCACCCAGCCAATATCATTTTATTTATTATGTTATTTTTTGTTTAATTGAAAAAAAGAAAAAATAACGTGTCCATTATGTTTTGATAATGTCAGTCGCGTTCGAAGTATTGAATTTGTAAAATTAACAGTATTTTTAGGAATAACACTGCAACTCTAAGTGCTCCGAGGATCGCGCACCACAGCAATCGCGATTAGGTTGAGCTCTACTGCTTTTGCAGCTGACTGGTTAGTATATTTAGCTTACTTTAATAGCATCATTTCATACGGTCTTTTTTTTGTGTGCGCCAAAGTTGAACTAATTTTTCAATGTCGATTATCGGAGGTCCGAAAATGTTATTCCTAAAATTTACATGCTAATAATCACTACTCATAACTACTCTGTTCCTAACGTTCTGTATTCCTAATCATTCAACTTCATAATGTCCGTTGCAATAAACATCTATCATACCACCATTTGTTTTCCTATATTTTCTCAGCATAACCATCTTTTACACTATTATTCATCATCATATCTTTTTAATGTAGATTTGTTTTTATTCATAAAATTAAACATTATTTTAAGTACATTAAAAAAACTTCCGCCCCGATAGGTCTTGCTCGCTCGCTGACTCCAATGATAGCGGTTGAAGCCAACGAGCTAGCCAAGCGAGCGAGCAAGACCTGTCGGAGCAGAAGCGACTCGGTATGGTTAGGTTCAAAGGCTAATGCGGGCAGTTCGGTTTGACGTCTTTACCGAACTACTGAGACAAAAAGTGTTGCAGCAGTTCGGTCCCGGACAAATCAACCGAACTACCGCAACTAGAGGATTCTGCAAGTAGGCCGCAAAGGGCTCTTTTACATGTCATTTTTTTTAAAACTACCAGCGCTTTCGTAAGGACCATCATTGCCAAGAAGAATGCGCCGCAAGAATCTATGAACACAACGTCAAAATCCCGCTGTCATTACATGAGATGTGGTTGTGTGCGTGGCCTCAACTCTGGTGGCGTTACCTATACGAACTTAGCTGTTGTATGGCTGGCGTTACCGCGCGGGTACAGTCGAACCCGTAATCCCCGATACTGGGACTCTTGTCACACCCCGTTTAGAGGGTGTCGTGAGGGTTCGCCAATGATCCAACAGTAAATAAGCGAAGCAATTCTTATAGACAACAGACGCTTGAGTAAATCCATTGATCCATCTAACCATCTAATAAAAACCGACCAAGTGCGAGTCGGACTTGCACACGAAGGGTTCCGTACCATTATATCTATAAAGACGGCAAAAAATCGTGTTTGTTGTATGGGTGCCCCCCTTAAATATTTGTTTTATTTTAATTTAATTATTTTCCTACTCCTGTACTTTTATCTGTTTTTTACATGGTCGCGAACAAATATATAAGAACATAGATAATATGACTTCAGAAAGTCTATACTTAATCTATTCGCCATAACAGCACTTGTGTCGTAATGTCGTTATTACGATACACCTAGCTGCCACATAATATTAAATGTAGGGTACACTTAACACTAAAGCTCAGTTTAGACCTGCTGAGTTGAGTAGAGTAGGGTACAGTCGGGTACAGTAGGGTAAAATAGGGTACAGTAGAGTACAGTAGGGTAAAATAGGGTACAGTAGGGTACAGTCGGGTACAGTCGGGTACAGTAGAGTACAGTCGAGTATAGTAGGGTAAAATAGGGTATTTTATCCGACTATACCCTACTGTACCCTATTTTACCCTACTGTATCCGACTGTACCCTACTGTACCCGACTGTACCCCATTTTACCCTACTGTACCCGACTGTACCCTATTTTACCCTACTGTACCCGACTGTACCCTACTGTACCCTACTGTACCCTACTGTACCCGACTGTACCCCATTTTACCCTACTGTTCCCGACTGTATCCTACTGTGCCCTATTTTACCCTATTGTACCCGACTGTACCCTACTGTGCCCTATTTTACCCTTACTGTACCCGACTGTACCCTACAGTAGGGTACAGTACAGTAGAGTCGAGTCGTAGAAAAAATATTGTATGCAACGGTGTATAATTTGGTCTTAACGGCTCGTGCCGTCTTCCATTGCGATACTCGCATTCGCTCGTATCGCAACTCACGTCACTCGCCTTTTAAGACCTCACTTATACAACCGTTGCATAAAATACTATTATTTTTAAAGTGAATATAATAACTAAATATTTCAAGCGTCTACCTGTTGCCGTTAACAATATCGAACAAAAACGACCAAAAAAATCACGTTTGTTGTATGGGAGCCCCCTTAAATATATATTTTATTCTTCTTTTTAGTATTTCTTGTTATAGCGGCAACCGAAATACATCATCTGTATAAATTTCAACTGTCTAGCTATCACGGTTCATGAGATACAGCCTGGTGACGGATGGACAGCGGAATCTCAGTAATAGTGTCCCGTTTTTACCCTTTGGGTACGGAACCCTTAGATTATTTATACACTAGATAGAGCTTCGCTGGCATGAAAACGTCCCGAAAAATATAAGCCAACTGTTGGCTTATATGTCATTTGCCTCCCTTCAGTTTGAATGACGTATCGTGACGCGATCGTAATATGAAGCTATCAAATAGATTTTTGGACGTTTTTAGGGTTCCGTAGTCAACTAGGAACCCTTATAGTTTCGCCATGTCTGTCCGTCTGTCTGCCTGTCCGCGGCTAAGCTCAGAGGCTGTTAGTACTAAAAAGCTGTAATTTGGCATGAATATACATATCAGTTAAGCCAACAAAGTGGTAAAATAAAAAAATAAAAAATATTTTTTTTTTCAGGGTACCTTCCATAGACGTAAAGTGGAAGTGATTTTTTTTCTCGACTAACCCAATAGTGCGGGGTATCGTTGGATAGGTCTTTTAAAACCATTAGGGGGTTGCTTACATGATTTTTCTATTCAGTGATCTATTTGCGAATTTTTTTTTTTTTTTGCGAATTATTCAACTTTAAAGTGAAAATTTTCATTAAAATCGACCGTCCCCCCCACCTCTCTAAAATCTAAACTGTTGGGTGGAAAAATTTGAAAAAAATCAGAATGGTAGTAAATATATTAAATTTACAAGGAAAATTATAGCGGCTAAGATTGCTTGGGAATTATTTGTAGTTTAAGAGTAAATAGTAGCCTAAGGTATAAAACATACCTAAACTTGGAAGATTCCGTACACATACGAAATCCTTAGAAAAATATTACTTGATTTTTTCGTAATGGCTACGGAACCCTATCTTGGGCGTGTACGACACGCTCTTGGCCGGTTTTTTATTTATCGCAATGTTTGCTACTGACACTCTATCTAGTGCATAAATAATCTAATACGGAACCCTAAAAACCGGTCAAGTGCGAAACGGATTATCTGGCAACCCCAGCCAAGTAAACAAGCCTAGTAGATCCTGCGTTGTTTTAATTGTGGATTAATTGGAACAGAAGTCTAAAAACAACAATAGTGCAATTCAAAACTTGACCAAGGAAGTCACCCGCAAAAGCAGCTCAAGAATGCGTACTTAAAACAGGCTATACTCTGGAACCACTGTGGTGAGCATATCACTTGGTTGTTGAACTTCCTTGTGTCAAACACGAGAGCACTATAGAATTTTGTGATCACTGTTAACACTACCAAAATTATACTTCAACTAGGTAGCCTAAGAAACAGAAATACCAAAATTAGATACTGTCTACATCCGCCATGTTCGAATGCTACAAATCGAATCCTCTGAAAAGGGTTTACTATGCTACCAGCGTAAGTTAGGTTAGTTAAGTCTAACATTTGGTAGCATAGTAAACGGTTGCGTTATGTACATACTCCAAGGAGTTGAGTTTTACGGAATTTTCAAAATCTCAAGTGTGCTAACTCGGAGTCGCTAATTTCGTTTATACTCCATTTAATTTTGTAGTGGTAGAGCCATGTTGTAGCTAGCCGCTGCATCAGGAATGGGTCGGCTCGTCCGGGGTAGTACCACCCTCTCACAGAACACCGGCGTGAAGCAGCAGTACTCCCTGCTGCGTTTCGTACGGTCAGTGAGAGCGCCGGGGGCCCAATACCTCTCCCCCTCCCCTATTCCCTCTCTTTTTTCCTTAGGGCTGACAACGCACTGGCATCGCGTAAAGCGCTGCTGCGGGTGTCTATGGACAGTGGTGATCATTTAACATCAAGTGACCCACTAGTTCGTTTGTCTGGCCTCTCTAACATAAAAAAAAATTAAAATTATAAACCACAACAACATTATATTGCGGCTCGTGAACTGTAATCTCTTTACAATTTGTACTAGAGTAACAATTGACGACACGCAAATAAAGTGACATTAAAACAATTTTATTTTGCGGCTCCCAGACTATTGTACTGCACTATTTGCTAGGTAAGAAATAGTTGACGAGCCGCAATATAATGACGTTGTGGTTTTCAATTCTAAATTAAATGAAGTATAGACACTTCGTCCACATTCCCATTTCGTTTTCTAGGCAAGAACGGCGTGACCCGCGCACGCATCTCGTGTGCCGTCTTTCGCGCGCATGCGTTCAATTCCGTTTGCGGATGATGCATTGGCAAGGTGGACGGCTTGTTACCCAGCTGCGTCGCTGCCCGGGACTCCACAAGTGCAGCGAGCTTGAGCCGATGTGGGGGCTGGGGACGCCCTTGCGCGGCTTATGGGTGTGGCCGTGGGGACGAATTTGGTCAGGCTAAAGTCGGTGTCTAGAGTCGAAGCGGGGGCGTGGTTGCAGGCTTTGCCTGCTCCTTGGGAACACTCCTGGACAACGACACATTGCGAGTTGCAGTTGCTCTCCGCCTGGGCTGCGATGTTTATGTGCCTCATAAATGCATCTGCGGCTACATGGTGGAAGCAAATGGCCATCACGCATTGAGTTGAGTTGTTATCGTTGTTCGGGAAGATTTCCGTGTCACCACGCTCTCAATGACATTGTAAGGAGGACTTTGATATCCGCCAACATCCCTTGCGTTATGGAGCCGCCAGGCCTCTGCCGCACCGATGGCAAAAGGTCAGACGGCCTAACTTTAGTACCGTGGCTGAAGGGAAAGTGTCTGCTGTGGGATGCCACATGCGTCAGCACTTTCGCCGCCTCACACCTCAGCCGAACGGTGGGTACAGCTGGGGCCGCTGCAGATTTTGCCGCTGATAGGAAGTGGGAAAAATATTCGGCCCTGGGCGGTAACTAAGTATTATTTTGTACCCCTTGCCTTTGAGACTACTGGGTGCTGGGGGTCGGAGGCTATTGCCCTTATTAGGGAAGTAGGACGTCGCATTAGAGAAAGGGGATCTGATGCCCGTGCGGGTTCGTACCTGGTGCAAAGGTTGTCCATCGCCATTCAACGTGGTAACGCGGCCAGTGTGATGGGTACCTTTGCGCCTTTGCCTTTGCGAATTTTTCGACTACACTTAGGCTAGTCTTAAGATGTAAACTTATTGTTTTTTTTGTACATTTTTATTACAAGAAATGACGACATTAGCAGTTTGATAGTTATTTTCCAACATTTATTTTCATACTAATTTTTGAGACATGTAACTTGTTCGCCTTTTTTATAAAATAAACCGTAATTAATTACTTAAAGGCTCACAACACAAAGTTCGAATTCCTATTATGTTTTTTTTTTAAATACTAGTATATTTCAATAATTATGTCATTCATGGAATAACTTTGTTAATTAACTATTTCTTCTTAATATTCCTTTGTTTTATAAGACGTAATAAAAATATATGGTTTACTTTATGATATAATTCTCTTTAACCTGGTAACTTTTCACTACTAGTCTGTCTAATTTAATTTTTTTTTTTTTGTTGCTGTTAGCTTCGACGGGTTTTACAGCTTACCGGAGAGAGGGCGAGCTGCCAGAGGGGCAGCTCAGCAAAGGGTGGTTTTCTTAGCATGCCAAGGGGTGCTCCTATTGAGCCGACCTCGGACTTTGGACACTAAGTAGAGATTTACAAGCAATCGGATTTATGCTACTTCGTTTCGGAAAAGTTACGTTAGTCCCGACTGAGAAGAAACGACAAGAAACTCAGTCGGGTTATGGTCTGATTGGGGAAAACCTACCCGGTACATGCCGGTATCGGTTAAAATAGTGGGGCCGTCCACGTGTTGTGTATTGTGGGGTACGTCGTCGTCGCCTCCTCCGGAGGGGGCGGTGCGGTGAGTTAGGAGAGCTAGTGTTACCCTGTGGTGTTATTAGGCATTGACTATCGAATTCGGTCTAATTTAACTTTAGCCTGCTTCGTCAATATTTCAAGAACCCATAACTATTAAGTTTTTACGAATACTTTGTTCCCTTTAACATATTCGTAACAAATGAAACACCAAAAAGCTGTTTTTATGCAAACAAAGTAAAAAAAACTCATTTTTATTTTTTTGAATTAACTTTAGCCTGCCGTGCCACTTTTATTAGCATCCGCCTGAGACCGAAGCCTTCATGATCGCAATCCAAGATCAGGTTATTTATACTAAATATTACCAGAAACACATCATTCGCAGATCAAACTTCACAGCAGATTTTTGCAGATATTGCCATAGTAGCTCTGAAACCATTCAACATCAAGTCTATTTTCTACGTGATTTGATAAATAATAGATAGATAGATAGATAGATTCATTTATTTCTGATTGAAAATTACAATTATATTCAGAGTGAAAATAAACGGATCACTCACGTCTCAAAACGAGTTTAACTCGACATGTTTCGGGCTAATCCGTGAGACGTGACGTGGACGTGAGTGCACGTGTGGCAGCCGCCGTGACGTGCGACTCCGAGAGGAAGGGCTACGGATTAGCCCGAAACATGTCGAGTTAAACTCGTTTTGAGACGTGAGTGATCCGTTTATTTTCACTATGAGTGAGTCTCACGGTAGTTTCATGTTTAAAATTATATTCAGCATTCGAAATGTCACAAATATAAAGAATTCACAAAAAGATCGTCAACAGAATTTGAAAAACATAAATGGATAATATATTAATTTAAAATGTCACAAAGATAATAATATTAAAAACAATAAAAGTGAGATAAAACAAAAATGTCAATAAAATATTAAATCACATAATGTGTGAATGTCAAAGAAATTTAAAAACTACAACATAAAAATATTAAATGAATAATATTAATTCACATAATGTGAAGATGTCATAAGACCAAATAATCAACAAATAATAACATTAAAAACAAAAAGAATAAAAATATATACAAATTCAGATGACCAAAAATAAAAATGGTCAAAATTAAATAATGATAATATCTTTAAACATGAAACTACCGTGAGACTCACTCATAGTGAAAATAAACGGATCACTCACGTCTTAAAACGAGTTCCTCCGAGAGGAAGGGCTACGGATTAGCCCGGAACATGTCGAGTTAAACTCGTTTTGAGACGTGAGTGATCCGTTTATTTTCATAATGATAATATCATACTCTTTTACAGAGTACAATGATTTGTCCATAAGCAGTTTTTTAAGTCGGCGTCCAAATGTTTCGTCCGAACATTCACTTTTTAAGTCAGAGGGTAGACGTTCGTAAAACCTAGGGCCTATGACGCGCGGGTTTTTATCAAGCAGCGCCAACCGCCGCGGCACCACTTGCAATCGCCCAGTCTGGCGGGTTATTCTACCCGGGATATTGACGCGTTTAAACAAATTTATATTTCGTCGAGTAAACATTATTATGTCATAGACATACTGTGAATATCGCCATCTAGTGCAAATTGACGGAACTAAAAATAGACATTGTTGGAAGTGAAAGGACCGTGGATAGCAATGTCTATAAGGATTACTGTTTTGCTAAGTTTATCTAATATAGTTATTGTCTGGTCTGTTGTAGTGTATTGTTTTGTCTGTTATTATGGTTCTGTCCCAGTATATCCTGTAGCTTTCATTTTCTAGAACTGATTGTGGTTTATATTTATAGTATGGTAATTTCTCGGAGATAAATTTGTGTTTGAAGACTATGTATTGGTGAATTATAGCGGCTACTTGATCACGTCGGTGTTTGTAGTCGGTTTGAGCTATTGACTTGCATGCACCGGTTATATGTTGAATGGTTTCAGAGCTACTATGGCAATATCTGCAAAAATCTGCTGTGAAGTTTGATCTGCGAATGATGTGTTTCTGATAATTTTTAGTATAAATAACCTGATCTTGGATTGCGATCATGAAGGCTTCGGTCTCTCAGGGAACAGCTCGCCACGCAGCAGCCACGCGTTCGACGCTTTTTTGTCTACATGAGGTAGCTGCAGGTCGTGACGATGCCTATTATTATTAAGCGATAGCAAAATGGGCTGCAAAACTAGCACGAGATAGGCGTGATGAACTACTTAAGCCCTATAACTGGTCCGTTGTGTGCTCGACACATTTTCGCCCCATCGACATCCTAGCTCATTCGATTATATTCGCACAATAATGTTTGCCGCAAATGTAAATATATTAGTGTAAATAAATTGTGTCTTACTCTTAAAACGTGTAAAAAGCATTTAAAAACATTTTATAAATTTTATTTTATTAAAGAAAATATCAACTATTTTCCAGCGAATCGAGACTCCATTACAGAAGATCGAGACTTACAGAAGACCGAGGAGTATAACCGCCCCCTTTGCCTGGCATTTGTGGACTACGAGAAGGCCTTCGATTCGATCGAGACTTGGGCTGTACTGCAGTCTCTCCAACGGTGCCAAGTAGACTACCGGTACATTGAAGTGTTGAAGTGTCTGTATAATAACGCCACAATGTCCGTCCAACTTCAGGATCAGATGTCGAAGCCCATTCTATTGCAGCGGGGAGTCAGACAAGGAGATGTTATCTCTCCGAAACTGTTCACCGCTGCACTAGCGGATGCGTTCAAGACTCTGAACAGGGAAGGGCGTGGCATCAATGTAAATGGCGAATACTTCACTCACCTTCGATTTGCCGACGACGTGGTGCTTATGGCTGAGACCTTGGAGGACCTCAGTGCGATGCTCGCTGACCTCGGAAGAGTCTCCGAGAGAGTTGGTCTTAAATTGAACATGGACAAGACGAAGGTCATGTCGAACGCCCATGTTGTACCAACTTCCATCGTAATCGGAGATACTTTGCTCGAAGTTGTTGACGACTATATCTATCTGGGACATACAATCCAATTGGGTAGGTGCAACTTCGAGAAAGAGGTCAATCGACGAATTAGACTCGGCTGGGCAGCGTTCGAGAAGCTCCGCAATATCTTGTCATCAGATATACCGCAGTGTCTCAAGTCAAAAGTCTTTGACCAGTGTGTGTTGCCAGTGATGACTTATGGCACTGAGACGTGGCCGCTAACGATGGGTCTTATAAGGAAGCTCAAGGTCACTCAGAGGGCGATGGAGAGGGCTATGCTTGGAGTTTCTCTGCGGGATCGCATTAGAAATGATGAAATCCGCGCAAGAACTAAAGTCACGGACATAGCTCGAAGAATCGCTAGACTTAAGTGGCAGTGGGCAGGGCACATCGCCCGTAGAACTGACGGCCGATGGGGCCGAAAGGTTCTCGAGTGGCGTCCGCGGACCGGAAGACGCAGTGTAGGTAGGCCTCCAACAAGATGGAGCGACGACCTGGTTAATGCATTGGATGCGGATGGCGCAGGGCCGATCTGTTTGGCGAGCCTTGGGGGAGGCGTATGCTCAGCAGTGGACGTCTTTCGGCTGAAATGATGATGATGATGAGACTCCATTCATTTTATGTTTCGTCCAGCATCACTTTGAAGTTGACAATGTGTCAATATTGTTAGAATGGCTACTTCAGTAAAAAGTATTCCATATTTCGATAAGAATGTTTGCAAATTTGATATTAAATACTCATGAACTTGAGTCGTTTTTTGCATAAAATATTTATCTCAATACAAGTTGTAAATAAGTGATGTTGGCATCTTCCTGAATACAGCTGCAAATGTCACTTTAGCCGTGTTTGTTTGAAAATTTTCTTCGGGACTGGGTATCTATCTTGTATATATATAATCTAAGATGGACACACATTTCTTGCATAAACGTAGCTATATCGCAAGGTCGCGAGTGAACAAAGTACCTACTTAATTGTGTAAGTTCATTAATATGGACCTCCGCAAAGTAACGCCTGATTCAATAAATGAACTGCATAATTAGATTTTTAGCTGCTTTACAAAGCACAAGCAGAACTTTGAATTTTAAAATAAATATTTAGTTGTTCAATTGCTTAGATTATTTATACACTAGATAGAGATTCGCCGGCATGAAAACGTCCCGAAAAATATAAGCCAACTGTTGGCTTAATGTCATTTGCCTCCCTTCAGTTTGAATGACGTAACGCGATCGTAATATGAAGCTGTCAAATGGAATTTTGGACGTTTTGTATCGCAATGTTTGCTACTGACACTCTATCTAGTGCATAAATAATCTAAGAATTGCCTAATCAAAAATCTGAGGAAGATTTGTGTTTTGACAGCTCGTAAAAAAGATGATTGGTATCATTATTATTTACCTGTTAGGTATTCACTGCAGTTGAGTGACAGTTTTGGTTTTGTCAGTTTTTGGTGAATTTTAAAAACCGATATTACTTATTCATCATCATCATCATCATTTCAGCCGAAAGACGTCCACTGCTGAACATAGGCCTCCCCCAAGGCTCTCCAAACAGATCGGCCCTGTGCCATCCGCATCCAATGCGTTCCCGCTACCTTCACCAGGTCGTCGCTCCATCTTGTTGGAGGCCTACCTACACTGCGTCTTCCGGTCCGCGGACGCCACTCGAGAACCTTTCGGCCCCATCGGCCGTCAGTTCTACGGGCGATGTGCCCTGCCCACTGCCACTTAAGTCTAGCGATTCTTCGAGCTATGTCCGTGACTTTAGTTCTCGCGCGGATTTCATCATTTCTAATGCGATCCCGCAGAGAAACTCCAAGCATAGCCCTCTCCATCGCCCTCTGAGTGACCTTGAGCTTCCTTATAAGACCCATCGTTAGTGGTCACGTCTCAGTGCCATAAGTCATCACTGGCAACACACACTGGTCAAAGACTTTTGACTTGAGACACTGCGGTATATCGGATGACAAGATATTGCGGAGCTTCCCGAACGCTGCCCAGCCGACAGCCGATGTTACTTATTGAATTAATGAAATTATGAAGAATGTGACGAATTCATTTAGACTAATTAAGTCATTTAGACTAATTTTGTGTTGTAGTACTAATGGTACATAAGTGGATTTTAATAAAATCTAAGACCATTTTCGTGATGTGCAATTTTTTTATTTTTTTTCATGTCCTATTTTTATTTATACGTTATCAGTTATCACGAATAAATGTGTTCTTTCTTTAAAATAAATGGTAGAAACGTTATCAAAACATTAACGTTTTCAGAAATTCGGGATTCGACAGCTACTCATAGAGCTGAGAGGTTATTTCGGCGCCTTTCATCTGTTTCCTTTGACTGTGTGAACTGAACTTAGCTATGAATTTTTAGCAATAACTAGCGCAGTGTGGAAAATGTGGTAGTTCTTTTTGTTATATAATATGTCAACGCTATATTTTTGTCTATTTTGTCTGTGGCTGGCTTATGCGGCATTTTAATATTTGCGACATCATATTCCCAGCAAATTTGTTTAATGTGGTTGCCATGGTTACGGGAATTTGTTTAATTTGGTTGCCAAGGTTACAGAAATTTGATTAAACCTGTAAGGCCGGAGGGTTTCATTCACTCCGCAGTTTAGGTATGTTCGTGTGGCGCGCCTCCCGGGCAGGCGTATGGCAGTAGGTTGTCGCTCGGCATTCGGTTCGCACGCTAGCCGCGTCACGCGTAGTAATTTTTCTGTAATTTTTGCAACAGACAATGACTTCTAAACGAGCTTATAATCCGTATAAAAGATACTGTTGCGTTGATAGGTAGTTTACTGAATTTATACACTGTTATCTTTCTTGATTTCGTCGTCTAGTACCCATAGTACAAGCTTTGCTTAGTTTGGGACTAGGTCGATTTGTGTAAAATTGTCCCCTAATATTTATTTATTTATTATTTATTTATATACCTACCTAAATATCGGCGAGTGAGAACCCTGTGCTCTTAGTTTCGGTTCAGCGGTGCCCAACGGAATATGGACGCCCGTGTCACACGATAAGTATCAATTTCGCGTGCAAGCAGTTACCTAACGGTCGTTAAGTTGACTTGTATTGTTCGAGAGTGATCCTTCTGTACGTTAAACTAGTACTATTATTTATTCTGTGATAAGGCCCCATTTGCATTTACTGGAGCATACTACCACAGAATGAAAAACAGCTATCGAATACATTACCTGACAAAGGATATTTTTAAAGCTAGTCGTATTTTCAATGATTACAATGGAAATTGTGACGTATAGTGAAACAATAATGTTGAATTTCCAATTCAATGCATGTGGTCGCTAAATCACCTCTACCTTATTAAGGGTTAACTTAGTTGCCCAGGTTAGGGTTGGGAAATATAGTAACTTGGGTAGAACAGTCAACCAATTTGATTGCTGGCCACTATAGAACCGTGTCATAATGAATTAATTTGTTATCTTCTACGACAGTGATTATTGCGTGAAGTATGTCAGGATGATATTTCGATCTTTGCTAACATGTGTCAACGATAATGAATAGGAAAGGAGTTTGCTTATAAATTAATTAGGTACTTGATTTGTCACTGGCCGTCTGTCAAAAATTTTTTTTCTTCTCATGTCATGAAGCGAAAACGTTTATAATCTCTTTCTTTGATCAATTATAACTGTAGATCCACAGTCGCGCGCCCGAAAATGTCCGAGCCAAATGAGCGCCACTTTGATAAAAGTGGCCTTCTTTTTCTCAGTACGTTGCGTGAAATTGTCAAGTTTAGCTGTCAAGTGTCAAGCGTTGTGGGGTTTTGCCGCTACCGAAATTCGACTGTAATGAAGTAAAGACTAGGTTCAAATTTCTGTGTAGGTGATGATTTTATTTGTTACGCAAACAAATAAAAAAGTTCGGACATTCTTTGAAGGGGATTTTGTTCGGCAATGTGTATCTTCAGATATAATTGATCAAAGATCTCTTTACGTTTATTGTATGTTAGGATCGGAAAGTTGATAATCCTTTGACCCGCACTGACGTTGTAATTATATACTACTTAATGCGATAAGGTTCTTTAGTGGCCTAGGAATCAAATTGGTTGACTGTACATACAAAGATACAAAGTTCGCCAAAGCTAGAATTGTATAAAACATACGAGTACATTGCATTCTAAACAAAAGCTTGTGCAAACAGTTGTTTATTTGTCTCGTTCTATTTTCAATTTGGCGAGCAAATACGACAGAAATACCCTGTGTTCCTCTCGGTGACGGGTCATCGCTTTCTTTTGCAAAAGGCACAAGTAATTTGGGAGGGTCCGCCTCATCCCGTATGATAAATAGAGGGGTGAAGAGAGTGTGTATAAATCAGTGGCCCCGCTAGTGCAGTGCAAACCGGGACAAATTAATATGGTACTTGTACCGAACAATATCCTAGAGCGAGCAACTAGATCAGTTCCCCAAACTTGTTTGTTCTGCGTAGCAAAATTTTCATTCATTTCTACTCTCGGGGGTAATTATGAAAATATTATTTATTACGCAATCGGCATTTTTTTTTTCAAAACAGATCGTCTGTGTTTTCACCCGACTGTCGAAGGAGGGCTATTGGGTTCTGGTTTCAACGCGTCAGTGTAGTTTGGTGGTGGTGATAGTTGGGTTTGTGTGATTTGTGTGTGTTCACACTTATAGTGTGGAGGTGGAGGAACTGCATGGACACGCATTTCTTACGTAAACGTAGCTATCGTAAGGTCGCGGGTGAGCAAAGTAATTGTTTTCAGTTCATTAATGAGAGTGTTGTACATCTCTAAACGGACGTATCACACAACACTGTTCGATTTTTGTAATCTCGTAACGCGCGGCTCTAGCCGCTGCCCGCTGTCGTCGCTATGGGTTCGCAACAACTCATAGTGAATGAGCTGTTGGCGTTTATTCAAAATGCTATCGACACCATGGATGAAGTCAGCGTCGTGCAGATCTGCAAGTCTAACTTCAAGGAGGACGAGATTTGCAGTGGCAAGGCGCTGCTCTTCCAGACGCTCGGCAAGACGGACCAGATGCCCTCCCGCCGAAGAGATGGAAGTGCAAAAAGTGTCCAGGACATCATAACGTTGTTCAAGGAGACCGACCCAGACGACGTGCCTGCTTTCGTGGCGAAGGAGCTGCACAAGCCTGCCCCCCGTCACTTTCGACCATGTCGATGTCACCAGGCTGCTGAAGGACATTACGTACCTGAAAACTAGTCTGGCCGACGTCCAGTCTAAGTTAGAGGTGTCAAGTAACACCATAAGTGAGCTGCGGGCTGAGGTAGTGTTGTTACGCAACACTGTTTCGGTAAGTAGGTCGCACGTGCCCTCTAACGTAGACGCATGTAGCGGAGTGCAAAGTGCATTCGTCGGTAGTTTGACGTCACCGGCTACCGTCATAACACCTGATGCCCCCCGCGCCGCCGCCGCCGCTTCTGTTCCCGAGGAGATGATGGCCGCTAATACGTCGACTCCTCGTCGCGCGTACGCCGCTGTTGCCCAGAAGCCGAAGGTGAAGCAGAGTCGCTGTGAACCTGCTCACATAGATCCGCCACAGCCAATTTCGAAAAGGGACAGTCGCCGTTGCGACAAGGATGGCTTTATTAAGGTGGAAAGGAAGAAGAAGCCCGCTTGTCGCAATCAGTGCGGCACTGCCCTGACCGGACCGAACCATCTGCTGCGTCCCGCGACACCGACGACGCAGCTGTAAGCTGTACGTGTCCCGCCTGCATCACTCCACGAAGGTCACGGACATCGTGGAATATGTGCGCGTGAAGACCAAGCTCACTTTGAGGGTCGAGCGGTTGTAGTCCCGTCATGACGTGAATTTTAATTCATTTGTGGTGAGGGTTCCGACTGGTCAACTGTCGACCTTCACAAGAGAAGAGTTTTGGCCGAAAGGTGTCGCTTACCTGCGGCGGTTTCGTGGCCGGTTAACTGACACCGTAAAAGTGGCCACGTCACAGACTTCACGTGCTAGTAAGTAATTAAGTTTGTTAATTAAGTATAATCACGCGGCGGACACGACGTACAAATACGCGTTCTTGAATCTACATAAGCACGACGACGTCTGTACACGCGTACGCCTACATACATCGCGCGCGCACTCTTCTGGATTCCGGCGGGGTCCGGCAATCTGCGCCTTGAGGGGTGGCGTAACTCGAATCGGTGCGGGGCGGAGCGTGTCCATTCTGTACGTTAGTACTATTATATAAAAAAAAATTAAAATTTAAACTGCTTATTACTTTCATAAAAAAAGAAATTAATTATTAAATTATTAGTACAATCTTATAAATTTTAAGATTATATACTAACAACTTACTTTCATTAACACTACATTAATATTTGTTAATAGGTAGGTACTTTTTTACAATACTCTTAGTCTGCTGTGTTGGCTTTTTAAGTATACAATTTATGGTATTGTTAGGGAAGCTGTTTAGGATATGTGGCAAGTAATTTGACCACACTCTTTTGCCATATTGATTTATGCTCTTAGGTATCTTGAAACAGGATTGATTGGTTAAGTGCCGGAGGTTGGCTGGTCTAGTATACCTATCAAGTTTCTCTATTTGGTATATATTCTGTGGTATAATATAAATATGTATGTCTTTAAGGTATTTTTATATGGGCCTATGCAGCCTGAAATAAAATTATTCTATTCTATTATAATTATAATAGCCACGAACTGGATACCACAGGATGGATGGCGGCGACGAGGTAGGCCCAGGAGGTGTTGGCGGGACGACCTAGACGTGTACCTCAAAGACTGGAAGGACACCGCTCAATATCTGGATGAATGGCGCAAATGGGGGGAGGCCTTTGCCACGCGGCGGACACGACGTACAAATACGCGTTCTTGAATCTACATAAGCACGAAGACGTCTGTACACGCGTACGCCTACATACATCGCGTGCGCACTCTTCTGGATTCCGGCGGGGTCCGACTATCTGCGCCTTGAGGGGTGGGGTAATTCGAATCGGTGCGGGGCGGACCGTTTCCATTCTGTACGTCAGTACTGTTATATATTCTGTGCCTTTGCCCAGCAGTGGGACACTTCTCCAGGCTAATTAATAATAATAATATTCTATTAATATGGGCCTCCGCAAAGTAACGCCTGATTCACTGGTTTCAGTATTATTTAGGAAGTGGTACATGCTTTAGCGGTACAAGCTGTTACAGTGGCCCTCCCTTTTCGTCTAGTCGGACATATCGTCCGAATGTTCGTCTACCATCTGCTTGCCTCCGAAAATATAACAGAAAATGCGAGATAGACCTACTTTCTTAATTCACTCACATTCTAATGTTCACCCTCATTATTAATTGAGCGAGGGCGAAGCGTCCTTGTGTTAGCTTGGGCAAAAATACTTACAAACAGCTTACAGCCGTGCTGGCCTAGTGGTTTCTCCTATGGTCTCTCAAGCGGGTGTGTAATACGAGATATAACAACTTATTATCTAATATTCATAATATATACGCTCACTTTATATAAACTCGTTTAGTATAACGTTCACTGGATATAATGAACGAAAAGTATAATTATAAAATATCTAATTTTGTAATGTATAACGTTGTTTATATATGTATAATATCAATTGATATAACGATCAAAGCGTATAATGTTCATAATACCTAAGATTTAAAACGTATAAATTCATTAAAAACTTTAATGCAAGCAAACAATCAAGCAATCCATTCATTTCTTCCGCTCTGTTACAAAAAAAAAACCTAACATCGAAGGCTAAGGCGGGAGCTACGCTACGCTTCGCTCCCGCCTTAGCCTTCTGAACCTAACCTATCCAAATCGCTTCTGCCCCGAAAAGTCTTGCTCGCTCGCTTCGCTCGCTCGCGCCACTTAATTTTACATTTACACATATTATTATATATCATGACTGTTATACCTAATGTTTGTTATGTTAAAAGAAATTAGTCCATATTAATCTTATACAAATTGAAGTTATATAAAAATAACGTTATACATATAATTTAAGCGTCATAGGTTTAAAAATTATACTTTTTGTTGTTATAGCTAACGTTCATTATATCTTCTGAACGTTATTAAAATGAAAATAGATATTTTGTAGTTATATCTCGTGGGACGCACCCCTCTCAAGCAGGTCGTGGGTTCGAGTCCCGGCACACACCTCTGAGTTTTTCAGAATTTATGTGCGAAATTACATTTGTAATTTACCATGAGCTTTACGGTGAAGGAAAACATCGT
The DNA here is from genome assembly GCA_947563465.1 of Archips xylosteana. Taxonomy (NCBI): domain Eukaryota; kingdom Metazoa; phylum Arthropoda; class Insecta; order Lepidoptera; family Tortricidae; genus Archips; species Archips xylosteana. Next base: position 465,544 of record OX387343.1, read on the forward strand.
GAGGAAACCTGCATCCACCTGCGAAGAAATTCAATGGTGTGTGTGGAGTTCCCATTCCGCACTGTGTCCGCGTGGGAACTACGGTCCAAACGCTCTCATTCTGAGAGGAGGCCTGTGCCCTGCAGTGGGACGTATATAACACCCAATGAGATGATGATGATAATGCTTCCGTGTGTCTGAAGGGCTTCTTGCGTCGTTTGGTTTGGGATAGGATAGGAGAGGGATAGGGGTTGACGAGTCAGTGAATGGAGTCAGTCAGTGTATCAGTCTGTACTTTTCTTTTGACGTGACAACGTCTCATAAATCGATGAACGCCGGCTGCATACACGAAAAAGGATGACTCAGTGTAACGTAAGTACATAACGCATTGTCCCGTTACGCGTCCCGTTACGCTCGAGCGAGCGAAAGGCACAATCGGCAAAAGTATGCAATCATTTCATCAATGCTTTGATCAATTATAACTGAAGATACACATTGCCGAACAAAATCCCCTTCAAAGAATGTCCGAACTTTTTTATTTGTTTGCATAACAATTAAAATCATCACCTACACAGAAATTTGAACCTAGTCTTTACTTCATTACAGTCGAATTTCGGTTGACATTTGACAGCTAAACTTGACAATTTCACGCAACGTACTGAGAAAAAGAAGGCCACTTTTATCAAAGTGGCGCTCATTTGGCTCGGACATTTTCGGGCGCGCGACTGTGGATCTACAGTTATAATTGATCAAAGCATCAATGTTTCGTTATGATTATGACGTTGTCACGTTAAACTATCGTCCACGGTGCTTTCACTTCCAACAATGTCCATTTCTAGTTCCGTCAATTTGCACTAGATGGCGATATTGTATATCATATCATGTAGAAAATATAGATGACAACAACTTTAAATTCTAGTTTCAAAAAAGCTGTGGCAGTGGCCCATGGGCAGTGGCATAGCAGGGCTGGTATTGGTATGTGTGATCATTGGTCCTAGGTATGGTAATAGATGGTCCTAGTAGTAGTTACGGGAATGTGCGTTAGATGACGTTGTGCCGTTCAAATAGAGTGATATCTCTATCCTCCTATTCCTATAATGTAGGCACTCTGTGACCGAGCCTTTTGCCAGATTCTTTTGCCGTCAATTTTTATACATTAACGAAACAATTGGGAGTAGTATAGGCAACTCGGCTTTGTACCGAAATGAAAAAGAGAACAAGTAGCTCAATAAATGTACGGAGCGGGCTTTTCAATTTCGTGCCTTGATTGGTGGCGTGTAAACACGACGGCGGGAAATATTCTATTTCCAGGGGATAGATTATTTACGGAAAAAAACGACTCCTGGATGCTGGAGTCACCTAACCCTGATCCGGTCCCGTACAATAAAGCGGTTCCCAATCCGCGTGGCCCCGCGTGTGTATGGCCCAAGCCAGGGGGGGCACACTTACATATATCATCACTTTTCATGCGACTACAGCGATCTCTGGTGTTTGCCGAAGAACTAAATTAGCGGCCATCTTGGTTGACTTGTCAAACTTGTCAGTTGTCATTCATCGGCCATGGCCGTGGCGTACCAAATTGTACGGTCAAGGACTTTAATTGATAGGCCACTTGCCAATTTTCGTATTTTAGCCGTATAATGCAAATCGGGTTTAGCCGCTTATATTTCGTATATGCTGATTTGAATTAGACGGCTAAAATACGACTGTACATTGCTATAGGTACGCGTATCTATAGCTGTACATCACTATCAACATATAAATATAGATAGGTATATATCTCTAGATACGTCACATTAGTTCTTGAGCTGCCGTAGGGCGGCAGCACCTTCCATACATGCATTTTTGACCATAGAGTTGCCACTCTTGTTCATATAATATTACAATACTCTTTGTGCCAGATGTACACACATTTGTATGCAAAATGCTGGCGCCCGGTAGTGGGACGTTTATAGGACGGTATGATGGCGATGACGTTTTGCTAACTCTAAAAGTCGACATTATCTTGTTGTCCACGCAAAGGGAAAAGTAATGTGGAAAAAGTGTAGTTTGGTGGTGGTGATAGTTGGGTTTGTGTGTGGAGCAGTGGCGGGGCCTGAAAATTTTTACAAGTAAAGCCGGAGCAAAAGAAAACCTCAAAATTCCATTTATCCTCTTCTTGAAAATGCAGTAATGGATGAGAAGCGTTTGGTAACTTCGAAAGATTAGTCAACCCTGGGGGAATCGGGTTATTAGTACCCTTCGCTACTGGTGTGGAGATACCGCTTGTTAGCCATAAAATCTCGCAAATGTCATCTCGAACACTGAAAAAATATTTCCAATAAATAATAGGAGGTAGGTAAAAATAAAGCAGCTACAGTTCCTCGGTCTTGAAGACGACGACTGTCGAAAAAATATATTCAAAAAACTTTACTTAGCCAATAAAATTGTCCCGTGATATTTATTACAGTTCTACGAGCGATGTGCTCTGCCCACTGTCAGCTATATCCGTGACTTTAGTTCTTGCGCGGATTTTATCATTTCTAATGCGTCCCGCAGAGATACTTCAAGCATAGCCCTCTCCATCCCCTCTGAGTGACTTTGAGCTTTCTTTGAGCTGTGTAGGTAGGCCACCAACAAGATGGAGTGACGGATTAAGGTAGCGGGAACGCATTGGATTCGAATGGCGATTTATTTACTTGAGGTACGAGGGCCTCAGACCGAAAGACCGCGAGACCACTTCACGTGGCCACTCTTTGCCACACCATTTCCTCTCATTTTTTCTGTCCCGTCGTTTATTCCAGCTGCCTGCGGATCCCGTATCCGCGTTTTCAATTTGACAGCTATTATTGACGTCTCGAGACCGCTACTTGGCGCGGCGTTCAAATACCATTCGCAAACAACATTGATGCGAACGAACCGCGACGACGGTATCAAAGAGATGGAATTAAGACATCGTGAAATACTTAACTGCGCGTTACTAAGGGCACATCATCATCATCAGCCTATGCTCGTCCACTGCTGCAGCTGCTGGACATAGGCCTCTCCCATGGCACGCCACTGAGCACGATCCTCGGCCACTCTCATCCAGCTCTTTCCAGCCGCCCTGCTAAGATCATTGCTCCGCCGAGTCTGAGGACGTCCTACGCTACGTTTGCCAATCCGTGGTCTCTTACACGCGTGGTGTAATATTGATAAAAAACTTGGAAAGGATATCCTACCTCTATTATCAAAGGCAGTAAATTCATATGCGCATTACGTTAATTTATTGAAACAGGCGTTACTAGGCCGACTCGCCCTTGGCCAGTTATTTTCTATTCTGTCTGTGGCCATTGACACCTAGTGATTCTATTCTCTATGGCAGTTGTCATTCGAAAATGTACTGACAGCTATTGCTATTGGCGGGTGAGCCAAAGTGCAACTATTACGCTATCTGTGGCAATTATAAAGTCGCGCCATCTATCGGAAGTAAGACATAACCAGAGGGATCCATATTGGGTTCGCTAAAGTTCATCACCCGAAATTGATTTTCCTAAATATTTGTACTCCTAATGATCACTGTTCCTAAAATTTTGTTTCCTAAAGTTTTCGTCTAAATTAGATTTTCTGGATGCTCATAAAAAAAATAACTAACACCAAACAAAAGCTAATGCGGGAGCTGCGCTGCGCTACGCTCCCGCATTAGCCTTTGAACCTAACCATACCGAGTCGCTTCCGCTCCGACAGGTCTTGCTCGCTCGCTGCGCTCGCTCGCCCAACAAATCTAAATAAAAAAAATATGATGATGAATAATAGTGTAAAAGATGGTTATGTTGAGAAAATAGAGGAAAACTAAATAGTAGTATGATAGATGTTTATTGCAACGGACATTATGAAATTGAATGATTAGGAATTCAGAACGTTAGGAACAGAGTAGTTATGGGTACTTAGTGATTATTAGGATGTAATTTTTTAGGAACAACTTCCGATAATCGACATTGAAAAATTTGTTCATCTTTGGCGCACCATCGTCTCTTTTGTCACCCATTCATACCGTTTGAGGGAAATAAATAGCGAATTTAAGACAACAAGCAGACGGGTTATCCCACTAGGTATATAAATCATTATTTCAATAACTCCGCCGAGGCCCGTTTTATCACGCGCGACAAACAGAGTCGCAGCTCACGGACTATAAATCAAACGCGACTCTAACCGCCGGTGTTGAAAGGATATGAAGCCTTTGTAAGACTAGCCTTCTCCCCCGGTTTCGTTTGCGTGAAGTGTACCTACTATTAGAGTCCAAGTATCAACATCCCAGCTTATCAAGGCGGCACATTTAGATCGGTCAGTATCTTTAACTATAAGACATACCTATGTCGTGTTTTTTTTAAAAAAGATAAGATCGTAATTTTATATTGCCCTAGTATTATGTAATTTTTAGTACTAGCGATTCCATATTTCAATGGCAATTGGCAACACTGTGGCTAGTGTGGCTGGACTCTGATCACCACCTCTCAGGAGTGGGGACTGAGCCCAAGACCGATGTGGAGGACGGGCGAGCGAGCATTCGATATGGAAGTCATTTGTACTAGATAAGAGAATCAGAAATAAATCAATTGCAGTTATAAAGTGAGTGTTATATTTTATTTCTTTACACATTTACAAAGATCTGTTCTTTTCGATTGTAGTGACAAAAAATACTGATTTTAAATAGTTAGAGTGCCATATATGATATTATGGCGCTTTAGCGATTTACCTTTCCACTAAGCTGTCGTATTATTGCCGATTCCGTGAAAATATCGAAATAAAAAGTGATCCATGTTGTTCTTGAGATACCAAGTATCTACATACTAAATCCGTCTAGCCGATTTCTAGCGTTAAGGAGTAGGTAGGAAACACAGACAAACTTAGGCATCTATTCATTATAATATTATCACGTTAAGCGATATAGGGCGCTAGCCAAAAGCTATACAGAGGGATGTCCCAAAATCCATTCCATCGATCATTCATTCAATCCGTTCAATCGTATTTTTATTTTGCCGCCTTTCGTGTAGCTGGCTAAAAAGCACTTTGACAGCTGACAGTTGAGGGTTAGATTAGTATGTAGCTTTTTTAAACGGCTTAAATGTGACCAAACTAATTTTTCTTTTGAGATCAGCTCTGAGACATTATATTATTGAAAAAAGAAGGATGATAAAAGCTACGGATAAAGAAGTGTTATTTTTTATCTTTGTTATAGTTTCACCCAATTCTCTAGCCATAATATCCCGAGAAAGATACGGTTTCGCTCTAAGTAAAAACAGCATTTTTTTAATCAAGGTCAAGTAATTTAGAAATATATTCTTCGAATCCACCAACGTTTACGACCGCAACAATAAAATTTTATCTAATCTATAAGAATCTCGTGTCACGGTGTTTGTTATCGAACTCCTCCGAAACGGCTTGACCGATTTCTATGAAACTTTTTCTCCGTACTCGGTAGGTCTGAGAATAGGTCGTAGGCTATTTTTTGTACCTACACCTAGCCCTATTCTTCGCAGACGGAGTCGCGAGCAACAGCTAGTTAAAATATAATCTTTTATAATCCTTAAAAAAATAATTCTATAAGCCTTAGTTATTTAAGTAAGTATGTACTTCATTATAAAGTAATTTACTTTTTTTATTTATGTTCTCCGTAAAACAACTTAAATAATACTGTATATTTTTGGAAGTAAAAAATAAAAATTCGTTGCTGGTAGTGGCATAAAATAGTTATGTATGGTTACGTTTATAAAATCCAAAAAAATAGTGAGTAAGTACTCTACGTCTATCTTAATTACGGGAGTATACTTCTACGGTTCACAGACCTCAAGCAAGCTATTCCACCACCACCAGTCACCACAGTCTATGGGTTTCAAAAAGAAGGCACAGACCCGCCGCCCACTCAGCCTCAGCGCGAGGCGTACCAACATAGCGAGCACAATTCGCGCCAAATAACAAATGACGTCACTTTCCGCGTTTTTCCACAAAGCGACGCCGTCGTTCGCCGCCGAAAGAAAGGACGTAAATGCGCCGAGTCTTGATGGCGTATACGTCTCTTCGGAACGCAACGCGAACATTACGGTCCACGTAATTCACTTTTAAATGACACCCCATTCCGGCCAATTTGTATCTGTCGTTACAATGAAATGTGATATTAAGCTGTGATTTTCCTCAATAGATATTAACTTCTTTCATTTTGAGTTTGAAGGTTTTTTTAGATTAATATTTTTGACTGCGACAATCACGCTAAAATAAACATTGTCTCAATTTTGTATCTGTGTTACTGTTTTATGTAGTCTGTTTAAGGTTACGCTTTTGTGGAAGCGGATTGTTGTAAACTCCGTAATTGACAAGATTTCATATTTCTAAGACTATAATTTGATTCGTTCTCTGTGTTTTGTTTGGAAAGAGAAAGATGCTGATCGTTTTAAATTTTCATTAGGATTATTAATTAATTTTTTAAGATGTGCTTATTCTAAAAGGGCATAACTCCAAAAGTACCACACAATAGATCCTTTACTTTAGTCAAGTCTCTATTAAAAAAAATACAGTTTACCTATCTAGTTTTCTGGTTTAAAATAGTGTTACAAATTAAGCAGAGTTGTGTCTTAAAATATTTGTTTGATTGCCTCTGAAACAGAATTTACTTAGTTTAAAACCTTAATTGAAACCTTATTTGTCTTTGTAGGTACTTATTGTTAAGAAACAGGCTACTTTAGTAGGTATCCTAGTTTAGGCATTTAAGTTATTTATGAATATAGCACGGTATTGTTTGTATTATGTTTATTTTGTTATGTTTAGGTTGTTAGTGTTCCATTAAGGTCAATTTGTATCGAGTCAGTACTTTAGTATGTCGGTCTTTGTTTACTAACACATAGACATAATCTCAGCGCTTACTAACGACTTTTCGTGTAAATAATTATTTATATTAATAAACAATTTGAATTTGAATTTGAATTTGAATCATTTCTATAGTTTTAAATTAATTTTAGTTATTATTAGTATGTTTTTAAGTTAGATATTTAGTATACTTTTAAAAGTTGATAGAAATTATTATTAAAATCAGACCATGTTATCCATACCTTTATGAAACAAATAAATACCTTAATTATATCCTAAACCATTAAAACAATAAAAAAGTGCTAGAATATTGAAACATTAAAAGACTAAAAAAAACAATACTGGCCGCTTGATATCTTTTTAATAACTCCAAAATTTTTTCTTTATTCTCCGCTTTCTTATCTTGGATGGCGTTATACATTAAAAAATCAAGCAAGTTAAATTGGAATCGAGACTCGTGTTACTTACAATTCCCTACAAATTTAAAACCAATAGTAAAACAATATTAATGAACGAAGTAACTTTTAAGGATCAGTGATTTTTGGAATTTTTCCTTTATTTTCGCTCGAACCATTTCGGAGGAGTTTGGTAACAAACACCGCGACACGAGAATTTTATATTATTAGAAGATGTCAACGGGAAATGCCCCATGTTGGTTTTGACTCACATGCTCTCAAAAGTTTTTTTTTCATCAGAAACATTTTTGAGGTTTTCAAGACACATACGTCTCACTCTAAATTATGTTTGAAATAACCACGCTTTCCTGAGAAAAAGGTCTTCACAGACGGACAATGAAGTGATTCCATAAGTACAATCAATTTATATTTTGACTTACAGGACCTTATAAGTAAAAATCTTTTTAACTAAACAACTTGTTACAAAAACTAGAAGGGGAAATAAATATTTAAGGCTTTTTTATTTCACGTGACATAATGTTCTGTTTTTGTATAAACCCGTCCAATTAGAGGAGCCGTCTGATTCGCGCGATCCCAGATTTTCTCGGTGCTCAGCGGTGTTGCCAGACCTTTCAGATTTCCCGAAGATCTTGAGGATAGCAGGACTATTGAGCAAGGTCCATTGAGGTTTGGGTGAAATTACAGTAAAATTACATAAAGTTTACCACTGACAGATGGTTTGCCTTCATTTCATATTCAACTTTAATGACCTACAAATAACGCCAATTTTAGAATACTGTTACCCACGTTTGCAGATTTTGTAATAGCTACTTTATTTGTATGGGGTTAAAGTTGGAAATGAAATGAAGGCAAGCCATCTGTCAGTGGTAAACTAAAAGTAAACTTATTGTACTAGCATAGAGGCATTTCACCTTAGTCCTTGGGGCAGGGCACGATTTTCTTCTGAAACCGTAAACTTTTCAGAATTTATTAAAACGGCATCATACAGAACCCATTAGGTTAGGTTAGGTTTGTTTTATAACAATCTTAAAAAGTAAACGGTTTCAGAAAAAAATCGTGTCGGTCTTTTGACCCAGTCGATGTTTTAATACTTTCGGTCTTTCGTACTTCGGCATTGTAATGCATACCCGAATGAGAGGGCTTGGACCGTAGTTCCCACGCGAGCCCAGTGCGGATTGGGAACTTCACACACACCATTGAATTTCATGTTTTCCTTCACAGTAAAGCTCGTGGTAAATTACAAATGTAATTTCGCACTTAAGTTCCGAAAAACTCAGAGGTGCGAGCCCGGACTCGAACGCACGACCCTCTGCTTGAGAGGCCACCACGGCTTACAAGCCACCTGTTTGATTGTGCCATGTCCATAGGCCTCGGTTTCCACTTTCCATCAGGTAATAGTGGGCTGCGAGCCTACTTAATATTACAATATTAAATAAATAAATAAATAATAAATATCACGGGACAATTCACACCAATTGACCTAGTCCCAAAGTAAGCTTAGCAAAGCTTGTGTTATGGGTACTAGGCAACGGATAAACACTTATATAGATAGATACATACTTAAATACATATTAAACACCCAAGACCCGAGAACAAACATTCGTATTTTTCATACAAATATCTGCCCCGACACGGGAATCGAACCCGGGACCTCAAGCTTCATAGTCAGGGTCTCTAACCACTAGGCCATCTGGTCGTCTAGACCATTATAATATTTATATTGCACTGACAGTGGTTTATTTGACTTTAATTTACATGTATGATATTATATTTGTTTTCACTTCTCATGCTCTTAAAATGTTACTTTAGTCTCTGCATATCGGGACTAAAGCTCTTTTTTGATCTCTAGGGATTAAAGTAAAATTGTTTTAATTGACTATGGAATCCCCTTAACTGCCAATCACGGTGTTTGTGAATGGAGGATTATCGCCATTTTCAGTAACTGGGTATAGACAATTTTAAAGCTTTCCACAGACCGAAGCGAGCCGCGGACGCACTGTAGCGCCGTGCGCTTCGGTCTGTGGAAGCCTTTAGGGCGTGGAAATAACCTCAAAATGACAACTGTATAAAAAAATATTTAAAAATAATAATTTCGTGAAACACATTGAATAATTACGAACATTAATCTATTTAATTATAAAATATTAAAGATGAATTCATTTTATTTTGCATGTAAAGAAAGATTTTCTTCAGCTTAGGTGTTTTTTAATTTGTTTTTTTTTTTTTAAAAACGCTGTCGGCAAAGCGGTTCCCTGCTCTGTCGATAAAATAGCAATCCGCACTGTCGGCAAAGCAGTGCTGGAGTGTACGGTAGATAGAGCAGTTACGTTTGAAAGTTAATAATGGCGTGACTTCAAAATAATGCGATGTCAGTTGCATTTAATAGTAAATAGAAAGTATAATTAGATATAATTTAACAAAGAATTTGCATATAGAAAATAAACTTAAATGTCGTTTCTTTATTCACGGGTAAGTGTTTCAGTTAACAATATATTTTGTGTGTGAACTTAGATCAATTAGGTTAATTTATTTGCCGATTCTAATGAATGAACAATTATCATTCTTACATGCATAGTCCAATTAGTTTTAACATAGTCTTTAAGTTAGAATCTGTTGGCTAATTATGCAAGCATTTAAAGCGTCACTTTACAAAAAAATATAAAAGAAAAGAAATGACAGCGGTATTTTTTTTTGCTATTTGAATTTTGAACAGATGTCCATTGCTCGTATTGAGCATACGTTGTAAAAAAGTAATTTTGTACGTCGTTTTTTTCCTCGCATTCAAAGTGAAAAGTAGAGTGTTTAACGCGGGACTAAACTACCATAATGACAACTCGAATTATAGCCTCTAGATCTCGTGTCATTATAGCTTGTTTTAGTCCCTTGTTGAACAATCTACTATTATGTACCCTTTTAGACTATTAATTTTAATTGATTTATCTGTAATTACTAGAATAATTGGTTACTTTTTATTGTTTTCGATTTCACATTGTCTTTATGTCTGCACATTTCCATAATACCTATTTGCACTGTTAAGCTTAGTTAATTATTTTTATGTTAATTTATGATAGCTCGTTTAGCCTGCGACACAGAGTTCTCTAGTAACCCTAGTGCAGGCACACGTGTTACATAGACTTTTTGTAAAATATTGTATCTTTTGTTACTTTGTACTGCAAATTATGAAATAAAAATTATCTTATCTTATCTTATCTTATCTTATCTTATCTTATCTTATCTTAATAAAACTAGCTGACCCTGCAAACGTTGTTTTGCCTTATATCACCTAGGGGTATAAAAAATAGTCTACGACCTATTCTCAGACCTACCGAATACAGAGAAAAAAGTTTCATGAGGAGTTCTGTAACAAACACTGTGACACGAGATTTTTTATATATTAGATAATTATAGATAGAATATCTATATACTAACTATAAATAAAAAATATTAAAAACCCCCAACGCAATTTTATGTCACTCGTATGTTTGAACATTAAGTCAATGCCCGTTATGCGTCTAAGATCCCTTCCACAGCTAACAAAAGAGCTGATAACTTTGTAACGGCTGAACCGATTTTGATGAAACATATATTAGAACCATCGCTAAAAAACCTGCTTTCTATGTGCACCCGCTTAAGAGTTATGATGCCACAGACAGACACACATAGCGGTCATACTTATAAAACCCCTCTTTTTGTGTCGGGGGTTAAAAAGAGCAGGTAACGTGATTGACTGACAGACAACGAGTGGCGATAAAGGTCCAAGGAGGTTGACAAATGTCGCAAAGACAAATGTCTTGTACATCATCATCATCTTCATCATCATCATGTCTTGTACATCATCATATTCCTTTATGTTAATTTTTAATTAAGCTAATTTGTATATAATTGATTCGGTATACTATCGCATTGGGTGTCCTGTAATGATAGTGTTCTGTTTACTTTAATAAATTTAATTTTTAATTTTAAAATTTTACAATCCACAGTACTCTAGAGACTATTAGAGAGAGATTTGTTTGGCAGTCGAGTGTAGGGGTTTTAAGGGGTGATAGTTAGGGGTCATTCTTTATGTTTTTTTATATACTAGACTACTTTTTACTTGAATATATATTTTTTTAATCTATATTTTTTTATAATTGAATTTGACTATTATTTTTGATATATTTTTATTATTATTAATTTTGAAAGGATTTTAATTGACATGAATGTATTTTAAATTTGTTTTTGATTTACCTGTTTCACTAAATTTTAAGGATGAATAATGAGTTTCTACTAACATAGGTATTAAGACTTTTGTGATCACTAACAAAATTATTTATTTTATTTTATTTTTATTTTATTGAGAAGAGAAACAAACGGTCATATACAAGAATGTGTACAGAAATACTTATGATTAACATAAGACCTACAGTTTCCTTAAATTGTAAAAGTGCTAAATACAATATAAAAAGGATTATAATTAAAATTATTTTAAAGTTAAAATTATTTTTATTTTATGATAATTTTATGATGTCGGATTCTTTAGTAAAGATGTAATTGAATTTTGAACATTTAATTTCGGATATAAAGGTAACTTACGGCATATATTATTTTGATACGGATTCCGACATCTCAAAATTATCACTAATAATTTAATTTTTTAAGTATAACTAAATACAAATAGAAATGTATTACATGCAACATTATATTAAATATAAAGATGCATGCGTCAGTGACATTATAGTTAAATGTGAACTTAAGAAATACCTACATAGTTACACATTATGATATAAACTAAGTATGGCTAAAGTTAAAAGTTTAGAAACAGTTGTGTATTGTACTGCCAATCATTGGAACAATTTCTTCAAAGATAATATAGTACTGTTAAAAATTATTTCAATAATAATAATTAATTATGAATTTTAAAGGACTTATTATTATTATTAACTTTTTTTTTTTTTTTTAGACATTTTGGGAAATTTAATTATAAAATAAGGTATAAAAACAGGGACTAAGTATAAAATTAACATAACTAAAACTAACTTAAAATAGCTAAACAGAAATTAAAAACTAAAAATTATTATCTAATTATTATTGAATTATTTTTTAAAACACTATTGCATTGGGTTATCCTGTAATGATAGTTGTTATGTCAAATAAATAAATAATAATAAATAAATAATAATAATCATTTCAGCCGTTAGAGAACCTTTTTGCCCCATCGGCCTTCAAGGGCTATATTCAACAACGGCCCAATACGGTTTGCGAGCGGTAATTCAATCGTTTGGGAGAGGATAGGAATGGGATGAGCTTGGGATGAGCCTTATTTTCCTGTTAATTCGCTTTGTAAATAAATAAATAAGGCTCATCCCAAACTCAGCCCAAACCTCTCGCAAACCAGTGATTTTTGGAGTCCCTGAATAGCACTTCAAACCAAACGATTGAATTGGGGATGTCTATTTTTTTGCAATGTGTAGTAAATCGAAAACCATTTCGAGATAAATGCTTTCTAACCCGTTTTCTGTAGTTATTTAATTTTAATATTATGTTATGACTTTATTACATACCAAATAAGAAATGACCTTCAATTGACATTGGTGTAAATTGCGTGACTGGTCCAAGTCGTACTTTATTCTGTGCGGTTAGAATTCTTCAAAATTTTACGCGTGGATTATACTACGGAGTTTGATTTGGACCTGCTGTCTGACATCTAGCACTTTGACAGCGACAGTAAAGTGACAGAAGTGAAAGTGTACCACTACGCAAAAAATAATTAAAGGGGTTGCCTTATCGTACGCATTTAGATACATTTAGAAATTTGGCAGTGTGGGAGCTCTCAATTACAATCTGACGTCATCAACCAAAATAGTTTCAGTAATTAATTTTGAAAAAAGTAGTGAACTAAATGACAAAATATTGAAATTAGTTTCTTATAATTGACTTTTCTATACAAAAAAAATATAAAAACCAGTGGTATTTTTTTTTAGACATTGCCAATTACCGCTACCAAACCCGTGAAGGCCCGTTCCTGGATTTAGCCCCAGTTCTACGAGCGATGTGCCCTGCCCACTGCCACTTGAGTCTGGCGATTCTTCGAGCTATGTCGGTGACTTTAGTTCTTGCGCGGATTTCATATGTCATGCACGCGGACATGAAATAAATGTTGAAACCATTAAACAATGATTCCAAGAGGCAACTGCAGTAAAAAAACAACATTAGCCCTGAAAAACAGACTAATTTTCAATTAACTGTAAAATTGCATTTTTATTTGGTTTGAAACAAATAAATAGCTAATCGGTCGAGTTGGCTAACAACTGTTGGTGACTTTGATCAATTATAACTGTAGATCCACAGTCGCGCGCCCGAAATTGTCCGAGCCAAATGAGCGCCACATTGATAAAAGTGGCCTTCTTTTTTCTCAGAACGTTGCGTGAAATTGTCAAGTTTAGCTGTCAAGTGGAGTTTTGCCGCTACCGAAATTCGACTGTAATGAAGTAAAGACTAGGTTCAAATTTATGTGTAGGTGATGATTTTATTTGTTACGCAACCAAATAAAAAAGTTCGGACATTCTTTGAAGCGGATTTTGTTCGGCAATGTGTATCTTCAGTTATAATTGATCAAAGGTTGGTGAAGTCGATTAGAGTTTGTCAAGCGAGTCGTGTCCCTTAAAAAAGGCGGCATTTTCAAAAATCTTTTATAATATATTTTATACTTGTATTTAATGTAGCTGCCTTTTTAACTACTTAGGTACTGCTACATAAATTCGAGCATCAATTATAGTTTTCAGTATTATTATTGTTGTAATATAAAAGATATTTTGAGAATGCCGCGGCAACTCCGCGGTGACGTCACTGCAAAAATAAAATGGCGACCATTAGTCACGATATTGCTGCGTCTCCAATATCGGCCGGGAAGGTGCCAAATTATCATAATTACAATTATATTGCCCCGAGGCAGCTCCGTTGTGAATTTAATTCGGTTGAGGAACTGTTTTTTTAACTCTGTGAAAACAAATTAATCTTATTGTTTAGGGATACAGCCAAATGGCAAAGGTAGTCTTAGGTAGGTAGGTACTTATGAAACCAAAAGAATGTAAATGACCGGCGTCCTTGCTAATTGTTACATATTTGCTGTGATTTGTTTTTAAAATTGTTCATCAATAAAAAAACACGTAAGATAAGATCACTCACCTTGTTTCTAATGCTAAAATAATGAAGTATACCTAGATTGGTAGCAGGTGTAGTTAGGTTTATTGTATTATCTGTGGTTATGACGATGTTCGTGTGGCCAAGAACTGCGGTTCCCTTCTAGATCAGTTCGGCAGGAGAATAGAAGACCAAAAAAGGCACTACTTTCCTGGTCAATGACTAATAATCTGACCTGGAACCAGGGCCGGCCATCAGCAAAAACCTTTCATCATTTCTAATGCGATCCCGCAGAGAAACTCCAAGCATAGCCCTCTCCACAGTGGCGTAGCGTGCCTTGGCGGGGCCCCGTATAAAAATTTGTTTGGGGGCCCTTATGAAGGGTAAAGATTTGTCACAAAAAAAAGGTTGCATAAAATTAAAAGAAATATTTATTCATCATAATTATCTATCTGTCACTTTTTCTTTTTTGACTTTCGTCATTTCTGAAATAAAAAAAATAATTGGGAAGTTTTTATTAATGTTTGCTTACGCACGTCGGGGCCCCGTGGCCCGGGGGCCCCGTATAATTGATACATTGATACGGCAGATACGGTGGTAGCTACGCCCCTGCCTCTCCATCGCCTTTGAGCTTGAGCTTTGTTTTTGCGGCTTTGAGCTTTTAAATTATGAAATCCGCGCTAGAACTAAAGTCACGGACATAGCTCGAAGAATCGCTAGACTTAAGTGGCAGTGGGCAATGCATATGCAATATAGCAAAAAAATGCTACAATGACGCCTGCACTGCCCGCATATAACGAACTACTACGTCATCTAAATCATCAGTCAGTCTTTTGGAAGGCCTGGCCATACTGCATCTTCCGAAACATGGTCGCTACTTAAGAACACATTCTTCGCTTCACTGCAATTCCAGTTTGGCAAGTCTTCGCTATACGTCGCTTACTTTCGTTCTTTTACGGATAACCCCACTTCTAATTAGATCTCACAGAAAGATTTTGTGCATAGCCTTCTCCACTAAGTACTCTTTGATTAACTCAAGTATCCCTATTCCAAATAATAATTATTTTTACTTCTTTGAATGCAGCAATAAGCCCCTGATAGAATTAAATTACTTTAGTAATTTCATACGCTACACGTTTTTGCTATAACTTTGTCGAATGGAAAGTACTTAGGTACAGCAAAATTTAAAGTTCGCATCATGCTAGATTATTTTCGGCCCAGCTCTCATTAACCAAGCTTTTATGTAACCTGCGTTAACGAATTGAATTTTGTTCCAATAAAAACTTTGATTTACATAAAATGCAGTTTCATTTACTGAATTTAAAAAAAGATTAATGTGCTTTCCGTTTGCTAGATGACGCCACTGTACGATTAAACACTTAGCGAAATTTTCCTAAAGAGAGTGGTTAGTCACTGAATAAGGTAATGTTAGGTTAAGGTATAACCTTCTAGTTTCCAACCATCCCAATAGATGTCAGTAGCAGTCCCAAAACATACAAGCTAGTACCATAAACTTGTCATAGACACGCGTCCTAATCAATAAGAGGGAGTGAGCAAAAATTAATTTTTATTAATCAATGCTATCATTTTCCTTATTTTGTAATAATGAAATATTATTTCGTATTACTTTTATCAAGTTTTAATTTTGAATCGATTTAAATCGACTGCATTATTATTGTATCTGTACACGACCATTCGTTTCATTCGCCGCTCTAAACGTTCCGTTCCATTCACCATTCGGTCGTCTGTCTGTCATTCATTATTCTACACCTGCAGTCAGAACGTCTGGTTAGGTTTTAGTATCCGACAACATTAAGTTAATTAGTGCGTTATAACTGTTTACATCGACTTAATAATTATAATCAATATTAAAAGTGAGCTGGCGTGCGACAGTTGTGTTGTTGAAAGGTGTACGTGATAAAACCGATGGCGTGACTCGACGCGGCAGTGCAGTCAGTGCAGTGCGTGTTGTGATCTTGCATTCGGACGCATTTTTTTTACCTTCCTCCGGTGCCAATACTTTCAATTTCGCGACTAGATGACACCCACATAAAGCGCAGGCTGGTTTTTTGGATAATCGATGGGAATTTAAAAGGTATTTGTTGTTTTTTTTTTGTTCTTCCGCCGAGCGGCCGCTGAACGCGTTATGCCTTGAACTGCATTACAGTTATTCTGTGACGGTTGGCGACGCTAACTTATGCTGAAAATGCGAAATTTTCAATCAGCTGTTGCTATTTAAGTTTGCCATTTTGTAACTGACGTGCGATTTTATTTTCTGTGCTATTTTTCTTCGTGTACTAGCATTTACCTGCAGCTCCTCTCGTTGGCAGTTAGTTTAATTATAAAAATTACACCGATCTTTATTAACGCTGTATGCCGAACCTCCATGCAAAATTTCATGTCTAGTTGGCGATTTTGAGAAGTATTTCACGATTACCAAGAAGGAAAATATTGTGGGCACTGCACACACCTATCATTTTTTTATGGTGTGTGAAGTTCCTAATCCGCACTGGGTCCGCGTGGGAACTACAGCCCAAACCCTCACATTCTGAGAGGTTCTAGACAGAGATGATGATTTTGTGATTTTACACACATACAACCTGATACCGTGAACATATTGGTTTTAACGCCACTATGTGTTATTCCAATAATCCAGCTATGCACATACCAAATTTCAACCAAATCCATTCGGCTGTTTTGGCCTGAAAGTGTAACAAACATACATACAAGTTTTTGTATTTAATAGCTGTTGCCTGCGACTATGTGTGGGAAGAATTCCTTCAGCGCTATCTCATGAGAACTATACAATTTACCTGGATAAAAGTTTCCTATATGTTAATCCAGGTTATACAGTCAAAACCGTTTATGGCGGCACCAATTACAATGACATATTGGATGTAACAACCAAGAAAAAAACCCAACACAATCTTATATACCAAAGTAACACTGTTTACAATGACCAACTGTGGTTAACAACCAAATTTTGCTGTCCCTTGAATGTTGTTATAAACGGTTTTGATTGTAGTTATAAACTATTTGTGTGCCAAACTTCATCAGAATTTGTCAAGCCGTTTTATTTTGAAAGAGTAACAAACATCTTCACATCCATCCATCCACACAAACTTTCATGTTTATACATTAGAGGGAAGTAGGATTTATTAAAAGATTTTTACACATTTTGTCACATTGTTAAGACAGGATTTTATCTCTGATTTAAACTGATATCTTTCCAAGTATATTAGTAAATAGACAGAACACTTATCAGGTAGTTCCAAATTCCTTAAAATTATCTATCTATACACAATCATTAATCGGTGATCAGTAACTTAAATTACCTACTACTATGTACTATGTTTAAGTTTTTTGGAAGAGAGAGGCCTCCTAACACAAGTTACGACTTAATGGGAGGTCTCACAAGTTATATTCATATAAAAATAACAACCTCTGTTAAATGCTAATAAAGTTTATTTTATTTTTTTATCAGGAACCAATTTTTCTAGATCAATATTCGGTGGCAATCACGTTTAAGTTGCAGTTACATTTACTTGAAACAAAACATTATTTTTTTTTAACTAACGATTATTTAGTAAATCACTTTTTAATTAAAATCATTGTCATCCTACACATGATTTAGTCTATGAGTCTAAAACCTCTTTGACAAGTCATTTTCTTAAACGTTTCAACGCCGCGCCTCGACAAAACGTAAACCTGTTTTGAATCTTATGTCATGGTATCCAAAATACATTTTGGAAGGGCGAATAGAAGGCAGGCGAGGCAGGGGAAGACCGAGACGGTCATTTATAGATCAAGCCAAGGAAAAAGTCAATGTCATGTCGTATCAGGAGCTGAAAACGCTGGCAGAGAACTGAAAAGAGTGGCGATTACTCCACCGACAAGAGCTAAGCTCTTAAATTAATGATAATGATGATGATGTCATTGTATCAAGATCACTTTGACACTGTACTTTGTGACTATATGTGTCTAATTTATTGAATCAGGCGTTCCTTTGCGGAGGTCCATATTAATGAACTAAAACAATTACTTTGCTCACCCGCGACCTTACAATAGTTACGTTTATGCAAGAAATGTGTGTTCATGCAGTTCCTCCACCTCCACACTGTACGAACACACACAAATCACACAAACACAACCATCACCACCACCAAGCTACACTGACGCGTTTCGAATTCAACCAGAGCTCATCTTCTTCTATCTTATCTTTTTTGTTTATCTTGGTTGAGTTCGAAACGCGTCAGTGTAGCTCGGTGGTGGTGATGGTTGTGTTTGTGTGATTTGTGTGTGTTCGTACAGTGTGGAGGTGGAGGAACTGCATGAACACACATTTCTTGCATAAACGTAACTATTGTAAGGTCGCGGGTGAGCAAAGTAATTGTTTTAGTTCACTATATGTGTCGTTGGCGTTGAAAAGGTTAAATAAACTTTGACGCAACACCTGTCTAATTTCTTGATGAAACTACTTAACTTCAACAAAATTAAATGTACGATGACCATGCATTTGGTGGCTGGAAGAAGTTTTAACAATAAGGTTTTTTTAAATATCAGAGATTTCATTGCTTTTAGACCTCTTATTTGATTCCATTTATGCTAGGGATCAAGATTTTTGAAGTCCTAATCACCAAATTAAAAATCATTGTGTGTAAAAATCTTGTGCCATGGTGTTTGTTCTTGAACTCCTCCGAAACGGCTTGATCGATTTTACTCTATACTAGCTTTTGCCCGCGACTCCGTCCGCGTGGAATTAGTAATTTGGGCAGCTTATTTTTTTTATCAATTTGCTTTTTCATCAATTATGGCTCTCCTTAGTTCCTCGATATAAAATAAATTACCCGCACCCCCCCCCGCCCCCCGCACACCCGCGTTCACATTCACCACCGTACCTACTCCCAAGTCACTACTTCTAAAAACTGTCCTATAAATTCTTAAAATAGACGTATCTTTCTTATTTATTTGTGAACCGATTCAAATGAAACAAACACTCAATGTTAATCCAAGAAAATACCAACATATCAGTGAAAACCGCATCCTTCTAGGTTAAGCCGTTTCTGAGATTAGCGCGCACAAACGCACAGACAAACAGACAATAATTCTAAAAAACATTGTTTTGGGTTCTATTGCGCTAGTAAATAGCCCTAGTGACAGTTTTTCTCAAATATATTCAATGTACAGACACCGACTTGTTACAGATTTATTATATGTATAGATTTTTCTCTATATTCGGTAGGTCTGAGAATAGGTTGTAGGCTATTTTTTATTCCCCTATTCACAGACAGAGTTGCAGGCAACAAGTATTTGATTTGATTGAGTTATCTTTTCAAAATTTATGTGCGAAATTACATATTAACTTTACCATGAACTTTAGGTGTTGGTGTAGTTCCCAATCTGTACTGGTTCGCGTGGGAACTATGGTCCATATCCTCTCATTATTAGAGAAGGCAGGGATAAAGGAATGAATATGAATGCACAATGTTTTGTACTTTATTTTAGTTGAGCTATGCAGCTTTGCCTCTGTTTTTAACCTTTAGATTAAAAATTGGGATTCTTCTATCAAAAATATACGGCAACACCTCACTCAACTGCCTTCTTTCTGCTTATTCCCTTAAATTCAAGTTTATACATCATTTAATTTAGAATTGAAAACGACAACATCATTATATTGCGGCTCGTCAACTATTTCTTACCTAGCAAATAGTACAGTACAATAGTCTGGGAGCCGCAAAATAAAATTGTTTTAATGCCACTTTATTTACGTGTCGTCAATTGTTACTCTAGTACAAATTGTTAAGAGATTACAGTTCACGAGCCGCAATTTAATGTTGTTGTGGTTTATAATTCTAAATTAAATGGAGTCTAGGGTGAATGAGCATTTACTATAAAGCGTGCTCCATCGCAGGCCTCATCTTTGCTTTCCATCAGGCGTGATTGCGGTCAAACGCAAGCCTATATTGTATAAAAAAAATATGGGATGCTCCCTCATGATGTAGGCATCACTGAAAACTCAATAAATATGGTTAAAATACAACCCCGTTGGAATGTGATGGCATGGTAAAGAGAATGGGGAACGGAATAATAGATGAATTTAGTATTATTTAGGGGCTGTTTCACCACCTTATTGTCAAACTACTGGTTACGTAACCAATGAATAAACTAAGTACTGCACAAATCTGTCGGCCAGTTTTTTTTTCAGTTTCACCACTCCGGTCCTGTGCAAACTAAGTACCACTTAACTAATCGTCGGTTTAACAAAAAGTCGGAATAGCAACGTCCCATTTCACGACCACGGGTTCCTGTTCGCATATTTTCGTTCAAAGAGTCGCTCATTATTAAAGCAAAATAAATCGTAAACTATGTAATTTTTAAACACATCTATTTTTTTGCATAAACAAATGTGTAACATTATAATTAATCCAAAAACGGTATTTATTTACGATACTTTGGTTAACAATAACAAAGAAAAATAAAATCACGTAAAACGAATCGAAAAGTGGCGCCAAGCCCTTTGACAGATAAACTTTTAATTTAATGGCGATGTACAAGTTCAGGTAGAACAAACGATTGTGCCACTGAAAAAAAGCCTGTAATTAAAAAATATTACGAAATTTTGGATTTATTTTTAAATACTAAAAGCGTACCTTTATTTTTTATTCAAATCTTGATATTTAAATTCTCGTTTGCAATTTAGCATGACTTCTTTCTTTAAAAAATAAAAAATACTTTGATTTATTTTTCTGAAACCGGCTGAAGGGCTCTCCAACCATAGCCACAAAAAAATAAACTAATTAAAAATATATGTGACGGATAATAATGCTAAATGCCATCTGATCTGATGGTCAAATTAAGAAATAGTTTGTCCGTCACTTAGCGCTAATCAAGACTGGTGAAACAGAAATTTTTATTCCATGTGACAAATAAGGTTATGATCAAGCTAATCCGAACTTTAAAAAAGTGGTGAAACAGCCCCTTAGTATAATGTATTAAAAGGAGTAGTTAGATTAGTTAGTCGACCGAAGGTAAGAAAAAGGAATGATAGAAGAAAGAAAAAGTATGTGGCATGGAAGTGCGAGAAGCATTAATGATGGAAATTATTATTATTATGTTGGTACGGGTTTCCGATCACGGGCCCATGGGGACTCGGTCATTTGAAAGGCATTCATGGGGCCGAAGCCAACATGAAGAAGCCTTTGGTACTGTGAGGATCGAGTTATGATCCTCCGCTTTATCTTACTAAGACCAACTTTTATTCTATTTTGACCCAAATCCAAAACAATGTACAAATGCATTTTTTCTAAAGCTGACATTCGATCGATCTATTCTTAATTTTATATTTTAAACTGATACCATAGAGTATCTTCGTGACCTCTATCCAATGTACGCTAACCAGTACCATATAATATAATGAGATGGGCGCAACTACGGAGGTCTATCCCCTAATACACCATGGGGATGTGCTAGCGGACAGTCCTCCACAGTTGCCAATCTATTGCCAGGTAGGAAGCGACGTGGAATTGGCTATGGGGTTGGGATGTTGCGGACAGGATTACCGGGCTATGGAGTGAGATAACGGACACCTACCATTTCAATATCTCATAAACTGAACTTGAACTTTTGGTAGGCGGTGACTCGCCATTCTTTAAATGGGCCCCTCAAACTATTGCCCGCTCGGAGCAAAGAGGCGGCAACATTGGTGTGAACGGCTAAGGATGGAGAGGTGTCCCTGGACTTTAAACTTCAAAATGCCAACTCGCCACTTACGGCCAAACACATCCATCCTTCGAGCATTTAGCTCTTGCGCTCCACTCTAGGCGGCCAACAAAGGCAAACTAGAGGCGGGGTGGGTGTGTAACTGTGTGTGAGTGTGTGTATAAGCGCATGTGTGTATGTGTACCCCTGGAGGTCTCGGGTTCGTGGTGTCGCTACGCACCAACAGCTCGCCACAAGCCGCCCTGCGATGACTGACTGCACTGGTGACACAACAACACCAGCGGGCGATGAGGTCGTCACATCCCTTCGCCATTATTATTATTATTATTATTATAACTGGAGTGGCGGTAGCAGTATTAAAAAAAAAAAAAAAAAAAACCCCGTTGGAATGATTGTTAAAAACTTTTCCTTTTATCACTACATAGTATAAAACAAAGTCGCTTCCAGCTGTCTGTCGCTATGTATGCTTAGATCTTTAAAACTATGCAACGGATTTTGATGCGGTTTTTTTTAATAGATAGAGTGATTCAAGAGGAAGGTTTATATGTATAATACATGCATAATTGCACGGGATATCACAATATCCGTCAGTTACGTTTTTGGTCAGATGCAGTTTGAGTCGTCAGTTTAGCTAATCGTCAGATCATTTACTTATTTAACAGACACGTCCAATTGCTTATTAATTTTGTGGCTTCTAAACAAATCTGGCAATAAACTGGGCGATCGTATAATCCTATGATAAGCAAATGTATCCAAAATCGTATCTGACCAATAACGTATCTGACGAATATTGTGATAATGATAACCATTGCACCCGTGCGAAGCCGGGGCGGGTCGCTATAGTAAAACAATTCAGTTGAAAATCAAGAAGAAAGTAGATATAAGTCGCAGGTTACTAACATTCCGAAGAGCCAGTTTTTGTTTATTTATACAGTTAATGATATAAAACATAATTGCTATGACAACATCGTTAATCGAGCTCGTTAACTTAATGTAATGACATATCAAATCGCAATTAACAAGTATTAGCGCCACTTGCGCTAGTAATATTATGAATGCGGAAGGCTGTATGTGCGTGCGTGCATCTATTACTCCGTCACGCCAAAACGGCCAGACGGATTTGGATAAAGTTTGGTATCAAGGTTGGACGTCTGGAATAACGCAAGACTATATTTCATGCTGGTAAGCCGGTGGATCCAGTGGCAAATCTAATACAGTCAAAACCGTTTATAACGACATTCAAGGGACAGCATTATTTGGTCGTTAAACACGGTTGGTCATAGTAACCACTGTTACTTTGGTATATAAGATCATGTTGGGTTTTTTTCTTGGTCGTTACATCCAATATGTCGTTGTAATTGGTGTCGCTATAAACGGTTTTGACTGTATATAAAAATCTCGTGTCACGGTGTTTGTTATCGAACTCCCCCGAAACGGCTTGACCAATTTTTATTAAACTTTTGTCTCTATATTCGGTAGGTCTGAGAATAGGTCGTAGGCTATTTTTATACCCCTATTCTTCGCGGACGGGGTCGCGGGCCACAGCTAGTCTAATCTTCTATATAAATAAAATTAATCACCGAAATCTTTGTAAGCGCATAACTTCTGATCGACTGCACCAAATTGGATAATTCTTTTTCTGTTGCGTTTGTTACTCTCAGGAGAAGGTTTGTATGAAAGAAATTTTAGAAAAAATACAACGGGGGCGAAGCCGCGGTCATCAGCTAGTCTAATATATAAAAATTACGTGTCACGGTGTTTGTTATCGAACTCCTCCGGAACGGCTTAACCGATTTTTATGAAACTGTTTCTATGTGTTTTTGTAGGTCTGGGTCGTAGGCTAATTTTTCGCGAGTCGCGGGCATAAGCTAGTTAGCCTTTGATCAATTATAACTGAAGATACACATTGCCGAACAAAATCCCCTTCAAAGAATGTCCGAACTTTTTTATTTGTTTGCATAACAATTAAAATCATCACCTACACAGAAATTTGAACCTAGTCTTTACTTCATTACAGTCGAATTTCGGTTGACACTTGACAGCTAAACTTGACAATTTCACGCAACGTACTGAGAAAAAGAAAGCCACTTTTATCAAAGTGGCGCTCATTTGGCTCGGACATTTTCAGGCGCGCGACTGTGGATCTACAGTTATAATTGATCAAAGTAGTTAGCATATAAAACAACATATGGGCGGCAGGAGGATAAGTTTCCGTATATTTTATGTTTATGGCATTTGTTTTTATTTGCATTTTAACGCTTTTCTCGTTTGCTTGCTGCAGCCGCTTAGCGTCGGGGCCTCAAGATGATGGTGGAGACAATTCTAGAGTCCTCACAGGACTTTGGTAAGTGCCACACGCTATCCACACACCTATACACCTCGGACCAAGTATAAAGTTGTAGCGACCGCTATAGCTTAACCGTTAAAAATGTTAAAAGACTCATTTAAACGGTTTAGCTATTAAACGCCGTGGGAACAATAGCAAAAGTAAAGCAGCACTCCTTGACGTCGATAACATACCTACAATCAATAGTCGGCTTTAGGATAACAAACCTTTTCGCTCTGTGACTGTTAAGGCCCTATCGAGCTTTTGGCGCATTTATTGCATACATTTAATCTCGCGCTGTATCATTAGTTCATTACTAGCAAAGCTTTAGCCCTGAAATTCATGTATAAGATACTTGAGGATTCATTCTAGTGACCGGTGTTTATCGAAACACGATTACTTTAGTTCGCTCGATAGAAAAAAAAACCAAAGTCGTCTCTAAAAAAAAACTTTTTAACAAAAAATTAAACCGCCGAAAAAACTGAAAAGCAAAAAATAATACCTTTTTTGTTTGACCTTAATCTAGGTACCAGTTTGAAGTCGGTGCCTCAGCACGAGCCAGGAGGAGTGGACCTATAATCGTCTACCTGATTGGCTTCTATCACTCCTCCTTGCTCGTGCTGAGGCACCGACTTCAAACTGGTACCTAGATTAATCTAGGCTTTAAGGTCAAACAAAAAAGGTATTATTTTTTGCTTTTCAGTTATTTATGCGGTTTAATTTTTTGTTAAAAAGTTTTTATTTTATACTTTTTTTCCATCCTATCTATCCAATACAAAAGTATTATGAAAAGAAAATCAGACTACTCTGTAAAAAGTTAGTCAATCATCCCCTGTTTTCCTACCCTTAGGGTAGGAATATTGTTTCCAAATTTAAATGGGACCACCCTCGGGGTATACGCTTTCCAATAAAAAAAGGATCATCAAAATCGGACTACTCTGTAAAAAGTTATGCGTGATCATACATAAAAAAAAAATATATACACGTCGAATTGAGAACCCCCTCCTTTTGTTTTCGTCGGTTCAAAATAAAATAAATCCTTAGTACGACGTAAATACTGCACGCCAAATATGGCTGTATGAATGTTAATAATAATTTTTAAAATGTGTTTTTGTTTGAGTAATACGATAAGAATACCTAAATACACGCGCAGTCTAACCATCCTATCTTGAGCCGTCGTGCTTCCCCTTGTCCGATAGTCAGTAGCGTTAGTTCTCCATCGGCCATCGGATATGAAACTCGTGTCTTTTGCGCTTACGCATCGCTTTGATTCTAGTCGCTCTCACGCACACATACACGATTGCACAGAATACTTAAAATCGATTATTGCCAAAATCTCGGTAGGGCCTTAAGATGCCAAAGCAATCTCCGTAGCCAAAATTATCATATCGAAGTGGCAGGAGAAATGTAACGCAAAAAGCTATAGTAGATTGTTCAACAAGGGAGGAAAATAACCAATATCACACGAGGTTACTTGGCACCCGAGCACAGCGAGGGTGCCAATATTCCGAGGGTGATATTGGTGTTTTTCCCGAGTTAAACACTCTGCTTTTCATTTCGACTACAAGAAAAGTAAGAAAATATAAGTATAAATAAATACAAATATCTAAACTGGTCAATATGATCGTTGTAAAATATTTCAATGGAGTTTATTGTTAAAGAATAATTAATTTAACAAAATTTAGAATGTTCAATATAATAATCAATGAAAACAGTAGATAAACTAGGTATTTTAGTAAATTTATTTATAAAATATGTAAGTAACCAATTTGAACCAAGGAGTTAAGCTGTATAGAGATAGGCTGTGTGGACAATAACATTGTCGTTTACCGTGTTTTTTTCATAACATTTTCTAACTTTTCTGGTTTAAGTCACTAAATAAGAAACTAATGTAAATTAATAATTTAATTTAATAATATTTCACTGGCATTATAAAATTTGTAATAAGTATGAATAATTAAGAAAAAAAAACTGAATACTTAATTATATGCCGTAATGCTTGGCTGAATGCGTATGTGTTCCATTGTCAGCCAATGCCTTTATTTTTTTTAATTCATATCTACCCTAGGGAAGAAAATAATAGTTATCCTCCCGTATGTCAGATTCAGATATGATTTGGATCACTTTCCGAGTATGAGAAATGAAAAATCATTGTCAAGAAGACATTCATATCTAACTGCTATAAAATTGATGGTTTTGTCATGGACAGGGATGTTTGGAAATAATTCCAACCCGCATTTTTTATCCCTAGCTTCAAATAGCGTATCACCACGAAGACAAATTTCTACAGATCTGTTTCGGTGCCTCAGCACGAGCCAGCAGGATTGGACCTAGTCATCTACCTTACCTACATACTGTCTATTAGGCCTCCATCACTCCTGCTGGCTCGTGCTGAGGCACCGACTTCACACAGACTAGTAGAGTTTGACTGATTAGATCAATTTACCAAGTAGCAAAATTTCCATTTGCATTTTTTCCCAAATGCATTTTTTCTCACTATGGTTTTTGACTGAAGCTTATTTTCACAATCGCGTTTTTTCCCAACTATAATCGACACGGAGGCAAGCAAAAATAAACGGTCGGTTACAGAAATGACGATAACTACAAAACCCGCTGTGATAGCTTCTTCGAGTAAAACGAGTTTAGTAAAGAGTTTTATTCTTAACAAGAAAAAGTTCAATTGAGAACAAAACTCTTTACTAAACTCATTTTACTCGAAGAACAAAAAGCACGCATCGCACGCATCGTCATTTTTGTAACCGACCCTTTATTTTTTCTCGTCAGTGTAGTTAGATTTAGGTTATGTTGAGTTTGCAATTGCATCCGCCCGAAGAACAAAAAGCACGCATCGCACGCATGGTCATTTTTGTAACCGACCCTTTATTTTTTCTCGTCAGTGTAGTTAGATTTAGGTTATGTTGAGTTTGCAATTGCATCCGCCCGAAGAACAAAAAGCACGCATCGCACGCATCGTCATTTTTGTAACCGACCCTTTATTTTTTCTCGGCAGTGTAGTTAGATTTAGGTTATGTTGAGTTTGCAATTGCATCCGCCCGAAGAACAAAAAGCAGACATAAGAAGGAGCTCCGAGTGAGCGGAGCTCCGTGGACACTTCCTGTGTCAATTCAAATTGGGAAAAACGCTACTGTGAAAATAAGCTTCAGTAAAAAAAACTGTAGTAAACAAAAAACTGTAGGAAATAACGATTTTAGTAAAATTATCGAACCAGTCTAGAATTTTCGTGGTATTTTTAGGAGTTGGTCCAATTTTTATTTTGTATTTTTATTATTTTTCGCTTTTTAGCTCAACAAATTTATGCTACAATAGCGTAATGTCAACTGCTCGTCATTTTTTTACAAAATGTTTCCCAATTCAGAGATGTTTCTTGTTGAGAAGTCCTGGTGCTTCACCATCAGTTTCACTCCATATCAATTGAGACGAGCATTAATTGCTTAGCAAATGTGTTAAAGTAATCAAATCGCAACCTGTGAAACGGTTACTTGGTATTGAATTGAGTAGTTTCGGTATCCAACTTGGTACTCTTCCTCAACAGTTCTTCACCAAATGATGATTTCCGAAAGCAAATGCATACCCAAATCACTGTGTCCATACAATATTTGAAGAAATCCCTCGATTTCCTCTGGGTTTACTCGTTTGATTCCGACTTTGGTGACAATGGGACCTAATTAAAAGTATTCCCTGTCCAAGCAAAAGAAAAAAAACAAGTCGGTTTGTCAATGACGAGGTTTTTAAGTGGTAATAAAAAAAACTACAGAATTTATAACCAGGCCATTTTCAAATTTGGCATAGGTAAACTTGTCTCAACCAAAAAAAAGTGGTTTCCGTTTACAGTGTCTATTTTCTGCTGTTATTTCAGTGAAATGATTCATGATTTCCAATCAGCTATGTATCGCAGATAGTTATTAATCAGCGGAATTGAAAAAATATGCTTAGTATTTATGTAACATTTGTAACAATAATAATGAATGGTAACATTGTGGTAGCTCCATATACGTTCGACAATAAAGTTTGAGTAGTGCGTCCCAATAGCCAGCCAAATATTCGCAGTCCGCTAATTGTGGAGCCTTTCTTTTCGCAACGCGGCGACTGTCGTTAACACGTTTCACTTGATGCCTTGAATGCGACAACTGAGCAAATGTTGATTGTTGACATGAACATGAAAGACTTGTCCAATAACCAGCGAATAGCAAGCCGTAGTAGCAAATAAGTCGAGATAGCCGAGTGGTTTGTCTTGCCTTTCGAGCTCGCCCCTCTGAGTTTTCCAGAATCTACGTGCGAGATTACGTGTGTGTAAAGTTCCCGAACTGCGGCCCAAGTGCTCTCATTCAGAGAGGAGGCCTTTGCCCTCCTAGTGGTTTTATCTATAGCCTTATAAGCGGAGGGACGTAGGTTGGAGCCCGAGCTCGCCCCTCGTGAGTTACAGAATTTATGTGCGAAATTACGTGTTAGAAGTTCCCAATCCGCGTGAGAACTACGGCCCTGGTCCTCTCATTTAGAGTGGAGGCCTGTGCTCTGCAGTGGGACGTGTACAGGCTGGGATGATGATGTTGATGATGTGTATCAGCCCCGGGGATCGAACTCAGGACCTCAGAGTGGAGGCCTGTGCCCTGTAGTGGATCGACAATAGCCGGAGATAACTGTCTGTAGAGTTTTAAAATCATTATACTTCCTTTTGGTTTTGCCGTAGTCGTGTAATAAGACTCAGGCTCTCGAACCCACGACCCTCTGCTTGAGAGACCATAGGTTTAAAGCACTTGGCTACCACGGCTGGACTAATCCACAGGATGCTTGCTTTGATCAATTATAACTGTAGATACACATTGCCGAACAAAATCCCCTTCAAAGAATGTCCGAACTTTTTTATTTGGTTGCGTAACAAATAAAATCATCACCTACACAGAAATTTGAACCTAGTCTTTACTTCATTACAGTCGAATTTCGGTAGCGGCAAAACTCCACTTGACAGCTAAACTTGACAATTTCACGCAACGTTCTGAGAAAAAAGAAGGCCACTTTTATCAAAGTGGCGCTCATTTGGCTCGGACATTTTCGGGCGTGCGACTGTGGATCTACAGTTATAATTGATCAAAGGATGCTTGCCATTATTTGTTCTCACAGCAACATGTGTCTAATTTAAAGCTGCAATGCACAGTTGACAGATTTCTAACTGTCAATATTGTCGATTTGTTGAACGCAAACAAGCTACAGTGTTTTGTGTTTAACAGTTTAGCACCTCGCTGTTTGAGGATGTGTACAGACCCCGTTCATTCCGGTTGCGATGTGACTGCAAACTATTCACTCTTTTCTTATAATTTATCCGATGCAAACTTAACATAACCTGAACCTACCTATGCCACTAAGCTGTGTCGATTGAAGTTGGGAAAAAAACGCTATTGTGAAAATAAGCTTCAGTAAAAAACCATAGTGAGAAAAGAAGCATTTTGGGAAATACACGAATGGAAATATTGCTACTTGAAAATTTTGGTAAATTGATCTAACCAGTCGATGTTACGACTACATTAATTCAAGCATAACAATTTATGCTTTTATATGACTGTATCGTATGTACCATCGGCCAAAAACATGTCTACCACCCTATGGTTGAAGTTCTTTTGCACGTCATAATAGGTCGATTTTCCCTTGCAATAATATGATGACAGTCTTTGATCAATTATAACTGTAGATCCACAGTCGCGCGCCCGAAAATGTCCGAGCCAAATGAGCGCCACTTTGATAAAAGTGGCCTTCTTTTTTCTCAGTATGTTGCGTGAAATTGTCAAGTTTAGCTGTCAAGTGTCAACCGAAATTCGACTGTAATGAAGTAAAGACTAGGTTCAAATTTCTGTGTAGGTGATGATTTTAATTGTTATGCAAACAAATAAAAAAGTTCCGACATTCTTTGAAGGGGATTTTATAAGTTATAATTGATCAAAGATGACAGTGACTAAAGACTTCACTCAGTTAGAAAAGTCAACCTTAACGATATTTAGATCTCACAGAAACTTTTGTCAAAACTGGTAGTGGTAGACCACTTTCTTGGCCGACCGTACGTAATAAAAAAGAAAAACTTAAAATTGAACTGACTCCAAAAAAACCTTGGATATAATTTTCTATTGATTTGTTTGAAGACCGTTTCTCAGCACGAGTGGTAAAAGCCCAATAGATAGTAGGTATGTAGAGAAGATAGATGACCAGCTCCATTCCTGCTGGCTCGTAATGTCAACTGCTCGTCAATTTTTTTACAAAATATTACATTCCGATTCAAACACTTTAATTGTTGAAGAGTCCTTCTGGTGCTTCATTATCTGCCTAGGTTGGACGACAGTGGGATCTAATTGACAATATTGCCTGTCCTCCTGAAACTACTCAATAAAAAGTATTTAAGTTAGTAAGGTTGCGATTAGTTTGTTTTAACACAGTTGCTAAGCAATTTATGCTCGTCGATTGTTCCGAGGCTAACGTCCCGCATGTTGGTGACCCAGGCATGTCCAACGGGGTGCTGCCACAATGGAAGCGCGAGTTGCTGCAGCGGCGCGCGGCGCGCTCGCGGCCGGCGCCCGCCGCGCCACCCGCGCCGCCCGCGCCCCTCGCCCCGCCCGCGCCCGCGCCCGAGGAAGACGAGGAGCTGCGCTACGGCCCAGGCATCGTCAAGCGGCTCAAGTCCCGATACCTTAGCCTCGCGTTGCGCGACGCCCCGCGCCGGCGGCCTTCGGTGTTGCGCCGGGCGGCTTCCCTCGAGCATTTGCTGGACGAGCGGCCGCCGCCGGCCCCGCGTCCGCAACGCCCGCGACCCGCGTCGCTCGCGCCTGCTTGCACCGCCGGGCTACCACCGAGACGCGACTCGGTCAAGCGCGCGCGTTCCGTCGACGCGCTCAGCCGGCTCGAATCCCGTGAGGAGCCGCCGCCCTCGCCGCCGCCGCCGCCGCCTACGCCGCCCGCCGCGCCGCCGCTCCCGCCGCGTCCGCCGACCGTCCGCGCCGCTCGCCCCCCGCGCCGTCCGGCACCCCTGCTCCGCGACACGGAAAGACCGCCGCCGGACGTCGTCAAATCGACCCTGCGCAAGTTCGAATCCGCGCCGACCCGCCGCACCGCTCCCGCCGCGAGGGTCTCCGCTGTCCTGCGAGGTTTAGAGTCTGGCCAGCGGAGCTCGACTCCGGAGCCCCGCGACCGCACCCCTAGTCCTCCCGCCGCGGACATATCCGCCATCGACGAACCCGAAAACTCATCCTTTTCAGAAGTCAAAACTGTTTCTCGTGCCGCGCTGGAAGGGATCGCACTCGCGGGCTCCACGGTGCGGTATTCTTTTGAGGCGCCGAAACGCGGGTCGCATCTACCCCTAGTGTCGGCGTCGAACCCAGTGCTGCTCGGACGCGCGCGTCTGTCGGCGTCGCCGCGCCGCGTCGGCGTGATCAGACCCATGCCGGCTCCAGCGCTGGAGCGCTCAGTATCCACTCCCGCTCCTCTTCCAGAAGATATCGTCGAGAAAATACCTGACGTCACTCCGCGCATAGTCACTCCGCCGCCGTCGCCTATCGAGAGTCCTCCTGAGCTTTCGCCCCGTGAGAAGAAAGAGCCGCCCTCGGCTGTGGTGGAGCCCATACCGCGTTCACCTCCCGAAGAGCCGAAAGAGCGGAGCGTGACGCCTCCAAGAGTTCTAACACCAGAGCCTATCGTGGAACCTAAAGAGAAAGAACTTAACGGCCACGCGGAAGACCGTCCGATCAAAACTCTGAAAACTTGGAAGTCTTTGGATACCGAGGTGAAGAAGGACGTGAAGGAGAAAGAAAATGGTGAAGTGAAGTCGTGGGTGCGCGGAGGGAGTCCGGGCGCGGCGCGGCGGGCGCGCGGCCCCCCGCCCGCGGCCACGTCCGTCGTGTTCAACTTCTCCGCGCGCAAGGATGTGCCGGACTACATCGAGAACGACGGGATCATACTCCGGAACAAGCGGGATAAGATCAAGGTCAGTGCCTAGATTAGCTCTGTCTTTCAAACTGTTCAACTGTTTGTTTTTAGCCTTTGATCAATTATAACTGAAGATACACATTGCCGAACAAAATCCCCTTCAAAGAATGTCCGAACTTTTTTATTTGTTTGCTTAACAATTAAAATCATCACCTACACAGAAATTTGAACCTAGTCTTTACTTCATTACAGTCGAATTTCGGTTGACACTTGACAGCTAAACTTGACAATTTCACGCAACGTACTGAGAAAAAAGAAGGCCACTTATTAAAGTGGCGCTCATTTGGCTCGGACATTTTCGGGCGCGCGACTGTGGATCTACAGTTATAATTGATCAAAGTTTTTAGCACTTTTAGCTGACTCGGGTCAGGGGGGGTTTCACTCCGAAGATTAGGTATATTCGGCCGGCGCTCCTCCCGGGGAGGAGTATGGCAGTAGGTTGTCGTTCGACCTTCAGTTCGCACGCTAGCCGCGTCGCGCGTAATTAAACATCTTTTTTTCTGTGATTTTTGCAATTAACAATGACTTCTAAAAGATCTTATAAATAACTTACTTACTTACTAAAGGTCGCTTACTGAATTAAAACACACTTCTCTTTCTTGATTGTTATACCTACCAAATATCGGCGAGTGGGAACCCTGTGCCCTTGGTTTCGGATCAGCGGTGCCCAGCGGAATATGAACGCTCGTATCACACGATAAGTTTCAATTTCGCGTGCAAGCAGTAAGAGTAGCCAAGTTTTTATACCTAAAGTTGACTTTTGTTCGAGAGTGATCCTTCTGTACGTTACTACTTATTCTGTGCTCGGATCACCCTAAATCTATCGACACAGAATCGGCTTCAGCCTTATGTCAACGCAATGAGAGCGAAAAAGACATCGATCGTCTCGGCTACGCGGGGCGAATGGGACCGAGCTGATCGACGTCTTTTTCGCTCTTATTGCGTTGACATAAAGATTTTTAGGTTTTTGCTCGGAGTTTCTCTAAAAGATCGAATTTGTAACGAAGTGATCCGACGGAGAACCAAAGTTATCGACATAGTCCACCGCATTAGCACGCTGAAGTGGCAATGGGCCGGCCATATAACCCGAAGAGCCGATAACCGTTGGGGTAGACGAGTTCTTGAGTGGAGACCACGGATCGGCAAACGTAGCGAAGGACGTCCTCAGACTCTGTGGAGCGATGATCTTCGGGCAGCTGGCAAGAGCTGGATGAGAGTGGCCGAGGATCGTGATCAGTGGCGTGCCATGGGAGAGGCCTATGTCCAGCAGTGGACAAACATCGGCTGATGATGAAAGGTTTTTCCCATCGGCTGAAGCCAGATTTGGAGAGACCCTAAGGGTACGCCTATGAGCGTTTGACACTGGGATCATCACCATCTCGGGATAGACGCAACAATATTTTTGACAGCATCAAACGGCTTACTATTTTGAAGTGTCTCAAAGCGGTTCTTCGTGATTTTGTTCTACGCAAAGCTCAAAATTGCATCGAAAATGGCTGCCTCGCGAGGCAGCTCGCTCAGTGGACACCCGGCTATTGCGGTTCGGCAATGTACCTAGTATACGTATTAGGTACGTCACCTTCATGGGCTAAATTCAGGAGGGTATGTATTACAATACCGAATTACGAAAGACCGAATGTATTATAACATCGAATGGGTCAAAAGACCGACACGATTTTTTTCTGAAACCGTAAACTTCTCAGAATTTATTAAAACGGCATCATAGAGAACCCATTAGGTTAGGTTAGGTTTGTTTTATAACAAACTTAAAAAGTTAACGGTTTCAGAAAAAAATCGTGTCGGTCTTTTGACCCATTCGATGTGTTAATACATTCGGTCTTTCGTACTTCGGTATTGTAATACATACACATTCAGGAACGGCCTAACACGGTTTGCAGGCGGTAATTTAATCGTTTGGGAGAGGATAGAAAAGGGTTGAGCTTGGGATGAGCCTTATTTTCCTGTTAATTCGCTTGGTAAATAATTAAATAAACAAATAAATAAGGCTCATCCCAAACTCAGCCCAAATCTCTCGCAAACCAGTGATTTTTGGCGTTCCTGAATAGCAGTTCAAACTAAACCCAACCCAAATCGAATTGGGGATGTCTAAAAAAAAATACCCATGGTTTTTATATTTTTTTTGTATAGAAAAGTCAATTATAAGAAACTAATTTCAATATTTTGTCATTTAGTTCTCTACTTTTTTCAAAATTAATTATTGAAACTATTTTAGTTGATGACGTCAGATTATAATTGAGGGCTCCCACAATGCCAAATTTCTAAATCTATCTAAATGCGTACGATAAGGCAACCCCTTTAATTATTTTTTGCGTAGTGGTACACTATACACTGTGTCACTTTACTGGCACTGTCAAAGTGCTAGATGTCAGACAGCGGGTCCAAATCAAACTCCGTAGTATAATCCACGCGTAAATTGTGAAGAATTCTAACCACACAGAATAAAGTACGACTTGAACCGGTCACGCAATTTACACCAATGTCAAATGAATTATAAATTAATTACATAATATTAAAATAATAACATTAAAATTAAATAACTACAGAAAACGAGTTAAAAAGCATTTATCTCGAAATGGTTTTCGATTTACTATACATTGCAAAAAAATAGACATCCCCAATTACCAGTACCAAACCCGTGTAGGCCCGTTCCAGAATTAAGCCCCAGGTCGTCACTTCGTCTTGTTAAAGGCCTACCTAAACAGCGTCTTCCGGTCCACAAGAAACTAAACTAGTTAGTTGGCTTAAAACTAAACTGCCGAAGTTAATCGATTCACACCGGCTCACGTAACTAAGCCGCTTTCCTTCACCGTGAAATTTGAATAAATCAATATTTATATAAACGGTTTTATGTAATTACTAAAAGTATCTCTGAAACCGTTATCTGTTGTGTGTGACATAAGTAATAGACGATTCAAGTTTTGACCTGACAGTGGTCAAATGCTCCAAAATAACCAAAGGTCGGGAGTCAGAGGGTGTCCAAGAGGTGTGCGCCGATGGCGGCGGCGCGTAATCGGCGTAAATAAATAAATAAAATAAATAAATATCACGGGACAATTCACACCAAAGTAAGCTAAGCAAGGCTTGTGTTATGGGTACTAGGCAACGGATAAACATACTTATATAGATAGATACATACTTAAATACATATTTCTCAAAAATATCCGTAAAAGTTGACATTATTCTTTAC
The DNA here is from genome assembly GCA_947563465.1 of Archips xylosteana. Taxonomy (NCBI): domain Eukaryota; kingdom Metazoa; phylum Arthropoda; class Insecta; order Lepidoptera; family Tortricidae; genus Archips; species Archips xylosteana. The sequence goes on from OX387343.1 coordinate 501,113, forward strand.
ATATCAGAGCGTGAAGTGCATAGTTTATGGTCAGTAAAAAAATTAAAAAGTTAAAAACATTGCAGCCTCGATAAACTTGACAACAATGTCGCATACAAATTCCATTATTGTCAAGTCTCAAACTTTTTAAAAATTTAAAACGGCCATGGTAATAAGTTGGCACTATTCGTATACAGCAAGCTCGTCCGTTTAATACTCTTACTCAGCCAGCAATTGCCTACTTCCAGGCCACGACAATAATGTACTATTAAACACCCGAGACCCGAAAACAAATATTCGTATTTTTCATACAAATATCTGCCCCGGGGTAAATATTCAGCGTTTTTACGGCGGGTCTTTTTGTCATTGTCATTACCATTTGAGCAGAAATTATTAAAATGGATGATGCTTGGGGTTAACTTTTTATGAAAACTTAAGTACCGATGCTGAATCAAGTTTGATGAAATTTCGCGCGATTCGTATAGTCGACCAAGAAATTCCTTTTCCACCCTAAGGTTCAATGTCAGTTGTACAGCCTAAAACATCAAAGGCTAATTTCACTTACAAGTCAACGTGACAATCACCCTTATTGTTTTTACTTTGACGTAGGAACTGTCATAAAAAATGGTAAAGCACTTACTTGGTCGACTATACTTCGGTTGTGGTAATAATCGGCGAATGGTAATGCTAATGACGTTTAACCGCGCGGTCAATACGCTCGAATATTCACCCCCCGACACGGGAGGCGAACCCGGGACCTCAAGCTTCGTAGTCAAGTTCTCTAACCACTAGGCCATCTGGTCGTCTAAATAAAAATATAATAAAAATATATATAGACAGTTTAAATAAAATAAAACAAAATTAATTATTAATGAAAATAACTGTTTACTTTCAGTTGACTTGTAAAATTGTTATAAAACTAACTACAGATATCTGGTGACTAAGCAGCGGTTTGGCCGAACCTTAAAGTTGTATATGTATTGCGCCGATTTCACGCCGCGCCGTTGCAATGGCCGCCGGCGGCGGCGTGCGCCACGCCGATCGGCGCACACGTCTAGTGTCTAGGGTTGCAACGATATATCGGAAAACCGATAACATCGGAGGTAAAATATCGATATTTTTATCGATATTTGCACTATAACGATACGATAATATCGATATCATATCCTAAGAAAAAAAAAACGATAATTCACGACCTTAGATATGGCTGTATGGGCTTTGAACATTAGCCTTTTCTTATAATATTATTATTATTATAACTTGTAGTTTTCATTCGATGAAAAGTATGTAAAAAACTGCTGATATATAATAATAATATAGCACTTATTCAGTGAACTGCATATTTTTTATTTAAATTTAAATAAATTCGATATTATCGATATTATCGACCAAAATCATCGATATTATCAACTATCGATAATTTCATTACCTCGATATAATTATCGATATTTTTATCGATATTACAACAACCTTGCATCCTTACTAGTGTCCAACGCGCGGGCGCTCGCGATCCCATTAGCCTTAATCACTAACCTCATACTATACTGAAGGACTTAGAGGCCGGAATTCTCGTGGCACTTTTGAGACTGTCATAGGGAGGGACATCTCATTTATCGATTTCCGATGCACAGTCGAAGGCATAAATGTCTATAAGGTAAATCCCTGTGCTCGTGCTCGACATATGACCCAATACATGGCACCTTCAATCTTATGTCATAGTTAATCCTATAGAGTTGTATACATAGATATGTTTGACGCCTTGGGAACGTATACAGGGTGCTAACAAATTAATTAGGTACTTACCAATACTTCTATGGCTTAATCTATTCGTCAAAACAAGTCACTTTTATTCTAACTTTTTAAAATTTGAAAAAAATAACTCTATTTTCCATTACTAGGTAAAGCTGTAAAGCAGTAATCCGTTTGGATGGATGTGTATAAAAAGTTTGCGTTTTTTTTTATTTTGAAAAGTTGTATGAGTGTAAGTGACTTGTTTTGATGAGAGTTACGCCCTGGAAACATTGGTATTACTTACCTAATTAATTAGCATCTAATCTATCTATCTATTTATACATACAGGGTTATTTGTAATTCACTAGCATCCTTTTAACCCTAAACTCCTACCACTTAAACAAACCTTTTTTGTTTTACGACTTTTGTCATAACTTCATATTTTTGGTGTAATAACGTTTTGAAAATTTGAGATTACCTGTATTTTTACGATACTCTGTGCCGTGTATGGAAAAAAATGTACTCCATTTTAAAAAGTCGTATAACAAAAAACATTTGTTTAAGTGGTAGGAGTTTAGGGTTAAAAGGATGCTAGTGAATTACAAATAACCCTGTATAATAAATCTGTAACAAGTCGGTGTCTGTACATTGAAGATATTTGAGAAAAACTGTCACTAGGGCTATTTATTAGCGCAATAGAACCCAAAACAATGATTTTTAGAATTATTGTCTGTTTGTCTGTGCGTTTGTGCGCGCTAATCTCAGAAACGGCTTAACCTAGAAGGATGCGGTTTTCACTGATATGTTGGTATTTTCTTGGATTAACATTTAGTGTTTGTTTCATTTGAATCGGTTCACAAATAAGAAAGATACGTCTATTTTAAGAATTTATTGAACATGGATAGTACACAGAAAAAAAATCCAACATAAAATGAGCTGACAACAATATAGTAAACTATACTAAATAGGGTTCATCTTAAGTTGGACATGCACACAGGCGTGGCAGGGCCTATATAACACCAATAGGAGCGGAGCGGAAGAATGTTTCAAAATCGAGGGTTTTTTTGAAGTAAAACTTCTATAGGAACGCTTGGCTTGGGAGTACGGTGGTGAATGTGAACGCGAGTGTGGTGGGGGGGGGGGGGGGTTGGGAGAGGGGGGTGCGGGGGGGGGGGGGTAGCCATAATTGATGAAAAAGCAAATTGGATAAAAAAAAATTATATCGATAAATCAGTATTCTGCAATACAATATTTAAAGTAGGTATGACAGAAGGCATTGTTATCGCATTTTTTTTTCTTATTTATGATATTAATAGTATAAGTATGTTAGTATATCCGTTAGTTGTGCGTCGTGATACGGTAGCGGTACTGCAAATCTTTCCGCTCTGTGACAACTTAGTTATTAGGAAATACTGTCTAATAGGGGCAGTGTCACGTTTTTTTACCGCTACGTTATGCATACATATATATAGACGACCAGATGGCCTAGTGGTTAGAGAACCTGACTATGAAGCTTGAGGTCCCGGGTTCGATTTCCGTGTCGCGGCAGATATGTGTATGAAAAATATGACTGTTTATCTCGGGTCTTGGGTGTTTAATACTGTATTTAAGTATGTTGTATTTATCTATATTTTGGCCCTGGCCCTGGAGGCCAGTTCTTGCGTTACATGCTTACAAGGATGTCCTAAAGCGTCACCTCACCGCATGTAATATCCCATGTGAGAGTTGGGAAGATCTCGCGAAACAGAGACCAGAATGGCGCAGCTCTGTGAATAAGGCTGTTACAGGTTTTGAAACGCATCGCTTAGAGCAACTGGATGCCAAACGCCTTATTAACCTTTTCAACGCCAACGACACATATATGTGTCACAAAGTACAGTGTCAAAGTGATCTTGACACAATGACATAAGATTCAAAGCAGGTTTACGTTTTGTCGAGCCGTGGCGTTGAAAGGGTTAAAAAGATCCGTCCGAGATCTACCTACACTTACACATACAATGATGTGGTCAACTACATTGCGCACTTTGTAATAGAACTTTCAAAACAAAGTTTGGCTTTGCCAGCCATATTCGGGCACACAAGTAACAAATGAGCTTAAAGGTTCGCCTTGGTCGGACACAACATGGAGGACATCATCATCTATATTAGTATGTTTATCCTTTGCCTAATTACCATAACACAAGCATTACCTAGTTTACTTTGGGACTAGGTCAATTGGTGTGAATTGCCTCTAGTTGCAATAGTTCGGTTCATTTGTCCGGGACCGAACTGCTGCTACACTTTTTGTCTCAGTGGTTCGGTTAAGACGTCAAACTAAACTGTTGGGAAGACTTTAGTTGCAGTAGTTCTGTTGACTGTCCGGGATCGAACTACTGCCACAATTTTAGTCTCATTAGCTCGGTTATGATGTCAAACCGAACTACTGAGAATTGAAACGACTCAAAAGGACGTTTAAGGATTAGATTGTACAACAAGAGCATAAAACGAGTCATTTTACCCGAGACGTTTCGATGACATTGAAGTTGGATTTAATACTAGAGTTTTAGGTACACTCTTCTTTTCACTTCGATTGCAAGGATATGAAATAGAAACATTGCAAATAAAATTAACTAGCTCTTATTTTTCATGGATTGTGTATTTAGCTATATTTTTAATCGCGCTTTTGAGTCGTTTCAATTTTCAGTAGTTCGGTTTGACGTCACAACCGAACTAATGAGACTAAAAGTGTGGCAGTAGTTTGGTCCCGGACAATCAACCGAACTACTGCAACTAAAGGTTTCTCAACAGTTCGGTTTGACGTCTTAACCGAACTACTGAGACAAAAAGTGTTGTAGCAGTTCGGTCCCGGACAAATCAACCGAACTACTGCAACTAGAGGTTTTTTTCAAAGACCGATGTGTTTTTTGTGTGTTACATACACCCACAAAAGACTGCAAATTTCCGACATTTGCCGAGTCTTTTTTCAAAGACCGTGTGCAATCTTGATGGCCGGGTACTGTATGTGAAGTTCCCAATCCGCACTGGGCCCGCGTGGGAACTACGGCCCAACCCCTTTCATTCTGAGAGGAGGCCTGTGCTCTACAGTGACGCATGTAGGCTGGGATGATGATGAAATTAGCAATATACATAAGTGCAGTAATTAGAATGGTGTTGTTAACGATGGATGCCCACAATGGACCCAGAAGCGTATCGCCCGCGACCAACTCGGCCGCTCTCCGCAGCGAAGCGACATTGGATAACGCGGGTTACGCGAGCACTCAACATACCTGAGGTGTGCAACTTGTGCAAGTCTGCCCGGGCAATCTGGCGCATCGACTCGACAGTACACATTTTTAACTATACTCCATTTAATTTATAATTATAAACCACAACAACATTATATTGCGGCTCGTGAACTGTAATCTCTTTACAATTTGTACTAGAGTAACAATTGACGACGCGCAAATAAAGTGACATTAAAACAATTTTATTTTGCGGCTCCCAGAATATTGTTCTGTACTATTTGCTAGGTAAGAAATAGTTGACGAGCCGCTATATAATGATGTTGTGGTTTTCAATTCTAAATTAAATGAAGTAGGTATAGTGGGTGAATATTCGTGCGTTTTGACTGTTCGGTTAAATCTCATTAACAGAGACTGGCAGGGTAATTGTGTAGACTGTTTCCTTGTAGCAAGATTTCCGTTCGCCGATTTTCCTAAATGCTTTTTTCTCACCATAGTCTTTTGCTTTGAGCTTAAAACAACTAAATTTCATAATACCTTATTCACTTATACCCCTAATTTTCAAATTAGCATGGGCTCATAATACCTAAAAATACCTAAAATTTCAAATTGTCTCACCATTGGAAGACATCTCCAATATTTTTATTTTTTATTTTTTCCTTTTTAATTGTTTTTTTGACGGTGGAAGCATTCTACACTTCCACTTAACGTAGATATAGTTAAGATGTAGGTATTGTTTTAGATTTTTTTTTATTTAATTCTATATTTGTATGTTTTTTTTTAATTTGTAATTTATTATATTTTAATTTGGAAAGATGACATTCTGCCAAGTTTCTTGCGGCGCATTCTTCTTGGCAATGATGGTCCTTACGAAAGCGCTGGTAGTTTAAAAAAAAGTGTCATGTAAAAGAGCGATTTTTTTTTTCTTAAAATTTGAAAATTAGGGGTATTAAGTGAATAAGGTATTATGAAATTTAGTTGTTTTAAGCCCAAAGCTGTTTTTTACTGGAGCTTATTTTCACAATCGCGTTTAATCCCAACTTAAATCGACACAGAAACATAGGTAGGTTTAGGTTATATGTATTAAGTTTTCATCGGCCCGAAGGGCCAAAAGTCCGTCGACGCTGTTTCTGTGTCAATTCAAATTGGGAAAAAACGCTACTGTGAAAATAAGCTTCAGTAAAAAACTATGGTGAGAAAAAAAGCATTTAGGAAAATCTGCGAACGGCAATCTGGCTACAAGGAAATTACGATTTTGGGGAAATGATCTATCCAGTCATTGTGTGTACCTTTTTTGACATTCGGCATCGGATTGAAATGACAGCTTTTGTATGGCTGTGACAGCTGGCTGTTTCCTATACCAATTGTCAGCCCATACGAGAACTGTCAAAATGAAAGCGATGGCGATTGCGAGAGGGAGCTAGACAATTAGCCTGCAGATTAAATACAATTGCCTTTGATCAATTATAACTGAAGATACACATTGCCGAACAAAATCCCCTTCAAAAAGTGTCCGAACTTTTTTATTTGTTTGCATAACAATTAAAATCATCACCTACACAGAAATTTGAACCTAGTCTTTACTTAATTACAGTCGAATTTCGGTTTTTATCAAAGTGGCGCTCATTTGGCTCGGACATTTTCGGGCGCGCGACTGTGGATCTACAGTTATAATTGATCAGAGACAATTGCATATTTAGCCCATTTTCATCGATCATTGCATAATTTACCTATCTTGTGATAATGCATATTTACTAACTTCCAATGTATGTATGTACGGGTCAAATCTTGCAAGTAAAATTTTAGCCATTTCCCGGTTTCCGATAGAGCTGAAATTTTGCATGCATGTGTAAATCGGATGACATTGCAATATTATTATGAAATGGAGCTGATCTGGTGATGGAGCTGGAAGGTGGTCACAAGAACTCCGTAATAATTTAAAACGACACGACCGCATCGAGTTTGGGCTCGTTTGATTCGTCTTGACTAGTAATTTGGTAACCACAGGCGAAAAGTAGGTGCAGTCAGCAAAATAAGCTTAAATTATAAATATAATTTATAACAAAAACGTATTTTTTCACTACGTAAATTACAATATTTTAGGGTAAGATTAATGATTCAGTGCCAGAACTAATAAGTGCTAAGCACATACCTACTGCTCGGTTGCCTCAGAGGATGTGCCTAACCACTAATTCTATTTCACTAATCACTATTTCTTTCTGTCAAACGGTATAAGATGATGACAGAAAGAGACGGTGAAAGCGAAGGCAAGCGACAGAAGCGTTAGACACTACGGCCTCTGGGCGCTGATCATACCTTTTGAATTGACAATTAGGGATTACGTTTTCCCTCTCGCTTTCGCAGATATTCTCGTCTCGTAATAAAAGCACATGTAACGTACGCGAAACAAGGTTACACAACTCCGATGATATGCAAATACGATTAAAATGTTTTCTAACGAGTGAAAGTTTAGGTATCGGTGAAATTGGCGGTCGACATCGGCGGGAAAGCGCCCTGCGCGGGCCGCATAGCAATTAGTCGAAGATGACCGAAGATGGCCGGAAACGGCCGAGATGAACTCGCGGTCGAGACCGGTGGCTCGGCGGTCGCGACCCCGCTCGCTGCGCTTGGGGTCGCGCGTTCGAATCCGAAGTCAGAACACACTTTTTTTCACTTTTGAATATTTTTTTTGAGTGCATACACAACCGTCAAAAAGTTTAAGACCAAAACCAAAAAGTATTCAATTTATCGACTAAATATCGCTCTGTCTTGCATTCCTCCAAGTAGAATGATAACACAAAGTTGTGCCACAAATGTTCGAGGCTTAAGCATATTATTCCGAAGATTTTCACTTGGTATGTACCCTAGGAAGCCGATTCGATTTAGATTTTTATCACTCATTATCATTTTAGCACCTGGATCTATTTATATGAACTAAGATGACATTATGAGGAACTGAGTAGTCTTTTGGTTTCAATTTTGAAGTTCTTAGAACAAATAATAAATAACATTTATATATCTAATTTAAAAAATATATATTTTGTAGTAGTTATATTCTCAGTTAAAATCATTTTTATCTTAAAAATGTACTGAAAAGAGTATTTGCTAGCGATTAAAAGAAATAATTAATTTATGTTGTTTTATATTGATTACAAATTGAATTTGACGTTTTTTAGAAGAATTCATGATAATAAAACTAAAAATTGTTTTGGTCTTGAACTTTTTGACGGTAGTGTAGAATACCTAAAATCGATTAGCGAAAGATGCCCGGTGCGGCCTTAAAACAACATGAACATGAGTCAGGCAGCGCCCAAATTAATCACAAACAAAACCAAAATGTCGTTTGTTTAACATCGATAAGTTTATAAACTGTAGTGACATTCAGTTACGACCAAGTCACGGCTGCAAGCCAAACAGTCTGTTAAAACATTCAACTTCGCCGTCGGTTTGGTTGAAGTCCGCGCCCCGAATGATACAAACTGGAGGGCCGTCGCCATTGTTATTGTATTACTTGACCGCGATCTGACCGGGAATGGAAACGGCGGCTATGCCATACTATAGGTAACGCCACCAGAGTTGAGGCCACGCACACAACCACATCTCATGTAATGACAGCGGGATTTTGACGTTGTGTTGACAAAATCCCGCTGTCATTACATGAGATGTGGTTGTGTGCGTGGCCTCAACTCTGGTGGCGTTACCTATAGTTACTTATTGCCTGCGACTTCGTTCATCATTTCAGCCGAAAGACGTCCACTGCTGAACATAAGCCTGCCCCAAGGCTCGCCAAACAGATCCGTCCTGCGCTATCCGCAACTAACGCGTTCCCGCTCCGTCTTTTTGGAGGCCTACCTACACTGCGTCTTCCGGTCCGTGGATGCCATTCGAGAACCTTTTAGTATAGTCCGTTTTGGTCTACCATTCAGATCTGCTAACAGGACTAAACGGACTAAATAATCCATTTAGTTCTACTACTTCTGGCACGAATTTTAGGACTAAACGGAATTTTCTGTCCGCTTATTAGGACTGAATGGCAGACCAAAACGGACTATATCGAACCTTTTTGCCGCATCGCATTATATTATTCATCATCTCATTTATTGTTTTCCAAGTACAAAAATATGCTTAACAATCATGATACTAACGATATCGGAGAGGTCGTGTGTTACGGAGTTACTACGATTTCCGTGATGGGACCACGTGCGTCCCCCCTCTCGCCGCTCTTGACCCCCATCGAACCGGTACTTTCGCTTTCGTACTCTTTGATTAATCGCCTGGGCCTGCGCACTCGCGCCTGCGCGGATGTAGGCACTAGGTACAATCGCCGAATTAAAAGGCTCCGTTTCTTTTGCCCGAGTTTCATAATATGAAAACGTTTTCTATGATTGACAAAATTTCATTTTTTGAGCCTCTCACTTTATTAGTTTCCTGTACTTGGTTTGGAAAGACTAATACGCTGATAGTTTATTTTTAGGGTTCTGCACCTCGAAAGGAATAAGCGGAACCCTTATAGGATCACTTTGTCGTCCGTCCGTCCGTCTGTCAAGACCCTTTTTCTCAGGAACGCGTAGAGGTATCAAGCTGAAATTTATATCAAATACTCAGGTCTACTGTCCCTTGGAGCTGTGAAACAAACAAACTTCTAATCCAACGAAAGGAATGGATCTGTTTATTAATACTTTTTTAGCGGGAACGGAACGTCAAGATACGAAGTTCGAAAATCGAACTTGCTAGTAGGTCTGGAACGGTTTCAATCGCCGATGCAACTGGCTGCCTAAAAAAAGAAATTGAAACCTGTTTGAGCGCACCTGTCGCGCGCGCACGCAGACGCGTCCGAGAGCTTGAGATTCATTAGAGCTAGAGACAAAGCGGAGTTGCTCAAGAAGAAGGCTTCGAGTCCGGGCTCGTACGTTTGGTAATTCGCGATGTACGTGCGAAATCACATTTGAAATTTACCATGGGCATATGGGAGCTTTAAGAGGCTGACAACACCTAATTTTGTTGAAAATGATGTCATTTAAACAGTTTTTTAAGAAAAACTGCTTGTTCTAGCACATCAAAAAAATTATATGTTAATATTCATCATATTTCAAAGACCGTGGACGGACTCGATACATAATTGGACGAAATCGGCTCGATAGAAAATAATTGCAAAGATAGGTCTTAAAATCATCATTAAACGGTTCTATGTCTTTATTTTTTTGGCGTATGCGTCTGCAATTAAAAACATGAAGTCAAAATATTCATACCTAAACCGCTAACGAGTCATATTTCACAAATAATCCATAGTTTTTTTTTAATTAAATATTTGCCCGATAAATTTCAATATACCCGGCTGCCCAGTAATAGCGGCATCTCGTTTACTCCGATACAAATAGACAGTGTGCGCCGACGTTGGTGTTGACAGCGTCTTAAGCTCCCAAGCCGCACTGGGCCCACGTGGGAACTACGACCCAAGCCCTCTCATTCCATAGGAGACCTGTGCCCTAAAGTGGGACGTATATCTAATATACAAAAATCTCGTGTCACGGTGTTTGTTACCGAACTCCTCCGAGACGGCTTGACCGATTTTTATGAAACTTTTTTCTCTGCATTTGGTAGGTCTGAGAATAGGTCGTTGGCTATTTTTTATATGGCAAAACAACGTTTGCTGGGTCAGCTACTCTAATATATGAAAATCTCGTGTCACGGTGTTTGTTATCGAACTCCTCCGACACGGCTTGACCGATTTTTATGAAACCTTTTTCTCTGTATTTGACAGGTCTGAGAATAGATCGTAGGCAAATTTTCTTCGCAGACGGAGTCGCGGACAACAGCTAGTAGACATAATGATGATGTGCTTGACGGTTAAGGAGGGCAACGTGATGGAATCTGCACACAGCTGCAAAGAAATGCAATGGTGTGTGTGATTCCCAAGCCCTGTCCATCTGAGTGGAGGCCTGTGCCACTGCACTGGAAGTATAGGCATAGATGAAAGAGACAAAGCAAAGCGTATTATAAAGTTAACTAGCTTTTGCCCGCGACTCCGTCCGCGTGGAATTAGTAATTTGGGCAGCTTATTTTTTTAATCCCATTTGCTTTTTCTTCAATTATGGCTCTCCTTAGTTACTCGATATAAAAAAAAAAATTATTATAGTCTAAATAGAGTTGTTAACGTCATTAAAAAATAATTCGAAGACACGACTCCAGTAAAAAAACGCATAATTTTAGCCCTGATTAATTTTCAATTAACTGCAAAATTAGATTTTTTGTCAAAGATTTTTTGTTGCTTTAAAACAAATAAATAGTTGCTTTGGGCTTAAAACCACTAAATTTCATAATACCTTATTCACTAATACCCCTAATTTTCAAATTACCATGGGCTCATAATACCTAAAATTTCAAATTCATTTTCATGTTATTTTGAGGAAATTTTAGGTATTATGAGCCCATGGTAATTTGAAAATTAGGGGTATTAGTGAATAAGGTATTATGAAATTTAGAGGTTTTAAGCCAAAAGCGTTGATTGAGTTGGCGAACAAGGACGTCATAACATTAGTTACTATTGCCATTCAAACTCTATGGGAGAGTTGTGTTTTGACAGCTCATAAAAACTACATCAGTTTATTGGTGGTGTCAACATCCCTATTAAATAAGAACATTTGACTTCGACGAAGTAAAATCGACGCCATGACAGTTTTACATTCTCCAACCAGCTTACAAATTGATAAAATTAAATACCAATTATGAAGTGGCATTCGTGTCCGATAATTGCGTATTAAATCGCATTTGAAAGTCAAGGTTGCGCATGCGCATTCCGGTTTGTTGCGCGGCCAGTTTCAGCTTCCAGTTTCAAGCTCAACACTTAAATAATAGATTGTACAGTCAACCAATTTGATTCCTAGGCCACTAACTACTAGGTCGCATTAACAACTAGACAGTTACAACGTCAGTGCGGGTCAAAGCATTGTCAACTTTCCGTACACAACTTGCAATAAACGTAAACAGTTTATAAACGTTTTCGCTCCATGACATGAGAGGAAAAAGAAGTTTTGACACACGGCCAGTGACAATTCAAGCAATTAATACGCAAGCAAACTCCTTTCCTATTTATTATCGTTGACACACGTTTGCAAAGATCGAGTTTGTCGTCATGACATCATCATCATCACGCAATAATCACTGTCGTAGAAGATAAACAAATTGATTCATTATGACAAGAACCATGTCATAGTGGCTTAGGAATCAAATTGGTTGACTGTACACCAAGAGCAAATACATTTTTACTAAAAATTATATTTTGCACTTTTGCCCCTGGTTACCAACTCGTACTTGTCAAGACGAATCATGCGAGCCCAAACTCGATGCAGTCTTTTCGTTTAATTACAGAGTTCCTATGGCCACCTTCCAGCTCCATCATCAGATCAGCTCCATGTTATAATAGTATTGCATTGTCATACGATTTACACATGCATGCAAAATTTCAGCTCAATCGGAAACTAGGAAGTGGGTCAAATTTAACTTGGAAGATTTGACCCAAGCAAGCAAATTATATTGAATTTGTTTTTTTTTCTTTGTTGTATAAAATTATTTTAATAATTAGTAAGTAATTTTTTGCTCTCAATTCTCTGGGCATATCAGTGTTTTGCTCCTATGAGCAATGTTTTGTCCACTGAGCCACGGCCCTTTTGCACTACTGCAGCGCATACAGACAATATAAAATGTTTTTACTTTTAAGTTTATACGGATTTCTTTATTTTTGTTAATTTTGATTGTGTGTGCTTGCAGTACCAAATAAACGTGTTTATCTATCTATCTATCTAATGAATTTATATCAGACCGCAATTAATGGTAACTGCACATCCCACTGTGTGGTTTGCGTGCGACCCCTGCCAATCACCCCTGCGCAGTCATGACGCCAGACGGTCCACCCTTCCAGTGTGCACGTCTACCTCTACCTCTATGCAGGTACGTGCAACACTGTCTGGAAATTTTAACAGTTTTTTGTACGTTTATCAAGTCATTGACTCTTAGTACCTTTCGAATAACTTTAATTTCAATACTAGATGAAAAAACCCGCCTGTATAGTTTCTGTTCCCATTATATTTCCGGGAAAATACATACCCTATGTCACTCTCGGAACTGAGACGAATCGAATGACACCTCACACTTCAAAATCCATTGAGCCCTTTAGACTGCAAGGCCTGCCAAAGAATGATACATACATACGCTCGGAAAACATAACCGCCCTTCGATAGTCGGGTGAAAATGGGAAACGTCAATGCAGTATTTGCGTTTGAAATAGCAATGTTGACAGGACTGACGATTGCCTTGGTGCAAGCCGTTTAGGTTCACTTCGTCCACATACCCATTTTGTCAACTTACTAGTTCATCAGCAATCCCATTTCGTCCACAATCAATTTCCAATTCGTCCACTTCCTATTTGGTCAACATTCCCGTTTCGTCTACATTCCCACTTCTTCAACATTCCCATTTCGTCCACATTCTCATTTCGTAACAAAATATTATTAACGAAATTGGTAGTGTATCTGAATAGTATTGATTGGCCCGCACCGCGTTTAGCGAGTATTTTTCTTAACATGAATACCTAAATCACAAAATAAAATCTTCCCTGGGAATTAAGCTAAGTGATAGCGAAAACCGCATTAAAATCGGCTAGGAATGTTGACGAAGTGGGATTGTGGACGAAGTGGGAATATGGATGAAATGGAAATTTTGAAAATTGGGTTTGGCCGCATAACGTCCCACTCGCAAAACGTCCCTCCACCAAAATTACATCCCATTCGCAAAACGTCCTCTCTGCAAATGGTCCTTTATGTAAAATACCCCATTCGCAAAACGTCCCTACTGCATAGCGCCCCTTTCGCAATACGTCCCGTCTGCGAAATGACCCATTCGCAAAATATCCCGTCTGGAAAAAGCTAGTTTCAGTAGAGACTAGGAGTCTTCTCATGGGATAAGAGATGGCCAACCGAACGGGTCATTTTGCGACAGGGACGTTTTGCGAACGGGTCATTTTGCGAAAGGGACGTTTTGCGAACGGGACTTTATTTATGTGCAGGGACATTTTGCGAACGGGACCTTTTGCAGAAGGGTCGTTTTGCGTAAGGGACATTTAGGAAAGGGACATTTCGCGAAAGGGACAAAGGGACATTATGCGAGTGGGATGTTATGCGCCTAAACCGAAAATTGACCTCCGGCCTCGAGGCCGCCACCTGCTAGCGGTGCCGGTGCCATAGTCGCGAACCGTTACTCGTAAAAGGTCCCCGTTGGGTCGCACTTTACAGTTCCTCAATGCTGCCCTCGCATCAGCCCCTGAATGTGACATATTTGCAAGTAGATGGTGCGTGATGAATGTTTGAGGTTTTGCGAGAGTATGGTTTTGCTGCTATGCTGTGCAATTATTGGGAATAAATAAATAAATAAATAGTCCTTTTCGTAACACCGCATTAGTAATTTACAACCTTTTATCGACCTATCTAGATACGTCGAATGTTTAGCAATACTTCCTAAAATTCCTCCAGCAGTAAACATAATGTCCTGATAACGAATCGTATCGATAACGCTTCTGAGTCACGGATAAGTCACACTTTCACGAATTTAAAAACGTATCCGATTCCACTTAATGTACCTGTTATCAACAATAACGAGCTGCTGGTAAATCTTATTTTGTTGTGTGTAGTCTTTAAATCAAAACTACGGAACTCTGGTCGCATTTGTTTTAGGAGTCTAGCAAGGACTCGAGGTCGTTTGTTAGTCATCATCAACCCAGCCTGTATACGTCCCACTGCAGGGCACAAACCTCCTCTCAGAATCTGAGGGCTTGGACCGTAGTTCCCACGCGGACCCAGTGCGGATTGGGAACCTCACACACACCATTGAATTTCTTCGCAGGTGTATGCAAAATTCCTCACGATGTTCTCCTTCACCGTAAAGCTCATGGTAAATTTCAAATGTAATTTCGCACATGAATTCCGAAAATCTCAGAGGTGCGAGCCGGGATTTGAACTAACGACCCTTAGTACGACGACGTACGTTACGTTACGACGACGTGACGTTCGTTAGGACTTTAATTCAAAAGCATAAATTCCTAGTCGCATTTCACCTCTTGTATATGTCTCTTGCCCTGTACATCACTATGGCTGCTGATGAAACATGGTAGAATAGTTGTTGCATTGTTGTCAGTGTAAATGTCTAGATATTGGAACTTTTCTATTGTTCATTTTATTTAGTTTTTTTTGTTTCTCAAAATCTTAGCAGCACACAGTGTCAGTGCCGATTTACATTGATATATAATTCTCAGTGAGAGCCTCTAAACCCTCTTAGAGATCAAACATTCAACGCTCGAGTCTTGAAAGCTTAACGCTTACGTTTTGCGAGTCTATCATGTTCGAAAGTCTTCAAGGATAGTCTTCTCATCTCACAACACTACATCGGATACATTTTGTGATATATCGTACATGCATACATCTTATCTGTACGACATGTACAGGGTGGCCAAATAACAGGTACACACTTTAGTTTTTTAATTTTACTCTATGAAATATAAAAATTATTAAGTATTTATTGTTAAATATACTATTTAGGGCCGGCAATTTAATATGGAAAATAATGTCAGACAAACGTCCACCTCTAGCAGCATGGCAGATCGTGTTTTCCATCACATTTTCACACATTTCCTGCGTTATCTCAGTGACTGTGTCTCGAATATTTTGTTTTAATAGCTGAAAGTTCATTGGTCTGTTAGCATAGACACGTCCCTTTAGATAACCCCACAGAAAAAAGTCAGGAGCTGTTAAATCAGGCGATCTTGGGGGCCAATCAATGTCACCGTTAAATCAATTTGCTTAGTTTCAATGCGGAAACTAATGTAATGACATGATTGGGTTGAGTAGAACGTTTTTAATAATTAAACCACGTCGTTTAGTCGTAAAACGCTCCACAACAAATTTGCCGTATCTACACAAGGTAATTTTCATGCTACAACTGTCATATTTGCCGCCAAAACAAAACGGCGGCAGAAAAAAGTTGTATAGGTACCCTCCAAGTTGGCCACCCTGTACGTTAACGATCATGCATAATAGGGAACGTGCAGTAACTATAGGCGGCAGCACTAATGCGACAGAAGCGACACTATGCGGACAGAAAAAGAAACTTATCAGATCTGTCATCGTGCTATCAAGAATGTAAACAAGAATCAAAATAATTTTATATCATGATTAAAATTACAAAATATGGGTTCAGATCAATTAATAATGATCGACTGCGTGACTAAAACGTATTAAAAGGTCAAAAGCTCTTCGAGGCCGGCCACGTGTTAGATGTTGAAGAGAAAACAGATGAGAAAAATGAGACAGTGATCATTGGTAAAATTGTCGCACAGACAAAAATTTCCATTGTTTACGACGTGAAAATAACGGCAAAATATTTTCTGAATGACGTTTTCATTTATTAAATGTATTATGTTTTTCAAAGTATACGTTTTATTCATTCTATTTATGTATTGTACATTTGTATATATTTTTGTGGATTGTTTTCTTCACCAGGGAAAATTGTAGGAACATATTTTATAATGGATTTCTAGGATTTTCTGATTTTTTTGTTGCCAATGTAGTGAGCACTTCATATTGTTGTATTTTTAGATGGAAGCCAATCATTCCAATGTTTGCTGTAAACAGATTTAAAGGTTATGTTTACATAAAAAGATCGTATTAACTACAAACTAAAAACTTAGTTATTTTCACTAATAATATCATTGGTAATGTTAAAATGCTTTTAAATCTCATACTTACGTATGTTTCTTTACTACGTCTATCCACTTTTGCCGTTTTTCACGTAACCATGGCATGTGAGTATACTATTCCTTGGAAAGTAGTAAAATTTTACCCTATTTGATTTACTATGTTTTTTATTTGATTACTTATTCTGAAGTTTGAGTTGAAAATATTTAAGAACTTAAATTTATAACTTTCTTGTGTTTACCTATTATATAGTTTATTGTAATTTGTTGCACAGTTCTAGAGGATCGGGTCTCCTGTCACAGGTATCTCGCATACCTACTAGGAGGTCCCTAACCTACTGATTTGTATTTCTATGAGCAATAAATATATTTTCATTTTCATTTTTTTTTTGATGTGTTAGTACATCCAGTAATGCAACAATACATTATGATTAGCTACATTATATGTATTTTCACTCATAAAAATATGTTTATTTACTCTTATTGTAAATGTCAAATATTGACTGACATGGTAAAACATTCAAATTGATGGCACCAGTTGGCAGCACCGTCGATGTGCACGTTCCCTATAGGTAACCCCAAATCATCTGCCGTTAAGTGTGCCGCTTGCGCCGCAATCGGAAGAAGGAACTATCATAATCATAACGCCGTTTCTTAGCCATAGCTTGTAATTAGACAACAATACGGCAAAACAGCTTTACGTAACGTGCGCGTACGCACGGCGGAAGCCGTCCACGGTCGGTACACACAATTGACAACAATTAAAATAAACATTAACCGACTTTAGTGGAGTTATTCTTCGTTAATAGCTGAACGTTTCTCAACAGAGGACCATGTGCGAATTTTTAGAGGCACTGCGCCCCATCCACCAACAGAAACGAGACATTTTGAGCATAAATATAACTATAAATTCAAAATTTTAAAAACCTCCAGCGCAATTTGGTCACACTTGTTTCAGAATAAAGTAAATGCCCATTATGCGTCTAAGATCCCTTCCAAAGCTAACAAAAGAGCTGATAACTTTGAAACGGCTGAACTAATTTTGACAAAGCATGTCTAAGAATCATCGCCAAGAGACCCGCTTTCAAATAAAAAAACCGCATGCAAATCGGTTCACCCGTTTAAGTGCTATGATGACACAAACAGACACACGAATAGCGGTCAAAATTATATCACCCCTCTTTTTGTGTCGGGGTTTAAATAACTACCGCGGGACTTGCTCATAGTGAAAAAATACGGATATCACTTCCTATAATCGAGATTCGCTCGACATGCCAATCAATCATCCAATCGTCCAGCCATTCTGGCCCTTAATAAGGTCACGCGGCGGACACGACGTACAAATACGCGTTCTTGAATCTACATAAGCACGACGACGTCTGTACACGCGTACGCCTACACGCACGCACGCACTCTTCTGGATTCCGGCGGGGTCCGGCAATCTGCGCCTTGAGGGGTGGGGTAACTCGAATCGGTGCGGGGTGGAGCGTGTCCATTCTGTACGTTAGTACTATTATATATTCTGTGATAAGGTAAAAGCGATTTAGTGACCACATGCATTGAGTTGGTAATTCAACCTTATTGATACGTTACAATGTCCATTGTAATTTAATTATTGAAAATGGGCGTTTCCAGAAAAAAGTGTACTGTACTTTTTTTTAAAAAACTAACAAATTTTGAGTTATTTCTACTCAGAATCACAAGCACTATCGATTTAAGCAATAAAAAGTGTCCTTTTTTTAATTGTCAGTTTTGTGACGCAGTTAACCTAGTGATGTAGCATGAAAAAAACGACTGTTTTTTTTCACAATGTTGAAAAAAAACATGAAAAAAAACTTGGTAGCCTTGTTTTTTTTCTAAATTTGGTTTTTATTTCAGAAATAAAATCAATAGGAAATTAATTATTTTGTTTTAATGAGGTATGTTTTCTAATTTCTTGCATTCTACTAAAATAACAAATCGAATTAAGTACTCGTGAATCAATTTTAAACAAAAATTGAATCTTCCTCTGTGTCAATGTCAGTACCACTTTTTTTTTTGGATCAGTAGATCAATGTTGCCAATATATTCATGTAAACTTGGTACTATTCCACCAAAACGGTATGGTAGATTTATAAATAAATAAAAAACTCTAATATTAACTGTTAAGTATTAATCTTTTACGGAAACTGCCTTTTTAATTTTAAATTCTGTACTCTTGAAAAAGACATGGTCCAGAAATGTTTTTTTTCTCAAAGCTTTTTTCACAATAGAAAAAAAAACAGTTTTTTTGCAACACTAAGTTAACCATACATGTTGTATGGACCGTCACAAAACTGACTAATAAATTTTTTATGGAATAATTAAGGATAATTAAGTAAACCGGGTACATTTTTTTCTGAAAACTCCAAAATACGACTAGCTTTACAAATATCCTTTGTCAGGTATGCGTTCGATAGCTGCTTTTGATTCTGTGGTAGTGTGCTTCTGTAAATGGGGCCTTACTAAGGGTCAAAGATAAAAAGCACACCCACACACGAACTTTCACTTTTAAAATGTACGTAGGATGGATGGTCGAGGCCAGGGGTCGGCAACCTTTGGCCACATAGTGAAAAAAATATATAAAGGCGGGCCCACACTTGTAAGATAATTTTGTACCTAATAGATATCTATCTATTATTTAACGACCGCTTTAGCCTAGTTGGTAGTGACCCTGCCTACGAAGCAAGAGGTCCTGGGTTCAAATCCCGGTAAGGGCATTTATTTGTGTGATGAGCACGAATATTTGTTCCTGAGTTATGGATGTTTTCTATGTATTTAAGTATTTATTTATCTATATAAGTATGTTTATCGTCGTCTAGTACCCATAGTACAAGCTTTGCTTAGTTTGGGACTAGGTCGATTTGTGTAAGATTGTCCCCTAATATTTTTTTTTTATTATATTTCACACGAAATACAAACTGAAACATGAAAGCACAGAAAACCTCAGAAAAAGACACCAGCTGAATGCTGAGGACCTGATTTCGATTCCCAGCGCTGGTCTATTTTTGCATGATGCTGTGCATCCATGTTTTAGTTTCTATTTCATGTGAAATATATGGATTTCACGGGATGACCGTAAAAGTAACAAATTTGGAGTTAAAAAAATAAAAAATGACTCCAATAATCAATCTTGTTTAGATGTCTATCTAGTTATGTAGGTATTGTAGGTTTACTAAACGTCGCGGGCCGCGCGTTGCCGACCGCTGGTCGAGGCAGATGACTATAGACACATTACGCTATATAAACCGTTCAAATGAGTCCGCGCCCGTGCGTTACAGGGGCTACGGGGTAGGTATGACGACGAAGGGGCCGAGAGAGGTGCGGGCGGCGAGCGCGCCTCGTGTGCCACCCGCCCGCACTTATATCACACGGCGGACACGACGTACAAAATACGCGTTCTTGAATCTACATAAGCACGACGACGTCTGTACACGCGTACGGCTACATACATCGCGCGCGCACTCTTCTGGATTCCGGCGGGGTCCGGCAATCTGCGCCTTGAGGGGTGGGGTAACTCGAATCGGTGCGGGGCGGAGCGTGTCCATTCTGTACGTTAGTACTATTATAATATTCTGTGCTTATATATGCCCCCTGTACCGCGCAGGCGAGGACTCAGTATAACGGTTAAGCTATAAGGCTTTTTTGTAAATTATAAACTTACATAAATACTGACTAAACTTTAGCACGAGCGTATCAATACCCCTCGCCGCTGTGAAACTACAAAGCCGAGCTAAAGTCAACTCCGGTTCGAACTGCTTCGTATCGCTAATGGATAACGAGTCTTATAAAACTAGCGCCAGCTTTCTACAGCGGCAAAAACGCGTGCGCAACGCGACGGCCAAAAGAAGAGTTCCCATTGATCAGCGCCGGCATTGTCTGACAAATTACTTAATTAACACTTAGTTACACAGACCCTCGTGTCATCTTTTTTTAGGGTTCTGTACCCAAAGGGTAAAAACGGGACCCTATTACTGAGACTTCGCTGTCCGTCCGTCCGTCTGTTCGTCTGTCACCAGGCTGTATCACATGAACCGTGATAGCTGGACAGTTGAAATTTTCACAGATGATGTAAATACTAAAAAACAGAATAAAATA
This sequence comes from Archips xylosteana, assembly GCA_947563465.1. NCBI lineage: Eukaryota > Metazoa > Arthropoda > Insecta > Lepidoptera > Tortricidae > Archips > Archips xylosteana. The sequence continues at coordinate 521,900 of OX387343.1, forward strand.
AATATTTAAGGTGGCTCCCATACAACAAACGTGATTTTATGCTCGTTTTTGCTCGATATTGATTACAGCAACAGGTAAACGTTTGAAATATTCACAGAATATTTAATTATCTAAATAATCTAAATAATATACATATAATAAATCTGTAACAAGTCGGTGTCTGTACATTGAATATATTTGAGAAAAACTGTCACTAGGGCTATTTACTAGCGCAATAGAACCCAAAACAATGTTTTTTAGAATTATCGTCTGTTTGTCTGTGCGTTTGTAGGCGCTAATCTCAGAAACGGCTTAACCTAGAAGGATGCGGTTTTCACTGATATGTTGGTATTTTCTTGGATTAACATTTAGTGTTTGTTTCATTTGAATCGGTTCACAAATAAGAAAGATACGTCTATTTTAAGAATTTATAGAACAGTTTTTAGAAGTAGTGACTTGGGAGTAGGTACGGTGGTGAATGTGTGGTGTGCGGGGGGGGGTCGGTGAGGGGGGGGGGGTGCAGGGGGGGGGGGTAATTTTTTTGATATCGAGGAACTAAGGAGAGGTGTAATTGATGAAAAAGCAAATTGGATAAAAAAATAAGCTGCCCAAATTACTAATTCCACGCGGGCGGAGTCGCGGGCAAAGGCTAGTACCTACATGTATTCACTTTAAAAATAATAATTAAAATAAAACAAATAGATAGATAGATTCATTTATTTCTGATTGAAAATTACAATTATATCCAGCATTCGTAATGTCACAAATATAAAGAATTCACAAAAAGATCGTCAACAGAATTTGAAAAACATAAATGGATAATATATTAATTTAAAATGTCACAAAGTTAATAATATTAAAAACAATAAAAGTGAGATAAAACAAAAATGTCAATAAAATATTAAATCACATAATGTGTGAATGTCAAAGAAATTTAAAAACTACAACACAAAAATATCAAATGAATAATACCAATTCATATATTTAAGGGGGGCTCCCATACAACAGACATTTTTTTGCCGTTTTTATAGATAATGGCATGGAACCCATCGTGCGTGAGTCCGACTCGCACTTGGCCGGTTTTTTTATACAATATAAGCTTGCGTTTGACCACAATCACGCCTGATGGAAAGCGAAGATGAGGCCTACGATGGAGCACGCTTGCCTAGTAAATGCTCATTCACCCTAGACTTGGAAACGGCCAGATTGTAGTGTTCAGGGAACACAGACGCAGGCAGCGAACTCCACTCCTTAGCTGTGCGGTTGATGAAGGAAGAGCTAAAAAGCTTTGTGCGGATTTTGGGAATACTGACAACGTAAGGGTGTTACATGCTGTTACATGTTTGTTTTCCCTCTTAATTCTGTGGTTATCGATCCGCGTAATAGGCTTACGGCATCGGTAGGTGGCAACAGGCAGTCGCGGGGCTTCCTAATTGCAGCGAGGCACCGATTCGGCGTGAACCCCGCAGTCGGAGTATAAACGGCACTAGCGGTGGGAGCCTTCAGCTCGTCTGCCATTATTGAGTCTGTTTTGTGACTTTTTTCACATATGCTGATATCATCATCATCATCCCAGCCTATACACGTCCCACTGCAGGGAACAGGCCTCCTCTCAGAGTGAGAGGGCTTGGGCCGTAGTTCCCACGCGGGCCCAGTGTGGATTGGGAACTTCACACACACCTCCCTCTCCCTCTTTAAAGGCCGGCAACAGATCAGTGACTCTCTTTAAGTTGTTGATATTTATGGGCGGTGGTGATCATTTTCCCATCAGATGACCCGCTTGCTCGTTTGCCCCCCTCTCATAATAAAAAAAAAACCATTGAATTTCCTCGCAGATGTATGCAGGTATGCAAAACGAATGAGGCGAGATAATAGGATAACTTGATGACAATGATTTCCTATCCTCTAGCGTTCAGGGAGTGGCAGCCCAAACAAGCAAGCAAGGCCCCACTCGTAACCTATCCTGCGGCCTTGCGCTATTGAGCGAATAATTCCGTCCAGGAGTACATTAATTGATAATATATCTGCCGATAGCGTTATCGGCAGATAACAGCGACATTGAACGCGCTTCGTTCTCGACGCTGTTGCTCCGCACATCAAGGATCTACAGCGTAATAACCACTGGGGAAACTCTGGCCCGTCCTCCGTCACTACATACTATGATGCATTATCCACCGCTGCCACTGACACGTAGTGATTCCATTATCTTCGGCATTTGACACTCGAAAATATACAATCTCCACGTACTGTGGCAGTATCCAAAATCAAAGTGATTCCAATAAAGCGCTATGAAGGTTTACCAACAACCACTTTCTCAAGATTTTTTTTCATACTAAATACAAACTGAAATATAGATGCACAGAAAAAACCCCAGAAAAAAGACCAATGCTGGGAATCGAACCCAGGTCCTCAGCATTCCGTGCCGTGTGCCATACCCCTACACCACCACTGGTCTAGAGATTAGACACGAATCTTTCCTATACATCATACATTTCAGTCTGCTAAATCATCACCTTATGCAGTGACAAGCGCTCATCTATGTTACACCCTCTCACCTGGACAAGAGATGGCGCTACTGTGCAACTTTAAACAAGTTAGCTTAGCTATGAAGTATCTTTTTGTATTTATTTTTTCAACTTAATTTTTTATTACTTTTACGGTCATCCCGTGAAATCATATATTTCATACTAAATACAAACTGAAATATAGATGCACAGAAAAAACCCCAGAAAAAAGACCACTTTCTCAAGAGTGCAGGGACTCATACGCCCACAAACGTAGGTGTTATCAATCGTCTACGATCAGCACTTTGCTGTTATCAGTTCGCACTGAAACAACACTGCTTTCACGTGCACTACATCCGTGAAGACTAGCCCGGTTTTCCCTAACCATTTTGAATCTGGGACCCCTGAAAAAACCTATGATCCTTTGATCAATTATAACTGTAGATCGACAGTCGCGCGCCTGAAAATGTCCGAGCCACATTTGGCTCCACAATGAGCGCCACTTTGATAAAAGTGGCCTTCTTTTTTCTCAGAACGTTGCGTGAAATTGTCAAGTTTAGCTGTCAAGTGGAGTTTTGCCGCTACCGAAATACGTGTAATGAAGTAAAGACTAGGTTCAAATTTCTGTGTAGGTGATGATTTTATTTGTTACGCAACCAAATAAAAAAGTTCGGACATTCTTTGAAGGGGATTTTGTTCGGCAATGTGCATCTACAGTTATAATTGATCAAAGCTATGATCGTACAGGACGCTTTAAAAAAAACAGGTGCTCTGCCACTGTCGTTTTTAACCACCCTGGTGGGTGGAGGCCTAGAGGGCAACATTAAATAGCAGTTAGCCACGCAAAACGAGGGACTGGAAATACTTTCGTTTTGTCACGAACTAACGTGTGGTGGTTTTAAGCCCAAAGCATAACTAGCTACCTATTGTGGCTTTGGGCTTAAGACCACTAAATTTCATAATACCTTATTCACTAATACCCCTAATTTTCAAATTACCATGGGCTCATTATACCCAAAATTTCCTCGTAATACCTAAACTTTATTTATTTATGAACTAAAACAATTCCTTTGCTCACCCGCGACCTTACAATAGTTACGTTTATGCAAGAAATGTGTGTTCATGCAGTTCCTCCACCTCCACACTGTACGAAAAACGCTGTATAAAATATGCCTTATAAATAAATAAACAAAAATTCAAGGTAGTTTTATAATATGTCAATAAAAGTTAATTTTTGTAGGTAGTTTGAGAATAAGAAAAATAAAGTGGGTACTTGTGAAGTTACAGTGACAAGTTAAACTATTTGTTGTTGTTAGTGTGTTAGTTTAACATTTGGTAGCATAGCATACGGTTGTGGTAACTCTGAAGATGAGCTCTGGTTGAGTTCGAAACGCGTCAGTGTAGCTTGGTGGTGGTGATGGTTGTGCTTATGTGATTTGTGTGTGTTCGTACAGTGTGGAGGTGGAGGAACTGCATGAACACACATTTCTTGCATAAACGTAACTATTGTGAGGTCGCGGGTGAGCAAAGTAATTGTTTTAGTTCATTAATATGGACCTCCGCAAAGTAACGCCTGATTCAATAAATTATTTATTTATTTATTTATTTAACAACACTCGTACAGCTAATATTCCACTAGTATTAAGATTAGTTACCGATCCAGATAAGCGCCTAAAGACTAGTGTGCAGGAACAGCCCAAAAAGACCGAAGTCTGTGTTAGGGCTAGTTACACAGTAGCGTCATGGTTCGAAGAGAGCAATCGATGTTCACTATAAAATATGGTTATGTAGTTGAAAAAATAAAAATAAAACAATAATAATAAAAAATAAAGCAAAATAACAAAAAAATAAGAAAATAAAAACACTAAATTAACCAATAAAGAGATACACAATCCACCAAATGTTGAGGTATTGTAAGCCATAAGTTAGTTTCGACGAAATTTCGGGAAAGCAAGACAGTCATAGAAACAAATTATAAATATAATTATATTATTTAAAATTGTTTCATTCTTAAAATTTGAAATTTTAGGTATTATGAGCCCATGGTAATTTGAAAATTAGAGGTATTATGAAATTTAGTGGTTTTAAGCCCAAACCACCACAAATCTATCATGTGATGTGGTGTCATACAACATCTGGCCCAGTTCTTATTTTGCTGTCTGTTTTAACTTTTTTTCAATTCGAAAAATTTTATGTGATTTCTGCTCAAAATCACGGTCTTTTTCGATCCTACCATGAGAACAAAAATGTCCCAAGTTTTTCTTTTCGCTGAGTTACCATTTTTCATAGACTTTGTATGTATGACCTTCCTTACCGTATTTAACTAAATGAAGCACCGAAAATTATATGGATATTTTGGGTATTTTTTTTTTTATGTTAGGCCAGACAAACGGACTAGAGGGTCACCTGATGTTAAATGAACACCACTGTCCATAGACACCCGCAGCGCTTTACACGATGCCAGTGCGTTGTCGGCCCTAAAGGAGAGAGAATAGGGGAAGGGGTGAGGTATTGGGCCCCCGGCACTCTCACTGACCGTACGAAACGCAAGCAGGATTACTGCTGCTTCACGCCGGTGTTCTGTGAGAGGGTGGTACTGCCCCGGACGAGCCGGCCCATTCGTGATGCAGCGGCTAGCTACAACATGGCTCTACCACTACAAATCTATTCCTATTTACAAATATATTCTTCAAAGGATCGAAAAAGCTCGTGATTCTGAGCAGAAATCACATAAAATTATCCAAAATAAAAAAAAATTGGCCCATCTAATAGAAGGATCGTGTTTTGACAACTCATAAAAGTACATCAGGTGGTGACATCATCCCTATTGTATGGTCAATTTTCGTTTCACAAAGGAAAACTTTAATTTAGACTTTTGTGTTCGATTTTTTGAACTCCATCCTTGTATCACCTACAATAATTAGCTTTGAATCGTCGCCATCTCTCCTATACATACCATTCCACGCATTGTGAGAATTGTGAGTCAAAGTTGAAGACCGCGGGCTAAACCGAGTGTCCCGTCCCGTTTGCTCGCACGTCCCCTGCCCGCGAGGGAGCGGGACGCGGCGTCGCAATCAGAGCGGAAAACGATGAGTCGATTGCGCACGCGCTTCCGGACCGCGCCCGCGCAGATAAAGTCGCATCGCTCTGACGTTACGAGATGTTCGCTGTGACAGCTGTCAATGTTGATTTATTTTTCAATATTTCAATTATCATTACACTTAAGAAGTAGGAACCTTCAAAAACTGGAATCTCAACGTCATTTTCAGACACTCTTCAAAAAATAATTACTCGTATTAACAATGAAACGAAAACATAGGGCATAGCTAAAGCCTCCTTCTAATTATTTTTCAAAAAAATATTATTATTTGTCAAGTTTTTGATGGAAAAACAGGGGACTGCGAATCGCTGTTTTGATTAATTTTATGTAGGTACCTATTAACGGCCTGAGTTACAGTTGGACGTAGTTTAACGAAAAGGATCCAAACCACTGACATTGTCTTCTTTAATTTATCTTTTGTTGGTATTGAAACTAGATCCAAAATCAAAAAAAGACTTGTTGAGGGTTGGATCCTTTTCGTTAAACTACGTCCAGTTGTCCCTTTCTTACTGAATCGATACGGAGGGGTTGCAACGAGACAACGATATTGAATCAAAATAACCTACTTTTCGAAAGTCTCTCGTATGGTCTTAACTCTTTAGTTTAGACAGTTTAGAGTAACCTAAAGCCCGCGGCGTCGTGCGCGGTGAGTAGTAGGTACGTTGGTACTCTTAATTTTGTGGTCGCGTGCAGTCGCCGCAGCAGTGTCATCGCGATTCCTCTTAAACCGGACTTCTACTGAACCTGGTGTTACTGACACTTTAATGAATGACACCTTTATTATTAGAAAACTCTGCAGGAAAAAGCAGGAATTCGACTACAATATGAATACAACACAAACATAATCTTCATTGAACACCGCATGCTGGCACAGCCGCGGTACGAAAAGATTCGTCAATTTTCAAATATGTACTTTTTCATCACACTTGCTCGTCAATAGTGTTATATCATGCCAGTATACCAAAGGACAATGGCCTAATTGTTCTTAAGGAAGTTATGGATTTACGTATAGTTTTTCCTCCCCAGGGAGTTATAACTTTAGTTTTAAAATTTGTAAACAATCCGCCATTTAGTGACCCCAGCTTTAAGCGATGCTGACATTGAACTTTGGAAGAATATATGTTTTAAATATATATATGTCTGGCTACTCGTTGGCCACGATGTATAGATCTAGTTTTGAACTGCGCTCCACATTTTTTTATCGCATGTGCTCTCTAATTACTTGACCGGTTCGTCAGCTTGCTCTGAGGCATGGGCATGGGCTTAAAAAAAAAAGTCCCAAGACAAGTTGGCCTTCTAGTTGATTTTATAGACTGGACACGTGTAGCTTTCCTTACCAAGGGATTCCAATGACCTATTATCAGCAGAGATCAGACAAACGTTCGCAAATCAAATATGGGAATAGAAAATGCAATAGCCAAATCGTCATATGGGCATGATTATTATTCTCTAAAGAGGATATTTTTTGACTAATTTTAATTGCATTGTTGCATAATACGAACATCGATATCGAGACTGTCGATAAAAACCCATTCAACTCCTACGAAAAGGCAACGTCCGTGCGACAAGACTGGGTTTATTAATGTGTTAAATACTAGATTTAGATGTATGTTATTTAATAGCATAGTGAACGGTTTCGATACTCCGAAGATGAGATCGGTACGCTTAGTATAAGTTTTACTTCACCAAAATACTTCTCGATCGCGTTTACGTAAAAATTTCAATTCTATGGAAACATTGACGCGCGCGCGCGGAGGCGCTGTCCATGTTTCCATAGTAATTGATTTTTTTACGTAAACGCGATCGAGAAGTATTTTGGTGAAGTAAAACTTACTAGTAAAGCGTACTGAGTGCTTAGTATAAGTTTTTACTTCACCAAATACTTCTCGATCGCGTTTACGTAAAACAATCAATTCTATGGAAACATGTGACAGCGCCCCCGCGCTCGCGCGTCCATGTTTCCATAGAATTGAATTTTTTACGTAAACGTGATCGAGAAGTATTTGGTGAAGTAAAAACTTATACTAAGCACTCTGTACGCTTAGTATAAGTTTTACTACACCAAAATACTTCTCGATCGCGTTTACGTAAAAAAATCAATTACTATGGAAACATGGACAGCGCCTCCGCGCGCGCGCGTCCATTACGCTTAGTATAAGTTTTACTTCACCAAAATACTTCTCGATCGCGTTTACGTAAAAATATCAATTACTAGGGAAACATGGACAGCGCCTCCGCGCGCACGCGTCTATGTTTCCATAGAATTGAAATTTTTACGTAAACGCGATCGAGAAGTATTTTAGTGAAGTAAAACTTATACTAAGCGTACTGGTTGAGGTCGAAGCGCGTCAGTGTAGTTCGGTGGTGGTGATAGTAGGGTTTGTGTGATTTGTGTGTGTTCGTACAGTTAGACCGGGGGATGGTGACACAAAATATTAGGTCATTTGTACCAGTATGGCGGTTCTTCAGGGGTCTAATTACGTAATGACAATAAGGAAAAGGATGGTCATAGCGCTCGTACCGGCGGCCCAATCGCGTGGGCGTTAATCGAACGTGTCTAATAAATAACGAGTGTCGAACGATTTGTTCGAATAACACGCACACTAACAGGCTAAAAGTAAGAGTACAAACATAGTCATAGACATAGGTACATATTGATGCTGTTACAAAAGGTAGGGTAGGGTAAGGGTAGGTAGGGTATGGGCAATTAATTTCAAGTTAATACATTTTGAGAAAGTGGGTTGTAAATCCAATCAGGCCACGCAACACCTATCGTTAGCTAATGCCATATTGTTATTGTCCCAATTGGCTCGCTGTTTGCCCAAGTGCCCAGTATCTGGGTGACACGTTCGACAGCTGATTGGAATGCGGCACGGGCCTGCAATGCGCACACGCCGGCGACGTGGCAAACGAGTGCGTGACAAATCAACAGCGAGCTGAAAATCTGCACTGTTGGTCTAAAAGCCCCGGGCAGTCAGCCAAAAATATGGTCTACCAACCTACGGTTGAAGTCCGTATGCACGTCATGATACTTACAACGAGATCGATTTTCCCTTACAATCTAATATATAAAAATCTCGTGTCACGGTGTTTGTAACCGAACTCCTCCGAAACGGCTTGGCCGATTTTTATGAAACATTTTTCTCTATATTCGGTAGGTCTGAGAATAGGTCGTAGGCTATTTTTTATACCCCTAGGTGATATGGCAAAACAACGTTTGCGGGGTCAGCTAGTAATATATAATGACAGCGTTTGATAGTCGTATACCTCGAAATCAAAAAATCCTTATAGCTTTTCACCTATTCGCGTTTCGCCGTGATAGCGTATTTTTCTCTACCGTTTTATATCGGTGGTTTTTTTTAGTTACTCGCATATATTTTTAATAGATTTTTACAACAGTAGCAAATTTAAGACTTTTGTTTTGAGGCATTGAGGTATTTTGGACGAAAAGATGTTGCGGAGCTTCCCGAACGCTGCCCATCCGAGCCGATAGACCTCCTTCTCGAAGTTGGACCTACCTAGTTGGACGGTTTGTCCTAGGTATACATATGCGTCAACAACTTCAAGAACCGAGTTCTCGACCACAATGGGGGCAGGGACAACATGGACATTAGACTAACTTTCGTCTTGTCCATGTTCATTCTGAGTCCTACCCGTTGAGAGACTCGATTGAGATCTTGGAGCACCGTGCTGAGTTCCTTCATCGATTTTGCCATGACCACGATATCGTCGGCAAACCGAAGGTGAGTGATGTATTCGCCGTTGACATTGATGCCTAGTCCTTTCCATTCCAGGAGCTTGAAGGCGTCTTCCAGAGCGGCAGTAAACAGTTTTGGAGATATAGAGAGAGTGTTGGTGTCGATATTTCGAGCACGGTGCAATTTCGCGATCACCTGGAAGGTAATACCAAGTCTGCTGCTAGAATGTTGGGCGTGCTTGGCCGCTCTAAGCGATACTTCACTCCGAAGCAGCGGCTTCAGATATACTATAAAGCCCAGGTTCGGCCAAGGATGGAGTATTGCTCTCATCTCTGGGCTGGCGCACCCCAATATCAGCTGCTTTCACTTGATCGCATACAGCGCAGAGCGTGCCGAGTTGTCGGCAACCCCTCACTCTCCGTTAAACTCGATCCTCTTGCTCTCCGCAGAGACGTTAGCTCCCTTTGCGTGTTCTATAAGTTCTACAACGGGGAATGCTCTGAGGAACTCTTTGACCTCATTCCAGCTGCGGGGTTCCATTACAGATCCTCCCGTCGTAAGTGTTCATTTCATCGACATCATGTTGATGAATGGCAGTCTTCGACGGTGCGTTTTAAGCGGTCTTTTTTGCCACTAACTTGCAAAATCTGGAACGAGCTTCCCGCTGGGGTCTTCCCATCGAGGTACGACCTGGGTGCCTTTAAGAGGCGAGTGTACAATTTTCTGCAGGGCCGACAACGCACTGGTATCGCGTAAAGAGCTGCGAGTGTCTATGGACAGTGGTGTTCATTTAACATCAGGTGACCCACTAGTTCGTTTGTCTGGCTTCACAAACATAAAAAATATATATATGTATATAACACATGATATACATTTTGATCTATTTTATTTAAATCAGATAAGCATATTTTTCGCTGTTTATAAAATACCTAGTCTTATGTTGCGAATATTTCTGTGTTACTGTATGTATTTTCAAAAATAGGTTATATGAAAAATAAATGTTATAATATGCATAGTATTGCTTAGGTATTTCATCATAAGATCATATAACTCACGTTTTCATTCATTCACTACTTTGTTGCAATCAGTACTTTATGTAGCTGTGTGTGTAATCATTCAACTCAAATCTCGTGGCGAGACCTATACCTTGTCATGACTAGGAAACCCTAAAAATCCTCTTATAATGCTTCCCGTGTTTCGCGCGGCGGCGTGCCCGCGCACGGCGACCCCGGATTACAAGGTTAGCACTCTTTGTGCTCCACATTTGCATGTCTGTGCCTCTACCATGAGTTACACTAGTTTACAGTGACCGTACTCGCTAGCGACGACGTAAATGATTTGTATGGAGAATTGTACTTCCGTAAGTGACCGCTAGAGGCGCTGTACACAATTCTCCATACAAATCATTTACGCCGTCGCTAGCGAGTACGGTCACTGTAAACTAGTGTAACTCATGGTAGAGGTACAGTACGCTTAGTATAAGTTTTACTTCACCAAAATACTTCTCGATCGCGTTTACGTAAAAAAATCAATTACTAGGGAAACATGGACAGCGCCTCCGCGCGCGCGCGTCTATGTTTCCATAGAATTGAAATTTTTACGTAAACGCGATCGAGAAGTATTGAAGTGAAGGAAAACTTATACTAAGCATACTGAGCATTTGCATGTGCGACGTAGCGCTTGAACGAACTCGACCGGGTAAGAGCTGGTTCCCACTTGTCGGAAGTCGGGCCCGGATTTGAATCGGTTGTCGGCGCCTCTGTTCACGCCCCGACATCAGCAGGCTAATTGTTAATTGCCTTCGCGTTAATTTTTAACCCCCGACACAAAAAGAGGGGTATTATATTTAAGTTTGACCGCTACGTGTGTGTCTGTCTGTGGCATCATAGCTCTTAAATGAGTGAACCGATTTGGATGCGGTTTTTTTATTAGAAAGCAGGTTTCTTGGTGATGGTTCTTTGATATGTTTCATCAAAATCGGTTCAGCCGTTTCAACGTTATCAGCTCTTTTGTTAGCTGCGGAAGGGATCTTAGACGCATAACGGGCATTCACTTTATGTTCAAACATACGTGTGACATAACTGCGTTGGGGGTTTTTAAATTTTTAATTTTAGTTATGAATTTTCTAGCTTTAGCTCGTGTTACAAATGCTTTCGCGAGAATTTTCAATTTTAGAGTTTGTTCTGAATAATAAAAATACGAAATGAAAATTGAACCGTCTCCAAAAAACAATTAAAATAATACTCTTGTCATCTGTTAGAAGTCGGTGTCTCAGCACGAGCCAGCAGGAGTGGACGTAGCCATTTGCCTTGCCCACAAACTATCTTTCGGGTACCTGTCACACCTTTGTTGATTGATTTTAGTAAAACCCAGTATTTCAACCACCAAGTCTGGAGTGTTTAATTTTTGCACTCGTTGTCTTCATTCAACGTATAAAGGTGCGACCAAACCGCCGCTTAAAAAACGGTGACGTTACGGAATCGCAGTGAGACGCGCCGTAAACGTCACAACTTTACTATGGAGAGCATGCGGTAAACTCTGACGATTACGGCACGTCACTGCGATTCCGTAACGATTCCGTATTTTAAGCAGCGGTATGGCCGAACCTTAATACCGTAATTTTAATTCGTGTGCCAAATAATCCCACCAATATTATTAATGCTAATATCGCCGCTTCATAATTCCTTTGTTGCCAATTGTTGCGTCGATTTACATCGATCGAACGAAGCGTAATTTGAAACGCGAAACGGCAGTCCGACTGAATGGGTACATGCGCGTAACGAGCACCTGCGCATGGGCCGACGCGATAAACGAATCGTGTTGGATCATAACTTTGAACACCTGGGTGCAGCTGGGAAAAAAAACCGGCCAAGTGCGAGACGGACTCGCGCACGAAGAGTTCCGTACCATCCCTACTAATATTATAAATGTGAATGTCCGTTTGTTTGTTACGCTTTCACGCGAAAACAACTGAATGGATTTTAATGAAACTTGGCATACATATAGCTTATAACCTGGATTAACATATAGGATACTTTTTATCCCGGAAAATTGCATAGTTCCCGCGGGATAGCGATAAACGAATTATTTGCAGACGGAGTCGCGGGTAACAGCTAGTTATCTATAAAAACGGCAAAAAAATCACGTTTTTTTGTATGGGAGCCCCCTTAAATATTTATTTTATTCTGCTTTTTAGTATATTTTGTTATAGCGGCAACCGAAATACACCATCTGTGAAAATTTCAACTGTCTAGCTGTCACGGTTCATGAGATACAGCCTGGTGACAGACGGTCAGACGGCCAGCGGAGCCTCAGTAATAGGGTCCCTTTTTACCCTTTGGGTACGGAACCCTAAAAAGTTAGGGCGGATCCAGATTAGCGTTTCTTTCTGCACGTATACAGACGTTTCGCCGTAGGCGCTTAATTTTCAATCAATCAAACAACTGATAGACGGACGACGCATGTTTTAAACTAGAGATGCACTAAGGGATTGTTCAAAATTCTCACGATTGGGAGCCAGTTTTATATCTAGTTAGCCACGGAGGCAAGGCCTCAGGCTAAAAACTACTATATAATATAATAATATGTATTTCATACTCCAGCCCATAAACCCCAGAAAAAAGACCAGCGCTGGGAATCGAACCCAGGTCCTCAGCATTCCGTGCCGCGTGCCATACCCCTACACCACCACTGGTCAGGAGTTTAGACACAAATTGTTCCCATACATCGCACATCTCAGCCCGTTAACTAATCACATTTAAGCCGTGACACAGCGCCATCTATTTTACACCCTCATCGAGAGGCGTCAACACTCCTTCGGAAATACCCGCTCACCCGGACAAGAGATGTCGCTACTAAGCCCACTTTAACATGTTTGCTATGAAAAAATAAAAAAATACAAAAGATACTCCATAGCAAACTTGTTAATAATTAATAATATGTTTTCCGCAAGTACTCAATTGAGTCAATTGGTAGCGCAAAGCGTCGTTTCCCGTTAGCGTCGACAAACATGGAACAAACGTGATAATTGACGGCTGCTCCCTTTCCGCGGCCGCTCAGCGGTATGCCGACAAACAAAATACCCACGATACTGCTGCTCTAACAATATGCGATAGCTTATTTTACCCTTTCAATGAGTCCTCTCCCGCGGGGTACAGAGGCGCGGGAGTAGACGACAAAGGGGGCCGGGAGAGGTGCGGGCGGCAGGCACACGAAGCACAGAATAAAAAGGTACAGAAATAAATCTACATACAAAGTGCGCTCGAGCAACGCACACATAGACACTGTTCACAGACACGATATCTCGGATCAGTTCGGATCAGTCCGAGCGCGATTGCCATCCGCGTGAGGCGCGCGCTGTGGGCGCGCGTCAGTGGAATTTTTCGAGGTGCGCGCTGTGGTCGCGCGTACTTATTTATTTTGTGTCGCGCGTCTGTGGATTTTTTCGAGTGCAATAATGGAGCAACAAAAAAAAGGTTATTATAGGCTTTGATCAATTACTGAAGATACACATTGCCGAACAAAATCCCCTTCAAAGAATGTCCGAACTTTTTTATTTGGTTGCGTAACAAATAAAATCATCACCTACATAGAAATTTGAACCTAGTCTTTACTTCATTACAGTCGAATTTCGGTAGCGGCAAAACTCCACTTGATAGCTAAACTTGACAATTTCACGCAACGTTCTGAGAAAAAAGAAGGCCACTTTTATCAAAGTGGCGCTCATTTGGCTCGGACATTTTCGGGCGCGCGACTGTGGATCTACAGTTATAATTGATTTTAGATTATAGGTAACTGTTCAGTGGACGGTTGTTTAAATTCAACCCTAAACGATGAATGGTCGTTTTTAAGCTACCAGAGGTTTCAGAGAGGTAAGTTTAGTAGGTATCTGCTTGTATTTCGATGGTTCATTTTAACGTTACATAGAATAGTTAGGTAGATAGGTAAACACCTCGCCCCGACTTCCAAAGTAATAATAGTTTCCTATTTTGAATCAGTATAAATAAACGTTACCTTACAAAAAATGTGGTTAGGTACTTATACCTAACTACATTTTTGTAAGGTAAATTCATGCCACTAATATTACGTAAGTTGAAAACATGTTTTTTTGTTTGTATAGATATTGTGTTGTTTTTAGTGTCATTAGATAGGTTTAGGTCTAAAACCGATAGGACAAAGGAAATTGTATGACTAGGATAATCCGTTTAGAAGTTATTAGGGATTTTCGATAGTGAAAATTGACAAACGCTAAATTTTGTAGGTAGGTATTTTAATTATTATTATTTTATATTTCCATTCTTCCCGTTTGAATATCAACAATAAATCAAACAACTAGAAACGAGTGCCACTTTCACGATAAGTTTTATGTGCATATGCCATAATTGACAACCCTAGAGCGACCGCCGAGCGTAGGTATGAAAAGTGAAGTACATACACTTGATTGACTTCTGTACCTTTTTATTTTGTGCACGAAGTGCGTTCGCCGCCCCGCACTTCTCCCGGCCCCTTTGTCGTCTTACCCCTCAGCCCCTTTACCGCGCGGGCGAGGACTCATTTAGGCTGCGTTTCCACCAGAGATGTACGAGGATGCGTTGCGAGGGATGTGTTTGTCATGAACCAATAGAAACACTTCATTCACTTAGGACCTTTTAAACTAAGTGTTTCTATTGGTTCATGACAAACACATCCCTCGCAACGCATCCTCGCACAGCTCCGGTGGATACGCAGCCTTAAACGATCTAGCTATACACTGCAACCCTGTCTACATTGACATAACTAGAGTCAGGTTAGAGAGGGCTATCATATGCTCGGAGTTTCACTGCGGGATGACAATAGAAATGATGAAATCCGCGCATGACAGTCACCGGCATAGCTCGGAGAATCGCCAGACTCAGGCAGTGGGCAGGGCACGTCGCTCGAACTGGTATTGGGCTAAAAGTTTCTTGAATTGCGTCCGCGGACCGGAACACGCAGACGACGCATTATAATAGGTAGTCGCCCAGATGGAGCGACGATCTTTTTAACGGACCTGCGGATGATTCAGGACCGCGGTGTTTAGCGAGCCTTGGGGGAATCTATGTTCAGCAGTGGACATCTTTCGGCTGAAATGATGATGACTTGTTTTTTAGTTCTATCACTCTAACACCTACGTTTGTACAGCCGAGCCGTTCTGACGTAACGTGTTTTCTGTTGGAAAACCGTTAGCTTCACGTTAGGACGGTCACGCTATATCTCAATTACCGAAGGCATCGGTAGACGAGTGCGTTGGCGAGCGATCGCCTTGATGCCTTCATGGCAATTCGACCTCAGTCAAAACCACAGAGTTAATACAGGGACAGAAATGGTAAAGTGTTTTCATCACACTTGCTCGTCAATGGTGTTATTCCATGCCTGTATACTAAATGACAATGGCCTAAATTGTTCTTAAGGGAGTTATGGATTTACGTACAGTTTTTCTACCCAAGGGAGTTCTAACTTTAGTTTTAAAATTTGCAAACAAGTAATTTCAGACTAAAGGAGGTTTCAAGTCAGCCAACGTTTTATTTATTATCTTTAAAACTTAGCTACAACCCAAATTTTACAACACAAAACTTATCTAAGCTTCATGAAAATTCGTCATTTTTATATTTTAAATTTATAACAACTAGTTTTGCAACAATTTTAGTAATATTTTTTTAACATGTTGGTAGAATCTGGCCGTATGACCTTTCGAATTCTAAACTAAACACAGTTTACATTATCTATGGTAGATGACTCGAAAAAGTGACAATCTGTATTGGCGGGTAGCTATTATTTTATTCAATTTAAGTGTTTAGAGACAAAATCACTTACTTTGGGACTAGGTCGATTCGTGTGAATTGTCCCCTGATATTTTATTTATTTATTTATTATTAGGTAATGCTAAAAAAAAACGAAACATAGGGGGGTGGTAAAGGAATTTCTTTGACGACTATAACAAAGACATTTTATATTTACACATGATTTCGGTACAGTGTGGGCTTAAAAAAAAATATGTGGCTTTCAAGTCATACGCGCGGTCGAGTTTTTAGCTCGCGTGACATTTCTATCGCTCTCATTAGTTCTGTGGTTAAATCGCTTAGTTCAGCTTTCTTTGCGTATAGGGCCATTTTGGTGCGAGAAATATCGTTTGGGTTCATTACATTGCGGGCCACCGTAGCTGTGGGTTTACAAGTGGTCGATCATTGACAGCAATGTACCGCGAGTACCGCGACCCATACCTATTTCGTCATTGGATGATTCCGCGTATCTGATAAATTTAACCAATTATCAATTTAACCTTCTAATTCGAAAAAAATAAACAAATAATATTATATATACGAAGTTAAAACCAGCCCCTGTGAGACTGCGGTATCCTATTATCTCGCCTCATTCGTTTTTCGTTTCATTCTTATTTCGTCTCATTCTGTATTCGTCTTGGTCTTGTTCGCTGTCCGTCAGTATCTTTTTTGGTCAAATCTGCAACTTGTTTATCTCTTAATACGTCTTATTCGTTTTTCGTCACGGTCATCCTTATTACTTATTCGTCAAAATTATTTCGATACGTGTTCGGTGCTGGTAAATAAACGTTCGTAAGTAAATGAGACAAAAAACGAAAGGGAAGAACGACGAATAAGTCCAAGGAAGACCGTGACGAAAAACGAATAAGGCTTATTAAGAGAGAGACAAGTTACATAATTTGACCAAATAAGATAATGACGGATTGCGAACAAGACGAAGTGACGAATACAGAATGAGACGAAATAAGAATTAAACGAAAAACGAATGAGGCGAGAAAATAGGATACCGAAACTGCATGTATCCCCGACGATTTCTCACTTTTTTTTTAATTTTTGATTTTGCATAGATTGGATGACAATGCATATTACTATGTTATGGAGCTGATCTGATGATGGAACTGGAAGGTGGCCATAGGAACTCTGTAATAAAACGATACGACTGCATCGAGTTTGGGCTCGTTTGATTCGTCTTGGCGAGTACTTTGGTAACCACTAACCAGCAGGGGCAAAAAGTACAGTAGTAAAAAAAAGTGTATTTTAAATAGAATTTTTAACAAAAACTTATTTTTATGTTTGTATTGATACGGGCATGTCGAATGTTTACATCGAGCCGCGCACGTGCGCTGCTTTCGCCACGTGCGCGCCTGCGCGGTGCTCTGAATCATGTCACATGGCGCATGCGCCCTATCGCGCGCGGACAGCTTAACAGTGAAGGTAAACATGCACGAGGCCTGAGATGATGCTAAACCGATTATCATCGAGATCAATGTCATAGAGCTTTTCTATTGAAAATAATTTTCGAAGCTGTCATCTTAGATTATTTATGCACTAGATAGATTGTCAGTGGCAAACATTGCGATACAAAACGTCCAAAAATCCATTTGACAGCTTCATATTACGATCGCGTTACGTCATTCAAACTGAAGGGAGGCAAATGACATATAAGCCAACTGTTGGCTTATATTTTTCGGGACGGTTTCATGCCGCCTAAGCTCTATCTAGTCAAGTGTATAAATAATCTAAGGTTGTCATCTGTCGCCCGTCATTATGTCACTGACAATAGGGATGTTGGTGCCACCTAGCAACTGACGTACTTTTTATGAGCTTTCAAAACACAATTCTCCCGTAGACTTTGAATGGCAATAGCAACTTATGACGTCACTTGTTCGCCAACTCAATCAACTAAATATTTATTTGTTTTAAAGCAACAAAAAAACTAATTCTGCAGTTAATCGAAAATTAATCTTGTTTTCAGGGCTAAAATAAATCTTTTTTTTTTACTGTAGTCGTCTCTGCGAATTATTTTTTAACGGCGTCAACATCCCTATTGGCCCGTTGGTGAAATAGGGGCAGGAGTCAGAATGCGATCGGCATATTTTGCAAACGGTAGCTCAATCCAACGATGTCCATGTGTGTAGTGATTTACATGCCTAATGACGGTAGCAAATCTATAAATACTCGGTCTCCCGCTTAGCCGGCGGGCGAAGACGGCTTATTTGCCTATCTTAATCCGCGATACCGAGCGATAGCCGCACTACGTGCACAATGGCCGGCGCGATAGTGCCCGTACACCACTGCATGTTATTGCTAATTAATTCATGATTTTATGTATAGCTATAATTGTTTATATACTACTTTCGGTACCGTACGGTATGGGTAGACTATTTCGGAGATGATCGATAACCCAATAGCTAGACCGTTTAAGAGTCCTCCCCCGCGGGGTACAGAGACGCGGGGGTAGACGACAAAGGGGCCGAGAGAGGAACGGGTGGCAGGCACACGAGGCGCACTCGCCGCCCGCACCCCTTTACCATCATACCCCCCAGCCCCTGTACCAAAAAAAAATAATTTAAAATGACCCGTGTGTGAATGTCTCGATCCGTGCTTTGATGTTTTAAGCAGGACATTGATGCTTAGGGTGGTTAAGGAACTCCTTGGCCGCTTCTACATTGACCTTGAACTGAAGTGTGGACCTTGTGTTTGTTTACCAAATGCTCAGGAGGTACTGAGAGCCTCAATTATCACAATGGCTAATCCACGGGTGATAATCCGCCAGATATCGACGTCGGAACTGGTGACGTTGACAACGAGTGTCTTGTGACACAGGCCAGTTGGCTCGGGTTGTGGCGGTTGACTGACTGACTGAGGCGGGAGGGGTGGTCAGGTGAATCCGCAGTTGCGCAGCACCGCAAGCCAGCTGGCTCACTCGTGGGTCCGCTGTGAGGGTGACGTCCCGTCGCCGCGAGGGCGTGCGTCCTTTAGTTAGACGGAGGTGCAGCGATGCCAGATCTACGGAAAAATCCGTAGATCTACTGATTTTAGGCCTTGTGCCCAGACCTACGGAAATGCTTGGCTAATCTACGGAATTTCAGACTAGCCTCATTTTTTAAAATTTACCTACTAGTTTCGCTGACAAAATGAACAAAACGGAACGGAATGAACGGGAAACCGAAGCGTATGAATAGAAAATTTCTTCCTTGTCAGAAGAGATTGCCAATTTTTTTTAAATTTTTGTCGATTTTCTATTGCCAATTTACTTTAGCCAGACTCTAATCTAATTTTGAATAGCATTTAAAGGTGCAGTCGAATATACCTAATTTAAAAAAATCCGTAGATCTACGGATATTTCTTCAGGTGATTTACGAAATTCTACGGATTTTTTCGCCTGGACCTACGGATTTACATAAAATGGATATGGCAACACTGCGGAGGCGAAGCCCAGCTTAGTACCTGCTCGTTCGACCCGGGCAGGGAAAGGTGAGGGTGAGCCTCAGTGGGCGGAAGCGATCGTGCCGTCCGTTCCACTCTGCTTTCAGAGCAGTACCTCTACCATGAGTTACACTAGTTTACAGTGACCGTACTCGCTAGCGACGGCGTAAATGATTTGTATGGAGAATTGTACTTCCGTAAGTGACCGCTAGAGGCGCTGTACACAATTCTCCTTACAAATCATTTACGCCGTCGCTAGCGAGTACGGTCACTGTAAACTAGTGTAACTCATGGTTGAGGTATAGGACACGAGAGCACGAGAGCTAACGTGAGGGCACGTAACCCCGGCTTGCCGGGAACGTAGGCCACGAGGAGTTAACCTCTAAACTGACACCAGCGCAGCGGGGGAGGCCGGGGAAATCCGAGCCCGCATTGCACGGTGTCGACAGAGGAGCCCCATCCTGGGGCGGCCAGTGGGCGTCGCGCTGTCTCTTCATGCTCCCGTGGCGTTCACAATGGCAACGAGGGAATCCGTGCGGCTTTTAGTGGGTAGGCCCCTTGTGGGAGAGCCCCACGTACCCAGTTTCCCCGAACAGACACGAATGCATAAGGCGCATTTCCGCACCATAAAAAAATCGTGCGTGCAGCTCCTCCGCGCGGAAGAAGTGAAACTGCGTATTGTGGAAATGAAAAAGGCACCTATACAGCAATATGAAACTTATTGCAATAACTTAAAGAACTAAATTTACTTATGCATCTATGTGTTTAAATTACTCACGAGCTGGCGCTATTATCAAGTCTCATACAAATTTGCACAGACAGTATGAGTTCTGCATCGCACTGTCGAAGTTTTTAACATCCGTTAGTGTATATACAAACAATGCGAGATTACTTGCTTCGGCAGTACATATACTAATGCTTTCATACCCCTCCATGGTAGCGTTAAACGTTTAACGCGACCTTGTTGGAAGTCGCTTTAGAAGTTTCACTTCAAAAAGGGTACCTAGGTCCGTCCCATTTGTCCTATAGAACTGAAATCGTGAAGTAACAAAGTTCAAAGCACCTTTACCGGAAAATTTAATTTTGCGCGGACGTAGTAGTTTTATGAATATGGGATTAGTAAGAGTATTAGGAAAGACAGCAGAGCAAAACTATTGTCGCCAGATATTAGTGTAAGGGAAGAGACGACTGGAATAGTCCGATGAAAACATTGACTAGATACACCTACCTCTATAATAGGAAGCAAATAGTCACCGGCTATCTAATTCGATCCAACCTTCGCCTCGGATTAAGGGTCCTATTAATCCGCGATAAATTACACGTGCGCCAACGCAAGCTTTCCATAACCAATCAGATCTGTTGGTCGAAATTCGATTGGCCAATGAGGTGGCTCCGCTCTGGCTGGGTCAACCACGTCATTGGTTGGTGTCGATTGTGTGGTATTAGTCAGTAGCCGCTGAAGTCAAAGTCGAAATAGCTGTAATTTAGGCTAAAACAAGCACTTATGATATTAATATGAAAGTAGAAGAATCTACCACCGGTTTGGTAAAACCCTGTCGAGAAAAATACGATAAAAAACTCAACAAAGTATTTTGACATGACAACGTCTAATAAATCGATGAACGCCGGCTGCATGCACGAAAAAGGATGACGCAATGTAACGTACATGTCGCGTACATAGCAATGAATGCCAGTATGTACTAGTACTAGCGCTTTCGGGTAATTTTCAATGCGCGGGGGTGCGGGGTGCGGGGAATTAAAGGGGGAAGAAAATTTCATTGATTTTTCCGTAGGATGCACCGTTTTCAAGATATTTGACAAAACACCGGTTCTCATCCGATCACCGAGGTTAAGCAACGTCAACAACAACATTTTGATATTTAGGCATTAGGGGATCATGGCCATTTGAAATTTAGTCAAATTAGTTAATAAGGCATTATGCAATTTTGTTTTAATGAACCCTAAGCTGTGTAGGTATATGCATTCATTAGTATGCAAGCGTCCCGGAAAATATCCCCTTATCTCTCCGTCGCTGCAATCGTTTCATTGTTCTGCTACAATAACCATTATAATTAATTAAGTACCTATTAATAACAATACAAGCACCAGCTATCCTGTCATAGAAACCCTAAACTTCATAAATAAGTGATCTGATCACCTTTAGACGACCAGATGGCCTAGTGGTTAGAGAACCTGACTACGAAGCTTGAGGTCCCGGGTTCGATTCCCGCGTCGGGGCAGATATTTGTATGAAAAATACGAATGTTTGTTCTCGGGTCTTGGGTGTTTAATATGTATTTAAGTATGTATCTATCTATATAAGTATGTTTATCCGTTGCCTAGTACCCATAACACAAGCTTTCCTTAGCTTACTTTGGGACTAGGTCAATTGGTGTGAATTGTCCCGTGATATTTATTATTTATTATTTATTATTACCTTTGTACCTTGTCATTTTGAAAAGTCATGCGAAATAATGTACCGACTGAAAACGACAAGGTACAAAAGTGATCACTTATTTATTGAAGTTTACTGTCGACCAGAAGAGGTTTCTGGTTCTGGCGACCAGATGGCCTAGTGGTTAGAGAACCTGATTACGAAGCTTGAGGTCCCGGGTTCGATTCTCGTGTCGGTGATATTTGTATAAATAATACGAATATTTGTTCTTGGGTATTCGGTGTTCTATCTATATAAGTAATATAAGTATGTTTATCCGTTGCCTAGTACCCATAACACAAGCTTTGCTTAGCTTACTTAGGGTCTAGGTCCATTGGTGTGAATTTTCCAGTGATAAATAAATAAATAATAAATAAATATCACGGGACAATTCACACCAATTGACCTAGTCCCAAAGTAAGCTTAGCAAAGCTTGTGTTATGGGTACTAGGCAACGGATAAACATACTTACATATATAGATAGATATAAATACTTAAATACATATTAAACACCCAAGACCCGAGAACAAACATTCGTATTTTTCATACAAATATCTGCCCCGACACGGGAATCGAACCCGGGACCTCAAGCTTCATAGTCAGGGTCTCTAACCATTAGGCCATCTGGTCGTCTAAAAAAACCGATATTAAAGTGATATTTATTTATTTACTTGAACCTTTTAGTATAAACACCAGTAATTATAATTACCTATCGGTTTACCACGGAATGTGTCGCGTTATCCTCTGCCTACAACATGAACCCTACCTATTCCTTTTAGACGCTATGCGACATAGCACTAATCGCTGGAGTCGTCTTAAAGCTTATTTTTGCGCTCAATTTAAATGCGTAAAGGCGTCAAGGTTATCTCAGTCTGTTTTACTTAAAATGGTTAAATGTTTGTGTTCCGGCCTGTTGCCTACAGAAGCCAATCTGGAGGAAGGGTCTGAGCAGTAGTGGAGCTCGCGCGCACCGGTTGCAGTGCCCCTTTGATCTATTATAACTGAAGATACACATTGCCGAACAAAATCCCCTTCAAAAAATGTCCGAACTTTTTTATTTGTTTGCATAACAATTATAATAATCACCTACACAGAAATTTGAACCTAGTCTTTACTTCATTACAGTCGAATTTCGGTTGACACTTGACAGCTAAACTTGACAATTTCACGCAACGTACTGAGAAAAAGAAGGCCACTTTTATCAAAGTGGCGCTCATTTGGCTCGGACATTTTCGGGCGCGCGACTGTGGATCTACAGTTATAATTGATCAAAGCAGTGCCCCGTATTTATTGAGCGGTTTGCACTGCTTGGGGGCGTGCGCATCACATCAAACAGCTGCCTTCTTCCTGCTTATTCCCTTAAATTCAATTCTAGGATGAATAAGCGTTTACTAGGCGTGCTCCTGCGTAACCCTCATCTTCGTTTTCCATCAGGCGTGATTGTGGTCAAACGCAAGCATACATTGTAAAAAAAATAATATTTTCTTTCCAAATGTAATCGTATATTTTATGTGTAAATCTATCTGTCTCACTCTCTCTCACAATTATGTTTTATCTCATTAATTACATTCCTGTAATATTGTTTATATTCGAGCATTAAAATGCAAAAAATAGCTGCAAGTGGAAACTGTTTTGGCTAATGGGTTAACTGTTTTTTTTTTATTTTGTATACATACTAAACATTACAATACCATTCGCCATTGGTTTTAACTACCCTATTGCCTCAGTGTATCTTCCCTAGTGGTATTTAGAACGCTCTAGAAATAAGATTGTTAAAACTAATCCTTAAGATTTCCCCACGCATCATGTCGTGACATTGGCAAGGTGCCTTGCAAAACCGCCTAAAAAAATCGAGCCTACTCTTTTAACTCAACTTGTGTTGTGGGTGTCCGTAAGGTGATTCGCATGCTCATTTTCCCCCCATCATATATATAAAAAAAATTTGCCCGTGACCATCTCCTGACGTAAGTGCTTCGTGCTATGCGATAATGCCTGTTTGTCTCCACATAACCTACTAACATTATCCTGGTGACTAACGAAGTAAGTAATAAACTAATAATGTTTTTATAGTGAAACTAGCTTCCACCCGGGGCTTCGTTCGCATCAACCGTTAACTTCAGCTGAATTGAAAATCTAGTATTTTACTAAATTTCCATGAGATATTCCCGGATACTCGTCGCGTGATATGACCTCTCAATATGAAAGGGTCCTTAGCTTGGGCGGATCCAGTACTGATTGGGAGCTTCACACACCTTTGTATATCTTCAAAAGCAGGAGCGTAAAACAATAATGCCAAGACGCGATTCTGTTACAAAAAAACACTTTATTTCGTATAGTTCGTTTTGGTCTACCATTTAGACCTACTAATAGGACTGAGCGGACGAAATAATCCGTTTAGTCCCAATACTTCAGGCACGAAAAATAGGGCTAGTTACATATTTTTTACAAATTAATAGGTAGGTTGGGTCCGTTAGGTATCTTCAGATGCCCGAAGGGCAGACCGCCCAGAAATAGTTTATTCTGTAACCTATTTATTGATACCGTTTGATAGAGCTCGTGAAGCACTTTTAGGACCAGTAACCAGTTTCTCGATATCTTGTGTAGTTTGGAAATGATCGTGTGAGATCACTTATCGTTTCCACCCTGTATGCAGTGGGCGGCTTAGGGTTCATTAGAACAAAATTGCATAACGCCTTATTAACTAATTTGACTAAATTTCAAATGCCCATGATCCCATAATGCCTAAATATCAAAATGACGCATTATTAAAATGAACGAAAGTCAGAATGACTGACCCAAAACGTCCAATTCCCGAAATTACTAAAGATTGATATATACATTTCCTTCAAACACCGGAAAGGCAAAATGTCACAGTCCCAAAATACCTAAATTTTTTTTACAAGCTTTTGACTAGTTTAACTGTTAATATTTAGGCATTTTGGGATTTGGTTGTTTTGCGATTTGATGATGTTTAGTTATTATGAGACAATGACCTTTTAAAATTAAGTCGTATTAAAAATTCGTCGTTTTGAGAATAAATATAGGTATTTTGGGATTCAGCCATTTTGACATTAAGTTATTTTGAGATCTAGATACGTATACATATGTTGGTAATAGGGTATAACGAAATCAAGGTAAAATTAGACCTAAACAGTGGGCGTCTTTCCGCTGAAATTATGATGATGATGATTCAGCCTCAATTAAATGCTTTGTACGAAGTTTGATAGTCAGACGATACTATTGCCGCCACGCTCGCAACCACATGCTATTTATATCACAGCATATACCTAGGGATTGCTGATTATTATAACAATTTTATATTGTTAACATTGTTCATTCCATGCTTCGCCCGCACAGTACAGGGACTGGGAGGTATGACGACAAAGGGGGCCGGGAGATGTGCGGGCGGCAGGAACACCAGGCACGCTCGCCGCCCGCACCTCTCGGCCCCCTTTGTCGTCATACCCCCCAGCCCCTGTACCGCGCGGGCGAAGACTCACTTAAACGGTTTTGCTATAGTCATTCGCGGAAGATCCAGAGCATGCGTCTTTCCATATAAAAAACCGGCCAAGTGCGAGTCGGACTCGCGCACCGAGGGTTCCATACAAATTTATATGTATCTATGAACATCCAGTCTTAGCAGACCCTGCTCCTAAACAAAATGTGCGCAGTGTGGGATCATTGTAGATTGGTTACTGATATAGACGGACAGACAAAAAATTTATGCTTTTCGCAATTTTTCCTTTATCTGTGCTATAAGGCCTTGCTTTGTACCAAATTTCAAGATTCTAAGTTCACGGGAAGTACCCTGTAGGTTTTGATTCTCTTGCGAGTGTCGAAAATGTGCGTTGGTTACTGATATAGATAGACAGACAGACAAAAAAATTTATGCTTTTCGCAATTTTTCCTTTATCTGTGCTATAAGACCTAGCTTCGTACCAAATTTCAAGATTCTAAGTTCACGGGAAGTACCCTGTAGGTTTTGATTCCATTGCGAGTTTCGAAAATATGCGGAAATTTGCGTCATAAACGGCTGTATCTTTTGATTGCGTTGGCATAGATGTTTGATTTTTTCACAGCTCCAAGAGACAGTAGACTTGAGTATTTGATATAAATTTCAGCTTGATACCTCCACGCGTTCCTGAGAAAAAGGGTCTTGACAGACAGACGGACGGACGGACACACGGACGGACGGACAACAAAGTGATCCTATAAGGGTTCCGTTTTTTCCTTTTGAGGTACGGAACCCTAAAAACAGCTCATTTAAATCCGTGGCCATCAGTGCTGTGCTATGGGACCAATTAATGATTGGTTGATATCAAACGTATCCATGGCAACGTGGCATAGCACATCTCTTGTAGAAAGGACATCTTCCAAGCGACACAAAACAAGCTGAAAAACCTCACTCAAATGGATTCCGACGCGAAGCCTGCACAGTGGCATGCACTTTATGTTACGCGGAACTGTTTACGAAAGCCTTTGGTATCATGCACGTAGAACTAGACGGGAGTTACCTTTAAGCTCCTAACGCGCAGACAGCAGAGGCGTGGCGGTGACGGATGTAATATTCTAACTTGTATGATGTGGTGCTGGCGGAGAATGGAGGGGATTAGCTGGACTGAAAGGAGAACTAATGAGGAGGTTTTGGGGTTGGTGGAAGAGGAAAGGCGGCTGTTGACGACGATTGAAAATAGGAGAGGGAATTGCTGGGGCATCTGATACGACATGACAGTTACATAAAAACTATTTTGGAAGGGCGGATAGAAGGCAGGCGAGGCAGGGGAAGACCGAGACGGTCATTTATAGATCAAGCAAAGGAAAAACTCAATGTCATGTCGTATCAGGAGCTGAAAACGCTGACAGAGAACCGAAAAGAGTGGCGATTACTCCACCGACAAGAGCTAAGCTCTTAAACTAATGATGATGATGATGAACGGTTGTGCGGTACCGTACCGCGAACTCGTTCATACAGATTAGAATATTACAACCGTCACCGCCGTCGCACCGCCACTCCGCTGTCTGCGCGTTTGGAGCTTTAAAGGTCGATTCTTATCTACAGACACCAAGCGTGTCAGTCACGTGCCGTGGCAGACAAAATTATATTCTTCTATGCAGTTTCTACCACTACCTTGTTTAGAGCAGCGGCCTCCAAGATCAGAATCGCCATGATGTTGTCCAACCTCCGATAGGAGAGGAATGAGATGAAGAAGAAGATACAGTTTCTATTAACGCATTAGTGTCTATCGTAACACGGCCGCGCAGACACCGACATACGGGCCATGCCCGGCCAGTCAAAATCAAAATCAAAAAAAATCAAAACGTTTATTCTGCAAGTAGGCCGCAAAGGGCTCTTTTACATGTCATTTTTTTTAAACTACCTACCAGCGCTTTCGTAAGGACCATCATTGCCAAGAAGAATGCGCCGCAAGAAACTTGGCAGGAAGTCATCTTTTCAAATTAAAATATAATAAATTACAAATTAAAAAATCATACAAATATAGAATTAAGTAAATAAAAAAAATAATTATATAAAAAAACAATACAGGGATGTATTGGGTCCCTTAGTTAAAAAACTAAAACAATACCTACATCTTAACTATATCTACGTTAAGTGGAAGTGTAGAATGCTTCCACCGTCAAAAAAAAAATTAAAAAGGAAAAAATAAAAATATTGGAGATGTCTTCCAATGTCACAATAATTAAAAATGATTGTGTTAAAAACACATTTCAGGTCAAGTAACCATTAAACTTTTGGCACAGTAAGCACGGTTCATGACTGTACGTGTCTGTGGCTATCTGTCGGTCGGTGTGAATAGGGCACCGGAACCGTGCAGATAACTTTTGTTCTTGACGACGGTGTCTGTCGATGGCTGACACCACACGCTTCTGCTAGATGTGAATAAAACGGAGTCTGACCCGGCACGTTTCTGCCACCGAATTATGAATCGACCTCAACTCATCCCTTCCAGTCCTTCGTCATCATCAGCTTATGCTCGTCCACTGCTGGACATAGGTCACACCCATGGCACGCCACTGAGCACGATCCTCGGCCACTCTCACCTGGCTCTGGCCAGCCGCCTTGCGAAAGTCCTCCGTCACTAATTCTCCACCAATGTTGTTAACACGTGAGCTTGTGATAACTCACAACAATGAACGATGCACTACCACCGCTCTGCTCGCGCGACTGCTCAACGAAAATGATACCGGCGTTTTCAACCGGGTTGATTGTTGACTTCTTGGAAAGACTTAAAGTCACGCAACGAGCTATGAAGTGAGCTAAGCTTGGAGTTTTGCGCGATTGAATCCTTAGTATACCGTACCGACGTAGCTTCTTGGTCACTTCTTGGTTGATTGCGCCATCTCTCGTCGTTTAGTGCTTTGTGCATTTATCCGTAAACGGCTCGTCGGGCCGGTCCCGGCCGGGCATTCCGCGGCGCAAAAACCGTCCACGGACGCTTCGGGCGCGACGCAGGGTATGGCAGGACCAGTGCGCGTGCGTGAAACCTATACAGCGGGCTTTTTGTACTGATTTCTAGGGTTATTTTTAGTGGGACCGGCTTGTTATAATTTTTTTTTGAGCCGGTATCATGGGATCTTAGAATATAGAAAAAGCCCATGAGGTTTTTTGTTTAATAGAACTAGAAGAATGATGATAAAAGCTTTTCTGAATCAAATATGTGAATGAGCATGACCAATAATAAAATTTAATCTGTACGCTTAGTATAAGTTTTACTTCACCAAAATACTTCTCGATCGCGTTTACGTAAAAATTTCAATTCTATGGAAACATGGACGCGCGCGCGCGGAGGCGCTGTCCATGTTTCCCTAGTAATTGATTTTTTTACGTAAACGCGATCGAGAAGTATTTGGTGAAGTAAAACTTATACTAAGCATACTGCATCCATATAATAACTTCCCTGTAATATGTTCAGAAGCGATAAACAGATGGTCTATATTAAGAAACCTGTATCTGTGGCTGCATCATAATATTTACAATGTCATCATTTGTTTTAATTCGAACTGTCAAAGAACAGAAAATAAAGTAAAATAACGGCGACTTATTGCATATATGTAGGGTAAGTCCAGGATAGATGCCCCACTTTTTGAAATAGCTTTATAATTCAAAAACTTAACAAATTATAGCATTGCGTCCAATGCGTATGGTAACTATGGTCCTTAATCTATTATTTTACTGTACTTGTTTTAATATAAATCGTATAGATTTTGTGTAAATCGTACTTTTTTAGACCCCTTATAAATGGGATAGGTGCCTACCATGGGGGATAGACGACTCGTCGCAAAAATGCGTCAGAGGATAGATGCCCTTTGAAATTAAACAAGTTAAATAAAAGTTATCAGTCTTTTATATTCATTGAAAATTTGCCTAGTTCGAACAGTATGAGCCACGAGCCTCTTCTCATTTTAGAATCCTAGTACTGGATGTTTTACTGAAACAAATTATAAAAGTTCAATCAATTCCATATAAAATGTGATTTTGCTTCTATTATAATTGAATTTTCGTCATTTTTGGCAAAACGTCGTCTTAGTGTTATAGACGGTATTCCTTATGTTCGCAGGCTTCTTCATTGACTCCTTTTACTTTTCTTCATTTCCTCGAAGGCTGCTAGCAAGCTTTCTTCAGACCAGGCGACGTTACGCGGAACTACGCCCTGTTTTCTCTCATACAAGGCATTTCGACCCTCAGCAACATAAAAATTCTTTCAAACAAGTTGAGGATAGATGCCCTTAGGGGCATCTATAGCGATCGAAAACGGGGCAACTATACTTTTCGCAGAGGATAGATGCCCTTTTCGATAAAAAATCAAGTAATGATAAAATCACTATAAAATATACTAATCCATGCAGCCTAAACTTCAGTGCAACCAAATGAGTTAGTTAAAAGCGCAAATTATAAGCCAGTCTAAAGTTATTCAAAAACCAATACTTACAAATATAATTTTCACGCTCTGCGAGATCTTGCCACGGAAGGTTTTGGCACTCATGGACTAAACGCGTTCGGTCTTGCTCATGATAGCAGCGGCCCAGAGGTTTGCAGGGAGGGGGCTTCCTATTATTTAGTGGAATTTTGGTCCCACAGCCTTGCTACTAGTAGAAATTGAAATCGAGGCATCTATCCCACTGGGGCATCTATCCTGGAATTACCCTAGATAAAATTATGTCTGTCTGTCTTTTTAACAGAGTTAGCAAAGCGTTCACAATCGCACGTCGATGGCGGGCTCGGCTTACATGCCGTTTGTTGGAATTTTTTCATCTGTCTCTCGTACCGTCCGACATTGAATTTTCTCAAGTAACAAAAGCTAAACGAGACAGGGAACCGGAAGCTTCAAACTTATTGACGTAAACCTTTGACAGCATTAACCCTTCGTATGCCCTGTACCGGATCCGTACCCAATTTAAGGCTTTCTTTTTGTATTTTTTTTAAAATCTGTATCATTGGATTTATATGAAACTGTTGAGGCTAGAATGCACGACTTTTTTTTTTTTTACTTCCGGCATACGAAAGGTTAAATAAGTTCTACTTACTAACAGTAAAGAGTATTTGCATTGTAATTGCCTATTTTAACAAAAATTAGTAACCAAAGATAAGCACTTGAAAGCGTCCGCACCGTACGAGAGACAGATGTTGACTAAATTTTGACAGGCATGTAAACCTATCTTGTGCCGGTGCGTCGTCCTTATCGCTGACCAATTACGTGCATTCTCTGTTTTCTAGTACTAACTCTGTTACATAGACAGAGTATAGTGGTTCTCTAACCACTAGGCCATTTTTGGTCGTCGATTATAATTATAACCAGCGTACCTCTCATCATCATCATCATCATCATTTATTTATTTGCGATAAAACATACTTAAATGCATGCAAAAACAATTTTATATGAGACACAGAAAATATTTTATAGTACGAACGAAATTAGAAAATTAATTCTATTTAAATACAATGACAAAGATAAAATTACATTAATAAACTCAATTCAATTAAATTAAAATAACAATAAAGTCAAATTAAAAGAAAGAATTAAACTAAAATTAAATTAGAGATGTATTGTCAGCGTTCAAGAAATAGTTAGAAAATAATCTAGAATAAATGAATAAAATTGAGCATTTGAATGAAAATTAAATACAGAAATGTCAAACGGAATAATTAATAAACAAATAAAAATTTGATATGCTACGGTTAAATAATTTAGTCTAACGCATTAGCGTAATATTCTTTAATGGAGTTATAGGATCTAGTCATAAAATAATCTTTTAGTTTTCGTTCAAATGTTCTCAGATCACTGCACCCCCTTATGCTATTATCCAATTTATTCGCTCTATCGTTCTACAACTTGTCCCGTGTCCCGTTGCAGGCTTCGGACCCCGGCGTCGTGGTGCTCCGGCCGGAGGCGCTCGCGCGGGACTCGGAGTCCGACGGCGAGGAGGACCCCGGGCCGCCGTCGCCGTGCGCGGTGCGGTTCATCAACGACAACGTGCTCATCAACGGCAAGTCCTCGATGCCTTGCAAGCCGGACAGGCAGCGGACGGCCAGGGTGAGTCGCACACGTCATGCTTGCGTCACTCCATGTCAGTGTTGCAGAACTATCGATAGTTTGACTATCGATCGTTGACCTCGCAAACTATTCAGGATATCGATATTACTATCAATAGTATCGATAGTATCACACTAATATTATAAAGGCGAAAGTTTGTGAGTGTGTGAGTGTGTATGTTTGTTACTTCTTCATGCTAAAACGGTTCGACGGATTCTGATGAAATTTGGCACACAGATAGTTTATAACCTGGATTAACATATAAGGTACTTTTTATCCCGGAAAATCGCGTAATTCCCGCGGGATAGCGATAAACGAATTCGTTGCAGACGGAGTCGCGGGCAACAGCTAGTTGCTTATAAATCACTATCGATATTGACACGTGGTGATACTATCGATAGACTATCGGATTATAGACTACTATTGGACTATAGACTATCGGTCCGGTAGTGCGTGCAGCGACCCACCGGAAGACCAGCGCTGGCTCTCGAGCCGGCATTATGCTGAGGTGGAACCGTTTCGTGATAGTTGCTTTACATTGTAATCTTTATGCCTGTTGTTTATTTAACTGTCACGAATAAATGTTTTTTTAATTCTTTATTTCTCTCTTTATTGGTTTTGTCTTAACTATCGACAGACTATCGATAGTCTATCGATATTGGACTATCGATAGGCAACACTACTCCATGTGGCCATGGCAAAAGTTAGAGGATACGATGCCTGAAAGACTTGAGAAGTAGATAGGTATTTTAATTACTTAAGGCTGGGGCCGCACTGGTAAGGCTACCGGCGACGCGACGCGACGGCGACTAAATCAAACATACAGTGGTGGTCATACAATTAAGAACGATTTGAAGTTTCCGATTTTTTTTTATCTACATCATGTCATATGTCTAGTTGTGTTCCTTCTTAGAAGTAAAAAGTTATGTTATAAAATAGCCACATGGATAGAGCAAACGGGATTAATAATAATAGTGTATAATTGCTAACATTTTTTTTTACAAATTTTATTTGTTCTCTATACTAATAAATTCAAATAGTAATGAAGCTGGACAAATAATTAAGAACGATTTATTAAACTGCTCGAGAGTTGTTTTATATGAAACTTAGATTAAATAAATCATATTAATGTGAAGTTGGTATAGAAAAAAAAGCAAATTAATACATTTGAACTAAAATTAATAGTTAGTAGCATGTCCACGGCTTTTAATTACGGCTTTACACCGGCGAGGCATTGAATCTATCAATTTTTGACATTTCGCAAGAGAAATAAGAGTTCCATTCTTCTAAGAAAACGTCGTACAGCTCTCTCAAATTGCCACACTGTCGATTTGAAACCTTTTTCTTGACTTCGCACCAAAGATGCTCTATTGGGTTAAGATCTGGGCTGTTGGCTGGCCAATCTAAGACTGAAACTGATTGTGATGTGAGGAATTCCTTAACGGTGCGTGCAGTATGCTTTAGATCATTGTCGTGCTGGAATGTCCAAATAACCGGAAGCACGTCTTCGGCATATGGTAACATTGTTTCTTGCAGTATATTTTTGTATTGGAATTGATCCATGTTTCCTTCTATCAGCCTAACAGGTCCAACGCCATGTCCAGAAAAGCACTTTAATATCACTTTTGTGTACTTTGGGTCGAATGCTTTATTCGGAGGGCGTCGTACATATCGTTTTCCATCAGAACGTACCCTATTTATTTTTGTCTCGTCAGAAAAAAGAACGTTTTTCCACTGTCTGACTGTCCAGTTTTCATACCTTCTTGCAAATGCAAGTCGGGCTTGCCTATGACATCGTTTCAACATAGGCACCTTCCTTGCTATCCTTCCGTTCAACTTATTTTCTACCAAACGCCTTCGAATAGTGCGTGCAGAGATTGCTGAAGGGTTGTTTTCACCAAAATATTCTTTTCTCAACTCATTAGACCCTTTAAAAGGATTTTGTTTTGCCAAACGAACGATATTTCGATCATCTCGACGAGATGACTTTCTCTGTCTAGGTCCACGCGGAACGTTTGAAGTAGTTTGATACGTGGAAAAATGCTTTACGGCATGGAAAACCATTGTTTTTGAACATTGCAGATGGTCGGCTATCATTTTATACGACCAATTCATCTCGCGAAGTTTTATTATTACTTCTCTTGTAGATTTATCACAACTTTTATTTTTCCCCATTGTTTTTATACGAAGTAATCACTTTTAAGACTTTAACAGCACGAAATGGCGCCAAAATTATACGAATAATAATCTACAACCACAGAGCCACACAGTGTTCTCTATTTAAATTTGAAAAAATAATAAACTATTCAGCGTTCTTAATTACGTGACCAGCCAGTAAGTACTAATTGTTCAAATAATAATGCAGGTTGATTTATAGTGAATAAACTATATTTTTGAATTATTACATTTTTTACATGCCGTCTTGAAAGGCAGAGAAGAAGCCATTACTATGAGAAAAAACAGTGTTGCCAGTTTATAATTAGATTAAGTGGCTGCCACACAAAATTAAATTTTATGTTTAAATATTTATTAAACATAGTTGGGCCAGGGCCAAAGTGCAAAAAATGTATGCAAGATATAGTTTAGTATAATACACTTAACTTAATTTAAGAATCTATAAGATAAAGAAAAGCAGCTACACAATGCTGATTTTACCAAGTGAACAAGAACATATTATACATGCCTGTGTATAGCCCTACGACATAGTCTTGGGATCGGATTAACAGAAACCACTAGACACAGGTCACTAAATGCTACTCTAACCACTCGGTACACAATAAATTTAAAGACCTATAAGATAAAGAAACTCAACTATACAATGTTGAATTTAACCAATCAAAAATATATTAAAAAGTGTCTGTGTATAGCCCTTTTAATATATTTGAGGCTCCTTTGAAAGTCTTAGCATTGTCACAGAAAATTTTAACAGGCATACCTCGCCTGGCTATAAATCTTTTGAGGCATGCTAAAAAAGCCTCAGTAGTCATATCACTAACAAGTTCCATATGGACAGCTTTGGTTGTGAAACAAACAAAAAGTGCTACATAACCTTTGGTTATTATTGGTTTTCTTAACCGCGACACCTTCACACTAAAGGGCCCGCAAAAATCGACGCCAACAACATGAAATGGTCTAACAGCATCAAGTCTTTCTTGTGGTAACGAGCCCATTAGCTGCTGAGCAGCCTTCGCCTTCATCTTAGCACAAGGAATGCATTGCTTTACCACCTTTTTAACTTGACATATGCCATTAATGAGCCAAAATCGCTGTGAAAGTGAGCCCAGAACTAACCTTGCTCCTGCATGCAAGAGTCTTTTGTGTTCATTTTGAATTATAATTGTTGTTAAATGACAAGATTTAGGTAATATAGCAGGATGTATTTTTTCATAAGAAATGTCTTTAGCATTTTGAAGCCGACCTCCTAGCCGCAGAACATTATCATTATCCATAAATGGAAATAAAGAAGCCAAACCTGACTTCACTGGAAGTCCTTTTTTAATTGCCTCTATTTCTGTGTGAAAATATTTCCTTTGGACACAAGCTACAATTCTTAGTAAAGCATTATGGAGCTCTTGTGGTGTAAGGGAACCTGTTTGTTTATCATTATTTTTTAAACAATTAGCGCGAAATCGCAACACATAAGAGATTACCCTTTGTAGCTTACCAAGATCAGAATATTTATTAATGAAATTTATTGAGTCAATGTCAATGCCATTTACCACTTCACTTACGCCACAAACATTTACATTTATGTTTTCATCATTAGGGGGAGGAATAGGCAATTTTATTTCAGGCACTGAGTGCTTATAGTGATTGCAAGATAATTCTTTAGGGCCATGCCACCAGAGTTTGTTTGATTGCAATTGCTTTGGATCACAGCCTCGAGAAAGCAAATCGGCTGGATTGCTAGATGTAGGCACATAGGACCACATATAGTCTTTAGTTAAATTTTGAATTTGCATGACTCTACTTGTCACATATGGATTTGATTTTATTTCTGCTGATTTAATCCACGCCAGAGTGATTTGCGAATCACTATATAAGTAAACTTTAAGTGAGAATCTATTTTCTAGAACAGCATGAACTTTATGTGCGACTTGAGCCAGCAACAAGGCACTATTCAATTCCAATCTTGGAATTGTTACACTTTTATTCAAAGGGGCTACCCGGGACTTTGAGCACAATAGATTTGTATAGATAGATCCATCTAAATTTAAAAGTCTTAGATAAAGGCAACATCCAAATGCCTTCATTGAGGCATCTGAGTAGCCAACCAATTCTGCTGAAATTTTCGTTTGCTTGTTCACACATCTTGGAACAGTAATGGTCCCCATAGACATTAACTTCTCTAAAAATGAGTTCCAGTTTTGTAGCTGTTCCTGGGGTAGTATAGCATCCCAGTTCAAATTCATAGACCACAGCTTTTGCATTTGTAGCTTAGCTACAACTATAATTGGACTAATTAACCCTAACGGATCAAACATCCTTCCAATAAAACTTAAAACTTTACGTTTTGTTTGAATTTCTGTACTATAGGTACTTGGACAAGTAAATGTGAGTTGATCGTTCAAAACATCACACTTCAAGCCTAATGTTTTTACAACATTGTCTTTGTTAATATCCAGCTTTTCAAAATACTTTTTGTTTTTGGGAAGATCATCAATAGATTTAGGTATGTTAGAACACCACTTATGGAGAGTAAAACTCCCTTTTTGTAACAACAAGATTAGCTGATTTTTAAGTTCAATAAGTTGATCTATATTGTCTGAGCCTGCTATTACATCATCGACAAAGGTACTCTTAAACATGGCTTCAGCAGCAAGAGGGTATTCATTTTGATACCTATGGGCTAGCTCGATAAGGCAGCGTGTGGCCAAAAAGGTGGAAGCTTTCAATCCATAAGTAACTGTTTGCAATTGTAAACAGCTGATGGGCAAGCTAGGGTCCTCACGCCAGAGTATGTTTTGTAAAGTGGTTTGAGGGGGTTTTATTTGTATACCCCTAAACATTTTAGTGATATCACAGCTAAGTGTGTGAATGAAAGTTCTCCACAAAAGAAGAATGTCAAACAGTTCGCTTTGAACCACTGGACCGTTTATCATAACATCATTTAATGATAGTCCTGACCTTGATTTCATACTTCCATCAAAAACAACACGCAATTTTGTTGTTAAGCTTTCATTGTTTAAGACAGCATGGTGTGCGAGGAAGTAAACATATCCACACTGAATATCATATGAGCTGATGTCTACTTTTTTAGCATGCCCCAGCTGGATATATTCGTCAATAAATTGTTTATATTGTTCAAGATACAATTTGTTTTTCTTAAATTTTTTCTCTAATGTTAGAAATCTCTGTAACGCTACAGAGAATGAATCGCCAAGTTGCAATTCATTTTGCTCAGCCTTTAGCGGCATACTGACAAAAAATTTATTGTCTATGAGTTGTGCACTCTCCTGAAAACACTGCTCAGCCATTTCAAATTCTTTTAAATATTTATTCTTTGGTTCCGGAATACTCTCAGATAACCAAAATTTTTCCATCACATCTTCCAACTTGTTATTGTCGCAAATGGCAAAATTATTTACTAAAGTTTCCTCATTACACTTTGGTGCAGCCATAATTCCCCCAATTGTATACCCAAATAAAGTGTTTTGCAAAACAGGGCCATCCTGAATTTTTATCTGTCCATCCAACAAAATGTTAAAATAAATATCTGCTCCTAAAAGTAAGGATATTTCAGAAGGAATATTGAAGTCATCATCAGATAGCCTAATATTTTTAGGTATGTTTATTTTTGAAATATCAAATGGCTGTTGAGGCAAATTGGATGTAATAATGTCAACCACATGGCATTTAATGTTTAGCTGAACATTGTTTACCGGAGAATGCACAGCAATGTAAGCATATTTATTTATTTTATTATTTTTATTGCCAATACCTACTATTTTACATGGTTGGCTTATGGGATTTAATCCCAACCTTTTTACAAGTGATGTAGTAGCAAATGAAGCTTGGCTCCCACAGTCAAGCAATGCCTTCACATAAAATGTTTGACAGTGACAATCTGTCAGTTTCACCTTAACAGTTGGTAATAATACATTTTTAGTGGGAACATGGGAATGGTTGTTAACAACATTGGCCTCCTCAATGCTTCTATGCAAAAGGGTATTGTGCTTTGCTTTGCAAATTTGACATATAAATTTGAATTTACATTTGCCTCAACAGCCATTTGATATTTCAAAAATAAACATACCTAAAAATATTAGGCTATCTGATGATGACTTCAATATTCCTTTTTTGTGACAATATTTGTATATGTATATACTAGGTTCAGATCGAATGTATAAAGTTTCTCTATTAATTTTTTAGCCAACAATGTTGCATAAATGAATGTACCGGTAGTACGGAAAAGTTTTGCAATACCGAGAGAAATAAAAAAAATACGGGCAATTAGTTATACTTGTTACTTTGAAAAAATCATCTCAATAAATAATCGTTCTTAATTATATGGCCACAACTGTATTTGATTCAGTCGCCGTCGCCGCTGCGGCCGCTGCGGCCGCTCACACAACTCGAACTATGTTTGATTTAGTCGCCGTCGCGTCGCGTCGCCGGTCGCCTTACCAGTGCGGCCCCGGCCTAAATGTCGCTGTGTCGCTGCCACTTTTCCGTATAGGTACAGCAAGAAAGAGACAACTGCAGCTCACACCTTCCAACAGCTAGTACAGTGAATTAAATAAAAACTTGTAAAAACACGAACATTTGAAATTTAACATGAGCTTTACGGTGAAGGAAAACATAGTGAGGAAACCTGCATGCACCTGCGAAGAAATTCAATGGTGTATGTGAAGTTCCCAATCCGCACTGGGCCCGCGTGGGAACTACGGCCCAAGCCTTCGCATTCAAAAAGGAGACCTGTGCCCTGCAGTGGGACGTACCTATATAGGCTGGGATGATGATGATGATGATGATGATGATGATGAAAAACACGAAACCTCTAACGAAGATTAAAAATGGAGGTGAAAAATCAGCGGTCTTATCTCTGAAGAGCGATCTCTTCCGGCTAACCTATGGGTAAACGAAATTCGAAAATGGCATTAATGCCTAAAGGAAGTTACAACATGATTGAAAGTTATACATGGTGAAACTTTGAACGTAATACAAAATTAGTGTTTCTAGCTTAGTTAATGCTGGACAACATAATGCATTTACCCAGTTGTTAGAATTAGTATTGTTAAATTTGAGGTGTCCATACATTTAGTTCATAATTTAACTACAACAAAGTATGAAAATCCAAAATTTTATCAGACCAATTTTAACAATTGAGTAAAAGCATTATGTTATCCAGCATTAACTAAGCTTGAAGCACCGATTTTGTATCATTTTCAAAATTTCACCCTGTATAAAATATTTAGTCGTAATATTTTTCAGCGAAGCAAACATTCGGTGAAACGATGTTTCTAGCAAACAATAATTCGGTGAAAACTTATTCTGGCGATGTCCGTTTCCAGCTCAAGATCCAGTTCGACGACTCCCTGACGCGCACGTTCGAGTACCCTTCTGAGACGTCGCTGTGCGAGGACCCCGCGTCCCCCGCCGCCGCGCCCGCGCCCGCTCCTGCTCCCGCCTCCGCGCCCGCGCACGTCTCCGCTCTCGCCGCCAACACTCATATAGGTACGTGCCGAGGTGGACATGAGCGAATGCTTTAACATTGATAAATGTTAGACACTAAGTAAGTAACCCGTGTTTGTTATTGTGTTTATTGCATGTTGCAAAGCGATTTTTTATTTTTGACGTGACCACGTCTAATAAATCGATGAACGCCGGCTGCACGCACGAAAAAGGACTACGCAATGCAATGTACATGTACTATTGTCCCGTACAAGAGAGAGCAGTGAACGCCAGGATGTACAAGAGAGCAGCGCGCGCCAGGATGTACAATCTTAGTACTAACGCTCGGGTAATTTTTAATGGGGTGGGGGTTAAAGGCGGATGAAAATTTCAGTAATTTTGCCGTAGGGTGCACCGTTTTCAAGATATTTGACAAAACACCGGTTGTCACGTTAAACTATCGTCCGTAAACCGACTTTACAGACAACCGGTTTTTTGAAGTGTCATAATCTATCGCTATCGTATAGTCGACCATAAAAGCTTTACCACAGCTATGACAAAAAAAATGCTTAGTTTGTGACAGTTCCTATATCAGAAAAAACAAACATTCTTTATAAAGTACGTTAGGACTTTCGAGACTATACCAAATTTCATCTAAATCGGTGCAGCGGTTTAAACTTCGTGTTTCGTTATGTAATTTTTCGTTTCGGATTTTTCGGAGCCGAAAAAAAACGAGAACGTTTCGAGGCGCGAGACCCCTCAGATCGCGAGCCCAAGGCTGACGGCCACTGTTTGCATGTTGCTTTTTAACCCCCCGCGCAAAAAGAGGGGTGTTATAAGTATGACCGCTATATGGGTGTGTGTCTGGCTGTGTGTGTGGACGAACTGATTTGGAAGCGGCATTTTTTATTTTTAAAGTGTTGAGGCGCCGCGTGCGCACCGTGGTGCTTCGGCTAGCGCCGCCGGTCCCCGTCGTCCCTGACGAGACGTTCGTCTAACCGAACCGAACGTTCCCGAACGCTTCCGATCCCGCCCGATTTATGATCCGCTATGCGCTTTGCGTAGGCATACGCCTAGTCGAATTACTTGTTCACTTGTTAGTTGATAAAGTTTTAATTTTATGCATTGCAGTAGCGATTTTTGTTTTTTCTGTGAGCTAAATTTTGTTTCGTAGAACTTTAAAACACTCGCTTCGCTCGCATGCCAATTTTTTTTTTACTTTATAGTTCGTAAAGTATATTAGTATATGTGCGTAATTGAGTGGTTTTTAAATTAGTACCATCGGTCAAAAATATGGTCTACCACCACCCTTACGGTTGAAGTCCATTTGCACGTCATGATACAACGAGGTCGATTTTCGCTTGAAATAATTGGGTGACAGTGACTAAAGACTTCACTCAGTTTGAAAAGTCAACCTTAACGATATTTAGATGTCACAGAAACTTTTGTCAAAACTCGTAGACTTCTTTCTTGGCCGACCGTACAAGTGCTTCTTGTATAAAACAGTAAATAATTTACTCGTTGAAAAGGAGCTGATTCACTACTGTCTGATATTTTATGTGACGGGCTCACGTTTGTTTGAACAAAATTAATAAAGAAAGAAAGAAAGAAAGAAAGAAAAATATTTTATTTCAGGTTTCAAGAGTACCACCACCAAACAGTAGAAAACAACATTAACAACTAATAACACAAGTTTGTAAAGGTAGTGACACCAATTGTCACCGAAAAAGGGTCTCTACTCAGCATGTGTTGCTGCACAGAGAGTGTAGCAACGCTGGTTTTCTGTAGAGCCCAGATTTGAGCTACACGACAGCTCCACCTGTTACTAAAATACTTATACACAAACAAGGCCTAAGCATTTGTTATAAAATAAAGTGAAGGGAGCCAAGCAAAAGGTGTGGTGCAAAATAAAATATAAATTTTACATCATATATATACATACCTACACAACAATATATACTATTACATATCATTAGAAGGATATAGCACTGCACGGACTGACTGAGTGTGATTTTTTTACACGTCCAGCAAATACTTCTTGAATTTAAATTTGAAAGAACCAATCCAATAATACAGCCAATATGTCACTTAAATTATAAAATAGTGAAACAGGCCCTTAATTTGTAATTTGGCAGTATTTAATGTCTTTTCGGGGCCAAAGTGCTAGTGTTAGGCACGAATCATTTTCATGCAGTAAAGAAGTGGTAAAGAGAAGAAGTATTGTATCAGTTTTTGATTTACTGGTTTTTAATCCAAGATGGCGGCTGTCATTTTAAGTTCAAAAATTACACGAGTGTCGATTTCATGTAATTTAGCTACACCAAGCTCGATTTTGACGTCTATTATTATGAACTGCAATAAATTTTTGCTCGTACTTGGTCTAGAATCATAGATATAGAATACTAACTGCCGTAAGATTAGATCGGCAATGCAAGTGAAAGAGATAGAGAGAGCATTTCCCCCCCCCCCCCATGAGCCTGTAAAGAAATGAAAAGAATTAATTTTATTATTAGATTTGCGCTGACAGTTGTCAAAGTTGTTGATCTTCTGTGAGTTGCGGCCAATCTAAAGTAACGGTAGTTAACGAGTTAAATATAAAGGTATCACGAAAGTAATCCAGATTCCAGAATATTTTGGCTTGTTACTATTTATTTTATATTCATCATATTACTAAAACAAATATATATTTTAAAAATGTAGCAACTCCAGGCCCTAGAAAACATCTTGTTTTATTAACATTCAAAAAGTCATGACCTGCTGTCCAGTATTTACGCCGTACTAAGGATTTATTTTATTTTTTAGAGACGACTTTGGATTTTTTTCTATCGGGCAAACTACAAGTAATCGCGTTTCGAAAATTACTGGTCACTAGATTGAATCCTCAAATATCTCACACATGAATTTCAGAACTAAAGCTTTGCTAATAATGATATATATTTTTTGTTGCTTTAAAACAAATAAATAGTTAGTTAATTGAGTTGGCGAACAAGTGACGTCACAACGTAAGTTGCTATTGCAATTCGAACTCTACGACAGAATTGACAAGATTTCATATTACTAAGGCTATAATTTGATTCGTTCTCTGTATTCTGTTTGGAAAGAGAAAGACGCTGATAGTTTTAAATTTTCACTAGGATTATTAATTAACTTGTAACAATTTTTTTAAGTTGTGCTTATTCTAAAAGGGCATAACTCCAAAACTACCACACAATAGATCCATTACTTTTGTATAGTCTCTATTAAAAAAAAGTGATGACGTAAATCTGACGTTGAGGTTGTTATCAATTTTAACCTTTTTGACGCCAACGACTTGCAGAGCGATATCTACCTACATGCATTACCGTAGGGTTCAACTTCGCGTTTGACATTCCGATGTCATGGCGTATGAGTGAGAGCTGTTGTATTTGACAGAGCGTTGAAAAGGTTAAAAAAAACTGGTGAAAAGGGCAAAGGGAACATATCTATTTTGTGATAGTATTGATGAATTCAGATATATATTTTTTTAATTTCTTGTATGTATTTTTTTTAAATATGGTGAAATAAAATATTATTAAATATTTTCCCGTGTTCAGGAGGCGAAACTCTTTCGATTCCTGTAGTGATTTTAAGGTGTTGAAAAAATGAAATCTCGTCAATCGTGTTTTGCATAAAAAGTACCTCAGTTGATTGGTAGTGGCAACACCCCTATTCTCGAAGCTTTACCCTACCGCTATCGCTAAAATATTCCGGAACCATTTCACGAACTTTCACGTAAAGCCACGGCCGTCGAGTGAGCTACAGTATAGCTATGGTAGCGCTAACAGTAGGCTGTCCGCAGCGTCCGCGGCCCTGTCCCGGTACCAGCCCAGCAAGACGGTCGCCGACGCCTTCCAGCTGGGAGTGACGCGGCACGAGGCGAGGAGCGAACCCGCAGGTAACAACACAACAACAACAACATAATACAATCACCCTTTATTTTAGAGATAGGAATTCTCACGGCAAAATATAAGACTGTCGCAATCAAGCTAGTGTTAGAACCAATTTTTTATCGACATCGATAGTTGTGCAACAGAAGAAAAAAACGTCCACTAAATAAAAAATATATTTAATACAGAATTTTGGGTCAGGTGATAAACGAAACAGGCTACTCCCAGAGAAAGTTGAGAAATTAATGATTGTCTACTCCTACCACTATCACAAACCAAATAAAATGTCTTGTGCTGCTTTGTGTACTGACACCTAAATTAAATTAAGTCTCTACTAACCATAAATTGTAAAATGTAATATTGTGGAATGTTATGATGAGTCTCCGTTCATCATCATCATCATTTCAGCCGAAAGACGTCCACTGCTGAACGTAGGCCTCCCCCAAGGCTCGCCAAACAGATCGGCCCTGCGCCATCCGCATCCAATGCGTTCCAGCTACCTTAACCAGGTCGTCGCTCCATCTTGTTGGAGGCCTACCTACACTGCGTCTTCCGGTCCGCGGACGCCACTCGAGAACCTTTCGGCCCCATCGGCCGTCAGTTCTACGGGCGACGTGCCCTGCCCACTGCCACTTAAGTCTAGCGATTCTTCGAGCTATGTCCGTGACTTTAGTTCTTGCGCGGATTTCATCATTTCTAATACGATCCCGCAGAGAAACTCCAAGCATAGCCCTCTCCATCGCCCTCTGAGTGACCTTGAGCTTCCTTATAAGACCCATCGTTAGCGGCCACGTCTCAGTGCCATAAGTCATCACTGGCAACACAC
This sequence comes from Archips xylosteana, assembly GCA_947563465.1. Classification (NCBI taxonomy): domain Eukaryota; kingdom Metazoa; phylum Arthropoda; class Insecta; order Lepidoptera; family Tortricidae; genus Archips; species Archips xylosteana. The sequence goes on from OX387343.1 coordinate 565,737, forward strand.
ACTGGTCAAAGACTTTTGACTTGAGACACTGCGGTATATCGGATGACAAGATATTGCGGAGCTTCCCGAACGCTGCCCAGCCGAGTCTAATTCGTCGATTGACCTCTTTCTCGAAGTTGCACCTACCCAATTGGATTGTATGTCCCAGATAGATATAGTCGTCAACAACTTCGAGCAAAGTATCTCCGATTACGACGGGAGTTGGTACAACATGGGCGTTCGACATGACCTTCGTCTTGTCCATTTCAATTTAAGACCAACTCTCTCCGTCTCCGTTACTCGAATTAAATAAATAATAATAATAATAACGCCAGACAATGCTCACCGACATCACCATCCCCCATGACGAGAACCTCGTGAAAGCTGAGAAGGACAAAGCCAGTAAGTACCTTGACCTAGCTCACGAGATAACCGCCATGTGGGATGTTGATTCGACGGTCATTGTCCCGATAGTCGTTTCTGCGAACGGTCTGATAGCGAAGAGTCTCGACCAACACCTCAAGAGACTCTCGCTAGATGGCTGGATCAAGGGTCAGATACAGAAGGCGGTACTCCTGGACACTGCGCGGATAGTCAGGAGGTTCCTCTCTGTGTCGCCCTAACCACCGATAGCTTAGGCCCCGCCTCGCTGCCGGTGGCACCCTAGGTTAGGTTTTTATAATGATTTTACGTTTTGGATGTACAGTTTTATATTTTACTTTTTGTATAATTATTGTAAAAATCTAACCTAAGATAAAAAATATAAATAAAGATAATAATAACTGACGTGGGCTTCGAAGAAGAAATTGCATCTGTCTCTATATAATTTTATACAAACCTGACCTATAATTCTGTATTAAATATGTTTTTTTTATTTAGTGGACCGTTTTTTTCTTCTATTGCACAACTATCGATATCGATAAAAAATTGGTTCTAACACTAGCTTGATTGCGACAGTCTTATATTATGCCGTGAAAATTCCGATCTATGTTTAACTATCGTTCCCTAAAAATCAGAATTGCAAAATACTAGATTGTCGACTTACCCTATTTCTAAAATACCGAATTCCCAGAATACCAGACTTTCCTGTCACCGTGTTTTTCTCTATATCGGATTGCCAAAAAAGCTTGCTTTCAATACACCATGTTCCATTCAAAACCGAATTCCGATAATACCAGATAGTGAAATCACCAGGCTCTTAAAACACGACCCCCTGGCCTCCCCACGACTACCACGACCTGGCTGACGAGCCAGAAAGTGGTGTATCAGATGTTGATGGTTGCATTTGTATAATTCAAGCATCAGAATTTAAAGAAATGATGGAATTACCTTCACACACATGAACAATTTTGGTTTGCCCATTATAAATGTAATTGAAACATATAATTAAATAATACTATACATAATACGACTCTAATCTTGTTCTATTGTTGTGTTGCAATTGTTTTGCGATGACCTGTCCGAGCTATGCTTAAGGGAATCCCCTTGTTACTTGTACATAACCGAGTTACATTACAGCCATGTACAAGGAAAAAATATTCTGCACAGAACCGACAACGACCGCTTTAGCCTAGTTGGTAGTGACCCTGCCTACGAAGCAAGAGGTCCTGGGTTCGAATCCCGGTAGGGCATTTATTTGTGTGATGAGCACGAATATTTGTTCCTGAGTTATGGATGTTTTCTATGTATTTAAGTATTTATTTATCTATATAAGTATGTTAATCGTCGTCTAGTACCCATAGTACAAGCTTTGCTTAGTTTGGGACTAGGTCGATTTGTGTAAGATTGTCCCCTGATATTTATTATTTTTAACCGGGTAATGTATTAAGAAATATTTGTTCTTTGCACATTACCGATTATATTGCCAGTTTTTTATTGGACGTAATATTGTTCCTACATTACTCGTTTTTGTTCAAATAAATCGTTGTTTCGTGTACTAAACCAAGGTGATTTTCCGAGTAAACAATAAAATAAAAACTGAGCCACTGTTCCAGTTCAAAAGCATTCACAAAACCTGAGCTATCGATGCGAAACCGTGAACGTAAGGCTAGTCCACGAAAAAAAGTAGCCACTGTTGTATAAATTAGGTCTTCAATATGAAATTACAATTTTTAAAGAATTTAATTAGAAAGAAGTACTTCACCTTTCGTTTTGAGTGCTATTATGGATATTTATATCAGATGCTATCCATTTTTGGGCTCACTTTCGTAATCTCTGGATTTTATTCTTAGATTTTGTATTTTTCACGTTTGGGTTACAGAGATTCTTTTTTTTTCTTTACTCAAATAGATTATCGACGCTATAATATTCCGCGAATATCTTTTCAGACTCTTAATTACCGTATGCAGGTCATAATTTGTTTTAAATTATGCCAGAAGTAGGTATAGTATAAATCTTCCCAGGTGAACTTTTCGCTTCGCTAAGGATCTTTCAAAACAAACGCTATTGTAATAGTATTAAGGTTCAAATTTAATGTAATGGCGCGAAGCGAAAAATTCACCTGGGAAGATTTATACTATACACACATTTGTATGCAATCATTTTAGCTCTAAGCCTTAACTGGCATTAATGTAGGATTTCACAATTTTTTAAGAAAAATGTATGGATTTTATATTCTTACACATAAAAAAGAATACTCAGTTGGCAATCTAATTGCGGTTTGAACTACCTAGACCTACTGGGAGACAGTGGAGACTTAGTTTTCGATGGCTACTTTTTTTCGTGGACAAGCCTGGTAATGTAACGTGTCGCGTCCCGCGTGGTTAGGGTTTGTCCCACCCCCCCAGGAGGAGAAATGAGACAAAATATTACGCAACAAAAATAACAATTTAATATGCCCGTAGGCTAAGCTCAGGAATTTAAATTACAATTTAAAATGTGGGTAGGTAAATATAGGGTGTGGTTCGAATCTAGTACGCAAGTCTAACGGAAAATACGATTCCTATTATTCTTCCTAGTAAGCACTTCCCTGCACTGAAGCCGCAGATGATGGTCGGGCGCTGGTCCGTGGGCGTAAGGTAGAACACCCAATAACGGCCGTCGCTCTGGCCGCAGTGTGGCAGTAGAAGGTGGTAAGAATTAGGCCCCCAGTGAGCCAACCCGTACTTGGGACCCTGGAACGCGCCGTCAAAACGGGGTGTTACACACGATCCAGGTGTTCGTGTGAACAACCACGGCAACAGCGCTATGAAAGTACTTCCGTAGTTGTGCTGCCGTGCTTGTTCACAATCAGATACGGAGATTACATTTAAGTTCGGTAAAATAAGGCAATAATAATTATTGGGGAAGAAATTTACTTTTAACAAAATGCGTGGGTAGTAAGGAAGTGATTTGCAATTATCATTCCCAGACTTTCATGCAGCGCTGGGTCAAGCACTAAGTATAGCGAGGCTTAATAGCTGCATAAAATAACCGGAAGGATGATAGATTGCGAAACTACAATTTCCCAAGCATTCTAAGCACATTTAAAGGTAAAATATCTACTACTAGCTGTTATGCAGTTAATCACCACTTACCCGAGATTGGGGTTGAAGAATACACTGAACAAATTTATAGTTTAACTAGATTTCCGCAGGTTAACGTGTAGGGACGAAAACAATGGCCGGTTACGTGAAGTACGTAGTAAGACCGGAGATGTTAGCGTACGTTCACCTCTGCGCTGATATCGAGTGTGTGGCTTGCAGCTCGCTGCGAAATGACCGGCGCCGGCGCCTCATAACGGTTCGCGTGACGTCACAGTAGTGATGTGCGACAAGCGAAATAAGATTAAATCGAGTACAGCGTGTTAACGACTAAATAGTGCTAGTTTTGTAGATAAAACACTGTAAAATGTGATTGATAAGAGTTAATAATGAACTCATTCTATTTTTTAAACCATTTAATAATAAAAATGTACGTACAACGTTACAAACGTTATGTACGGGTAACAATGGGTTATAATCATGATGATGATGATGATGATGTGTGACGTGTGCTTGTGTGTACAGAGAGCGAGGGCGCGGACGAGGGCGACGCGCGGCCGTGCGGGGACGCCGCGCGCTCGTGGAGCGAGGCGCGGACGCACGCCACCGACCTCTTGTTCTGGTGAGTGCGACCAGCCCGTGGTTAACATTTCATTGCATCTTTTTGTGAAAAACACCATAGATAACGCAAATGCATCTGCTTCGCGTGTCCGAACCCCGACCAGGGGGGTTTCACTCCGCAGTTTAGGTATGTTCGTGTGGCGCGCCTCCCGGGCAGGCGTATGGCAGTAGGTTGTCGCTCGGCATTCGGTACGCACGCTGGCCGCGTCGCGCTTAATTAAGCATCTTTTTTTCTGTGATTTTTGCAACATTTAATGACTTCCAAACGATCTTATTATATTTTTTTTTAATACGTCATCACTACATAGTATAAATCAAAGTCGCTTCCCGCTGTCTGATCTTTTAAACTACGCAACGGATTTTGATGCGGTTTTTTTAGTAGATAGAGTGATTCAAGAGGAATGTTTATAATGTATAATACATGCGTTTTACCCGTGCGAAGCCGGGGCGGGTCGCTAGTAAATCGTAAACCGCAATTTTTTATAGGTAATGGTACGGAACCCTTCGTGCGCGAGTCCGACTCGCACTTGGCCGGTTTTATTGTAATTTGATATTTTCTCGTTTACAGAAAGCCGTCACCGACGCGGTCACCGACTTTAAAAAAGGACATTTTGTAATGCAACAAAAACCGCGCGCTGCGAGCGGCCTGTGGACGAACTTATTTTGGTACAATTTTGACTACGGTCTGAGTGTTTTAATGTTATACAATTGCATTTCGTATTACGATAACGGCGCAGTAGAAGCGCGTGGCGGGTGGACGTTACTGTTCAAAGTTCATTGCGCGGCCGCCATGTTAACAGGGGAATGGATACGTGTGAGGTCACGCAATGGACCGCCGCGCTCGCTCGGCCGCAACGCTTTTTAGGTTAACTTTTGAAATGGAGCTCAAGTCGCCGTGAGCGAGCGAAGACATTTAAGCTATCAATTAATTTTAATGAACGTTTTACACTTTATAGATGGGTATTTTTATTGTCAATTATGGTTTGGGGTGTTCTTATTTAGAATCAAGTGCGGTATTGATTTTGATGATTGAAAAAAACGTCCCTCATTTTTTGTATTTTTTTTTGTATCAGTTCTGTGGCGAGCAATATAAACGTATGAAAAAATATTGGTTTTTGGAGTCTTTTTGTACTTTTTATTTTTCAACTCCAATTTTTTTTTACTTTTACGATCATCCCGTGAAATCCATTTATTTTATACTTTATACAAACTGAAACATGGATGCATAGAAAAACCTTGAAAAAAGACCAGCGCTGGCAATCGAACCCAGGTCCTCAGCATTCCGTGCTGCGTGCTAAACCCCTACACCACCACTGGTCTACCGTTAAAGATACCAGTGGTGGTGTAGGGGTGTAGGGGTTCGATTCCCAGCGCTGGTTTTGTTTCAAGGTTTTTCTGTGCATCGATGTTTCAGTTTGTGTTTAGTTTAGAAACTTATGAAAAAAGTCTCAAAACTGACTTGAAAAATAAGGGCCCTTTTTTTATTAATGAAAATGGTACTCATTATTTTGAATAAGAAAACTACATTCCTCATTTTTTAGTACACGTTAAATTGTAAAATGCCCAAATGTTGTTATTGATTCCCACAGCGCCTTCGATAGGAACCTCTTACAGACAGCCTTTGATCAATTATAACTGTAGATCCACAGTCGCGCGCCCGAAAATGTCCGAGCCAAATTAGCGCCACTTTGATAAAAGTGGCCTTCTTTTTTCTCAGAACGTTGCGTGAAATTGTCAAGTTTAGCTGTCAAGTGTCAACCGAAATTCGACTGTAATGAAGCTATTAAGTAAAGGCTAGGTTAAAGGACCTAGGAGCTAGGTTTTCTGGGGTTTTTTCACTGCATCTATATTTCAGTTTGTATTTAGTTTGAAAAAAAGTAATATTCTAACTTGTATGAACGATGTGCGGTACTGTACCGCGAACTCGTTCATACAAGTTAGAATATTACAACCGTCACCGACACCGCGCCGCCACACCACCGCTGTCTGTGTGTTAGAAGCTTTATGCCTACATCAATTATATTACAGCTTTAGCTCTCTAAGCTCGCTCGCGGTGACCAAAATGTGTAATGAAATACATTTACAAAACTTTTGACATATTTATGAGACTTGGCGAGATATTGTCGCTTTTTACAATAGAAATGTTAAAATAAACTGGCTCTTCTGGCTTCCATTGCATACTGGTTAACCGCACTAGTCGAAATCCACGCTAATCTTGAAACACGACGTGGAGTTGACCTAATGTCGACTAGTCGTTTTAATGAAAACACGCCCTAAGAGCCAGCCAGACTGATCTATAGACTTACAACATATGTGATGCATTCTTTATCATTCCGGTATTTTAGAATTTTGGTAAAAAACGCGCGCAATCGCATTGCCTGAGACTCCTTTGTAACAAAAATGTTCCAGTAACGTCTGGTAAAGAGTGTCAAAAAAAATTGTGACAAAATGTTATATTAAGATACTTAATGGTACCCTTTGGGGGAAGCTGCGCGTGGCCGGACGTGAAAAAAGTGTCAAACTATGACATTATTGTCGGCTTAGCCTTTGTATTATGTCAATTCTGTATCAATCATGTCATATCAGCTTAGCAAAAAATGACATTTTATTCACGTCTGGTGTCAAAACTTACAAGGTTTATACGACTATTTATCGATTATAATGTATTATGCTTGGTTTTGATTATAAACGAGTAATGCAATGTTGCTGTGGACTTTTTATAATTAAATTGATGGTTAAAGTTTGACTTGAGATGACGAATGTATAGTGACATCAATTGACATGTCATTTAATTCAAAAAGTCCATGGGACGTGTTAGGGTACGTATCAAAATATCTAAAGTTTAAAATTAATAATAGACGAAATACATCATGGTCATTTGATATAATGCAATTTTCTTGGAAATTCTCAACTTTACAGGATTTTCATAAAATAAACCTAACCTAACCTAAACCAATCTGAAGATTACATGATTAAAAAAGTTCGTTTTATCAATAGTTTCATAGAAAATTTTAGTATATATTATGACCATTATGTATTTCGTCCATTATTCGTTTTAAACTTTATATATTTTGATACGTTCCCGACGTGTTAATCTGCAACATGTTGTGGACGGTATTGCTGGCGGACGACTACTGAAGCTACATATTTCTTTAGTTAACCGACTACAAATATTCGATTGTATTTTTTTTTTTGTAACCACAGAACTCCGAAGAAAGTCCGGTATGTATTTTCTTAAAATTATTGTGCATATAATTATCCACTCAATTCCTGTGCGATGCAACTATGGTTCCCAATTGACAAGATTTCATAATGTCTAAGGCTATAATTTGATTCGTTCTGTGTTCTGCTTGGAAAGAGAAAGACGCTGATAGTTTTAAATATTCACTAGGATTATTAATTAAATTATTATACATTTTTTTTAAGATGTGTCTATTCTAAAAGGGCATAACTCCAAAACTACCACACAATAGATCCATTACTTTTGTCTATAAAATTCTATATCTATTCTGTGGTGGTATTGGTAAATTCAGATATATTTTTTTTAATTTCTTGTATTTTTTTAAATATGGAGAAATAAATTATAGTAAATATTTTTCCGTGTTCAGGAGGCAAAACTTTCGATTCCTGTAGTAATTTTCAGATGTCAAAAAAAATGAAATCTCGTCAATTTTATGACAGTCAAAACTTAAGACAATAATGACATTGTTTGAAATCACTTGTCAAATAAATGGCAGTAAATGCGAAAAAGGAGCTGAGTGGTTACTAACCAGGTCGGGATTCAGTAGAACTCGAGGGCGCCGGCAGTACTGTCGACGAGAGGCCTCCGCAAGTGCCTGTACTTAGGGCCCGCATTTATTAATGTATATTGATAGCTGTAACGAACTGACTGGTTTATATATTATGTACTTAGAATAGAGTTCGCTACTGATATAATCATTGATTATTCGACTGCAGCGAGGGAAGGGTTATGTTTTAAAAAAAGGTGATTCCTTTCAGCTAAACGTGTTTAATTTTGTCTCACTCGACTCAACTGAGAACTCATTTAAAATTAGTGTCATAGTGACTATCGTAAAATGACACTAATTTTTTTGTGTCTTTAGACACTGGATGGTTTTTAAGTGTCAAATCAAATTTCTGTAATTTTTGACACTAGTGTCATATTGACCGTCGAAAAATGACACTATTTTTTGCGTTTTCAGATCATATTTCTGACATTTTTGACACTAGTGTCATATTGACCATCGTAAAATGACACTATTTTTATGCGTTTTTAGACACGATCTAGCGAACATAACCTCGATCTGCGCCGTAGTCGGTTTTATTCGTAGTTATTTTAGTTTACAAGTCAGTTTTTAAATGTATTTAATTTTAGATTAGTTTAGGCACACTAAGAGTGTCATAGTTTAATCTAGAGCTCTCATACACACCGCGGGCTCATACACGATCATAAAATTTGTTTTTATTATTGTTACTTTTGTCGATGCAAATCTGTATATTTTGGATGAGATGACGTTTTAAAAAAATGTATTAAAAATGCAATACAGGGTTATTTGTAATTCACTGACATCCTCTTAACCCTGAACTCCTATCACTCAAACAAATGTTTTTTGTTTTACGACTTTTTAAAATGAAGCACTTTTTTTCCCATACAAATACACAGAGTATCGTAAAAATAAGAGGAAATCTCAAATTTTCAAAACGTTATTACACCAAAAATATTAAGTTGTGACAAAAGCTGTAAAACAAAAAACGTTTGTTTGAGTGGTTGGAGTTTAGGGTTTAAAGGATGCTAGTGAATTACAAATAACCCTGTATATCGTAACACTGTGTCGCTTAAAAATATGTGAGTAATTTAATCAATCGTAATTTTCGTGGTACTTTAGAGTTGTCATAGCGATTTGCCATTTATCAACTTCCTAATTTACATATTTTTGACGACCAGCCTAGTTGTTAGAGAAGCTGACTACGTAGCTTGAGACCTGGGTTCGATTCCCGGTCGGTACAGATATTTGTGTGAAAATACGAATGTTTGTGCTCGAGTCTTGCATGTTTAATATGTATTTAAGTATGTGTTTATATCTATATAAGTATGTTTATCCGTTGTCTAGTACCCATAGTACAAGCTTGCGGAGAGCGAAAATTCGTATTTTACACGCAAATATCTGCCCCGACACGGGGAATCGAACCCGGGACCTCAAGCTTCGTAGTCAGGTTCTCTAACAACTAGGCCATTTGGTCGTCGAACTAACAAACATCCGATACTAATATTATAAAATGTATAAATGCAAAAGTTTGACTCTACACGCTTAAACCGTTGAATTGTTATTAACTTATTAATGAAATTTGGTATGAAGATAGTTTGAAAACTTAGGACATGGGATAGATTTTATTCCAGAAAATGACAATTCCCGCGGGATACCGATACATTCTTTGCAGACGGAGACGCGGGCAGCAGCTAGTTCATAATAATACTGGGATAGAATAGGATTTATGGATCGCAACATGACTTTTGCTGTGAAAAGGTACCCTGGAAACTCGATTCAGTATCGCCAGAACAATGCTAGCTTTATTATGAAGCACTTGAAAAATAATACTCACAAAGTCTTACAAGTTTAAATTATGTCTTTAAATTGTTTTATTCGTGCATGTACTGTTTCGGGCATGTTATTTTTATTAAATAAGTATTTTTTATTTCTATTTAAGGTTATGAAATTTAATTTCAACTATTGTTAGACACCATGGCGTGTTGGAACGAGAAAATTACATTAAAGTGCAAAAGTTTATGAACTATTTCCTCGAGATGTTAAAATTTATTTGTAAAATCGGGGGTCTTTATAAGAATTCACTGGGTAGTAATTAGCTATGTGAGAAAGACATCGCGCTTAGCGCCAAACCTTTCTCACTTCGATCATATAATACGTAGATGCAAGGTCCTATAAAAAATCAATCTCAATAATAGGCTAGACGACTAAAAAAAACTGTTTAGTCCGTCAGTCTGATTATTAAAAAATATTGTACCATCCGCCAAATAAGTGGTCTATCAATTTTTAAACAAGTTCCTATCAAATGAATATGTCGCTACAGTCGAACTTTCAAGTTGACAGACATATCTATTGGCATTATTGTTTTATGAGTTATGACATCCAAACGATTATCAACTTTAGGGTGGGTGGTAGACCACATATTTGGCTGATGGTCCACGTATTTTTTCTTTTGTTTGACAAGCAAAAAATGACGAGGATACAGTGCTTAGAAGTTTCGAGTGACGTCACTACATGCTACAATTTTAACCTAAGAGTGACGTCTCAAGCCCCCCGCTCCCCCTCCGGAAGTTTGATGATCTATGCCTTTGTCGATTTTTAATAATTTGATAAACCAAAAAATACGTGTCCCATATTTTTCCATTATCTATCTGACGGACTAAATAGAGACATATTTATAACCCAGTCGTCATCCCTATTTTAATTTCAATCATCATAATCATTTCAGCCGTAGGACGTCCACTGCTGGACATAAGCCAGGGAGTAAAACACGACCCCTGGCCTCCCCACGACGACCACGACCCGCCTGACGAGTCTGGTGACTTCACTATCTCGTATTATCGGAATTCGGTTTTGAATGGAACATGGTGTATAGAAAACAAGCTTTTTTGCCAATCAAATGGCAGGAAAGTCTGGTATTCTGGGAATTTGGTATTTTAGAAATAGGGTAAGTCGGCAATCTAGTATTTTGCAATTCTGACATTTAGGGACTGAGCGAGTTTATCGATATAGGAACTCCCTGCCTGGATTCGATTTGTAGCATTCGAACATGGCGGATGTAGACAGTATATAATTTTGGTATTTCTGTTTCTTTGGCTAGTTGTAGTATAATTTTGATAGTGTTTTATGCGGCGATTAACCTTGATTAACAGTGATCACAAAATTCTATATTGCTGTCGAATCTGACATTTTTTTAATGCGCAAGTTGTCTCCACGTGGTTTCTGGATTTTTACTATCAAGTTGCAAAAACTACAATCACCGTACAACGTCGCTCCCAAAGAGAGCTTACTTTGACACTGGCGAAATTGTCCTAAAATAGGACAGAAGCCATTTTTATAAATAAATAATAATAATAACTCCCTGCCTGTCATTAAATTTTGCCCCCCAAATTCCTATGTCTGATTATATGATACAATACAATACAATACAATGACTCTTTATTGTACACCACAAATAATACAATACAGTAAAACAAGTACATGAAAAAAAAGAAATAAGGTAAGAAATGGGCGGTACCTTAAAAAAAAAAAAAAAAAGAAAGCAAGGAATGCAATTCAGCAGGTGGTGCAATATAAAATTTAATAAATAATAATAAAAAAAAACAAACATTTTAATAAAACAACTGAAAACATCCAATAATACACATCATAAAACATACATAGATAAGTGATATACAATATACTTGTAAATAAAAGGACTATAATACAATTTTCAAGCACATGATAATAGAAAGTGTTGCCCCGTCGAGCGTCCCGCTTTTTTTTTGTAGTAAAAATTCTAAACTGTTGTGCGCACACGTGTGCGCACAGGACGCTCGACGGGTAAGCATAGATTTAAAAATAGGCAAAGATTTAGCACGCCGTAGCTCTATTGGTAGGGAGTTCCATAACCGAATAGCCTGGACAGTAAAAGAGTACACATAGAATTTAGAATTGGAAAGAGGAACAGTAAGAAGAAAGTTCTGAGAGCATCGAACAGAAGTAACATAGTTAAATCGCTCTTTGAGGTAGCAGGGAGTTGCAGGATTAAAAAGAATGCCGTAGAGAAGGTGTAGAATGTGTGAATTTCGGCGAAGGCGGATCGGGAGCCACTTGAGCTGTGATCGAAAATAAGAAACATGATCGTACTTACGTAGACCAAATATGAACACTTTAACTGTTCAGAGTCGCCAGACTCAAGTGGCAGTGGGCAGGGCACATTGCTCGCAGAATCGACGGCCGTTGGGGCAGGAAGGTTCTAGAACGACCGCGGACCCGAAGAGGGTCGCAGGTACCGCTCTCAAGCTGAGGGCCGTGGGTTCAAATCCCGGCTCGCACCTCTTGAGTTTTTTGGAATTTAAGCGCGAAATTACTTTTTAATTTACCATGAGCTTTGCGGTGAAGGGAAACACCTGAGAAGAAATTCAATGGTGTGTGTGAAGTTCCCAATCCGCACTGGGCCAGCGTGGGAACTATGGCCCAAGCCCTCTCATTCTGATAGGAGGCCTGTACCCTGTGGATGTATATAGGCTGGGATGATGATAATGATGATGACCGCTCAGATGCGGCCATTGGAGGACCATTCTCGGCTGCTATGAGATATTAACAATGTCAGCCATGTGAAAATAAATGCTATACAATACGTTTACTTTTAGTTTACCACTGACAGATGGCTTGCCTTCATTACATTTCCAACTTTAACACCATACAAATAAAGTAGCTATTACAAAATCTGCAAACGTGGGTAACAGTATTCTAAAATTGGCTTTATTTGTAGGTCGTTAAAGTTGAATATGAAATGAAGGCAAACCATCTGTCAGTGGTAAACTTTATGTAATGTTACTGTACAGCTATATATATATCTACCCGGTTGCCTAAGTTTCTTCGTAACGTCAGTGGTGCCAAGTCATACCGATTTACTGTCATTAGGTGCCATAACACACTGGCTATTCGCGAACGTATTAGAAACGGAGCGAATGCGGAGCGTGTTCGCCGCAAGCGCAGAGAATTCGTATGTCAGTTAACGTCTATTTTACCCACTTCAGTTTTTGTCTCAGCCATATGGTAGGGGAGCCCAAGAGGGGATTTTCGAAGTTACTCGAGCGCGGCAGATTAAATATACGGGGGGATAGGTACCTTATACCCTCTAGAGTACCCCTATTGAATATGAGCACTTCATGTGGGGGGGTTTGCCTGGGGCACCCCGTCAAAAAACTTAATAAAAAAATCTTTGAAATATTCGAGCGCGTCAGATTTTGATAATTTGATACTCCAGCGTGCCACTGATAATAAATGTATGATAATCTGCCACTTTGCATGGTGGGGGTGGCCATACGGAAGGGCGCGCGTCAGGTTCTCATAGGAGATTTTAATTCCAAAGACTGACGATTTGGCATTGAAATGTGCATTGTTCTGCTAATAATTAACCCACCTTATCTTAATCTGACGCGCTCGAATATTTCAAAGATTTTATGTTTTTTGACGGGGTGCCCGGGCAAACCCCCCCACAAGTGCTCATATTCAATGGGGGTACTCTAGAGGGTATAAGGTATATATATTAATCTGCCGCGCTCGAGTAACTTCAAAAATCCCCTCTTGGGCTGCCCTACTAATATACACGCAACGAATACATTGCGCGCATGCGGCGTACACGCTCCGCATTTGCTCCGCTTCTAACACGTTCGCAAATCGCATGTGCGTATGGCTCTAAATCGTCATATCTAACTTGCGCTTCTCTGTCGCGGTTGCCTGAAGGAAATATTCTGTCCACGCCACAATGTATATTACTAGTAGCCCGCGGTGTGTGGAGCCCGGCCGAGAGCCGCGACTTGCCAATGCCTAGTGTAATGCATCGTATGACATTATAATGTATTTTAATGTATTACTATTATTTTAGCGCAACGACGGTACTTGTGTGCCGCTGACAACATAATGACAGTTCAATAAATAAATGTAATGTACGATCCGGCAGTTTTATTTATCAATCGAAAGGTTAGCGGTTAAAACGACCTGACAAACTATTTATCAAAAACAATAGTACATTGCTAGAGAGGCCGGGAAGTAAGGGGTTGCCGGCCGAGTAGGTTTGACATGATACAAGACCGGCAACCTCTGTTCCGGCCGAGGCTTGTACAGTGCTTTTCTCAAACGTGCAATGAAATAAATAAATAACTTCAAGAAATTAAAATTGCAAAGATAGCAACTATTGCTTGTGTTTTTTTTAGGACTGAATGCCGTGATGCCATAGACCTATAAACGTTATGATGCTGTGGCACATGAAACAATAGACGATCGCTTTCCCGGCCTTGGCCTGCAATTCTGTATGAAAACCCTTTACATTGCACTCGTCTAACCGCGCCCGCAACGTGCTACGTCCCGGCCTATTATTTGAAACGTAACTTTGATCAATTATAACTGTAGATCCACAGTCGCACGCCCGAAAATGTCCGAGCCAAATGAGCGCCACTTTGATAAAAGTGGCCTTCTTTTTTCTCAGAACGTTGCGTGAAATTGTCAAGTTTAGCTGTCAAGTGGAGTTTTGCCGCTACCGAAATTCGACTGTAATGAAGTAAAGACTAGGTTCAAATTTCTGTGTAGGTGATGATTTTATTTGTTACGCAACCAAATAAAAAAGTTCGGACATTCTTTGAAGGGGATTTTGTTCGGCAATGTGTATCTTCAGTTATAATTGATCAAAGGAACGTAAGGTTAACATTTCATTGCATCTTTGAGAAAATGTAATTTACAGTCACACGGTTATGTAGTTAATATTGAAACATTGCATAGCTGTGAAGTTCAAATCAAAATCTTTATATAGTCACTAGCTGTGCTGCCCGCGACTCCGTCTGCAAAGAATTCGTTTATCGCTATCCAGCGGGAACTATGCAATTTTCCGGGATAAAAAGTTTCCTATGTGTTAATCCAGGTTATAGACTATCTGTGTGCCAAATTTCATCACGATCCGTCTAACCGTTTTAGCGTGAAAGAGTAACAAACATCCATACATACATACTTAGTAGTATGCAATGTATCAGGATTTACTTTAAAAAGGCCGCTGGGACATAAAATAAACGACCACATTATCAATTTCATTATTCTTTAATCATGAAACCCAACTGACATACAACTGTATGATTAATTCACGTATCAAAACAGACAACTTTCATACAAATTTTAAGTAGCGAACCAACTTTCAATTTCACCCAACATGAGCTTCGACAGAGGGAGAGGTGGCGGCATCGGTTCTTGTAGGTAACACACGATAGTTCATTAGTTTAGGTTAGCATGGACAGTCGGACATGTAGTCGTATGTGGTTTTGCAGTTCGGCTCTAGGACTTCTCGCAGCGAACGCTCCGAGCAGAAAGAGAGCAGGTAGGATATGGAGCCCGCCTGTACAAACAAAAATGTTTAAATTCTTGTCTGTTTAATGTTTGAGCATAACATTTGGTAGCATAGCGTACGGTTGTGGTACCGTACTCTGAAGATGAGCTCTGGTTGAGTTCGAAACGCGTTAGTGTAGTTTGATGGTGGTGATAGTTGGGTTTGTGTGATCTGTACAGACCGGATTACATGCAAATGCATATTTGCATATGCAATTGCAATGCAAATATGCATTTAGCCCATTTTCATCTATCATTGCATATTTTACCTAAAATCTTGTGATGATGCATATTTTCACTAGGTAAATTGCAATATTTCTGGGCAAGATAATTAATAATTCATTCCCAGAACCAAAAAGTACTAACATAGCACCTAAATTTAAATACTGCTTTGCCTCAGTGGAAGAGGAACGGTCGTTTTCCACTTGTAAAAATATTTTGAGTGATTAAAGGCACAATTTTAGTGTATGTATATCAGAACTTTTGGAAACAGTAGGTACCTCATTGTTATCGTCTACAAGAATACAAAATGTTAAATACCTAATTCTTAATTTGCTCTTGATATCTTAGTAGTTTTATGTGATTTTTAAATAAAACTTATTTTTATTTTTTAACTTAATGTTGCATATTTTGATAGTTTTCGTGCGTATTTATAGCATTTTTCATGCATATTTGCATGCATATTTCAAGATTTTTATGTTGCATATAATCCGGTCTCTAGTGATCTGTGTGTGTTCGTACAGTGTGGAGGTGGAGGAACTGCATGAACACGCATTTCTTGCATAAACGTAGCTATCGTAAGTCGCGGGTGAGCAAAGTAATGCCTGGTTCAATAAATTATCTCCACGTGAATTCAGTAGTGTCACCTTGGAGCCAGGGCCGGACTTCCGCGAGCCTCCCAACGACTGGTGCGCCGGCAGCTCCTCGGAGCAGCGGTCGTTCACCACCAGCAGCGTCGCCAGGTCCCGCACCGCTTCCACCGCGCAGCGCGCCCACGCTAGGTCCTGTCACATCAACAGCTGGTATTCTCCAGGAGTTCCTATGCTTGCTAGACCCTGTCACCATGCCACATCAACAGCTGGTACTCACCAGGAGCTCCCAAGCTTGCAAAGTGGTCAAAGAAGCCGAAATTCGTTTGTTTCAAGGGAAACTTTTCCATCGGCTCCAATTTTTTCGTCCATCTATCGCATGTCGCAGATACAGCCGGCCGCGGAGTGATGATAAAGTGGTTTCCGAAAAATTACAGTTAGGTAAATGCCTAAAAAAGTTTCATTGCTTCGTGGTGATAAAACCACACAGTATTTTTTTTTAATAATAAATAAATATTACGGGACAATTCACACCAAATTGTCGTAGCTCCAAAAGCAAAGCTTGTGTTACATGTATGACAACGGATAACCCCGTGTTCCTCGTAGATAACCAAGTTTGATAACTGGTATTCTACTAGGAAAAATAATTCTTCCTAGCTAACTCAGTTACCCATCAAATGAGATTATTTTTTACTCGTAAAAAACTGTATTTTATTTGGTTTTCTACGACAAAGACACTTTTCTTCCTATAGCTAACTCGGTTATCATATTAAGACGCTGTCAACACCAACGTCGGCGCACACTGTCTATTTGTATCGGAGTAAACGAGATGCCGCTATTACTGGGCAGCCGGGTATATTGAAATTTATCGGGAAAATATTGAATTAAAAAAAAACTGTGGATTATTTGTGAAATATGACTCGTTAGCGGTTTAGGTATGAATATGTTCACTTCATGTTTTTAATTGCAGACGCATACGCCACAAAAATAAAGACATAGAACCGTTTAATGATGATTTTAAGACCTATCTTTGCAATTATTTTCTATCGAGCCGATTTCGTCCAATTATGTATCGAGTCCGTCCACGGTCTTTGAAATATGATGAATATTAACATATAATTTTTTTGATGTGCTAGGACAAACAGTTTTTCTTAAAAAACTGTTTAAATGACATCAATTTCAACAAAATTAGGTGTTGTCAGCCTCTTAATAGAGAGATCTCTCTCCAGACAGAGTTATGCCTGGGGACCGAAGTCCGATGGAAGTATTTAGAAGTTGTATGTAAGTATTTATTCGGCCGAGCTGAGAAACTTCCCCAGTGTGATACAGTTCTTCATTTGATGGCTAGATGGCGCTAGGTCTCGCTACAGACTTATTGGCGAAATAGCTATGGCATAACGCTAAATAACTAAGCATGCAAGCTTTCCCAATCCAAGCAGTCAGCAGATTTAAATAGCACAAAACAAATCAAAGCTCCTACTACAAACTGCGACGAGGTCAGTGCAAATACAGCAAAGAATCCTCGAAAGTTGCGTGGAATTCAAAAGAAGCACAGCCAAAACCAACCGTAGCAAACACAGAGCCGCACACAAGCATACGGCGCCATTCCGACGGTCTCCGCAAGGTCCACCAGAGGGCTTATTGTCTAACGCTTCTGACCAGTGGCGTGGTGTGGTGAAAAAATAAACTAGGGCCCCAACCCGTGTTTGTTTACATAATAAGACAAGTAAGAATGAATGCACTTTAAATTCACTAGACTCGCGCGCTTGTAAATTCACTAGTAGCGTTTTATAGCCGCGTTTCTCATAGGTCCGCGTTTATAGTTTGTAAGTCAGAGTCCGAGGGGCCCCCTGAGCTTGGAGGCCCCGGTGCACTGCCCCGCTTGCCCTACGGTAGCTACGCCACTGCTTCTGACGCTTGCCTTGGCAGTCACTATTTCTTTCTGTCAATCGGTATTAGGCAGTGACAGAAAGAAATGGTGAAAGCGAAGGCTAGCGTCAGAAGCGTTAGACAATACGGCCTCAGGTCGCTGATGGGAATACACCGTCAGCACGGGTCCACGGAGCTCCTGGGTCAGCACGTCTGGACGACCGCCGGCTCGATGTAGTAGCCCACAGAAGTGTGTGCCCACTGCCACAAAAGTCTGGCGACTCTCCGAGCTGTCAGTAACTTTGGTTCTCCTCTGGATCTCCTCGAATCATTTCCGATTCGATCAAGCAGGGAAACTCCGAGCACATCTCGCTCCATCGCTCAAAAAAATCAATTATCTATCAAGTAAATTCTACCGGTTCCTCGAAACCTCCGATAGATTCCTCAAAACTTGCGTGGAATTGAAAAGAAGCACATCCAAAACCAACCGTAGCAAACACAGAGCCGCACACAGCATACGGCGCCATCCCGACCGCCTCCACGAGGTCCACCATGTCGTTGAAGGGGTACACTGTCAGTACGGGCCCTCGGAGCTCCTGGGTCAGCAGCGGGTGGTCAGGACAGCACGCCTGGACGACCGTCGGCTCGATGTAGTAGCCTACTGTGGCGTCTGCCCGCCCGCCCACCATCAGCTCGCATTGGCCGTCGTGGACGTACGTATTCAGGTAACCGACCACCTGTAATGTATTCTTGTCAAAGTCAAAGTCAAATGTTTATTGCTCGAATCATGGTACATAGGCCGTTATAAAAAATAAAAACCGGCCAAGTGCGAGTCGGACTCGCGCACCGAGGGTTCCGTACAAATTTATATGTATCTATGAACATCCAGTCTTAGCAGACCCCTGCTCCTAAGCAAAATGTGCGCAGCGTGGGATCATTGTAGATTGGTTACTGATATAGACAGACAGACAAAAAAATATGCTTTTCGCAATTTTTCCTTTATCTGTGCTATAAGACCTTGCTTCGTACCAAATTTCAAGGTTCTGGGTTCACGGGAAGTACCCTGTAGGTTTTGATTCCCTTGCGAGTTTCGAAAATATGCGGAGATTTGCGTCATAAACGGCTGTATCTTTTGATTGCGTTGGCTTAGAAGTTTGATTTTTTCACAGCTCCAAGGGACAGTAGACTTGAGTATTTGATATAAATTTCAGCTTGATACCTCCACGCGTTCCTCAGAAAAAGGGTCTTGACAGACAGACGGTCACACGGACGGACGGACAACAAAGTGATCCTATAAGGGTTCCGTTTTTTCCTTTTGAGGTACGGAACCCTAAAAACAGTGTGGACCAACACAATTCACCATATGCAAAACTTTAAAATTGTATCCCACTTGGATCCTTGGTTGTGCTGGTGGTCCTTGGTTGTTCAACATCATCATTTCGGCCGAAAGACGTTCACTACTAAACTTTTTTATATACAAAAATTAAATTTATATACAATAAGTAAATGTACCGATTGTGATTCCGAGTGCGTTAGACAATATAGCCCCGAATCTAAAGGGGGCAAATTAGCAAATACCTACGTTATTATAACCCTGATAGCCAGATTAATTTTCAATTAACTACAAAATTAGATTTTCGGGTACCAAGATACAGACTTAGCTTACTCAGTTTGGGATCCACTTTATAATAAAGCTTTCTTCCTTCAATGGACAGAGCCATATTTTTTAAAGCAATTAAACCACGCACCCTTTCATAAGCTTCCGCGGATATCATGGACGACGTAAAGCATCTGTAGTCCAGAGGGTGCGTCACAAACAGCCTCGGCAGCTGGCACGAGAGTGCCAGCAGGAACACTCGCAACACGGACTGGTGCACGTAAGCCCGGGAGCAGGAGGTGGTCTTCTGGCCGGCCATCTCGAACGCCGCGCGGATCGTATTAGCCACCGCGCACTGCATGTCAGCTGACTCGTGGATTATGTGGAAGTTCTTGCCGCTCCCTGTGCCGGCTATACGGGGAAACCTAAAGATAAGATAAAGATAAGATAACCTGTTTAAATATGGGTGTTGAAGCCTCAGTGGGTAGACGAAATGGTAATCGTGTCATTAACCAAAGAACCTAAGATAAGAGTACTTAATAAAAATGTCAGGCGAACGACGAACCATGAGTTCATTTGTCCCAACTCTGTCACGCAGTTAATTGTACAATAAAAAAACCGGCCAAGTGTGAGTCAGACTCGCGCACCGAGGTTTCCGTACAAATTTATATGTATCTATGAACATCCAGTCTTAGCAGACCCCTGCTCCTAAACAAAATGTGCGCAGTGTGTGATCATTCTAGATTGGTTACTAATATAGACAGACAAACAAAAAATTTATGCTTTTCGCAATTTTTCCTTTATCTGTGCTATAATACCTTGCATCATACCAAATTTCAAGATTCTGAGTTCACGGGAAGTACCCTGTACTTATAGGTTTTGATTCCCTTGAGAGTGTCGAAAATTTGCGGCATAAATAGATTGGTTACTGATAATTATGGACAGACAAACAAAAAATTATGCTTTTCGCAATTTTTCCTTTATCTGTGCTATAAGACCTCGCTTCGCACCAAATTTCAAGATTCTGAGTTCACGGGAAGTACCCTGTAGGTTTTGATTCCCTTGCGAGTTTCGAAAATATGCGGAAATTTGCGGCATAAACGGCTGTATCTTTTGATTGCGTTGGCTTAGAAGTTTGATTTTTTCACAGCTCTAAGGGACAGTAGACTTGAGTATTTGATACAAATTTCAGCTTGATACCTCCACGCTTTCCTGAGAAAAAAGGTCTTGACAGATGGACGGACGGACAACAAAGTGATCCTGCATAAGGGTTCCGTTTTTTCCTTTTGAGCTACAGAACCTTAAAAACGATAAAAACAACTTTCTATGTGTGCGCGCATTGAGATCAGAAGAGAAGAAAGAGTCATCGATTCTGAACAAAAGTACAACACCATTCTATTCCTGTTATTATTACTTCTGTGTCAATCGAAAGCCACTCTCACCTGTCAAAGTTCCTAATGTTCTCGCCTATCGTCTTCCATATCGTCTCCAAGGCCGGCGTGGTCCCTCCAAACGCGACTCCAGCCAACCTCCGACTGCAGCAAACCGTGTTCAGAAAGCAGTTTTCCTCCGCAGGCACGAAGTTAATCACGCCCACAGGCAAACCCGCTTCGAGGAGGCTTTGGAAGATGCGGTAGCACGCGAGCACCGAATACTGGCTGGGCTTCCAGACAACACCGTTGCCCATGATAGCAGGCGTGATTGCCAACTGACCGGCGTTAGAAAATGAGTCGTTTGGCGTTATCGCCGCGAAGAAGCCTTCTAAACCGTGGTAGTGATTTAGGTTTTTGGCTGTGGGCGCTCCGTCGGTTACGCAGCGGCTCATCGTGAGATCCCTCATGAAGTTGCTATTGAAACGAGTGTAGTCTATCAGCTGGCAGATGTTGTGCTCTGCTTGGATAGCTGTCATGCCCTGGCCCATCATGGCGGCGGCGATGATCTTTTGTCGGTGCCGTCCCGCCATCAAGTCCGCGGCGCGGTCGAAGATGTCGCAGCGCTGGGGGACAGGGGTCCGTTCCCAGCAGGGTTGCGTGCGCGCCGCCCATTCCATGCCCATCGCGATGGTGTGCGAGCACGCCTGGTTGTAGTAAGTGGCTGTGCGCTTGTGGTCGAACGGCATGACTTGGCGGCAGACGCAGCCAGCTGGTTAAATAAAAGAGCAGGGTGTTCGATACAGCGCCATCTACAATTTATTTGCCGAACTAGATGGCTTGCTAATTAAGTATAACAATCGATGCCTGTTGACAACCAATCACCTCAGTAGTTCTAATTTTGCACACAACTTGTTGTTCTCGAAAAGCTCATTTCCGAATATTAAAATTCCGAAAACGAAACTCCTTTTTTTTCATTTTCCAAATTATTGTTGGTCCGAAATTTTATTTACCATATTTTCTTATGCCAAATGTTTTAAAATCCATTTTTTTATTTGCCAAATGATTCAAAGTCCAACTGCATGAAATTCCGTAGGATCATTTGCCAAATATATATTTATTCCGCAAATTCCGCAAAGGTCAGGGGTACAAAAGGCGCCCATACAATTATGTGTGGAGCGTAATATTCATTTTGTTGTTTAATGTTGCCCAAATATTTTATTGAGTTTGCTATGTGGGTAGGGGGTTTTGTAGGTGGTTATAAAAAAAATAACTAACACCAAAGGCTAATGCGGGAGCTTCGCTCCGCTACGCTCCCGCATTAGCCTTTGAACCTAATCTATCCGAGTCGCTTCCGCTCCGAACCGTCTTGCTCGCTCGCTTCGCTCGCTCGCTAAAAATTAAGCAATGTTATCTTACTCTGATGTTAGGTTAGGTAGATAATAAAAACTTACTTCCGGCTTTTCGTTACATTTAGATTATGAAAATATGGCAACTGATTAGGTTGGCAAATAAAAAAATGGATTATTGTAATTCGGGATTTTGAATTTGTTGGCAAATAAAACTGTGATTAAATGAATCCGTGGCATTGTGAAGTGTTGGAAAAAAAAACATATGGATTTTAAAAAGTCGGAGAACCGTTTTCGGATTAATGAAATTCGAGTAAAGGAGTTTCTAAACATCGATAGGTTCCCAGTAGGTACACACCCATTCAATGAACAAAGAACTTCAAAAACGCTTAAATAAGGTTAAAAATTACAAAACGTTCTTTATGACTCTTATCTAGGTCTTAAGTTCTACATCAGTTAGAAAAGGCTGGAACTTAGGAGGATATGTAATATTAATTGATGTAATTCACATAGCTGGGTACCGTTATTCAAATAGTTAACTTTGATAATCGCTATTCCGTGACTAAAAAAGTTAACTTCGTTAAACGCTAAAACGTTACAATCCGGAAGATTTAACGCAAGTTAACGTTAATCGTTAATTCGTTAATAACATGTGATAAAAATTGTGGTTTTCTATATTAAAATTGTGATTGGCCTTAGAGGCTGAAATTTTGCATAAATAATGACAGATTTGTTGAAATTCCCACGGGACGAGAACGACCGCGATTCCTATATATTCTCTAACTGATACCGATGATCCCGTGCGAAGCCGGGGCGGGTCGCTAGTAGTACATAAACTATTATTTTATTCCTATATATTCTCAGGATCGGAATGAATGCTTCTAAAATCTTCAACAAAATAAATTAAAACTACTAAACTTCCCATTAGATTTAGTACAACTTTAATGAATAATGATTCACGCGAACGGAGAGGATAAAAACATTTATCCTTAAAGGTAACTATCCTCCTAGGTCATTCATTGCACGCGGGGATAAGGTCCAAACCGTCAAAATATCTTTATTAAATTTAGGTTTTAACAAGCACTTAGGTAGATGAATGTCGAAAAAGCCACCGGTTCGGAAAAACCCTGTTGAGATTTTTTACTCAGGTACTTACGCTATTCATTACAAGCCCCTATCCATTGAAGTCGAGCGGATATTTTATGTATTTATATTGGTGAAATTTAATCTCGTTCATTGCTCCGATGGTTACTTAGCTTAATTCCAGTAGACAGGCCTTTACCTATTTGTTGTATTAATAACTATAAATTAAAAAAATTAAAAACCCCCAACGCAATTGTGTCACACGTATGTTTGAACGTAAAGTAAATGCCCATTATGCGTCTAAGATCCTTTCCGCAGCAAATAAAAGAGCTAGAGCTGATAACTTTGAAACGTCTAAACCGATTTTGATGAAACATTTAAGAACCATCACCTCTTGGCGAACCTGCTTTCTAAAAAAAACCGCATCCATATCGGTTCACCCGTTTAAGAGCTATGATGCCACAGACAACAGACACACACACACACACACACACACACATAGCGGTCAAACTTATAACACCCCTCTTTTTGTGTTGGGAGTTAAAAATACTAGGTACGCGCCTTAAGCCGCAAAACGCGCTGCGCTGCCAGTGTGTGTCAGCGTATATAATTCAGTGTTATACAACGCGCTGTACCCGCTCCGTCGGCGTCGCGCACACGCCCGGCGTTGCGGTCTGTGGTGGCCTTAACCTCTCGTATGCCTTGGTGCAGATTTGCACCAGATTTAAGGCTATCTTTTTGTGTTTTTTTTTTTAAATCTGTATCATTGGATTTATATGAAACAGGTGAGACTAGAAAGCACGATTTTTTCACTTCCCGTATACGAGGGGTTAAGATAGTATTTTCTACTTACTCGTACACTCGCTGCCTATGCAAATGGGCACGACAGGCGGGTTGCGGCAAAGCAACCCCAGTTCCATCTGCAGCTCCCCCCGCTCCTTGGACTCCGCGCGGTGCTCTCTTACCGGCTCGCTCTTCGGCGGGCCAGGGTGCTCCGTGCACTGGGGCTCCACGGCGCCCGAGGCCGTCGCCGCGCGCCGCTTTATCAACGGCCATATTAAAGCACCGCGCATTTTTAAACGAAACACGAACAATTTAGGGTTTTTGGAGTTTGTTGTTAGAAAATGACATTTTTGTCACGACTCATCAATCAAAATCATTATGAATCAGCAATTGTCCCTCTTCTTCGTAAAGCATGGTTTAGACCTGCAAGAAAAATCATGCAAGTCGCAATAACGATTTGAACGAGTAAATAAATATATGAAGCTTTTTTATATTGTCTCATTTGCTTTCCATTCTAGATTTTAAAAAACAAGCAGCAAGCTAGTATTAGCATAGCAATACAGAGCAACAAAATCGATATAATTAAATTATTTCAAAACTGCCGCTCGCTGAAAACACCGCAAAACGACATTGCCACCTCAAAAAAAGAAAAGAACGGAGCTGTCAACGAACTAGGTCAATGCGAGTTGACGCGAATTTTAACAAATAATACTCAATCAATACACTTGTAAGTGCACTTTAAACGAACGAATTAAGGTCGACTATCCTTAAAACTTGAAAACAAAGAAGGGAAAAAATGCATGAAATATTAACAATAGCAACGCCCCGCCCTAATGAGAAAATTATTTTTGTGTGACTGTGACGTCGAGCCCGCGTACAGACGGATAGAATAGTAATTTCGTGGCCGTGTTCCTCTACAAAATGTGAATCAGTGAAGGTCGCCGAGTCCGTTGCCAATTACTTCGTTCGCTGCGCGCCACATATTGTTTACGGCTGCGAGCGCGGCCGGTTTACGTAACGCGATCGATTGGAGGCTCGCCTCTCAGCTGACATGTTGAGCCTGTGTTCCTTGACGGCGAAGGCCGCGCGGCCTCTGGAGCGCGGCCTAGCGAGTATCGTCGAGCTGCCGAAGCTAAAGGACTTCGGCGTGCAGAATGAGCCCGTGTTGGGGTACCGCGCGGGCAGCCGCGAGCGCAACGAGCTCGCCGACGAGTTGAAGCGCACGTCCGCCGTCACAGAGGACGTGCCCATCGTCATCGGCGACCAGAACATCAAGGATGGCGAGCCGAAATTCCAAGTCATGCCGCATAACCATGGCCGCAAAATCGCCAAGTTCTACTACGCAAGCGAGAAGACTATACAGAAGGCCATCGCTGTGAGTGTGGAGGCGCAGGCGCGCTGGGACCGCACGCCGTACGAAGAGCGCGTCCGCATCTGGGAGCGCGCGGCTGACTTGATGGCGGGTCAGCACCGTCAACGCCTCAACGCCGCTACCATGCTCGGCCAGTCCAAGACCGTGGTGCAGGGCGAAATCGACGCCGCCGCAGAGCTCATCGACTTCTTCAGGTTCAACGTCTTCTTCTTGAAAGAAAACGCCAAGTACCAGCCCATCTCGGAGAACCCGCAGGTGACTAGGAACTCGATGCGTTTCCGTGGTATTGATGGATTTATCGCTGCCATCAGCCCGTTCAACTTCACAGCGATCGGTGGTAACTTAGCATACACCCCTGCTCTGATGGGTAACGGTGTGGTGTGGAAGCCTTCTGACACTGCTGTCCTTTCCAACTGGAGAATCTTTAACATCATGCGCGAAGCTGGCCTGCCTCCTGGTGTGGTTAACTTTGTACCTGCCGATGGACCTACGTTTGGTAAGACCATCACTTCTTCTCCACATCTGGCTGGTGTCAACTTCACAGGCTCTGTGCCCACTTTCAATTGGATTTGGGGCGCTGTTGCTAAAAACTTGGACCGTTACCGTAACTACCCAAGACTCATCGGTGAGTGCGGAGGCAAGAACTATCACTTTATTCACCCGACTGCTGATGTAGAGTCAGTTGTGACTTCTACGATCCGCTCTGCATTTGAATACTGCGGTCAAAAGTGCTCAGCTTGCTCCAGAATGTATGTACCTCGGTCTCTCTATGAACCAATCAAGGCAGGGCTACAGAAAGAGCGCTCCAAACTCAAAGTGGGAGACGTCACAGACTTCAGCACCTTCATGGGAGCAGTTATCGATGACAAGGCCTTTGCTCGTATCTCCGGCTACATCAAGAACGCAAAGAATAATCCGAAGAACAAAATACTTGGCGGTGGAGAATTTGACGACAGCAAGGGTTACTTTGTGCAGCCGACAATAATCGAAACGACTGATCCTCACGACAAACTCATGGTGGAGGAGATCTTCGGGCCCGTGCTCACCATGTACGTATACGAAGACAAGGATCTGATGCAGGCATTGTCCCTTGTGGGGTCATCAACTAAGTTTGCTCTGACTGGGGCAGTGTTTGCTAATGATAAAGCGTTCCTAGAGCTGGCTCTAGAGGAGCTGAAGCCGACAGCTGGTAACTTCTACATCAATGACAAGTCGACTGGCTCCGTGGTGGGCCAGCAACCTTTCGGCGGCGGCCGCATGTCAGGCACCAACGACAAGGCCGGCGGACCCACTTACGTCATGCGATGGACCACACCTCAATCCATCAAGGAAACCTTCGTCCCTCTCAAAGACATAGACTATCCCTACATGAGGGACTAGGACAGCATAACAATAACGATACGTTCAAATAATAATTCTTGAACAATAATTAGATATTAATTAGCTTACATTGATCTGACTCGATTTCATATCATGAGTCGAAATTGTTAGTAGATAAAATTAAATTAAATAATAGATTATAAACGGGTTGCATTTGTGATTGCGTTAACTTTTGCGTAATGCGTCTACTTTTCCCGACGAAGGCCTGTCGCTTTGCGTACGTTTAGTCTCACTAAAACCAAGGCAAAATCAAAGTAGCAAAGCCACTAGGGAATAGAAGACGGTTGTCACAATGTTAAAAAAAGTACTACGGTAAACAACCCAAATATTTACCTGTTAACACTGCAAGTATTGGTGAATGCTGTGATTTATGTTATTTTAATTTATCGAGTTGTCGAGGCGCCGCCGGCGGCCCAACTGGGCCTTATCTCTATACAAATACTTATCAGTTCGTCTGTTTGTCTATCTGTCTGCATTTACGCTTGATAACCCGCGAGCTGTAGCGAGGACGTCTCAATTTGTTATTCAATTTTAAGTTATCTCGATGCTTACGTTCCTGTACTTCTTAACTATAGTCATTACGTAACGTAACATTGATATTCCAATAAATTATGAAAATTTACTGTTGTTTTCTTTTTAATGCGTTTGCGACGGTCGAAAGCATCTGAGAGCATGCAAGCGTAATTGACGAAGCCATTTAATTCATTATGTCTAAAATATACCTTGGCAAGGTCGTTACCACGTCGTTACTAAGTCGTTTGGCTTCAACAGCTTTTTTATTTGAAAGTGATCAGCCACTGACCTCTATTTCACCTGATAATGATTGCACATGGTACGAAAGATGTTACTACGAGATGTAATATTAGGTACTATATTTATCCGCGTGGAGATACCTATAATAGGGGAGCCCAAGAGGGGATTTGTGAAGTTACTCGAGCGCGGCAGATTAATATACCGGGGGATACCTTATACCCTCTAGAGTACCCCCATTGAATATGAGCACTTCATGTGGAGGGGTTTGCTTAGGGCACCCCGTCAAAATATTCAGTAAAAAAAATTGATTCTTTAAAATACTCGAGCGCGTCAGATTAAAAATAAGGTGGATTAATTATTAGCAGGACAATGCACATTTCACTTCCAAGTCGTCAGTCTTTGGAATTAACATCCCCTATGAAAACCTGAAGCGCGCCCTTCCGTATGGCCACCCCCCACCATGCAAAGTCGCAGATTAGCATACATTTATCAGTGGCACGCTGGAGTATCAAATGTAGGTTAACACGTCATTGCTTACCCATACGCTTTTTTTTATTGTTTTTGAACACTGATCAGTTTGAAGTCTGCGCAATCCATCGCAATGTGAGATAGTGTACAGTCAGCAGTAGAAGTGGATCTAGTACACACCCCCTTATTAACTTGGCAATAGAGTCGTGTATAGATCGTTGTGAGCACCATACCGTAACCGTTCATCCACATCTGCTGGTGACCGTACCTAGCCCATAAGAATAAATAATAACAGAGTAGAAGGGAATCTCTTTTGACTGCGTCCAAAACGCCGCCATTTATATACCTACTTCCCCCCTCACGTCGTTACACCCCTCTGACGTCCAGGCGTGTTGCTAGGGTTGCTTACTGTTAAATATTACTTACTCTAAAGATAATATCGCTAAAATATTAAGTTATTATTTACTTTGAAATCATTATTTTATTCTAGTTTTACAAAATATGACATTTATAAATCATTAGGTACAGTCAAGGATTTTAATTGTTAGGCCACTTGCCACTGTTAGTATTTTACCCGTGTAATGCAAATCAGCATATACCAGTATAAGCGGCTTCACCCGATTTGCATTACACGGCTAAAATGCGAACAGTGGCAAGTGGCCTAACAATTAAAATCCTTGACTGTACGTACCTACATATTATAGGTAGGTACTTCTAAGTAAGAATTTATTACAAGTGCCATATCAAAAAAGAAGCCATTTAAGGTGATTTGGCATCGTTTTTGAATTGTTTATACACCCAAATACACCACAATAACTTGACGTCATTAATTGTTATTTGTTTCCAATAAAACGAACGCGCAAACAGTTAACAGCCAAACGCGCGTGCGGCGACGCCGGCCGTGACACCCTGACTGAGTTCTCTCTTAGGGAGTGCTCTAATATCGTGACCTTGAGTCCGGCCGGAGCGGGAGTTTCCCTTCTACTCTGTTATTATTTATTCTTATGCTTTGGCATCGTATTCAAACTGATCAGTAGCATTGATTAATACTTACTTAGTAGGTAGGTAGCGCATGAAACAGAAAATATTTAATTGCATTGTTTTATTATTTTAATGGTCCATCAAAATCAAGATGCGCGTGCGATGCGAATTCACAACGCTTTGGGATGCAATGCGAAGTACACAAATATAAAGCTATAGTATATTATAAATTTTCCCAAGTGAACTTTTCGCTTCGAGCCATTATCTTTCAAAACAAACGGTATCGTCATAGTATTAAGGTTCAAATTTAATGTAATGGCTCGAAAAATTCACCTGAGAAGATTTATACTGAATGGCCGGGTCTCCACAGCGAACTGCTACGCGAGGCAGCCATTTTCGGCGGGATTTAGAATTTTGTGTCGAACAAAATTATGCCTCATGCGCAGACATAGGAATTTAGGGGGCAAAATTTAATGACAGATAGGGAGTTCCTTTATCGATAAACTCTACTATCGACGCTTTTCCCATACGGTAGTGATCGTCCCCAGCTTTGTTTGTAAGTTTGTTGTAAGTATTATTTCGGAGACAAATATGATAAAGTTTACACAAAGCATATTTTAAATAATAGCTGGGTAATTTCATTGCACTATAAAATATTTACAATAGCCTCATAAGGCCCAACATGCTAAATACAATACACATGTCAAAGCAAATGTCAACTTCGCTTGATTGACAATAAGTTTCATATAATGATAGTCAAAAATTGACGTAGGCTTTACGAGGATAAAGAAGAAGAGAATTGATTTATTATTATGTTTCATTTTTAAAATTTCTATAATATTATAATTTTCCATTAAAATCTCGGAGCGATCACTAGTATATAGGAAAAGTGTCGATAGTAGAGTTTATCGATCAAGGAACTCCCTATCTGTCATTTAATTTTGCCCCCTAAATTCCCATGTCTGCTCATGCGTAACCCCGCGAGTAGGGTTGCCAACCATAGTTTATAATAACGTATCCTACTTTATATTTGGTAATTTATCTATATAAGTATGTCTATCGTCGTCTAGTACCCATAGTACAAGCTTTGCTTAGTTTGGGACTAGGTCGATTTGTGTGAGATTGTCCCCTAATATTATTGCATACAAATAAAGTAAGTATGTGACTTTATTTCGAAACTTTATTGTGATGCGTAAAACAACACTCATTATGGGTACTTAACTATTTAACACATAAGTTAAAACAGATGGTGGAAACGATTTATTTCTAATTTCGTATGTCAAACAAGTTTTGAAACATTTATATAGGTAACGCCACCAGAGTTAACGTTTAACGACAACACAACGTCAAAATCCCGCTGTCATTACATGAGATGTGGTTGTGTGCGTGGCCTCAACTCTGGTGGCGTTGGTGGCGTTACCTTTACTTCATTTAATTTAGAATTGAAAACCACAACATCATTATATTGCGGCTCGTCAACTATTTCTTACCTAGCAAATAGTACATACAGTACAATAGTCTGGGAGCCGCAAAATAAAATTGTTTTAACGTCACTTTATTTGCGTGTCGTCAATTGTTACTGTAGTACAAATTGTAAAGAGATTACAGTTCACGAGCCGCAATATAATGGTGTGTGGTTTATAATTCCTTCCTTAATGCCTTGTACCGGATCCGTACCAAATTTAAGGTTTTCTTTTTGTATTTTTTTTAAAATCTGTATCATTTTATTTATATGAAACTGTTAAGGCTAGAATGCACGACTTTTTTTTTTACTTCCGGCATACGAAAGGTTAATGCATTATGTTGCCCAGTTTTAACTGAGTTTAAAACACTAATTTTGTATCACCATTACATTTATTCATAGAATACAAATATTAAGAAACAATAATTAAAACTTAACTATAAACTAAATATCTAACTTAAAAACTACTAGACTAAGGACTAAGTCTAAATGTTACCATTTCGATTTCACCCTGTATAGGTTGGGATGATATTGATGATGATCGTGGGCATTGTACAGTCAAACAAAAGGTCGCCTTGACACCTTAAATGTCCATTTTGCTTGCAGTGGCTAGACATCTGTCAATACCAATCCATACCAATGAACTTCAACGGCTGCAAGCAAATTTGTTTTGAAACTGGTAAGCCGGCGTTTGGGCCGATTGTACCTACCGACATGCTCTATATTCCGCGCCATCTTGATGGCTCCAAACCCATCCGTCAATGTCGTGCTTGGGAGAAATTTGCATGAGAGTAGCACCATTACGCAACAAGTTGTTTACCTGCATCAATATTAGCTCATATTCGCACCTCAAAAGAAAAATGTGAGTTACACCGTGATTAACATTTAATAAACGTAAATTAACCAAGCTTAACCCTTACAACAACCCTAACAACCCTGTCAAGACTTTCGATTTTGGACCGTAAATGTTGCTTATTTGAATCAGCTTTCATTTCTGTTTGACGGCAAATACACGATGATTTTTAATGGGTGATCGGAGTAACAAAAAGCGATAAAGACGATCATACTGGGTAAGGGGGTCGGGGGTTTAGAGGGTTGGGGTTAGGGGTTGGGGGGGGGGGGGGTTTACGGGAAATAGGGTAGGGGATTTGGGGGTTCGGGGTTAAGTGATTTTGGGGGGTTGTGGGAAATGGGGAGGGGGTAAGAGGCCTAGATGGTAACAAGGGTTTGATGATGGAGCTGGAAGGGGCGGGGTGGCGGGGTGGGGGGTGTGGGAGGAGTTAGGATGTGGGAGGAGTTGGGGGGGGGGGCGGGTGGTAAGGGGGAGGGAGGGGTTGGGTGGTGGGGGTTGGGGGTGATTGTGGGGGGGTCCGGTGTTAGGGGGGTTGGGTTTAGGTGGTTGAGGGGTTAGTAAAATGAGGAGGGGGGTAAGGGGGGTTTAGGGGATTGGGAGTAAGGGTGTGGGTGTTGGGGTTTGGGGGGGGGGTTTGGGGAAATGGGGTGGGGGATGTTGGGGGGTTGGGTTTAGGGGGTTGGGGGGTTGTAGGTGAGGGGGGTAAAGTTAGAAAGAAAAAGGTTTACGTTTAGTAGTGTAGAGCAGTGCGCGCGCACCAAAGACCAAGTATGAGATGGACTGATTTTATTTAAGACGAGCAAAAAACCGTTTTGTCTCCTTTTAGCACATGGAAACTCTCACTGAAAAAAATGAAACTAAAAAATAGAAAATAAATAATAGTTTAAAATAATAGTTTAAAAAAACTAAAAAACACGCTTTAAAAAAAAAAAAAAAAAAAAAAATAATAATAAATTTCAATTCACTATTCTTATAGTGCAGTAAAAAATCTTAATAAGCAATTATTATATTGTTATATCCAGATCAAAATTTGTAAACAATTCTAAATATTGATAAAATAAATAATAATAGTTTAAAATATTTTATTGTAAAAAAAGCGTGGGCTGCATGGTGTCAATTGTCAAGGATTATCATTTTGATAACATCTTAAAAAGCACCCCACGCTTTTTTTACAATAAAATATTTTAAACTATTATTATTTATTTTATCAATATTTAGAATTGTTTACAAATTTTAATCTGGATATAACAATATAATAATTGCTTATTAAGATTTTTTACTGCACTATAAGAATAGTGAATTGAAATTTATTATTTTTTTTTTATTTTTTTTTTTTTAAAGCGTGTTTTTTAGTTTTTTTAAACTATTATTTATTTTCTATTTTTTAGTTGCATTTTTT
The DNA here is from genome assembly GCA_947563465.1 of Archips xylosteana. NCBI lineage: Eukaryota > Metazoa > Arthropoda > Insecta > Lepidoptera > Tortricidae > Archips > Archips xylosteana. The sequence goes on from OX387343.1 coordinate 598,449, forward strand.
TCACAGTGAGAGTTTCCATGTGCTAAAAAAAGATCCCCTCAACCCCCTAAACCCAACCCCCCAACCCATTTCCCCAACCCCTCCAAACACCTAACTTCAACTCCCACAACCTTACCCCCAACCCTCTAAACCCCCCTTAACCCCCTCCTCATTTTCCAAACCCCCAACCACCTAATCCCAACCCCCTAAACCCGGACCCCCACCCCATTTACTCAAACTTCCCCCAAACCCCAAACCCCAACCCCCCTTACCCCCAACCCCAAACCCCTAAAACCCCAGCCCCGAACCCCCCTTACCCCTCCCCATTTCCCACAACCCCCCCAACCTCCCTAACCCCCGAACCCCCCCAACACCCCACACCCTTAACCCCAACCCCCTAAACCCCCTTCCCCTCCCATTTCCCCCCAACCCCCCCCTCACCCATTCCTCCACCTACCCCCCCTTCCAGCACCATCATCAAACCCTTGTTACCATCTAGGCCTCTTACCCCCTCCCCATTTCCCACGACCCCCCAAAATCCCTAACCCCCGAACCCCCCAACACCCCCACCCCATTCCCCCCCCCCCGCAACCTACCCCCCTTCCAGCTCCATCATCAGACCCTTGTTACCATCTAGGACCAAAGTACTCGTCAAAAGGAATCAAACGAGCCCAAACTCGATGGGGTTGTTTCGTTTTATTGTGGAGTGCCTTTGGCCATCTTCCAGCTCCATCATCAGACCCTGGTTACCATATGGGATCAAAGTGCTCGTCAAAACGAATCAAACGAGCCCAAACTCGATGGGGTTGTTTCGTTTTATTGTGGAGTGCCTTTGGCCATCTTCCAGCTCCATCATCAGACCCTGGTTACCATATGGGATCAAAGTGCTCGTCAAAACGAATCAAACCAGCCCAAACTCGACGGGATTGTGTTGTTTTATTACATAGTTCCTATGGCCACCATCCAGCTCCATCATCAGATCAGCTCCATGTTACAATAATATTGCATTGTCATCCAATTTACACATATGTGCAAAATTTCAGCTCAATCGGAAACCGGGAAGTGGGTCAAAATCGCACCCAAAGGAGTCGGTTACAAACATACAAACTAACATACATACAAACATACAGGTGAAGCTAATATAAAGAGTGTAAAAACTAAAAAACACGCTTTAAAAAATAAAAAATAAATTTTAATAAATTTCAATTCACTATTCTTATAGTGCAGTAAAAAATCTTAATAAGCAATTATTATATTGTTATATCCAGATCAAAATTTGTAAACAATTCTAAATATTGATAAAATAAATAATAATAGTTTAAAATATTTTATTGTAAAAAAAGCGTGGGGTGCTTTTTAAGATGTTATCAAAATGATAATCCTTGACAATTGACACCATGCACCCCACGCTTTTTTTACAATAAAATATTTTAAACTATTATTATTTATTTTATCAATATTTAGAATTGTTTACAAATTTTGATCTGGATATAACAATATAATAATTGCTTATTAAGTTTTTTACTGCACGATAAGAATAGTGAATTGAAATTTAATATTTTTTTTTTTATTTTTTATTTTTTTAAAGCGTGTTTTTTAGTTTTTTTTTCTCAGTACGTTGCGTGAAATTGTCAAGTTTAGCTGTCAAGTGTCAACCGAAATTCGACTGTAATGAAGTAAAGACTAGGTTCAAATTTCTGTGTAGGTGATGATTTAAATTGTTATGCAAACAAATAAAAAAGTTCGGACATTCTTTGAAGGGGATTTTGTTCGACAATGTGTATCTTCAGTTATAATTGATCAAAGCTGATCACCGATTCAAAATCACCATGTAAGTATACTGCCGTTATCGATTTAAGGGTTAAGATGTTGGTTTACATTCCGTGGAAAACATCGCAAAGCCTTCTAAGCGATGAAAAAATTAAAAAACAAAATTTAAAAAAAAATTGTTTATTTACTGCAATTATGTTTTTTTTCGATGTTTCAAGCTTACAAGTTTCTTTTTATTGAAAAGCACTTTTGAAAAATAAATAACAGCAAATATGTAATAATTAGCAAGGAAATATGGTATTCACATTCTTTTGGTTTCATAAGTATAAGTACCTACCAACATAACAGTACCAAGTAATTTATTTAAAGCGGTTTTCAATAAAAAAACTCATCAAGATGTTTACCTTATTTCTAATGCTAAAGTAACAAAAGAGGACTAGAATATGCAATATCGGAGTGAATTCTCTCAATCACGGGTTGCGTAAACTAGGTAAATATGTGGGCGGTTGCCGTTGGCAGCCGGCCGCGCATGACCCGCGGCCGCGGACGTCGATACTGCACGATCAAAAGCTACGTTTAAAGCTTATCAATTATACTTCGTTTTTGTAGCATTAGAAATAAGGTAAACAATCTTGAGTCTTTTTATTGAAAACGCTTTTCAAAAAAAATAATAACTACTGCTTATGAAACCAAAGGAATGTAAATGACCATTATGTCCTTGTTAATTGTTACATATCTGGTGTAATTTATTTATCACAAGTGTTTTTCAATAAAGAGACGCGTCAAGATCTCTTACCTTCTTTCTAATGCTAAAAAAACGAAGTATACCCTTTCTTTAGTCAAAGAGTATTGTAACATTATATGAACAAGAGTGGCAACTCCATGGTCAAAAATGCATGTATGGAAGGTGCTGCATATCTATAGATATATACCTATCTATATTTATATGTTGGTAGTGATGTACAGCTATAGATACGCGTACCTATAGCAATGTACAGTCAAGGATTTTAATTGATAGGCTAATTGCCACTATTCGTATTTTAGCCGTCTAATTCAAATCAGCATATACGAAGTATAAGCGGCTAAATCCGATTTGCATTATACGGCTAAAATACGAACATTGGCAAGTGGCCTATCAATTAAGGTCCTTGACCGTACAATTTGGTACGCCATGGCCATGGCCGATGAATGACAACTGACAAGTTTGACAAGTCAACCAAGATGGCCGCTAATTTAGTTGTTCGGCAAACACCAGAGATCGCTGTAGTCGCATGAAAAATGATGATATATGTAAGTGTGCCCCCCCTGCCTTTAGTATACCTACTTAGTTAGTCGCAAGCTGCTAACGGCCTAGATTCTTAATCTAATTTCCCAGAAATGTGAACTTTACTCATACTCAGGGTCGTCTTTATACTATTGGGCCCTGAAATGGACCAGACGTCCCACACGCCGATTTTGAATGTTTATTTTAACCTTTTGGACGCCAGCGTCGGCTATAGACGACAGTACCTACGGTAATACAAAATTAAACCTAGCCGCTTCCGCATAAGAATCAATTTTGTTTGTAACAAAAACGATGCGTGGCGTTCAAAAGGTTTGTACCTAACCTATAGGTAACGCCACCAGAGTTGAGGCCACGCACACAACCACATCTCATGTTATGACAGCGGGATTTTGACGTTGTATTGTCGTTAAACGTCAACACAACGTCAAAATCCCGCTGTCATTACATGAGATGTGGTTGTGTGCGTGGCCTCAACTCTGGTGGCGTTACCTATACCTATCCATGATTGCGAACAGATAGAGTGGTTAGAGAACCTGACTATGAAGCTTGAGGTCCGGGGTTCGATTCCCGTGCCGGGCATATATTTGTATGAAAAATACGAATGATTGTTCTTGGGTCTTGGGTGTTTAATATGTATTTAAGTATGTATCTATTTATATAAGTATGTTTATCCGTTGCCTAGTACCCATGCTTTTGCTTTGCTTACTTTGGGATTAGGTCAATTTTGTTTGAGTGATGGGAGTTCGGGGTTAAGAGGATGTCAGTGAGTTAAAAATAACCCTGTATAACTCCAACTATGCATGCAATAGTAAACTAAGATTTTTTTTTTTTTTCTAGGTTATGTAGTTAGTTATATAGTTTTTGCACAGTATTATATGGAAGTGTTTTGAGTGTTTCATTTCGCCAACAAACTGTCATGCAGTTTGGCGAAAAATGTGTAAATGTATACGCTGTGTAATTGTTATTTAAATAAATAAAAAAAAAAAAAAAAAAATTTGGTGTGAATTGTCCCGTGATATTTATATTTATTATTTATCATCGAATTAGAAACAAATTGAACATGAGTGTACAGCGACAAACTTATAATCCGACGAACTTGGAATCCTACGAGTTTGGAATCCAACAAACTTAGAATCCGACCAGCTTGGAATCCGAAGGGTTTGTATTCCGACAAACTTGCAATCCGGCGAAGAAGCATCCTTTTGACATGTAGGTCACAGGAGAGACGGAAATAAAAAAACCGGTTGTCTGTAAAGTCGGTGTACGGACGATAGTTTAACGTGACAACGTCATAACAAAACATTCAAAAAAACAAAATGAAACCAGGCGGTCACCCATCCAAGTGCTGTCCGCGCCCGACGTTGCTTAACCTCGGTGACCGGACGAGAAAAGCGGTGCATCCTATGGCAAAATCAATGAATTTTTCATCCCCTTTAATACCCCCGCCCCCCCCCCTTAAACACCACCACCACCCCCACCCCCCCGCACCCCACACCGCACCCCCCATTAAAAATTACCCGAGTGCTAGTACTAAGATTGTACATCCTGGCGCGCGCTGCTCTCTTGTACATCCTGGCGTTCACTGCTGTTATGTACGGGACATGTGTACGGGACATTGCGTCATCCATTTTCGTGCGTGCAGCCGGCGTTCATCGATTTATTAGACGTTATCACGTCAAAAATGTTTTTTGAGAAATGGGACGGGATAAAACACCGGGAACTTATCAGAAAGTGGTGAAACTATGCACGGGTTATATAAATCGCGTGACCAGTCTTTGTTATCAATTCTATCAAGCATCACCTTGACATCTTGTAACGACCGCGGCGTCTCGCTGTTGAACAGGTTTAACAATAGCCACAAATAGAGAACGGGACATTTACACATTACTTACTAGGCTTTACCGGGGGATTTGCTGGTGTTAACCGATTCCGAATTATCAGTAAATTCGTGGCGTAAAAACGGCAAAAAAAATATATGTCTGTTGTATGGGAGCCCCCTTTAATAGGTATTTGTTTTATTTTAATTTAATTGTTTATTTTTAAAGTGAATATGTAACTTAATATTCGTGAATATTTCAAGCGTTTACCTGTTGCCGTTATCAATATCGAGCAAAAAAACACGTTTTTTTTGTATGGGAGTCCCCTTAAATATCTATTTTACTTATTCTTTTTTTTTAGTATTTGTTGTTATAGCGGCAACAGAATTACATCATCTGTGAAAATTTCAACTGTCTAGCTATCCCGGTTCACGGGATACAGCCTGGTGACAGACGGACGGACAGCGGAGCCTCAGTAATAGGGTCCCGTTTTTACCCTTTGGGTACGGAACCCTAATAATTGGCTAAGTAAAGTTTTTTGAAGAGGTGCTAATTATATTTTTTTTCGACAGTCGGCGTTCTGGAGATCGAGAAACGGCAGCTTTTTTATTTTTATCTTCTGTTGTTTACTGGAAATATTTTTTTAAGTGTTCGTGATGACATTTGCGAGATTTTACGGCTGACAAGCCGTTCGTGCTCAGTACTAAGAAGAAATAGAAAAAAAAACGAAGTCAACTGTCAGTTCTGTCAATGTCAAATCGTTTGCGTTTCGTTTGCTTTGCGTTTTGGTGTGCTCAGTGTGATTTTTGGACTATTTTTATCGACCTCCGCATAAAATCCGGACTTTCAATTTTACCGCAATTCTCCACGACCTATGCACGTTAATTGGATCACGATTGAATACTTTCGATCACTATTTTGGAACTGCTTCTTGGACAACGCAAAGCAAACGAAACGCAAACGGTTATATTTCATTTGACACTGACAGAAGCGACAGTTGACTTCGTTTTTTTTTTCTATTTCTTCTTAGTACTGAGCACGAACCGCTTGTCAGCCGTAAAATCTCACAAATGTCATCTCGAACACTTAAAAACATATTTCCAATAAATAAAAGGAGATAAAAATAAAACACCTGCAGTTTCTTAATGTTGAAGTCGACCACAGTCGAAAAAAAATATAATTAGCACCTCTTCAAAAAACTTTACTCAGCGAATTCACGATGCGTCTGCATTTAGGTAGGCACCTATTTTTTTACAGTTTTTTTGCTTTGAACAAGATAGTGAATGCTAAGGCGCCTCAGCCTGTCTGTGTTAATTGAAGGTCGGAGGCCAACGGAACGCTGTCTTGTTCTTAAAGGTTATCCTGCTAGTAATAAAATCGAAAGTTTGTTTAATTTGCTATGTAGATAGAAGAGTCTCGAAAATAACACTACGATATTTTTTATTCCAGTATGTCCACTGGTGTTAAGGCCACTACAAACCGGGAGGTCGGGGCGTCGACGGAGCGTGCACTAATAACACTGAATCATATATACGGTGACACACACCGGCAGCGCGGCACACCGTATTTGATTCAGTGTTATTGACCGCGCTGGGCTCGCTGCGTCGGCGCCCCGCGCTCTCGTTTTGTGGTGGCCTTTGGTGGATACGATGGCTGAGAGACTTTTGAGAAATAGGTATTTTAATGAAAAATGTCGCTGTCTCGCCCGAACCCCTCCGTGTCAGTACAGCGAGAGCGGGACAACTGCAGCTCAGACCGTTAATAGGCGCATAAAATTGATCAAAACAGCATTTCGTAGTCCCCTGTTTTCTTCTCGAAAACTGGACCAGTAAAATTATTTTTTCCATAAATAATTAGAGGACAGATTTAGCTATGCCCCTATGTTTTCCTTTTTTTGTTTATATGAGGGATTCTTTTCTGATGAGTGTCTGAAAATGACGTTGTAATTGGGCAATTTTTTCAGTTTTTGAAAGCTCATATTTCTTATGTTAGTGGAAATATGGAAAAAAACGAAACATAGGGGCATAGCTGTGGTAGATACAGTAATCTGAATAGCCAAATTTTTTTACTGTGTAATCACAGTAAAAAAAATTGGCTCTAAAGCCATTATCCAGGGAGGAAACATGGGACTACGTTTGTATGGAGAAATGGTGCGCATCGTATCCTCTGCGGGTCGTGGGTTCGAACCCAGAGCTCGCCACTCTGAGTTGTTCCAAATTTAAGTGCGAAATTATATTTGAAATTTAGGTACTTACCTACCATGAGATTTACGGTGAAGGAAAACATTGTAAGGAAACCTGTACGATCTCACTACCCGCGTGGGATCTACGGCCCAAGCCCACACATTCTGACAGGTCTGTGCCCAGCTGTGGGATGTATATAAGTTGGAATGATATGATGATGCCCACTGGATGTAGGTACTTACGCTGCGAAAACCCGAAGTGTCAACCGCAAGTAACCGAGATGAGATGAAACCGGTGCCCTTTTTCTCCAATAAAATTTTAAGTCATAATCAACGTTCAGCGGTCAGTGATTTATTTCTGAAAAGGTATTTTTTTCAGGACTTTTTTAAATGCCTCCTTATAGAATGCAGTAAGTTAGGTTAGGTTTGTTTTCATAACAATTCCGAAAAATAAATTGTTTGAAATAAATCACTGTATTATGACTAATGATACATTATGACTTAAATTTTTATGGGAGTCATTATAGACCCGAGATGAAACACTTCAAAAATCATTTCTTTCGCCAGTTTTTTACGCAAAGGACGGAGTTTTAGAGCAAAACAAAATGGACGTGTCCCAATATTTTAGTAGGTATTCACTACAAAATAAGCAGAGAATCTAATTTAGTCAAGGAAGTTTATTTGTTCATCTCTTGGCAACCAAACCCTTAAATAACTAAAGTAGATATAAATAAACTAGGTAAAGATGTCGGTAGGTATTTAGGCACTAACGTCTGGCATTTGTTTGCATTGTCTCTATAGGAAAAATTTGTCGCGCGTAATTCAATTATCGCTTTAATTTTCACGGTCAAAGTGAAACGATTGGCATTGGTCGTTGCTGGGCAGATCAATTCCTACGATCTGCCATGTACCTATTTACCTGTACGTATTAAATTAACTATTCAATTATATTAATTATAATAATAATTAACTTTGGAGAGACCTTGGCTGAGCAAAAATGTAAGTGGTCCGACAGTTTTCTAAAATTGATAATTCTCTGCAATGCTGAAATGCAGAAACAAGATTTTTAGTTAAAAGTTTCGCCGAGATGGGGCTCTGTGTTCGCTCGTTTCAACTTCTATAATCCAGCATAAAAAATATCTGAAACTTTACATACGAAATTGTATTAATGAAAAGTACTTTTATTTTTCTTCTCGTTAAATTTCTGTTCATGCATGTCGTACCTACAACAATGCACACAAATATAATGCAAGCAACGGTTGCACGGATCTTAAAAACGCTTCTAAAATGTCAAAGTAAGGCTGGTGCTCACCGTTCTCACCTCAATTTTGTTACAGCATTTTAATTCTGTCACGAAGTATTTTAACTATTAAGCAATCTGTGGTCAAACTCAAACATCAGAAAACCACTAGAAATCTTACTATTTAATTTGATGACATTCTTTCTGTAAAACTTTGTTTATGGTTAGAAAATTCAATCGTAAATTAAATACATTGATGTCGTGAAAAAAGAAACGAAACGCTATCCTTTGTCCTTTGCCTTGATTTGACAGAAGTGTAACCTATGTGCCCTCAGCCTAGCCTACTAACTAGAAAGTTGTATACACATGCGATAATGTTCTAGAAACTGCAAGGAGTTCAGTTTATTTTTATTTTATTTTATTCTAACCTAGAAGATAACTGAAGATTGAAAGAAAGCTGTATTAAAATGGCGAATGTGTTTGGAATAATAGTGTCCGGGCGGTTGGTAAGTCATTATCATTATTTTGTTATATTATGTTCTGATTGGTTTCTAAAAGACAGTCGCCGGGTGTTTCGAGAAGTGACACTTCGTGGTCGAATTATACCTAACTGTTGTTAAACTTAACAAAAAACAAATCCTTTTAGCGCCATCATTCTATCAATAACAATGTCAATATGTCTTAATTTCGATTTTCGAATTTTAAAATTAATTCTCACGTGGTTAATGTAGTTATAGACGCGTCTAATTTTTGTTAGACAGCCCGTTTATTTACCTCCTTTTATGTCGGCTTATTGACATCGTGACAAAATGTAAAGTTAAAAGCTTGGTTCGAGTCACTAAGTATACTTTTCATTGACATTTACACAAAATCTTTTTATGTAAAATGCAGCAACTTAAAGAAATGTGTTACAATTTCAATGAATGATATGGCACATTTTTTTTACTGCCCTTTTGTATCTATGCCTTGGTTTGGTTGATGCATGGGGTTGAGGGGTTGATGAGATTAACTGACAGATTAAATTTTTTTTAATTTTTTGAAAGCATTTGCACCACGTCCATCAACTTAAGGGCTTATTACACTTGGCTAAATTTAGGATTCTAAATGATTTAGAAACGTAATTTAGTAAGTGTAATCACGTTTAGCTGAAAAGCCTTGTTAGCCACCTTTTGGGAAAAAAATCCCACAACTACTAGAAAAATAAAGTCCAACTAGTTCCATTAAGGAAACAATCTTGTTTGAATGTAACTACTAGTAACAAAAGTCCAACTAGTTCCATCAATGGAACTAATAATGGAACTAGTCGGAATAGACCAGATAGATTAGCTAGGCTATCACGGCTTAACACAATAACTTCAATTCAGGTCCAAACAGACTTCACACCGGTATCAGACACGCAGTGCCTCCTTACCATCCCCGAGGCAGACTCCATCAACTATGTGGTGGTGTTCCTAACGGGCGCCGCGCCGCTGCCGGCCGGCGCCGCGGGCATGGTCTACTGGAGCTGGCCGGATCCCGCTGCCCCGCCCAACTGGCAGCTCCTCGGACACATCTCCAATGCCAAGCCGTCGGCCATATTCAAGATATCTAATCTGAAGAAGCTCCATGAGTTATCTGGTAAGGTTCATGCGGGACCATGAACTTAATACATAACCGGACTGAGTACTTACTTTTATTTATTAGTCAATTTAAAGTGACCCATATTGGGTCTATAATGACTCCCATAAAATTTTAAGTCATACATAATGTATTGTTAAGTCATAATCAACGTTAGTCATACAGTGATTTATTTCTGAAACAATTTATTTTTTCGGAATTATTATAAAACAAACCTAACCTAACCTACTGCATTCTATAAGATGGCATTTAAAAAGTCCTGAAAAAAATACCGTTTCAGAATTAAATCACTGTATGACTAACGTTGATTATGACTAATGATACATTATGACATAAAATTTTATGGGAGAAAAGGGGCACTGGACCCATATTACCAAGCCATACAGTTTAATAATGGCAACTAGAGACAGCGGTCCGAGAGATTACATACAAACTAGAGAAACTAGAGAATTGTGTCCCACTCGCACCATTACTTGATCACCCTAATTAGAACGAGATGCAACTCTCTGGTTTGTTTTTTTTTCGGCCTCACTTTTTTGTCGCAGTACTCAGTCTTGGTTAGGTAGTAAGTCCATGTGCGGGACAGTTCGCTTTATGGCGGATTAGCTTTAGGACAGATTCGCTCTAAGGCAGAAGTACAGTGAAACAAATGATGTAAACAAACAATAACAATGAACTGAAACAATTACGCTGCTCGCCCGTGACCTTACGATAGTTATGTTTATGTAAGAAATGCGTGTTCATGCAGTTCCTCCAACTCCGCACTGTACAAACACACAAACCCAATTATCACCACCACCAACCTACACTGACGCGTTTCGAACTTAGACAAAGCAAAGTAACGCCTAATTCAATAAATTAATAAACAATATACTTACAAATTAAGTAGCCATTTACATGATACAAGGATTAAAGTGAAAGTTTTGAAAAGTAAACTGGAGGAGTTTCTGTGAGATCTAAATATCACTAAGGTTGACTTTTCGAAGTTGGTAAAGTCTTTAGTCGCCGTCATCATGTTATTGCAAGGGAAAATCGACCTTGTTGTATCATGACGTGCAAAAATGTACTTCAACTGTAGGGTGGTAGACCATATTTTTGGCCGACTGTACTGCTAATGTGTTGCTCTAGCAGGTTTTTAAATTGATTAACATTCAGTGCTGAGAATACATGTTCTGGTAGTTTGTTCCATGTCTTGACCACTCTGTAACAAGTGTGGGCTTGTTGGTTTTCCTTTTGAACATAACATTAGCTTTTAGAGTTTGTTCCGGACACATTCCTACAAACAAGTTTTTTTATTTGATGAAAATCAAGTCATCACCTATGTAATGATTGTCAGAAGTGCGATAACTTGACCCATGTGTTGTTGGAGTGCGTCCGGGACTCAGACGTGAGAAGAAGAGTTCTTGAAGGATTGGGTTCCATGTACAATGGCCAGGTCAATTGTTGGCTGACAGAGCCGGTATCGTGTGAGGCAGTCAGCATATACCATTTCATTGATCTGTCCCTTGAATAGGGAATTTCGTAAGCTCCCATGAGGCTGACATGATCACCTGGAGTGTTCAAAACCTCAACAAAAATTAGAAAAAAATGTACATAATATTGAATAGTTTGAGGGCCTGTCCTTGATGATGTGCGGTGTTGTTGCAGCAGAGAACCAGTTCAGCAGCGCGCTGGGCCAGCAGTCCATCTGCCACAGCGCGCAGATAGGCGTCGCCATCGAGCCAGAGGCCAATGTGCAGTTGCTGGCCTCCTCTGTAGTGAGTATATTATTATTAGGGTTCCGCACCTCGAAAGGAAAAAGCGGAACCCTTATAGTCCGTCCGTCCGTCTGTCAAGACCCTTTTTCTCAGCGTGTGGAGGTATAAAGCTGAAATTTATATCAAATACTCAGGTCTACTGTCCCTTGGAGCTGTAAAAAATCAAACTTCTAAGCCAACGCAATCAAAAGATACAGCCGTTTATGACGCAAATTTCCGCATATTTTCGAAACTCACAAGGGAATCAATACCTACAGGGTACTTCCCGTGAACTCAGAATCTTGAAATTAGGTACGAAGCAAGGTCTCATAGCACAGATAAAGGAAAAATTGCGAAAAACATAAATTTTTTTGTCTGTCTGTCTATATCAATAAACAATCTACAATGATCCCACACAGCGCACATTTTGCTTAGGAGCAGGGGTCTGCTAAGACTGGATGTTCATAGATACATATAAATTTGTACGGAACCCTCGTTGCGCGGGTTCGACTCGCACTTGGCCGGTTATTTATTATACATATTATAATAATAATAATAATAATATCACGGGACAATTCACACGAATTGACATAGTCCCAAACTAAGCAAAGCTTGTACTATGGGTACTAGACAACGGATAAATATACATATATAGATAAACACATACTTAAATAGATATTAAACATCCAAGACTCGAGCACAAACATGCGTATTTTTCATACAAATATCTGTTCCGACGCGGGATTCGAACCCGGAACCTCAAGCTTCGTAGTCAGCTTCTCTAACCGCTAGGCCATTTGGTTGTCGATGTTTTAAATTTATATGTTTTAACTTTTATAATAGTGTGTTAAAAAAATATTATACTCGTCAAGATCATCTTTAACAACCGCTTTAGCCTAGTTGGTAGTGACCCTGCCTACGAAGCAAGAGGTCCTGGGTTTGAATCCCGGTAAGGGCATTTATTTGTGTGATGAGCACGAATATTTGTTCCTGAGTTATGGATGTTTTCTATGTATTTAAGTATTTATTTATCTATATAAGTATGTTTATCGTCGTCTAGTACCCATAGTACAAGCTTTGCTTAGTTTGGGACTAGGTCGATTTGTGTAAGATTGTCCCCTAATATTTATTTTATTTATTATTTATTATCTTTGTACATACACAGTTACACAGTAAAGTTTATTCCAGGCGCAGGAACAGCAGGACAACCACGTGACATTCGCCCAGAAGATGCTGGAGAGCCTCGTGAACTACGTGGGCTCGTTCGCGGTGACCCAGGAGCAGATGACGCCGACCCCGGGCGTGTCCTACATACCCCTGAGCACGCTGCAGAACTGGTACCAGAACTTCGAGCGGCGGCTGCAGCAGAACCCTAACTTCTGGAAGAACTAGTGGTGGTGGTGAGGTTTCAATGGTTGGGGAGTTCGGCAGGGCATTTTTGATTTGAGGTCGGTTCGTATCTGACACCGAGCGTGCGAGCGTGCCGTGGCTGGTATTGTACATTGTGCGTCAAACGTGAGTAGGTGTCTGTCTGTCACCATGTATCTCATGAACCGTGATAGCTAGACTGTTGAAATTTGCACAGATGATGTATTTCGGTTGCCGCTATGACGACAAATACTAAAAAACGGATTAAAATAAATATTTAAGGGGGCTCCCGTACAGCAAACGTGATTTTTTTGCTCGTTTTTGCTCGATATTGATAACGGCAACAGCTAGGCGCTTGAAATATTCACAGAATATTTAGTTATATATTCACTTTAAAATAAATAATTAAATTAAAATAAAACAAATATTTAAGGGGGGCTCTCATACAACAAACGTGTTTTTTGCCGTTTTTATAGATAATGGTTCGGAACCCTTCGTGCGCGAGTCCGACTCGCACTTGGCCGGTTTTTTATAATCATCAAAATGAATAGTCTCTTGATTCTGAGTAACAAAACCCCATAACTACAAAATATGAAAAAAAATGTATAATTTCAAATCGAAAATGCCCATTAAAATAGCGTAGTATTCACGAATTCCCTTATTCTCGTACTACTGAGCATGTGTGTGTGTGTGTGTGTGTGTGTGTGTGTGTGTGCGTTGAGAGTAAAGAGTAGTTTTTAAAAAAAATGTTCATACCCTAAAGGCTTAATTAAAACAAATAACGCTGTGTTCTCTGTAAAACCAAGGATGATATAGACTGGATTAGCGATCGCCGTAGTACAGATCGGCCGCGGAAAAATAGTTCGATTATTAAATCTAGATGGCGCTAAATGGCGCGCTTTTTCAAAAATATTGCATAATAATACATTTGCAGTAATATGAAACATCTGTAGTCTTATTGTTTTGGTTTCAAACCCTTTGGCTATATTTCAGCGCCATCTTGATTTAATAATCGAACTATTTTTCTGCGGACGATCTGTACTATGACGATTGCTAATCCAGTCTATATCATGCTTGGTAAAACGAAAGTTACATACAAACTAGGGTAAATCGCCTATAGCTGGCCCCGTCATTCTGAAAATGAACTCTGTTCCACTACAAACATAATTCAATTTAGTATAACGTGGGCAGTTATTGAAGGGTGGCCAGAAATTAATAACTTATACCACGCGGGGACACGACGTACAAATACGCGTTCTTGAATCTACATAAGCACGACGACGTCTGTACACGCGTACGCCTACATACATCGCGCGCGCACTCTTCTGGATTCCGGCGGTGTCCGGCAATCTGCGCCTTGAGGGGTGGGGTATCTCGAATCGGTGCGGGGCGGAGCGTGGCCATTCTGTACGTCAGTACTATTATATATTCTGTGCTTATACTAAAAATGAATTCTATTATGGGTGAATAGAGTTCATTTTTAGTATGAGGTGGCCAGTTATTGGCGATTTACCCTATATAGGTAACTTTCGTTACACAAAGGAATCAATTAAGTTTTATTGTTTATTAAATGCAATTCACATTTAAATAGTGAGTGAGAGATACAATAAATTGATTCTTAATTTTATTTTATTTCGATTTCGATTCCCGGTCGCGGCAGATATTTGTGCGAAAAATACGAATGTTTGTGCTCGAGTCTTGGATGTTTAACATGTATTTAAGTCAGGGCTTGTTAACGTTACCAAACTCACATTATGAGTAACGTTCCTAACGGTAAAATCATAATAATACCTTAGTAACATATCATTATTATAACTACCCAATTAACGTTATTTTTATCCGTAATTTTACTTTTCATTGTGGGGTTTGTTAACGTTACCCAATTCACATTATTATAACGTTACCGTAGTAACATTATTTTAATCGGTAATGCTATGTTACCACACCGCGCTACCGATAGACGCGCTGGTTGGTTGGCGTTGTTGCCATGGCTACCGTGAGCGTGCATGAAGTGAAGGAAGAGCCTTACTAACAATATATCCGTTCATCAGTGAATCAAAAATAAATAAGCTGCTATTAACGTTACCTAATAACGTTAAAAATGATTTAACGATACCTTTTACTTAACGTTAGCTCAATGCACAGCAGTAGTATAAGTAACGGTACATTGGTTACAGTTGTAACGATACCAACTTTTTAACGGTATATCAAGCCCTGATTTAAGTATGTATCTATCTATATAAGTATGTTTATCCGTTGTTTAGTACCCATAACACAAGCTTTGCTTAGTTTGGGACTAGGTCAATTGGTGTCCATTGTCCCACGATTTATTTATTATTTTAGAATGAAATGAAGATTTTAACAATAAAATAGAATCAAAACTGAAAATTACATAATAATAATAATAATAATTTTTTATTAATCACTTAAATTTTATTTTAAAACAACCATCAAATAGTTTTAAAGGAACGGTCATACACATGACCTAAATGTCCTATGAGACACATGTGCCTCTTGACTCTAGGAGCGTTTAATGTCATTGTTACCATGCGCTCGTTCCCAAAATATCAGGATTGCAAAATACTAGATTGCCGACTTACTCTATTTCTAAAACACCAAATTCCGAGAATACCAGACTTTCCTGTCACCGTGTTTTTCTCTATATCAGATTGCCAAAAAAGCTTGTTTTCAATACACCATGCTCCATTCAAAACCGAATTCCCGTATTACCAGATAGTGAAATCACCAGGCTCGTCAGGCGGGTCGTGACGACTCATGGGGAGGCCAGGGGGTCGTGTTTAAAGAGCCTGGTGATTTCACTATCTAGCATTACGGGAATTCGGTTTTGAATGGAGCATGGTGTATTGAAAACAAGCTTTTTTGGCAATCCGACGTAGAGAAAAACACGGTGACAGGAAAGTCTGGTATTCTGGGAATTCGGTATTTTAGAAATAGGGTAAGTCGGCAATCTAGTATTTTGCAATCCTGATATTTAGGGAACGAGCGGTCGAAACAACGCCGCACATTGCTTCGTCCGTCCGTAAATTCTCGATCGCCAAGTCTAGTGCAGGGCCTGATCAACAATGTTGGGGGCCCCAGGTAACGCGACCGGGGCCCCCTTTCAGACAAATATCACCGCACTTATCAAGAATTAAAAAAAAACTTATTGTCATCGAGGATACAAATTATCCAATTATTTTTCACTCGGAAACCTTTTTAGTGTCTTTTGATGATGCGGGGCCCCTAGGCAGCCTTTTCTGCATAATATCTAATCCGGCATTGGTAGACCAGAGAGAGAGAGAGAGAGAGAGAGCTGCAATTCTGTGCAGCTGGTTATCATACACGTTAATGAAGACCACAAACTCATTTGTAGGCTGATGTTAATTTTAAGTTTTTAATAACTGCTAGCGATTGTTGGTGCATTTAAAACACGATCCAGTGGGAACGACACTGCAAGACCTCATAATTGAAACCCATGGCGATAATGAAGGTCTGTATTATCAGTGAACTGAAACAATTACTTTGACCACCCGCGACTTTATGATAGCTACATTTATGCAAGAAATTTGTTCATGCAGTTCCACCTCCACACGCACACAAATCACACAAACCCAACTATCACCACTACCGAACTACACTGACGCGTTTCGAACTCAACCAAAGCATAATGTATCGTATCGTATAACATCTGGTAGCAAGCACAGTGAACGGTAGCGATACTCGGAGGATGAGCTCTGATTGAGTTAGAAAAGCGTCAGTGTAGTTTGGTGGTGGTGATGGTTGGGTTTGTGTGATGTGTGTGTTCGTACAGTGTGGAGGTGGAGGAACTGCATGAACACGCATTTCTTGCGATAAACGTAACTATCGAAAGGTCGCGGGTGAGCAAAGTAATTGTTTCAGTTCATTAATATGGATCTCCGTAAAATAACGTCTGATTGTATAAGTTACTGAATGATTTAGGTTCGTGAATTAAGCGCACCCGCGATAATGTATCGAGTGAATACTGTAGGATTTATAATTTCAATTAGTGTTAATATTTTATTGTTATATGATCGATTAAGATAATGGAAAACGAAATATTTTTTAAGCTTGAACATCTTTCTTTATGTAACTTATTACGACATAGGAATTTAAGGGGCAGGGAGTTCCTTTATCGATAAACTCAATTACGCTTCCCATATACCAGTCATTGTCGCTGGCTTTGTTTGTAAGTCTATATTTTTTGTAGGTATAAGTATTATTTTCGAAATGATAAAGTATACTCGGAGCGTATTTTAAATGATAACTGGGTAATGAGTACCATTGCACTATAAAAAATAACAATAAAGAAGAGAATTGAGCTATTTTGTTTCATTTTTATACTTTCTATGAAATTGTATTTTTACAAAGAAAACTTAAAGCGACCACTGGATCTGTATTAACTGCTGTCCTTTATTGTACATTTATATTTTGCATGTCAAATACTGGTGAAATGTGTGAATTTTTTTATATGTAAATGGTGACTTACTGTACCACATTTTAAGAAAAATAAATCATAAAAAAACAGGAAAAGCATCGATAGAGGTAACGCCACCAGAGTTGAGGCCATGCACACAACCACATCTCATGTAATGACAGCGGGATTTTGACGTTGTGTTGACGTTTAACCCGCCTCAACTCTGGTGGCGTTACCTTTACTTGACTTTATTTTTGCCGGCCGGTTTTTAACCCTAAAATCCGATGTCTGCCATCAGCAATACTTGGTAGCATGTTTAAAAAAATAAGTTTCTTTCGGTCACTTGATCGATAAAAGCGGTGTAGTCTAGTGGTTTAACCTATGGCCTCGCAAGCAGACGGTCATGGGTTCGAAGCCAGGCTCGCACCTCTGAGTTTTCCAGAAACTGATGTCGAGCTACAATGATCAAGTCATCCCAGCGTATGCCCCACTGAAGGGCACAGGCACACACCATTGATTTTATTCGTAGGTGTATGCAAGTTTCCCCGGTAAAGCCGGTCATCATTTTAATAATGCATTACTACAGAGGCCGGGTAAGGGGTTGCCAGCCGAGTAGGTTTGGCAACCCCTGTTCCGGCCGAGGCTTGTATAGTGCTGTTCTCAAACATGCAATGAAATAAATAAAAAAACTTCAAGAAATTAAAATTTGCTAAAAAAGCAACTATTGCTTGTTTTTTTAGGGCTGAATGCCATGAACCTATAAACGTCATGGTGCTGTGTCACATGAAACAATAGACGATCGCTTTCCCGGCCTATAGTAGGGGAGCCCAAGAGGGGATTTTTGGAGTTACTCGAGCGCGTCAGATTAATATACGGGGGGATACCTTATACCCTCTAGAGTACCCCCATTGAATATGAGCACTTCATGTGGGGGGGGGGGGTTTGCCTAGGGCACCCCGTCAAAATATTTAGTAAAACAAATTGATTCTTTAAAATACTCGAGCGCGTCAGATTAAGATAAGGTGGGTTAATTATTATAGTAGAACAATGCACATTTCACTTCCTAATCGTCAGTCTTTGGAATTAACATCCCCTATGAAAACCTGACGCGCGCCCTTCCGTATGGCCACCCCCACCATGCAAAGTGGCAGATTATCATACATTTATTATCAGTGGCACGCTGGAGTATCAAATTATCAAATCTGACGCGCTCGAATATTTCAAAGATTTTTTATTTTTTTTGACGGGGTGCCCCAGGCAAACCCCCCCACATGAAGTGCTCATATTCAATGGGGGTACTCTAGAGGGTATAAGGTATACCCCCGTATATTAATCTGCCGCGCTCGAGTAACTTCAAAAATCCCCTCTTGGGCTCCCCTACCACAAGGCCTGCAATTCTGTATGAAAACCCTTTACATTGCACTCGTCTAACCGCGCCCGCAACGTGCTACGTCCCGGCCTATTATTTGGAACGTAAGGTTAACATTTCATTGAATCTTTGAGAAGAAGTAATTCCTCACATAAATTTTAATAAACTCAGGGGTGTGAGCACGGATTTGAATCCACGATCTTCTGCTTGGAAGGTCATAAGACTCAAGGTAAAACCTGTAAGCTACCATAGCTACACGGACTTGAGAATACGCTTAGCCTATGCGGCATAGAATTCCATGTGTATGTGTTGTCTAGTAAATACAAATAGCTATAGATCGGTTATTATGGGAAGAGCTCTGATATTTATAATAAAATCCATTATATGCAAAACACTTATAAACCTACACTTCAAACTTGAGAAATAAAATACCAAAACCATTTTTTTTAATATCAGTAATGTACCTATACGTCTGTGGATTGTATATTGTTGGGCAATTAAGGCCCAAACGCAGACAGCGGTGGCGTGGCGGTGACTGTTGTAATACTGTAACTTGTATGAACGAGTTCGCGGTACGGTACGCACAACCGTATACAACTTAGAATATTACAGCCATCACCGCTGCCACGCCTCCGCTGTGTGCGTTTGGAGCTTTAAACATCAGCTGTCCGAGCTGTTCCTGTAGTAACCGTACCTATTATAAAATAAAAGCAAATGGAAGCAATCTAAAATTAACCCTGTGAGGGCAGAAATGTGTCTTTTTAAATAAATCTCCAATTTTAATTAGCTTTTGGTTTTATTTACTTCCGCCCGCACCTGCGTTTGAGTTCGGAAATCTGCATTTTCCGGGTGTAAATGTTCAAAGACAAAATGGCTTTATTCATTTTGGGTTGTAACCAAAGAGTATTTGTTACTGTTGGTAACAAGATCTTGTGAATGTGGAAGAATCTACCACTGGTTCGGAAAAACCCTCTTGAGAAGAATCCGGGAAGAAATTTAACAAGATACTAGCTTTTGACCGCGACTCCTTCCGCCTGTAATTTGGGCAACTCATTTTTTATCCAAATTACTTTTTCATCAATTATGGGTCTCCTTAGTTCCTCGATATATATTACCCACGCACCCCCCCGTAATCTATCTAATACCTTTAAACGAGCAATTCTTGTATATGTTACCTAGGAGTATAAAAAATAGCCTACGACCTATTCTCAGATCTACCGAATACAGAGAAAAGTTTCATAAAAATCGGTCAAGCCGTTTCGGAGGAGTTCGGTAACAAACACCGTGACACGAGATTTTTATATATTAGATATATAATCAGGATCTCGGAAACGGCTCCAACGATTTCGATGAAATTTGGTATGTGGGGGTTTTAGGGGATGAAAAATTGATCTAGCTTGGTCTTAAAAACGCTTAGAACCGAGTTTCAGCCCGAGCGGAGCTCGGTCGCCCAGGTACTATTATATTATAGAGGATGGATATCCGGGCTTCGTCTGTAGTGTACTAAGTTTATATCTTTTCTGTTTTTACTGTTAAAATTTACATTTGTTGTTTGTGTTGTTGTTGTAATTCATAGTGTTTTAGTTTTTAACTGTAAAGCTATGTAATTGTTTGATAAATAAATAAATAAATAAATAAATAAATAAATTATATAGCCTTCCTCGATAAATGGGCTATCTAACACTGAAAGAATTTTTCAAATCGGACCAGTAGTTCCTGAGATTAGCGCGTTCAAGCAAACAATCTCTTCAGCTTTATAATATTAAGTATAGATATTGCTATCATATGGTGGATCCTTGGTGGTTTTTAGGAATGGATGGATTCAATTTTATATTTTACAAAAATGCACTTTTACATGAACGATTTTTTGCTTTTAGCCAGTCTATAAGATAAAACTAAGCTTCCTTGTGTTTCTAGTAGCCTTTATATCGACGTTAGTGGGATAATTTCGGCAGCACGCATGACCGTTGAAACGAAATAAAATAAACAAGTACATAAAAAAATGTTTTTATTATGTAACTCCCTTCTTCGAAACGAAATTAATTACTACATAATTAACTTGCTAATTATACCTAACAAGGATGCAGTCTCACGAATATTACATACGATACAAACACTGAGGGCGCCCGCGGGCGCATCGAACCTGGGTTAGGGTAGACTAACCATACTCACATGCTTGCTAACCTCCTAAAACCCAGCGTGCTATTCCTACATACGTCTAAAACTTCAACTAGATTAACAATATGTATCGACGTGGGCTTTAAGAGGTTAAAACGAGCCGCTCGGCCACGAATACACATAAATAAGCCTCTAACTATAATCAGCCAAGAATTTCCTTTACCGCCGGCTCAAACAGTCGCACGGCTAGTTGATGAAGGACTTCGTCGATTATAGAAATAACTTCTCACACTAGAGTCTTCCGAACGTTTTCTTGTCAACGCCGGGTTTGACGTTATATTTTTAACCCCCGACACAAAAAGAGGGGTGTTATAAGTTTGACCGCTATGTGTGTCTGTCCGTCTGTGGCATCACAGCTCTGAAACGGGTGTACCGATTTGGATGCGGTTTTTTTTAATAGAAAGCAGATTTCTTGGCGATGGTTCTTAGATATGTTTCATCAAAATCGGTTCAGCCGTTTCAAAGTTATCAGCTCTTTTGTTAGCTGCGGAACGGGCATTGACTTAATGTTAAAACATACGAGTGACATAACTGCGTCGGGTGTTTTTAAAATTTTCAATTTATAGTTATGTTTAACCTTTCGTACGACTTAGCACTGATCAATGACATCACTAAATACATCAAATTCAATGAGTGAATTTAAATAAAAATTATATAAAATGTAGATCTTATTTTGGCACTAATCAGTGCCCCGCACACAACAGGGCCAGCGTTGAGCGCCAATTCATAAGGGTCAAGACGCTATTGACGCTGATAAGAACGCTCAAAAAACGCTAGGTAGATGAAGTTTATGTTTACATTGTTCATACACGCTCACCGCACAGCGGCTAACATACGAGCAATGTAATCTTCTGAACATGGCCGGGCAGTTTTCGCACAGCGACACCTCTTCTAGAGGCCTCGTCTAACGCACATCGCTACCACTCTCTACATAGAATGATGGATGGTACGAGCGCTCGTGTCTAAAATACTACATTGCCAAAATACCACATTATTAGCTATCTATTACCTCTTTAATGGCGGCCACTAGGCTTGTGCCAATGTCAGTTAATTGCTCTGTTTGGGAGCGACGTTGTACGGTGATTGTAGTATTTGCAACTTGATAGTAAAAATCCAGAAACCACGTGGAGACAACTTGCGCATTGAAAAATGTCAGACACGAGAGCAATATAGAATTTTGTGATCACTGTTAATTAAGGTTAATCGCCGCATAAAACACTATCAAAATTATACTACAACTAGCCAAAGAAACAGAAATACCGAAATTATATACAGTCTACATCCGCCATTTTCGAATGCCACAAATCGAATCTCGGGCTGACAGTTGGTATCTGAAACAGCCAGCAATTACGCTGCTGGTATAATGGGAATATAAATAGGTAATGTGGTTCGAAAATTTGGTATTTTGGGAACATGGCATTTTATTCACGAGCGGGTACGCGATGATCCGCGCGTTATACAACGCCTCATACACGCGAGCGCTCAATTGTAATTCATTAAAACCATCTAAGTATGAATAGAAATGCATTTGCAGGGCCCGGCGACTTGATCGCTAGAGTGGTTGGACGCCGGGCCCCAGTATACCCGATCACACCCGGGCGGCCGCACCGCCGCGCCCAAATACGTATTGGCGCTTCTAGACATTCCAGAGGTTTCCGAGGCCACGTTACAAATTATATAGTCGCATTTGGTTTAAACATACAAAGCAGGCAGCCATTTTCGGCGCGATTTTGAACCTTGTGCCGAACAAAATTATGCCTCATGCGGTAGCCTCGCGAGGCAGCGCGCTCAATGGGGCCCCGGCTAGTGAAAAACTTGTGTGATTACTCGATTATCAGGCCCTTATTTTACCAACATGATGATATAGAGCGACGAGCGACGAGTCACTTAGATTTCTCAGTAAATTTTGACATGAGATTAAAGCTGTGTCATTTCCTTACAATAAAATTGTATTGTAAGTGTTTGAGCAAGATTTTACAGCACTACCTTGTTTATATTTGAGTGATAATAATAATCGTATTACGCAGTCTCGAATACCTCTGTAATGTCTACAAGCTCTCAGACTATAGTGGGAACTACAGACGCGCAGCGCGACCGCGCGCGGCACTCACACAATAAATATTCTCTACACGCAATACAGAATGACGCAGATCGCTCTGTACAGGCAGCTCACATCTGCATGCTCGGAATCTAAAAGCCTCCAACAGTGACCGACTGTACTTCCATTATCAAATCCGTACCAAATATCAAGTACACTTGAATTTGACACGAACCAACGCAAGCCATACAAGCTTGTTTATTGAAGAAGCTACTTAAAAAGGTTAACTAACTCTGAAGTCTATATTTTTAAATATACAGCTAGCAGAGTCGATATAATACCAGAGACTTAATCAAGACTAACCTCGTGAGACCCAGCGTATTAATTCTAATACATCAAAACAAATGGTTGAGTAACGATAAGTTTCAAATTATGATGGTAAAAATTTGACATGGGCCTTACGAGGTTTGCTAGAACTACCTAGTGATAATTGAGTCTACCTAAACTGTAAGGATACATTCAAATCCCGATAAAGGTCCGCTCGTGGTATTAAAAGTATCAAATCGCATTAATGGGTCAATCAACTTTTCTTGTCACTCGTTGCTACAGTGACGGTCTCCTGGGTCACTCTTTAAAACGTAAGTTTATCTGATTAAAAATTTATATCTTAATTAAAATTTGCATGCATTTTGTGGTAGTCTACCCCTTCTACAATTGGTCATCTAATAAGCACGTTAGTTAATGTGACAAAACATTTCTTTTAATTAAACTGTGGGGTCAACGCCACTTTTGTAACTTGTCACTTAAACGTAATGTTTGAAAAGTCATACGAAGTCATTATAACGACTAAAAGCGACAAGGTGTATAAATGATCACTTATTTATGAGGTTGGCTGTACTACTTTTGTCCCCTCGCTGACGGGTCAACAACAACAAGAAATAGTTGATCCACCCAAAACAGTCGATTCATACTTGGTATCGATATCGACCACAACTCTGCCTACAAAATCACTAATAGTAAATGTTAACCGTGTTGAGCTTGCAGCTTTTAGAGTCCGAGCATCCTCCGGGGGTCTCTGCGGGGTGCAGGTTACAACTCGTCCTTGAAGTCGTCCTCGTCGCCGGCGCCGGGCGGTGGTACTCCTCCCGCGCCCTGGTACAGTTTCGCGATGATCGGCTGCACGACGTCCTCGAGGGACTTCTTCTGCTTCTTGTATTCCTCGGCGTCCGTGTCCTGGTTGTCTTCGAGCCATTTGATGGCGGCGTCGATGGCTTCTTCCATCTTTGACTTCTCGTCTTCCGACACCTGTTGGCGGAATCTCAGGTTAGTCTACTGTAGAGAAATATGTTAAAGCTCTGAAGAGAGGCCGTCCATAAAGTACGTCACACATGTAGGGGAGAGAGGGGTCAAGCGATCTGTGACACAAGAACAAAATAATTGCGATTTTTCATAGTAATAAATGTGTCTGCCCCTTTTCTAAGTAAAAATAAGCTATGATGATAGATAATGTATGTTCGACGCCTAAGTTAGGTAGTCATAGTGTCGCTCTGGCAGCGGCTTCACCTTTAGTTACTTAGTTGTTTAAGGTTAGTTTTAGTCAGGTTGGAGACTGAAAACCAGCGGGCTCGCTGAGTCTCATTTCCTATTTATCTCATACTTAAAAACTAGATAATGTATAGTACTATATTTCGTAAATTTGTAACTTTTTGTATGTTGGTAAATAAAAATTTCTTTTATTATTTTTTTATTATACAAGGGGGGGGGGTCCAAATTGATCGAAATTAATATGACGTAATTTGTGGATGGCCCCAGAGCTGGCAGCGAAATGCTGCCAGCATCTTTTGGGTCTATACCGCGGGGGGTGTCACTTATAATTTTTTTTCTACATTCTAAGTTACTATTATTTTATTTTTAATGGGGATGTCGACAACATCAATCAACAGACGTAAGTATTATGAGCTGTCAAAACACATTCTCCCATAGAGTTCGAATGGCAACAGCAACTTATGACGTCACTTTTCACCCGACTGCCGAAGAGGGTTATGTTTTTCGCCAACTCAATAGACTAACTATTTGTTTGAAAGCAACAAAAAATCTATCTGGTTTTCAGTGCTAAAATAACGCGTTTTTTTACTGGACTCATGCCTTCGAATTATTTTTTGATGGCGTCAACATCCCCTATTAAGTTTGAGATAGTTTAGTGTATTAATTTATCTATATGTCATTGCGTTTTCAAAATTATATTGATAGTAGGACAAAACCAGAAAAGTAGAACTGGAACTGAGAATCGAACCAGCTCCTCCACATCACCTAAACAAACATCAATTCAAAGTTTGTACATTTGTATTTGTACGTACCTTGGCGCCGAGCTTCTCCTTATCCTGGAGCTGGTTCTTGATGGAGTAAGCGTAGCTCTCCAGTTCGTTCCTCGCCTCCACGCGTTCCTTCAGCTTCTTGTCATCGTCAGCGAACTTCTCAGCGTCCTTGATCATCCGCTCAATGTCTTCCGGCGTCAACCTGTTCTGGTCGTTAGTGATGACGATCTTTTCCCGGTTGCCGGTGCCCTTGTCTTCAGCTGACACCTGGAGGATGCCGTTGGCGTCGATCTCGAAGGTGACCTCGATTTGAGGGATGCCACGCGGCGCGGGAGGGATACCGGTCAGATCGAACTTTCCTAAGAGATGGTTGTCTTTGGTCATGGGGCGTTCGCCCTCGTACACTTGGATGGTGACGGTGTGCTGGTTATCGCTGGCGGTGGAGAAGATCTGGGACTTCTTTGTGGGGATCACGGTGTTGCGGGGGATCAGCTTGGTCATGACGCCTCCGACGGTCTCGATGCCCATGGTCAGAGGGTTCACGTCGAGCAGCACGATGGCGTCAGTGTCTTGTTCGCCGCTGAGAACGCCGGCTTGCACGGCCGCTCCGTAGGCCACGGCCTCGTCGGGGTTGATGCCTCGGGAAGGCTCCTTGCCGTTGAAGAACTCCTTGACCAACTGCTGAACCTTGGGGATGCGGGTGGAGCCTCCGACGAGCACGATCTCGTCGACGTCCTTCTTGTTCATGTCGGCGTCTTCCAACACCTTCTGCACCGGTTTGAGGGTGGATCTGAACAGGTCCATGTTGAGCTCCTCGAACTTGGCCCTGGTGAGGGTCTCGGAGAAGTCTTCGCCCTCGAAGAAGGACTCGATCTCGATCTTGACCTGGTGGCTGGAAGAGAGCGCGCGCTTCGCCTTCTCGACCTCACGACGGAGCTTCTGCACGGCCCTGTTGTCTTTCCTGATGTCTTTGCCCTTCTTCTTCTTGTACAGTTTGATGAAGTGCTCCATGACACGCTGGTCGAAGTCCTCTCCTCCGAGATGGGTGTCTCCGTTGGTGGCGACCACCTCGAACACGCCGTTGTCAATAGTCAGGAGGGAGACATCGAAGGTACCGCCGCCAAGATCGAACACAAGGACGTTCTTCTCTCCGTCGCGCTTGTCGAGTCCGTAAGCGATGGCGGCGGCGGTGGGCTCGTTGATGATACGCATAACGTTAAGTCCGGCGATGACTCCCGCGTCCTTGGTGGCCTGTCGCTGGGCGTCGTTGAAGTAAGCGGGGACGGTGACGACGGCATGGGTCACCTTCTTGCCTAGATACGCTTCAGCGGTCTCCTTCATCTTGGTGAGGACCATGGCGGAGATTTCTTCGGGCGCGAAGATCTTGTCGCCCTGCGCGGTCATAACCGAGACATGGGGCTTGCTGTTCTTTTCCACGACCTTGAAGGGGAAGAATTTGACGTCGTGCTGTACTGTGGAGTCGGTCCATTCTCTGCCGATGAGACGCTTTGCGTCGAACACTGTGTTCTCGGGGTTGGTGGTCAGCTGGTTTTTGGCTGCGTCTCCGATCAGCCGCTCGCCGTCCTGCGTGAACGCGACGTACGACGGCGTGATGCGGTTACCCTGGTCGTTGGCAATGATCTCCACACGTCCATTCTTGTACACACCCACGCTGCGGACAAACAATAACACATGTTGTAAACGCGAGGAAATTCGGTTAATAGAAATTCAACTTAACCCGTCGTATGACTTAGCACTGATCAGTACCACCCTGTCGCATACCAAAATCACTAAGTATATCAAATTAAATGAGTGAATTTAATAAATCAAAATTCAATAAAATGTAGCTGATTGGGGCTCCGGTACTCAACAGGAGCAGCATTGAACAGCGCCAATTCCTACTATAAATTCTTAAAGGACCAATCGTCTTTCGAGCGTTTTCATCACTAACTTTTTTTGACGCTATTGACGCTGTGGCGTTGCGCGAACGTTTCGTGAATGCTGCGCGGACGTTGGAAGACGGTAACGCTCGAAAGACGCTAGTGAAGGAACTCTCAAGACTTATTGATTGAGCAAAGCATTCCTGTTTTAGCTTGGACAAAAAGGTTTCTTAGATTCTCGAGAAATTTTGTGAGGATATTTGATAATTATATGGATTACTAGCTGTTGCCCGCGACTCCGTCTGCATAGAATTTGGGTATAAAAAATAACCTACAACCTATTCTCAGACCTACCGAATGTGGAGAAAAGTTTCATAAAAAAAGGAGTTCGATAACAAAAAAACAAGACACGAGATTTTTATATATTAGATTTTAAAACGTAAAAAATATTTTATTTCAATCATTACGTGAGGTCAATTATCAGTCACTAGTTTATTAATATTTTATCAGCAGGCTACTATCGTAGTACTATGAGACGGGTTATCTATCAGTCTGATTTGTGCTTTATCTTATTAAATTAATGCTCACGCAATGCCGTTTGATAGGAAATACCGACACTAATCCCAAAACTTCGAGTGTGCAGTTTACTAAATTCTTTTATTTCTAGATTTTTCTAATGTTTTAGTTTTACTATCTTATCTTATCTATTTTATTTTTCTTACTTTGTATTGAGTTAGCTTTTGGTAATAAAGATTTTTTTTACTTTACTTTAATACAAAGAAAGAAAAATATTTAATCGTGACATTTTTATAAAAACAAAGAATCGGAAACTGAGACAAATATTGTCACAAAATGGTCCTAACTCAACATAATGTCAACCTTACGGCCCGGCCACGACTTCGCGCGTTTAGCGGCGCGGCGAGCGTATTCTCAGTTCATTGCGTGTGCCGCCAGGTAACCACTGTGCGGCGAGCGTCTCGGCCGCGCAATGAACACAGAAAACGCTCGCTGCGCCGCTGAACGCGCGAAGTCGTGGCCGAGCCGTTACAGCCGACGCTGGTCTTCCGTTGGAACCATTTTAACCACCGATTTAAAAAATAACAGCAACAATGAAATAATTTTTTACATCCCACAAGTATTCTGCGATTTATGAAAAGGCCTTGAAATATCTGTATTTAAATTTGTTACATCAATAAACCATATGACACAGCAATGTAGTTTAAGTAAACAGCATGATATGAAAGAAGGGGTAAAAGAGCAGTTATTTTATTTGAGTCTAACAGTGCTTTTGGATAAACCATAGTTGGCAAAAAAGCACCAACAAAAGCACGGCAGAAAGTCATTGATTCTAAAAACGAGTTTTAATTTTAAACCCCCAATACAAACTCTTTTGTTAGGTGCAGAAGGGATCTTAGACGCATAATGGGCATATACTTTATTTTCAAACATGTTTTGTTAAAGTTTTGCACCCAGAGTTCCGATCACTGGTTATTATATTATACTAGCTTTTGCCCGCGACTCCGTCTGCGAAGAATTCGTTTATCGCTATCCCGTGGGAACTATGCAATTTTCCGGGATAAAAACTATCCTATGTCCCTCCCAGGGTCTCTAGGGACCTCCATATCAAATTTCATCTAAATCGGTTCAGCGGTTTAAGCGTGAAGAGGTAACAGACAGACAGACACACTTTCGCATTTATAATATTAGTATGGATTGCTACTTAACTAGTAATAATAATAATAATATTAGGGGACAATCTCACACAAATCGACCTCGTCCCAAACTAAGCAAAGCTTGTACTATGGGTACTAGACGACGATAGACATACTTATATAGATAAATAAATACTTAAATACATAGAAAACATCCATAACTCAGGAACAAATATTCGTGCTCATCACACAAATAAATGCCCTTACCGGGATTTGAACCCAGGACCTCTTGCTTCGTAGGCAGGGTCACTACCAACTAGGCTAAAGCGGTTGTTAAAACGAACATTTAACTACAAATTAAACATAAAGTGCTCATTAACTGTTGCTATGTGAACAAACAAATAAAATAATGTTACAAAGTAGTAACAATTATTTACAGAATCAACACAAGTGGCCTGAAGCTGTCGCTATCACAAGGTCATGGCGGTTTTTTGATAATTTATGCATTACCTAAATGAAAGCAGCTCTGAAACGATTACAGCTGTTACTTGAGACTTTCAAAGAATTTACAAGAATTCCATATATCGTTATCTCCTGTGAATTCTGTAATTTTATGGGATGAAAACTATCCTGTCTATCACAAGGTCTCGTCACCAAGGAGGTAATAGATAGAATGAAGGAACAGGAAGCAAACAGTGAGTGGAAACAAGCTGTGGGGTGCAGACAATCGAAGATGATGCTGGATGGTATCAACCACAGAAGAACTAGGTATCTCCTAAATCTAGGTAAGAGTAGCTTAAGAACTATAACTGGTATAATTATTGGCCATAATGTGTTAAATAGACACTTAAGCGTGATAGGTTTAAAAAGTGATCCTTCCTGTCCATATTGTGGGAAGGAGGAAACGAGTGAGCACGTCCTAGCCGAGTGCGTCATGTACGTGGCAGCGCGGCGTGATGTATTCGGGAGTGATGAGCTGAGGGAGGAGGAGCTAAAGGATGTCAGGCTCAAGGATGTCCTTTTGTTCAGCAGGAGAACGAGAAGATTTAAGAAGAGATGCTGTGTGGGAGCGCTGCTGGGACAGTAACTGTTGGCTCCAACCACGGGGAACTGGGCTGAATGATTGTACAAAACGATCGACAGCCCGCCTGACCCAGCGAGGCGTCCAAATACATCATCATCATCACAAGGTCTCAAACTGTTTGCATACCAAATTTCATGAAAAACAGTAACAGAGAGACACATTACTCTCCCATTTGCAATATTAAATGTTACAGATGGTATATCAGATAACAATACATTTTTCAGTATTCTAACTAATCTAGAGTTAAACACACATTTTTTCTTACATTAAACACACACACACACACAATTTTTTTTTCTGTCCTGTCAATCGTTCAAAGGTTAACTGGAAGAGATCCCTTTAAGGGATAAGTTCGCCTTTGTACATCTGTTTCTCTTGTTAACTGTTAATTTTCATGTTTTATGTACAAATAAAGAGTTTTACATATACAGGGTAATTTTTTATTAAATGCACAAATTTTAATATGTGATCAGTGTTATGAAAATAAATTTCAGTATTTTTCGTTATAATATTAATCACTTTTTTATTGTTTTTCATAGTAACTCGACCAATTATTGGATGAATTACTATGAACAACCCAAAATTCAAAATTTAGAAAAAAAAAATTTTGAACAGATAATCGTGATCTGATCTATCAACAATCCTGAATCACGTATCAAAATTTGTGCACTGATTAAAAAATTACCCTGTATACATACATACTTTTGCGTGTTATAACTAGAGCATGAAGTTTATTAAATAAGAAATAAGTTATCTTACACATTCATCTGCAGTTTCATTCACGTATCTCATTAGTTTTCAATTATGGATTCTAATGAAAGCCACAACTGTTGACTCATCATAACAGCTTGGCAGTAAAAAACGTGCCAACTGGCCAGTGCCAAGCCAAGCAGAACGAACACCAGTGCTTTGTGACCTCAAAAAGTGATTGAACGGAAATATTTATAAGTGTCATCATTTTTGCCATGTCATCTAGTTTAGATATTTATCTATATACAGTCAAAACCGTTTATAGCAACACCAATTACAACAAATGTAACGTCCCTTGAATGCTGAATGTTGTTATAAACGGTTTTGACTGTAGTATTATTGTATGTTGCTGGAGAAATTTAGAGAACCAATTAGGAAATAATATTTCTTGAAAATGCCATTTCAATATTGACTAATAAATCTTGTCAAGTAGACAAAAGTTTATGGTGTAGTTTTGTGGTAATACACTGATTTTTTGGCACTTTTAAGTATATTTTAGGGTGGATTTGAAATTAAAGTGAATGTGTCTGAAATGATGTGGCAATCAGGAATGTGTCAAAATATACATGATTTAAAAAGAATAATGAACAATATACATAATGGTCCTTTGACATAATGTAATTTTCAGTGAAACTACTATTCAAACAAACTTTTTTGACCATGAAATCTGCAGATTGGTTTAGGTTAGGTTAAGTTTATTTAATAACAATCCTGTAAAGTTGACAATTTCTGTGAAAATTGCACTCTATCAAATGACCATTAATGTAAGTAGGTAGGTACATAATGTCACTTTCAAAATTTTATGTAGGTATTTTGATATGTAGCTGTGGCAACTTCAAGTTATTTTAAATGCTAGTGATATTTGGAAGAATTCTGCCCTATATTTTGTAAAAATATTAAAAAGTTTCATTAAAAGTTCATGCTCATTATAACCTATGAAATATATGGTTGGTTTCAGCACTGAAAGTCTTTATCTACTGAACAGCTGTTACGCGTGATTTAGCTATTTTTTTAAATCTAGTGTACACTTACCAGGAGTACGTGGTTCCCAAGTCGATACCGATGACAGTCCCGATATCTTTATCCTTTTCTTTTTTGTCGTCGGCGCACACGACAGCCACGACGCAGGCTAGCGCTAATAAACTCCACCGCATTGTTGCACCTATATTAAAACACTGAAACAATCGAAATAACACGTCAACAATCAAGAAAGTTCCAGAAGGGTCACTCTCTACACAGATGGGCCGCCCGGCGAGCTCGTACGTGGAAGACACGTCACTACCAACTGGACAACTGGTGCACTGATTTTGCGACCGCTGGTTTTTGGGAGAGTCAAGACGGTACATTCAGCGATGCTAACGGGATAAAACGTGATAACGGTACACGTAGGAACGCCTACGGCACGATATCTAGGCCACTGCGCCGGCCCTAGTTCACGCGCATCGACAAATTTTCCCCGTCAGCGATCGAAATACTAACAGGTACAGTTATTCCAATAAGATTTGCACAGGATTTTACAAGCATTAGTCACTGTTAACGCTTTAAAGTAAAAATAATACACTCTAAAGACAAGTAGACCAATGAAATAATGCCACTAAGGTTATAATTATCGCAAGCTCGTGAATTTTAACGATGAAAATCACAATCAGAAGAAAATAACGAAAGCTACTTACCGATTTAAATAGACGATTAGAGTAAAAGTTTTAATTCAGCTTAGTAATTCACAGCCACGACAGCACTGGAATGGGCAACTTGCTTTTACGAAAACTATGGTGCTTAGATCTTTTACATTCGATTTTCTAGAGAGAACTGAAGTTTCACACGCCGCCGCCGCTATTATTTAGCGCTGGCGTTGATCGTGGGCTAACGCGATTGGTCGACAAAATGATGACGTATTTGATGCTCGCTCGTGATTGGTCCAAGTGTACCTATTTGGCTCAATGTCATTGGCCCACGTTTATAACTGGCAAAGAAAAGTTACACTTTCTTTGGCGTATTTTTTTAAATTTGTTGCTCATAGTAGTTTCTCAATGTTTACTCATAATTACCGGAAATATTACTCACAATTTCTAAATAGGTGTATGTTTATTTAGTAACGATAGTTTGGTTTATATTGTACCATTTTTGAAAAG
Source organism: Archips xylosteana (assembly GCA_947563465.1). Lineage (NCBI taxonomy): Eukaryota > Metazoa > Arthropoda > Insecta > Lepidoptera > Tortricidae > Archips > Archips xylosteana. The sequence goes on from OX387343.1 coordinate 631,276, forward strand.
CCAAGAAGTCGAAAACTTTGACGATAATGTGTACAGAAAGTACAAAGAAAAGTAGGTTGGTTAGTCGTCCAAACGTGTATCCTAAAGCAAAAGAACTAAGTATAAAATGTCAGCTTGTCTAATCTCCAGACAAGTTTTTGACTACATTTTGATTATTTGATACGCGTAAAGAAAGAGAATTGCATGCGATACCATATTAATGTTGCGAGAGCTTTAAAAATGATTTTAGGTTTGGTTCTGGCAGGCTCTCTGCTGACTTGACACACCGACAAAGGCATCACCCAAAACTGAATTCGAAAAACAAAAAATACATCACATTTTACGTCAGTAGTTTTGAAAGCCTTTTTCAAGCACGTTAAGTTAAAAATATTTGGACACCTATACAAAAAAATGCAAAAATCTTTTATATAACAAATATATTTCAGATATCTTTTCAACAGTTGTCACTTATGCCAATGGAAAGCGAAGGGCCACGGATGATATTAAAAGCACGGGTAAGTTGGTTGCCTTATAATAGTAAATTGCTTATTAGTACGTAATGATCTAGAGAGATTTAAATTACGATTTAGCGACGAGCTAGTTATATGCAAAACAATAGGCAAAGACCACAACTGCACCGAGACGAAATATCACGGAGCCTAGGGTATTTTTACAAACTTTCTAAAAATACCCTACAAGATAAAAAAAATCTAAGTTAAAGGTTATTCAGTGCCGTTTACAACAGGAGGGCATCTGTCTTATACTAAGTAGTCGTTACTTTATGACAGAGACAGCGCATTTAAGGAAGCAACGGCGTAGGAAGATATCCTATTAGAATAAGTTTGCATTATGCTGGCACTTCACTTGGCGTATTTGACGAAATAGTTGCGTGTGCGAGAGAGGAGCACTATGCCGATTCTAGCGTGAAAGACGGAGATGGCAATAGCGCAACGCGAACACGCAACGCCAAGTGAAGTGCCACCATTAGGAAAATAGATGGAACCAATAGAAAATAAACGGCCTAGGCCTACGCTTTATCGAATCTAAATACGTGGGTGGCCAGAACTATAGTAAATATTGAGTAAATATAAAATAAAAGGCCCTGACCAAGATTAGCTATACCAACTAATAATAAATTAAGACTCACTATATTATATGTATTTTGTTTTTAAAATTATTATTTTAAAGATAAAATGTAACGCCTAAAATTTTAAATCGATGGGCATTGTAAAAGTTACATTGCTAAATTATATTTTAGGCGTTAAATCGAAGTCTTTACAGAAATAAGGTCTGTCAGTTGTAAGAATAAGATATTCTTATCAGAAATATATGATAACTGTATATATCGCAGTGCTGGACACAAGCTTCTTAACACATTCTCCGTCCGGGTGCCCCCAGCTGCCATGAAGCTTTTTTCAGGCCTCATCTTCACTTTACATCAGGTGAGATAGTGGTCAATCACGGGTCAGTATTTATGTAAAAAAAAGTTCGTGCTTCCACTATGCGTTCACAACTTCAAAGTGAACACTTGCACGCGAATGTCTTTGCCAAATCATTTTTAACCCCCGACACAAAAGGAGGGGTGTAATAAGTTTGACCGCTGTGTGTGTGTGTCTATGGCATCATAACTTTTAAACGGGTGAACCGATTTGGATGCTTTTTTTTATTTGAAAGCAGGTTTCTTGGCGATGGTTCTTAGACATGTTTCATCAAAATTGGTCCAGCCGTTTCAAAGTTACCTATCGACTCTTTTGTATTCTGCGGAAGGTATATTAGACTTAATTGCGTTGGAGGTTAAAATAAATAAATTACAAACGTAAACGGAATTTATATTCTGAAAAATAAAGAGCCCGATTATCGTGACAAGCCAAAAAACTGTAGGTACAGTCAGCCAAAAATATGGTCTACCACCCTACGGTTGAAGTTCATTTGCACGTCATGATACAACGAGGTCGATTTTCCCTTGCAATTAAGTATTTGATGACAATGACTAATGACCTAACTCAATTAGAAGAGTTAACCTTAGCGATAGTTAGATGTCACAGAACTGGTAGACCACTTTCTTGGTCAACCGTACCTTACAAGTAGGTACAGTGTTTTTTTTTTTAATTTACCCTGCTATAAGGTTTTTAATGCTATTTAATACTGAAGTGAAACAATTACTTTGCTCACCCGCGACCTTACGATAGTTACGTTTATGTAAGAAATGCGTGTTCATGCAGTTCCTCCACCACCACACTGTACGAACACACACAAATCAAAAACCCAACTATATACCTATCACCACCACCAGCAAACTACACTGACGCGTTTCGAACTCAATCAGATCTCAGCTGAGTGTGATTGTGTGTGTTCGTACAGTGTGGAGGTGGAGGAACTGCATGAACACGCATTTCTTGCATAAACGTAACTATCGTAAGGTCGCGGGTGAGCAAAGTAGGTAATTGTTTCATTTCATTAACACATTCACTGCCACTTGACTTCCACAGGTCCACCGACGCACATGTGCCTGCAAAATGTATGAATAATTATGACAGCGGCACTGGGCGAAGTCCCGAAAACGCATATATGCGTCGGTGGCAGTGAATGCTAACGCAACATATGGACCTGCGCAAAGTACCTACGCCTGATTCAATAAGCTATTTATTACCTTATTTTCTCAAGGTGTATTGACTTTTCACGACAGCCGGGCTCCAACCCACGACCCTTTGTATGGGCCATAGGTCAAGCCACCAGGCCTCCACGGCTTTTTAGGGTTCCGTAGCCAAATGGCAAAAAACGGAACCCTTATAGATTCGTCATGTCTGTCTGTCCGTGCGTATGTCACAGCCACTTATTTCCGAAACTATAAGAACTATGCTGTTGAAACTTGGTAAGTAGATACTAGGTACCTATAGATGTATTCTGTGAACCGCATTAAGATTTTCACACAAAAATAGAGAAAAAACAATAAATTTTGGGGGTTCCCCATACATAGAACTGAGACTTGAAAACTTTTTTTCATCATACCCATACGTGTGGGATATCTATGGATAGGTCTTCAAAAATGATGTTGAGGTTTCTAATATCATTTTTTTCTAAACTGTTTAGTTTGCGCGATAGACACTTCCAAAGTGGTAAAATGTGCGTCCCCCCCGTGTTACTTCTAAAATAAGAGAATGATAAAAGTAAAAAAAATATATGATGTACATTACCATGTAAACTACCACCGAAAATTGGTTTGATCGTGATCTAGTTTGTCTGTCTATATCATAAACCAATCTACAATGATCCCACACTGCGCACATTTTGCTTAGGAGCAGGGGTCTGCTAAGACTGGATGTTCATAGATACATAAAAAATTGTACGGAACCCTCGGTGCGCGAGTCCGACTCGCACTTGGCCGGTTTTTAATATGGTAGGACAATTTTCAGCGGCGCGAAACGGCAGCAGACCAGATGTCGCACCAGCAGACGGAGTTCGAGGAGCGCGGCGGCCCAGTGCGGGATGAAGCGAAGCAGGCGGCCACCCACAACGAGACTCACCCCAAACTGAAGCAGCAGCTCGACAAGCGGCGCTCCGTCACAGAGGTACCCGAGACGCCTTTAACACCCTTCAGACTACCTATAGCTATTAAACCGTTTAAATGATCGGCCGCGCGGTACACGGTTCCGAAAACGATAACCGAACAATAGGGATGACGACTGGGTTATAAATATTATAAATATGTCATTCTATTTACTCCGTCGGTTAGATAATGGAAAAATATGGGACACGTATTTTTTGGTTTATCAAATTATTGAAAATCGACAAAGGCATAGATCATCAAAGTTCCAGAGTGGGGGCTTGTGACGTCACTCTTAGGTAAAAATTGTACAATAAAGTGACGTCACTCGAAACTTCTAAGCACTGTATCCTCGTCATTTTTTTTTGTCAAACAAAAGAAAAAATTCGTGTACAATATTTTTTAATAATCTAACTGACGGACTAAGTAGTTTTTTTTAGTCGTCTAGCCTATTCAAATCATTTGTGAAGAAAACATTAATATCTAAGGCGTACTAAGTATAATAGTTATTTTTTATACAAGGGGGGAAAGTTGTATTTTACCTGCGAGTGTCCATTTGAAACACAAGCTATCGAAAGGATTCTATGATTGACCACGAGCGAAGCGAGTGGTTCAAAAATAGAATCCTTTCGATAGCGAGTGTTTCAACACACGAGACGTAAAATAACTTTTCACCCGTGTATAACACAAAACTTTTCACCTCACTACAGCGAGGAAAATAAGAAAAAGGGTTTGTACTATCAATTATTATTTATTTATTCACTCAAAATAATTAATTGAAAAGTTTTGACTTAAGTTTTTTTTTATTATTTCGGATGCGTTTTATTCGCACATCGACTTACTTGGACTGTCAGAACATTTTATCCGTTTTTGCAACAAGAATTAAGGTTAATGTTGAATGCTGATATTTATGAATTAAAATAAAGTTGTAAGACTGTATTTAGTGTTTTTTACTCGATGCAATTCATTAATTGTGATGTTAAAAATTCAGCACTTTTAACGTTTTACGTTTTGTTAGCTGTTAAATAAATATCGCGTAAGCTGCCTTCAAATGTCAAAACTCTTTCTTCACATGTGGATAAAAAGCGATTTTCTCAATAGATGTCAAACAAACAAAAAGGGCTTTCCGAGCTAGTGAGGTGAAAAATTAATGACTATATCATGGACAGGGAGTTTGGAAATAGTTCCGATCCGCATTGGCGAACCCTAGTTTCAAATAGCGTATCTACTGTGTTAAAAAATTTAATTGTATTAAATACTTTAGATATAATAACAATAATAATAATATGTAATACATATAATAATATGTGATTTAATAACAATGTAAATCTTTTTGAAAAAATATACCTTGTCGAGTTTCTTGCCGGTTTCTTCTCAACAGGGGTTTTTCGAACCGGTGGTAGATTCTTCGACGTTCATAGGAGCATTAATTGATGCCTAAATAGAATAAAGAATTTTGACTTTGACACGCTGGGGGGTATAACGGAGTGTGCCTGCCGCCCGCACCTCTCCCGGCCCCCTTTGTCGTCGTACCCCCCTTGTGCCGCGCGCGCGCGGGCGATTACTCATTTAAGCGGTCTAGCTCCAGAGAGACGTGCTATGCAGCTCTGCTCTGCGAAGATGTGAAAGGGCATTTAGGCCCATACTACACGGGCGGTTCTCCCGCCGCGGGAAACCGCTTCTGAACCGCCACTAGACACAATTTTATATGGAAGTTGTATGGTGCAAACTACACTGCGCAGCTCCGTCGAGCGGTTTCCCGCGGCGGGAAACCGCCCGTGTAGTATGGGCCTTAAAGCGGCGCGTGACATCGGAGCAGTCACCGAGGTACCTCCACGCCTGCTTCACCCAGTTTAGGGATTTAGCAGCGAGATAATAGGATACAACATTTTTTAAGAAATGGCAGAATCCTCTGATACAGTTTCCAGTTAGGTATAGGTAACGCCACCAGAGTTGAGGCCACGCACACAACCACATCTCATGTAATGACAGCGGGATTTTGACGTTGTGTTGGCGTTTAACGACAACACAACGTCAAAATCCCGCTGTCATTACAAGAGATGTGGTTGTGTGCGTGGCCTCAACTCTGGTGGCGTTACCTATACAGTGGTGGTCATACAATTAAGAACGATTTGAAGTTTCCGATTTTTTTTTATCTAAATCATGTCATATGTCTAGTTGTGTTCCTTCTTAGAAGTAACAAGTTATGTTATAAAATAGCCACATGGATAGAGCAAACAGGATTAATAATAATAGTGTATAATTGCTAACATTTTTTTTTACAAATTTTATTTGTTCTCTATACTAATAAATTCAAATAGTAATGAAGCTGGACAAATAATTAAGAACGATTTATTAAACTGCTCGAGAGTTGTTTTATATGAAACTTAGATTAAATAAATCATATTAATGTGAAGTTGGTATAGAAAAAAAAGCAATTTAATACATTTGAACTAAAATTAATAGTTAGTAGCATGTCCACGGCTTTTAATTATGGCTTTACACCGGCGAGGCATTGAATCTATCAATTTTTGACATTTCGCAAGAGAAATAGAGTTCCATTCTTCTAAGAAAACGTCGTACAGCTCTCTCAAATTGCCACACTGTCGATTTGAAACCTTTTTCTTGACTTCGCACCAAAGATGATCTATTGGGTTAAGATCTGGGCTGTTGGCTGGCCAATCTAAGACTGAAACTGATTGTGATGTGAGGAATTCCTTAACGGTGCGTGCAGTATGCTTTGGATCATTGTCGTGCTGGAATGTCCAAATAACTGGAAGCACGTCTTCGGCATATGGTAACATTGTTTCTTGCAGTATATTTTTGTATTGGAATTGATCCATGTTTCCTTCTATCAGCCTAACAGGTCCAACGCCATGTCCAGAAAAGCACCCCCAAATTTTCACATTTCCCCCGCCATGCTTTAATGTCACTTTTGTGTACTTTGGGTCGAATGCTTTATTCGGAGGGCGTCGTACATATCGTTTTCCATCAGAACATACCCTATTTATTTTTGTCTCGTCAGAAAAAAGAACGTTTTTCCACTGTCTGACTGTCCAGTTTTCATACCTTCTTGCAAATGCAAGTCGGGCTTGCCTATGACATCGTTTCAACATAGGCACCTTTCTTGCTATCCTTCCGTTCAACTTATTTTCTACCAAACGCCTTCGAATAGTGCGTGCAGAGATTGCTGAAGGGTTGTTTTCGCCAAAATATTCTTTTCTCAACTCATTAGACCCTTTAAAAGGATTTTGTTTTGCCAAACGAACGATATTTCGATCATCTCGACGAGATGACTTTCTCTGTCTAGGTCCACGCGGAACGTTTGAAGTAGTTTGATACATGGAAAAATGCTTTACGGCATGGAAAACCATTGTTTTTGAACATTGCAGATGGTCGGCTATCTTTTTATACGACCAATTCTTCTCGCGAAGTTTTATTATTACTTCTCTTGTAGATTTATCACAACTATTATTTTTCCCCATTGTTTTTATACGAAGTAATCACTTTTAAGACTTTAACAGCACGAAATGGCGCCAAAATTATACGAATAATAATCTACAACCATAGAGCCACACAGTGTTCTCTATTTAAATTTGAAAAAATAATAAACTATTCAGCGTTCTTAATTACGTGACCAGCCAGTAAGTACTAATACTAGGTTCAGATCGAATGTATAAAGTTTCTCTATTAATTTTTTAGCCAACAATGTTGCATAAATGAATGTACCGGTAGTACGGAAAAGTTTTGCAATACCGAGAGAAATAAAAAAAATACGGGCAATTAGTTATACTTGTTACTTTGAAAAAATCATCTCAATAAATAATCGTTCTTAATTATATGGCCACAACTGTATATGGTAGACATACAGGACTCCTATTACTATAACCGAAAGCCCCATCAGATTCCTTAAATATGACCAGACAAATGTGCCGGTTGAAACGCTCCAACAAGTGCCCACTAGCGTTAAAACTGGCTTTTAAACTTATCCTCCAGTTCTCGGACCGTCCGGTGAAGCGTATGCGCGTCTCCCACCGCGACCACGACCGAGGCAGCAAGCACCACCGGAGGCGGCAATCGCGCCACAAGATCGACCGGCGCCGCCGCTCTATGAACGTCAACCGGATAGCCAAGCGGCGCGAGCGGCGACCCTGCACCTGTAGTAAGTGCTTGAAGAAACACGTCTGCAGGAAGAACGTCGCCAACCTTTGCGTGTACGTCGTCAGCAAACGCATCGGCACTGACAAGTCGCCGCTCGACGAGACCGTCGCGCCCGCGCATCAGCCGAGGCGATCCATCCAGGGCTCCAATCACTCTATCGACTTGCACACGCCCCCGTCCAGGGATCGGTCCGTTTCAAGTTACAACAGCTTTGAATCGTTGGATCACCCGCCTACCGTGTGACGGTACGCCCTTGTCGAAGGCCTTCTGATCCTCAACCTTTTGATGGCCTCTCTCTTATAGACAAACGGACAGTTTCTAAATGTGCAATGTCAACCTTGTGACTTTGAGAAGACTATAGCTACTCACCGGCAAAAAATTTTGCCCACGTCCATTTTTCATACGAACGAGGTCACTTTGATGTCTTGGTTCTCCACAGGCGGTGCTTTGGCTGTGATCTGATGATGGCTACTCCGAGCATTGATAGAGGACAATCAGAGTTCCAAAGATACCCACCTGATTGAATCTGCGTTGAACACGGAAATTATACACATTTAGAGAAACAGCTAATATGGCAATAAAATGAATGCAAATCTCAGTGCTGTACAAATTCTCTCGCTGTGGTGTAAACGGGTTGTTGAATCAGTTGTGTGTGTTAGAAACTCTGGACCACCATTATCGATGCTCTGGATATTCATCATCAGATCTCAACCGGAGCGCTACCCTGGTGTAGAAATAAGGCATCAAAGTAGCCACGTTTGTATGAAATGTGGACTGTGGGCCAAATTTTTTGCGGGTGAGTTTGTTTGCATTTTTCTTGTTGCTTGCTACGATTTGTTATTAACTGTAACCAGTCAGGGCCCTCGAGTGCCAGTTTGGCGGGGGAAGCTTCCCATCCCCACCGACCACTCCTGAAATTCGCCCCCCAAAATTTTATTTTGTGTTGAAATATAGGTCACGTATAATTAGATGTCGTTGGCGTGTGAGGCATTCCATTGGCTGTCACGACTAGTTGGGGCGGTGAAGAGGTTAAAATATTTAATTTTTCATTTCGGACCATCAGTCCGAGAGGGTAACACAATTCTCTTGTCATTCTGACCAGAATGATGGACTGAACTGCCAGCAGAATTAGCGTGTAATCGATGTCAACCAGTGAGATACACATATGGCCTCATCTGCACTTTTCATTAGATCCTTTGGGTGCCTTTAAGAGGCGAGTGTGCAATTTTCTGCAGGGCCGACAACGCACTGGTATCGCATAAAGCGCTGCGGGTGTCTATGGACAGTGGTGTTCATTTAACATCAGGTGACCCACTAGTTCGTTTGTCTGGTCAGTTTTATGTACAAAAAATCCTAACAATTGCGGAAGGGCTTTGGTTGATAAAACCCTCGCTGGTCGTAAAATAGAAACTGTCCGTTCAACATTTATTTTAAAACGAAGGTCTTCGGTTGTGCTAGTCGGGATTCACCAGCTGTTGTAAATCCAACTGCACCGTAGCGCCCCCGGCCAAGCCACTCGAATAACTTGATCGCTTGCATGTCAATAGTGGCGTGTGCCGCTGTCCGTTTAGTTCTTGTACTCGTATATTAAATTAGTTATGTTAAAATGTTGTGCATATTTGCTTATAATAAATAAACTTACGTGCATTGAAAAATGTTGCTTCTTATTTTACCACGCGTCTATTTTGTCGTAAGCTAGCAGATCTAACGTACAGTCAACGTCAGAAATACATGGTCCCTTTTGTATCAGTGTTGTTGCGATATAGTTTCGCTATCGATAGTTTCACCTTGAGATATAGTCGACAGTTCGATAGTACTATCGAAAATATCGACATGCTGCAATGCTATATAGTATCGATAGTGTAAATTAGGTGATACTATCGAACATTGTCGACAATATCGATAGTGTCGCGTTAAAAAGACGATACTATCGATAGTGAAAATTAGGCCATACTATTGAACTTGATCGATAGTATCGATACTATTGATACTACTATCGGTAGTTTCGATATTATCGATAGTATCGTCAAGGGTCGATAGTACGCTTTGATCAATTATAACTGTAGATCCACAGTCGCGCGCCCGAAAATGTCCGAGCCAAATGAGCGCCACTTTGATAAAAGTGGCCTTCTTTTTCTCAGTACGTTGCGTGAAATTGTCAAGTTTAGCTGTCAAGTGTCAACCGAAATTCGACTGTAATGAAGTAAAGGCTAGGTTCAAATTTCTGTGTAGGTGATGTTTTTAATTATTATGCATACAAATAAAAAAGTTCGGACATTCTTTGAAGGGGATTTTGTTCGGCAATGTGTATCTTCAGTTATAATTGATCAAAGATAGTACGACTGATTTTCAAGGCCACGATAGTATCACGATAATATCGATAAACTATCGCTATCGCAACAGCACTATTTTGTACCTGCATCTAAAGTAAATTAATTTCGTTAGGTACGTAATTTCGAATGGTTTTTCAAACATGACGTTTAAGTGACAAGGTAGAGCCTGTCTAATTTAAAATGACGCGCCCCACCACCGCATTTACGCATAGGATTTGAAAGTAGAAAATGGCCCTAAATACAGCTTCAATAGGTTCAAAATCCTGTGCGTAATTACGGTGGTGGTGTACGTCATTTTAAATTAGACAAGTTCTACAAAAGTGATCTGAGTGATCTTTATGACGTTGGGGTTTATGATAAGTTTATTCATTTATTGAATCAGGCGTTACTTTGCGGAGGTCCATATTAATGAACTAAAACAATTACTTTGCTCACCCGCGACCTTACAATAGTTACGTTTATGCAAGAAATGTGTGTTCATGCAGTTCCTCGACCTCCACACTGTACGAATAGTCACACTGGACACACTGGACGGTAGTGTTAACATTTGGTAGCATAGCATACGGTTGTGGTTACTCTGAAGATGAGCTCTGGTTGAGTTCGAAACGCGTCAGTGTAGCTTGGTGGTGGTGATGGTTGTGTTTATGTGATTTGTGTGTGTTCGTACAGTGTGGAGGTGGAGGAACTGCATGAACACACATTTCTTGCATAAACGTAACTATTGTAAGGTCGCGGGTGAGCAAAGTAATTGTTTTAGTTCAGGTTTATTCATATTATCATTATCAAGCAACACGAACAGTGTTTTGAGAAAATTGCCGCTAAAAATTATTGAAATGAACACCCAATAGCATTGCATAAAATCTCTCCTCCGCGGATTATTCGCGGTAGTTCCTTTGGCTGTTCTTTCGAAGGAACTATTGCGTTTTTTAGGGTTCCGTACTCAAAGGGTAAAAACGGGACCCTATTTTTGAGGTTCCGCTATCCGTCCGTCTGTCACCAGGCTGTATCTCATGAACCGTGATAGCTAGACAGTTGAAATTATCACAGGTGATGTATTTCGGTGGCCGCTATAACAACAAATACTAAAAAATAGAATAGAATAAATATTTAAGGGGGCTCCCATACAACAAACGTGATTATTTTTGCTCGTTTTTGCTCGATATTGATAACGGCAGCAGGTAGACAATTGAAATATTCACAGAATATTTAGTTGTACAGGGTGTTTGGTAGCTACGTGCAAAGCTTTAAGGGGGTGATAGCCGAGGTATTTTTGAAAATTTTTAGCCATATATGTCTTAGCCGAAATTTGATTTTTTTTTTAAATTGAAGCCTTGGAAATTTTAGGAAAATACCCAGAATTTGATAGTCACGAGTCAATATTGCCCCAATGAGCGTTAATTTGGAAATTTTAAATATGGCACAGAAAAATGATGCAGACTTGTCTTTTTCACATGTTATTTACTCAAGACTAGTGCATGTAGATTTTTTTTTATTTTTTTTTATGGCACAGAAGAATTACTCTGTTCGAACCTAAGACATTTTTAGTAATTTCGAATGCCTCCATTTTGTTTTTGTGGCAAGAAAGACACATAAAAATTATTTCATTTGGTATAATACACATTAAACTATCCGAAATAAAAGATTTGGTTTCCAAATTAACGCTCATTGGGGCAATATTGACGCGTGACTGTTAAATTCTGGGTATTTTCCTAAAATTTCTAAGTCATCAATTTAAAAAAAAATATCAAATTTCGGCTAAGACATATATCAATACCTCCTACGTATACTGGTATAACTGCATAATTGTGATTTTACAGTAATGACCGTATCGTTAAACAATAAGGTCTTTACTGTAAAATCACCATTATGCAGTTATACCAGTATACGTAGGAGGTATCGAATTATGGCTAAAAATGTTCAAAAATACCTCGGCTATCACCCCCTTAAAGCTTTGCACGAAGCTACCAAACGCCCTGTATATTCACTTAATTCAAATAAAACAAATATTTAAGGGGGGCTCTCATGTATGTATACAACAAACGTGGTTTCTTTGCCGTTTTTATAGATAATTCCGACTAGCACTTGGCCGGTTTTTATTCTTTATTGCTATTCGACGGAGCCCTGCCGCAGGGCTCCTTTGTTCGTCGCAATAGCACCATCAGTTCTACCAAAGAAACGAAAAAGGTTACGTCTAATGTGGAGAAAATATGTGACGCCAGAAAAAGATCGCTCATTGGTTAACATTTATTTCATACAAAAATTATATTAAAAACAACAGTCTCTGTACTTATCAATAACCTACGCAGGTGATGATCAATCCTACAAAACTTAGTAAATGTATACAAATCATTTAACAGATTCCTCTCCCGAAGCAATGTGCGGCGTTGTTTCGACACAACCTCAAAGTAACAATGATATTAAACGCTCATAGAGTCATGAGCCACATGTGCCTCATAGGACAGGGAACTTGAAGGCCACAAATGTAACAAACTCTTAATTCAAAACGTTATGGTAAACTTGAAAAACTCGTTTAGGTCACAGACTTAGAATATAATAGCAGACTTGACATAACTACGTGTGTGTGCGTACATATTTCCTATTCCCTCACGCTACAATGATCAGGAATATTGTCATCCCGTTTTCTAATGTGTCGCAACACTGTCCATGAAACCTTAAAAAAAATGACACATACTATGTTTTGAACGTCAGTCATTTAAATAAGCTGCCGAAGCTGCAAGCGAATTTTTTGGTAAACTGAGATTTTTTAATGTTTTTTCAACAAAATTAGAACTGATTTAGATTTAAAGATGGTGAAATGTAGTGCCTACCTTTGTGAAAGTGTTACATATGGAAATATACCAGGATTAACCTTTCACCGGTAAGTGTTTGTGTGATAGAGATGTGTGCGTTTTTGCCATTATTTGGACTCGTTATGTCAAGTCTGCTATTATATTCTAAGTCTGTGGTTCAGGTTCACTTCGTCCACAATCCCACTTCGTCAACATTCCCATTTCATCCATATTCCCATTTCGTCCTTTTCCCAGTTCGTCCACATTCCCACTTATTCAATATTCCCATTTCGTCCACAACCTCACTTCGTTAACATTCCTAGTCGATTTTAATGCGGTTTTCGCTATCACTTAGCTTAATTTTTGTGATTTAGGTATTCATGTTAAGAAAAATACTTGCTAAGCACGGTGCGGGTCAATACTATTCAGATACACTACCAATTTCGTTACTATTTTGTTACGAAATGAGAATGTGGACGAAATGGGAATATGGACGAAATGGGAATGTTGACAAAATAGGAAGTGGACGAATTGGGAATTGATTGTGGACGAAATGGGATTGCTGACGAACTAGGAAGTTGAGCTAGGGCCTGGCCTCAATGTTACTTACTTATTAATTGATTTTATTTTGGACTTAAAATTAACATAGAACCTACACCGTGTAGTTTTACCTTAATTATTATTGTATGCTCGTCGACGTGTTTCGTTCACTTCTTATTTATTATGCTCAGGACGAGGGGCGCGAAATACGTTATGATGCAATCGGCACCTGAAATAATAAAAAAATAATTGTGAATAATTATAATTACATTCTTAGTATCTTTGATCAATTATAACTGAAGATACACATTGCCGAACAAAATCCCCTTCAAAAAATGTCCGAACTATTTTATTTGTTTGCGTAACAAATAAAATCATCACCTACACAGAAATTTGAACTTAGTCTTTACTTCATTACAGTCGAATTTCGGTTGACACTTGACAGCTAAACTTGACAATTTCACGCAACGTACTGAGAAAAAGAAGGCCACTTTTATCAAAGTGGCGCTCATTTGGCTCGGACATTTTCGGGCGCGCGACTGTGGATCTACAGTTATAATTGATCAAAGACTCGACCCGACAAGTCGAGTGCTCTACGTTGAATGTTATACCCCCCAGCCCCTGCACCGCGCGGGCGACGACTCAGATAAACACGGTTTAGCTATAAGCACGCCGCGGACACGACGTACAAATACGCGTTCTTGAATCTACATAATCACGACGACGTCTGTACACGCGTACGCCTACATACATCGCGCGCGCACTCTTCTGGATTCGGGCGGTGTAAGGCAATCTGCGCTTGAGGGGTGGGGTAACTCGAATCGGTGCGGGGTGGAGCGTGGCCATTCTGTACGTTAGTACTATTATATATTCTGTGCTATAGGTATGGGCAGGGCCGTTTCACTCTGCAGTTTATGTTCGGCCGGCGCGCCTCCCGGGCGTACGGCATAGGGATGCAAGGCGGTTGTAATATCGATAACTATATCGAGATAATGAAATTATCGATAGTTGATAATATCGATGACTTTGGTCGATAATATCGATAATATTGAATTTCTTTAAATTTAAATAAAAAATATGCAGTTACCTGAATAAGTGCTTTATTATTATTATATATCAGCAGTTTTTTACATATCATTATTATCAGCAGTTTTTTATGTGTCTATATTATAAGAAAAGGCTAATGTTCAAAGCCCATACATACAGCCATATCTAAGGTCGTGAATTATCGATTTTTTTCTTAGGATATGATATCGATATTATCGTATCGTTATAGCGCAAATATCTATAAAAATACCTTCGATATTATCGGTTTTCCGATATATCGTTGCAACCCTAGTATGGCAGTAGGTTGTCGCTCGTCATTCGGTTCGCACGCTAGCCGCATCGCGCGTAATAATAATTAAGCACCTTTTTAGGGTTCCGTAGTCAACTAGGAACCCTTATAGTTTCGCCATGTCTGTCCGTCTGTCTGTCCGCGGCTAAGCTCAGAGACTGTTAGTACTAGAAAACTGTAATTTGGCATGAATATATATATATATTAGTCACGCCGACAAAGTGGTTAAATAAAAAAACTAAAAATATTTTTTTAGAGTACCTCCCATAGACGTAAAGTGGGGGTGATTTTTTTTTTCTCGACTAACTCTATAGTGTGGGGTATCGTTGGATAGGTCTTTTAAAACCATTGGGGGGTTGCTTACATGATTTTTGTATTTAGTGATTTGTTTGCGAAATATTCAACTTTCAAATTTCAAAAAAATTTCATTAAAATCGACCGTCCCCCCCCCCCCCCTCTAAAATCTAAACTGTTGGGTGGAAAAATTTGAAAAAATTCAAAATGGGAGTAAATATATTAAATTTACAAGGAAAATTATAGCGGCTAAGATTGCTTGGGAATTATTTGTAGTTTAAGAGTAAATAGTAGCCTAAGGTATTAAACATACCGTCACTACTTGGAAAAACTCGTATCTCAAATTAGCATGTAAACAAAACTGAACCTAGATACGCGCGTAACAAAGTTCACTTTGCCAGATTAACGATTTTGAGATACGAGCTTTTTTCAAAGTATTGACGATACCTAACTTGGAAGATTCCGTACACATACGAAATCCTTAGAAAAATATTACTTGATTTTTTCGTAATGGCTACGGAACCCTATCTTGGGCGTGTCCGACACGCTCTTGGCCGGTTTTTATACCTAAAGTCTTTGATCAATTAGAACTGTAGATCCACAGTCGCGCGCCCGAAAATGTCCGAGCCAAATGAGCGCCACTTTGATAAAAGTGGCCTTCTTTTTCTCAGTACGTTGCGTGAAATTGTCAAGTTTAGCTGTCAAGTGTCAACCGAAATTCGACTGTAATGAAGTAACGACTAGGTTCAAATTTCTGTGTAGGTGATGATTTTAATTGTTATGCAAACAAATAAAAAAGTTCGGACATTTTTTGAAGGGGATTTTGTTCGGCAATGTGTATCTTCATTTATAATTGATCAAAGCCTAAAGTTGACTTTTGTTCGAGAGTGATCCTTCTGTACGCTAGTACTAATACTTATTCTGTGGTATGGGTACTGACCAGCCCGCCGCATGCAGACCAGGGTCTCCATCAAGGTGGCTTCCACCTCGCCGCTGTCGCCGCATTTGGCTATCATCGCGTACTCTCCTGACACCTAAACAAATAGAGCACAGTTCAAAATCAAAACATCCTTTACATTTCTACTTTTTTAGGGTTCCGCACTCCGCACCTCGAAAGGAAAAAAACACCCTTATAGGATCACTTTGTTGTCCGTCTGTCCGTCCGTCTGTCAAGACCATTTTTCTCAGGAACGCGTGTAAGTATCAAGCTGAAATTTATATCAAATACTCAGGTCTGCTGTCCCTTGGAACTGTGAAAAAATCAAACTTCTAATCCAACGCAATCAAAAGATACAGCCATTTATGACGCAAATTTTTGACACTCGCAAGGGAATCAATACCTACAGGGTGCTTCCCGTGAACTCAGAATCTTGAAATTTACGAAGCAAGGTCTTATAGCACAGATAAAGGAAAAATTGCGAAAAGCATAAATTTTTTGTCTGTCTGTCTATATAAAAACCAATCTACAATGATCCCACACTGCGCACATTTTGCTTAGGAGTAGGGGTCTGCTAAGACTGGATGTTCATAGATACATACAAATTTGTACGGAACCCTCGGTGCGCTAGTCCAACTCGCACTTGGCCGGTTTTTTTATACTACCAACGCTTTCGGAAAGGCCATCATTGTCTTACCAATGGCAACTTTACCCGGGCAACTTTACCCGCTTTTTGCAAACATTGCTAGTTTTTTCAAGTTTACCATAAAACGTTTTGAATTAAGAGTTTGTACTACGTAAGCTTTGCATGCTCTTCTTGGTGTGTGTTAGAAACTACAGCGAAATACGTTTATTTATTGGTGAAAATGTCTACCAAGATGGCTGTCCAAAATAAGGTTTTACACGACAAGGCCAATTTATAAAAACCCTGATAACTTTGGTATTATTTACTTTATTACCATGAACTTGATGTCTAAAATTAATAAAGAATAAGTATGATATCATCGTATACAATTTTAAAGAGTTTTTGACATAGCATTCTTTACTAAACTTTAGTGGGCAAAGTTGCCAATTTGCTTTCGTTACTCGGTGTTGCCAGCAGTATGTTTAATTTTCCACCACAAATTTAAAAAAGTCTACGATTACCCATTTTCGTTTTATTTCGGTCATGTTTAAAGTTATGTCCAAGGGCAAAGTTGTATGGTTTTATAATCCAGACAATCCAAGAATAACGATAACATTTTTAACCCCAGACTGTGCCAGTCCTAAGGGCTATATCTCACCGGAACACCACGGCGGCACAACCAGTCTCTGCCACCAACAAAATGTATACAGCTCTATGGGGGGTATCTCACCTGGCGTCCACTTGGTTGCGCCACCACTAATTAGTATGGCGCTGTATGCTATCTCACTCACTCGGCTGCCAGTCGCGCCACCAGCGACGCTCCCTCAGCATCAGCATAACTATCTCATCGGCGTCCATTTTGAGACTGCGGCGAATCTGGTGTCTCTATTGGTGGCTCGGTTTGGAAGCTAGTAAGGTAGCTATACCCTGTCTATTTAACAGAGTTAGCAAGGCGTCCTCTCTGTTGCACTTTAGTATGCAAATGAAAGGGACAACTAACTGTCAGTGGGCGTCAACAATTGCACGTCGATGGCGGGCTCAGCTTACAATGCCGTTTGTTGGAATATTCGTAATATTTCTCGTGATTTTTTGATTTTTCTCGTGGCACCTCAAATAATTACATGTCGTGTTTATTCATCTATTAATCATAATTATGTAATTTAAAGTAGTAGATAATAATATTTAAATATTTGTCCCTGCAGTGGGACATATGTCCTTATCGCTGACCAATTGGGAATTTCTAAAAAAAATTACCAGTGGTTTTTATATTTTTTTTTGTATAGAAAAGTCAATTATAAGAAACTAATTTCAATATTTTGTCATTTAGTTCTCTACTTTTTTCAAAATTAATTATTGAAACTATTTTAGTTGATGACGTCAGATTATAATTGAGGGCTCCCACAATGCCAAATTTCTAAATCTATCTAAATGCGTACGATAAGGCAACCCCTTTAATTATTTTTTGCGTAGTGGTACACTATACACTGTGTCACTTTACTGGCACTGTCAAAGTGCTAGATGTCAGGCAGCGGGTCCAAATCAAACTCCGTAGTATAATCCACGCGTAAATTGTGAAGAATTCTAACCACACAGAATAAAGTACGACTTGAACCGGTCACGCAATTTACACCAATGTCAAATGAAGGTCATTGCTTATTTGTTATATAATAAATTCATTACATAATATTAAAATGAAATAACTACAGAAAACGATTTAAAAAGCGTTTATTTCGAAATGGTTTTCGATTTTCTATACATTGCAAAAAAATAGACATCCCCAATTACCTGCATTCTCTGTTTTTTCTAGTACTAACCGCCGTACGTGGTGTCCCGGTGAGATATAGCCCTATGTGTTTATTACCTGGTAGATGAAGAGCGGGTGGTTAGGGAACTGGTCCTTGGTCCGGCGCACCACGTCCAGGTACGGGAGTCCCGGCTTCACCATCAGGAAATCCGCGCCCTCCGCCACGTCGCGCGCCTGCCGACGGAAGCCAACTTACGATAAAACAGCCAGATTATTTATACACTAGATAGAGCTTAGGCGGCATGATAACGTCCCGAAAAATATAAGCCAACTGTTGGCTTATGTCATTTGCCCTCCTTCAGTCTGAATGACGTAACGCGATCGTAGGATGAAGCTGTCAAATGGGTTTTTGGACGTTTTGTATCGCAGTGTTCGCTACTGACACTCTGTCTAGTGTATAAATAATCTAAGCTTAGTGCGTCAGTGAGTTAGTGCGTCACCGTTAGTGAGCAAGTTACTGCGTCACCATCAGTGAGTGATTGCGAAAGCAAGCGTCAGAAACGTTAAATAATAGGGATGTTGACACCAATCAACTGACGTACTTTTTATGAGCTGTCAAAATACATTCCTCTCATAGAGTTTGAATGGCAATAGCAACTTATGACGTCACTTGTTCGTCAACTCAACCAACTAACTATTTATTTGTTTTGAAGCAACAAAAAATCTAATTTTGCAGTTAATCGAAAATTAATCTGGTTTTCAGGGCTGAAATTAAATAAATTATATGATAAATATAAATTTAAGTAATAATAAATTAATAATAATGATTAATTTTTATTTTTACAAACAAAGTGGATGTGAATGTCTGAAAATTGAATAAAATTATTATTATTATTATAATCAAGGATCATATAGACTGGATTAGCAATCGCCATAGTACAGATCGGCCGCGAAAAATAGTTCGATTATTAAACCTAGATGGCGCTGACGTCCGCGGGTTTGAAAGCAAAACAATGAGACTAAAGATATTTCATATTACTGCAAATGTCATCATCATCATCATGTTGGCCTCTTGTTGATCCAATCTTGGATGTAGGCTTTGATCAATTATAACTGTAGATCCACAGTCGCGCGCCCGAAAATGTCCGAGCCAAATGAGCGCCACTTTGATAAAAGTGGCCTTCTTTTTCTCAGTACGTTGCGTGAAATTGTCAAGTTTAGCTGTCAAGTGTCAACCGAAATTCGACTGTAATGAAGTAAAGACTAGGTTCAAATTTCTGTGTAGGTGATGATTTTAATTGTTACGCAAACAAATAAAAAAGTTCGGACATTCTTTGAAGGGGATTTTGTTCGGCAATGTGTATCTTCAGTTATAATTGTTCAAAGGATGTAGGCCTCTTCCCTTTTCCTCCACTCTTGGCGATCCTGTGCCCGTCTCATCCAGTCCTGGCCTCCGTGTCACCGAATGTCGTCAACCAAGCGCTGCGGTGGTCTGCCGCGTCCCCTAGTGTCCGCTCAGGGTCTCCACTCAAGGACTCGCCTCGTCCAGCGACTCTCGTCCATCCTCGCAATGTGTCCTGCCCATGCCCACTTTCTCTTTGCTATGACAGCCATGACGTCTTTCACTTTGGTCTTATTTCGGATCCATTCATTACGTCTCGAAGGGTGACCTCGATCATCGCTCTCTCCATGCCCCTCTGTGCAACTCGGAATTTCTCTGCCGACCTTTGCGTAAGAGTCATAGTCTCTGTACCGTAAACGAGCACGGGCATGAAGACTCTCTGCATCTCAAAGTTAAAGTCTTCGAGCAAATGTATTATTATGCAATATTTTTGAAAAATAATACATTTGTAGTAATATGAAACATCTGTAGTCTTAATGTTTTGCGTTCAAAGCCTCTGGCTATACAGTTGTGGCCATATAATTAAGAACGATTATTTATTGAGATGATTTTTTCAAAGTAACAAGTATAACTAATTGCCCGTATTTTTTTTATTTCTCTCGGTATTGCAAAACTTTTCCGTACTACCGGTACATTCATTTATGCAACATTGTTGGCTAAAAAATTAATAGAGAAACTTTATACATTCGATCTGAACCTAGTATTAGTACTTACTGGCTGGTCACGTAATTAAGAACGCTGGAATAGTTTATTATTTTTTCAAATTTAAATAGAGAACACTGTGTGGCTCTGTTGTTGTAGATTATTATTCGTATAATTTTGGCGCCATTTCGTGCTGTTAAAGTCTTAAAAGTGATTACTTCGTATATAAACAATGGGGAAAAATAATAGTTGTGATAAATCTACAAGAGAAGTAATAATAAAACTTCGCGAGAAGAATTGGTCGTATAAAAAGATAGCCGACCATCTGCAATGTTCAAAAACAATGGTTTTCCATGCCGTAAAGCATTTTTCCACGTATCAAACTACTTCAAACGTTCCGCGTGGACCTAGACAGAGAAAGTCATCTCGTCGAGATGATCGAAATATCGTTCGTTTGGCAAAACAAAATCCTTTTAAAGGGTCTAATGAGTTGAGAAAAGAATATTTTGGCGAAAACAACCCTTCAGCAATCTCTGCACGCACTATTCGAAGGCGTTTGGTAGAAAATAAGTTGAACGGAAGGATAGCAAGAAAGGTGCCTATGTTGAAACGATGTCATAGGCAAGCCCGACTTGCATTTGCAAGAAGGTATGAAAACTGGACAGTCAGACAGTGGAAAAACGTTCTTTTTTCTGACGAGACAAAAATAAATAGGGTATGTTCTGATGGAAAACGATATGTACGACGCCCTCCGAATAAAGCATTCGACCCAAAGTACACAAAAGTGACATTAAAGCATGGCGGGGGAAATGTGAAAATTTGGGGGTGCTTTTCTGGACATGGCGTTGGACCTGTTAGGCTGATAGAAGGAAACATGGATCAATTCCAATACAAAAATATACTGCAAGAAACAATGTTACCATATGCCGAAGACGTGCTTCCGGTTATTTGGACATTCCAGCACGACAATGATCCAAAGCATACTGCACGCACCGTTAAGGAATTCCTCACATCACAATCAGTTTCAGTCTTAGATTGGCCAGCCAACAGCCCAGATCTTAACCCAATAGATCATCTTTGGTGCGAAGTCAAGAAAAAGGTTTCAAATCGACAGTGTGGCAATTTGAGAGAGCTGTACGACGTTTTCTTAGAAGAATGGAACTCTATTTCTCTTGCGAAATGTCAAAAATTGATAGATTCAATGCCTCGCCGGTGTAAAGCCATAATTAAAAGCCGTGGACATGCTACTAAGTATTAATTTTAGTTCAAATGTATTAAATTGCTTTTTTTTCTATACCAACTTCACATTAATATGATTTATTTAATCAAAGTTTCATATAAAACAACTCTCGAGCAGTTTAATAAATCGTTCTTAATTATTTGTCCAGCTTCATTACTATTTGAATTTATTAGTATAGAGAACAAATAAAATTTGTAAAAAAAAATGTTAGCAATTATACACTATTATTATTAATCCTGTTTGCTCTATCCATGTGGCTATTTTATAACATAACTTGTTACTTCTAAGAAGGAACACAACTAGACATATGACATGATTTAGATAAAAAAAAATCGGAAACTTCAAATCGTTCTTAATTGTATGACCACCACTGTATTTCAGCGCCATCTACATTTTTTTTTTTTTTTTTTTTTTATGTTGTAGAGGCCAGACAAACGAACTAGTGGGTCACCTGATGTTAAATGATCACCACTGTCCATAGACACCCGCAGCGCTTTACGCGATGCCAGTGCGTTGTCAGCCCTAAGGAAAAAGGAGAGGCAATAGGGGAGGGGGAGAGGTATTGGGCCCCCGGCGCTCTCACTGACCGTACGAAACGCAGCAGGGAGTACTTCTGCTTCACGCCGGTGTTCTGTGAGAGGGTGGTACTACCCCGGACGAGCCGGCCCATTCGTGATGCAGCGGCTAGCTACAACATGGCTCTACCACTACCAAAATAATTAAATTATTTAATAATCGAACTACAAAAACCGCGGCCGATCTGTACTATGGCGATTGCCAATCCAGTCTATATCATCCTTCATTTAATTTAGAATTGAAAACCACAGCATCATTATATTGCGGCTCGTGAACTGTAATCTCTTTACAATTTGTACTAGAGTAACAATTGACGACGCGCAAATAAAGTGACATTAAAACAATTTTATTTTGCGGCTCCCAGACTGTTGTACTGTACTATTTGCTAGGTAAGAAATAGTTCACGAACCGCAATATAATGTTGTTGTGGTTTATAATTCTAAATTAAATGGCGTCTAGATCCCCTTAAGCCCTTGGGCGAACGTACCGCCGCGCGCGCGGCGAGCCCGGCGCCGCCCGGCGGCAGTTGGTAGCACTTGCGGTCTCCCTCCATGGGGGAGCTCTTCATCGTGTCCCGGAACGGCCCGTACAGCGACGACGCGAACTTGCACGAGTACGAGAGCAGCGACACCTGGCGACAACAATCGAACAATCAACCAATCAAGTCAATTTCAGGCATGCTGCTTCATAGGCATTTCTCATTTAGAGCAAACAGCCTTTTAGGCAAAACCAGGGGTGGGAACTGATTCCACGGCCAAAAATACAGACTTTACTGACAAGAACACTCCGAAATACTGGGTTAGGATCGTAAGGACCAGATTGCATAACGACTCTATAAGCAAAACGTCTTAGTTGCATGAGGTCTTGGTAAGCACAATGTCTTTTTTGCAGAATGCCCTAATGAGTAGAATGTCTTAGTTGTTCGATCGACAACTAAAGCATAACGCCCGAAGTTGCAAAATGACTAATAGAGTTTACGTCCAAGTTATTAATAAGTCTTGATTGTAAAACGACGCATAAGGAAAAGTGTCTGGATAGCATATGGTCTTGGTAGCAAAACGTCATGATTGCATACCGGCCAGCAACTCGACTTTGAAGTTTCTTTATCAAAGAGTTCCTTCACAAACTACGTTTGAGTTTTTCTTGTCATTCAACCATCTAGTCGTTATGCCATTTAGACGTTATTAATGTTTG
The DNA here is from genome assembly GCA_947563465.1 of Archips xylosteana. Lineage (NCBI taxonomy): Eukaryota > Metazoa > Arthropoda > Insecta > Lepidoptera > Tortricidae > Archips > Archips xylosteana. The sequence continues at coordinate 654,612 of OX387343.1, forward strand.
ACGATATGCCTACCTAGTCGTTTTGATATTAGGGCGTTATACAAACAAGACGTAATAGAACCAAGTCCAATCTTAAACCCGGGCATTCTACTATTAAGACGTTTGTACAATTAAACATTTAGCTACCAAGACCTTATGCAACTAAGACGTTTTGCTTATAGAGTCGTTATGCAATCTAGTCCTTACGAACCTAACCCGAAATACTGACCAAATACTGATCATCAAGGGTCGGAAAAACGCCCGTAATTTTCCGTACAGTAGAGACTTTCTTATATCAAGGATGATATAGACTGGATTAGCAATCGCGATAGTACAGATCGGCAGCGGAAAAATAGTTCGATTATTAAATCTAGATGGCGCTGACATATAGCCAGAGGCTTTGAAGGCAAAACAATAAGACTACAGATATTTCATATTACTGCAAATATATGCAATATTTTCGAAAAATAATACATGACATATATGTCAGCTCCATCTAGATTTAATAATCGAACTATTTACTATGGCGATTGCTAAACCAGTCTATATCATTCTTGATATAAGGAAGTCTCTACTGTACGGAACAGGATTATGTTTTCAAAATGACGGGCGTTTTTCCGACCCTTGCTGATCATTTACTAACCATTTTGTAGCAAATAACAGCTCGGGATATCCGGGTTCGCCCTCTAGTTGCGGTAGTTCGGTTGATTTGTCCGGGACCGAACTGCTGCAACACTTTTTGTCTCAGTAGTTCGGTAAAGACGTCAAACCGAACTGCTGGGAAACCTTTAGTTGCAGTAGTTCGGTTGATTGTCCGGGACCAAACTACTGCCACACTTTTAGTCATATTAGCTCGGTTGTGACGTCAAACCGAACTACTGAAAATTGAAACGACTCAAAAGCGCGATTAAAAATATAGCTAAATACACAATCCATGAAAAATAAGAGCTAGTTAATTTTATTTGCAATGTTGCTACTTATTTCATTTCCTTGCAATCGAAGTGAAAAGAAGAGTGTACCTAAAACTCTAGCATTAAATCCAACGTCAATGTCAACCAAACGTCTCGGGTAAAATGGCTCGTTATATGCTCTTGTTGTACAATCTAATCCTTAAACGTCCTTTTTGAGTCGTTTCAATTCTCAGTAGTTCGGTTTGACGTCATAACCGAGCTAATAAGACTAAAATTGTGGCAGTAGTTCGATCCCGGACAGTCAACAGAACTACTGCAACTAAAGTCTTCCCAACAGTTCGGTTTGACGTCTTAACCGAACTACTAAGACAAAAAGTGTAGCAGCAGTTCGGTCCCGGACAAATCAACCGAACTACTGCAACTAGAGGGGGTTCGCATGCCCGTGTACTCGAAAACTTAAATTACCGGACAAGTAAAATGAGCCAAAGTACTCCCTGGATGAAATGGCTGCAGGAGAGGCGGATAGAATAAAAAATTATGTTGATGATGAGATGGACAAATCCGCATTATTGTCAATTCAATTTAATCTATAGAAATCGGACCACTTTTATGGAAGAATGGACCATGACTCTCAAAGTACTGACTTTACTGACCACTTTTCGAAAAAACTGACTATTACTGACCATTTTCCATCCCTGCAAATCCCATGTTTAGGTCGCCTTCATTGGCATCTTTGCGTTTAAGGTAACTCGATTAGGTGTTAATCTGTTGTTAGGTTACCTGGTTTTCCAGTTTATTGGCGACGAGGGCATCCTTGATGGCCTTAATTCTGTTGTCCATCATGTCCGACGGCGCCACCACGTGGGCCCCTATAAGCAAGCACAAGTTAGGTTTAAACTTCATTTAAACCAGCCACGGGTCATTTCATTACACATTCTTGTGTTCGCGTCTTTCCCGTGGATATGGCAAGAGATAAGGGTGTTATTGGTCAAGTCTACTACATCGCTTGGCCTAATTTGGTCGCTAATTGGGGATGCCTAAAAAAAATACCCATGGTTTTTATATTTTTTTTGTATAGAAAAGTCAATTATAAGAAACTAATTTCAATATTTTGTCATTTAGTTCTCTACTTTTTTCAAAATTAATTATTGAAACTATTTTAGTTGATGACGTCAGATTATAATTGAGGGCTCCCACAATGCCAAATTTCTAAATCTATCTAAATGCGTACGATAAGGCAACCCCTTTAATTATTTTTTGCGTAGTGGTACACTATACACTGTGTCACTTTACTGGCACTGTCAAAGTGCTAGATGTCAGACAGCGGGTCCAAATCAAACTCCGTAGTATAAACCACGCGTAAATTGTGAAGAATTCTAACCACACAGAATAAAGTACGACTTGGACTGGTCACGCAATTTACACCAATGTCAAATGAAGGTCATTGCTTATTTGTTATATTATAAATTAATTACATAATATTAAAATTAAATAACTACAGAAAACGAGTTAAAAAGCATTTATCTCGAAATGGTTTTCGATTTACTATACATTGCAAAAAAATAGACATCCCCAATTTTATTTTATTTGAAATGCCCCCCCCCCCCCCCGTCCAAACATGGGCACACTGAGCACTTTTCCGTGGCTCGATATAATGGATTACAAATGGACGTAGTTTTAAAAGTAATTTTGTAGCCATTAAGGATAATGGCTACCAATCAACTGATGTACTTTTTTACGAGCTGTCGGAACACGATTCTTCCATATATTTGGTATAGCAATTGCTAGAAAAAAGCCGAGTAAAGGATTTGCCACACTGGATGCGTCCTGCGGTCGCGGTCAGGTCAAATTGAACGCAGCCCGCTTTGATCAATTATAACTGTAGATCCACAGTCGCGCGCCCGAAAATGTCCGAGCCAAATGAGCGCCACTTTGATAAAAGTGGCCTTCTTTTTTCTCAGAACGTTGCGTGAAATTGTCAAGTTTAGCTGTCAAGTGGAGTTTTGCCGCTACCGAAATTCGACTGTAATGAAGTAAAGACTAGGTTCAAATTTCTGTGTAGGTGATGATTTTATTTGTTACGCAACCAAATAAAAAAGTTCGGACATTCTTTGAAGGGGATTTTGTTCGGCAATGTGTATCTTCAGTTATAATTGATCAAAGGCAGCCCGCATTATGTATGAACATTGTCGGTCTCTATAATACGTAAATGTATATTGCGCGTGCGTGCGATCTGACCGTGCGGCCCGCACATACCAGCCTGTATACGTCCCACTGCAGGGCACAGGCCTCCTCTCAGAATGAGAGGGCTTGGGCCGTAGTTCCCACGCGGGCCCAGTGCGGATCGGGAGCTTCACACACACCATTGAATTTCTTCGCAGGTGTATGAAGGTTTCCTCACGATGTTTGTCTTCACCCTTCACCGTAAAGCTCATGGTAAATTACAAATGTAATTTCGCACATAAATTCCGAAAAAACTCATAGTGCGAGCCGGGATTTGAACCCACGACCCTCTGCTTGAGGGGCCATAGGACAATGCAAATACAGTCAACAAAAAGTCAGCTAAAAAGCTTGGTGTTAGAATGAAATTTATAACAAAAACTTATTTAATCGTTAATCGCGATTGAATAGGTTAATCTCAATCGTTAGTCGATTACATTCAGTTTACATTCTCTAGTGGTGGGGCGTAAAAAAGTTTGCAAGTAAAGCCGGAGCAAAAAAAAACCTTATAAAATGAACATTTAATTTTAACCTATTCTTGAAAAGTCGTGCATTAAGAGGGTTTATACCTGCTGAGCTGGCAACGTTGCATTTTTGTTAGTTTCTCTCGATTATTCCATAAAAATTGAATGAAAATTAAAAATGTTAATGTGTCTGTGTCTGTATTTTTTTTTTCTTTTTCAAGCAAACGGCGGTAGTTAATTTTTTTCTTTTTTTTTTTACAACTTACGGGTTTTCACAAGGCCGGGCTGTGTTCCCACCCAACTTTAGGTCAAAAGAATGTTTTATTGTTTTTAAGTTTTTTTATTTTTTTTCGAAGGTTATGTGATGCATTACAGTATCAGTATTATTGAAATTGTTGATGATTCACTGCAATAGCCATAACAAATCTTGGCTTAATTTGTTACGGTTTAAAAGTTCAAATGCGATTAAGCCGATCAAGTGTTGCCATACATATTTACTTCCAGCTTCTAATTTGGTTTTTGTTGCGAACTATTCGCTGGCGTTCGTGTCGTCACAGTGTGTATGTTTTTGTGTTTAGTTTTTAAATGGGTCCCACTGAAAAACAGCGTTGTGGCTTGCCGCAACATTATGCTGAGTGGGGCCCAATTTATACTATTCGATATATATTTTTTTATTTGTAAATTTCCTGTCAAATATTTTTTTTTTCTGTGTTTGTATCGAATATGTGTAAATAAACATCTCTCTCTCTCTCTCTCTCTCTCTCTTTCTCTCTTACTGCAATAATAATTCGTGATAAGACTTTTATTTTCTTTAAAAACCGTTAGGTAATAATTTGTTCGTTGTTAAAGAAAATAAAAGTCTATCACGAATTATTATTGCAGTAGACACATTAACTTATATTATTAGAACAATTTGTATACAAGACATTTTTAATTTTCATTCAATATTTATGGAATAATCGAGAAAAACTCACAAAAATGCAACGTTGCCAGCTCAGCCTAATAAACCCTCTTAGGGGCTGTTTCACCACTTTTTTTAAAGTTCGGATAAGCTTGATCATAACCTTATTTGTCACATGGAATAAAAATTTCTGTTTCACCAGTCTTGATTAGCGCTAAGTGACGGACAAACTATTTCTTAATTTGACCATCAGATCAGGTGGCATTTAGCATTTTTATCCATCACATATCTTTTAAATTAGTTAGTTTATTTTTTTTGTGGCCATGGTTGGAGAGCCTTCCAGCCGGTTTCAGAAAAATAAATCAAAGTATTTATTATTTTTTAAAGAAAGAAGTCATGCTAAATAGCAAACGAGAATTTAAATATCAAATTTGAATAAAAAATATAGGTATGCTTTTAGTATTTAAAAATAAATTCAAAATTTCGTAATATTTTATTATTACAGACTTTTTTTCAGTGGCACAATCGTTTGTTCTACCTGAACTTGTACATCGCCATTAAAAAAAAGTTAATCTGTCAAAGGGTTTGGCGCCACTTTTCGATTCGTTTTACGTGATTTTATTTTTCTTTGTTATTGTTAACCAAAGTATCGTAATTAAATACCGTTTTTGGATTAATTATAATTTTACACATTTGTTTATGCAAAAAAATAGATGTGTTTAAAAATTACATAGTTTACGATTTATTTTGCTTTAATAATGAGCGACTCTTTGAACGAAAATATGCTAACAGGAACCCGTGGTCGTGAAATGGGACGTTGCTATTCCGACTTTTTGTTAAACCGACGATTAGTAAAGTGGTACTTAGTTTGCACAGGACCGGAGTGGTGAAACTGAAAAAAAACTGGCCGACAGATTTGTGCAGTACTTAGTTTATTCATTGGTTACGTAACCAGTAGTTTGACAATAAGGTGGTGAAACAGCCCCTTAATGGAAGAGCAGCGTTTGATTACTTCATAAGTTTAGTCAACCCGGGGGGAATCGGGTTGTTAGTACCCTTCGCCACTACTCTGCTGTAATCTCACCAGCTTTGGCGTAGGCGAGCGCCACCTCAGCGACCCTGGCGACGCTGGCGGCGTGGTCGATGGCCCCAGTGTACGGACACAGACACAAGTCCGTAGAGAAATACAGGGTTATTTGTAATTCACTGACACCCTCTTAACCGTGAATTCCAATCACTTCAACAAATGTTTTTTGATTTACGACTTTTTAAAACGGAGCACTTTTTTCCATCATCATCATCATCATCATTTCAGCCGTAGGACGTCCACTGCTGGACATAGGCCTCCCTCATTGATGCCCAATCATTACGATTGGAAGCGATTTGCATCCACCCTGAACCTGCGGCCTTCACCAAATCGTCCGTCCATCTCGTTGGTGGACGTCCCACGCTGCGCTTGCCAGTCCGTGGTCTCCATTCCAGAACTTTTGGCCCCCAACGGCCATCTGTTCTACGTGCTATATGGCCTGCCCATTGCCATTTCAACGAGCTAATCCGTTTGGCTATGTCGGTGACCCCGGTTCTTCTACGGATCTCTTTTTTCCATACAAATAAATAATAAATAAATACTTCTAACACAACTTCGTACTCTATGAAATTCGAGGGCGGGGCCACGCGCCGTGGTCGTGGCGGGCAATGAATGCGGCACAGAGTATCGTAAAAGTAAGAGTTAGTCTCAAATTTTCAAAACGTTATTACACCCCAATACCTCACCCCTTCCCTCTCCCCCATCCCCAATTCCCTCTCCTTTAGGGCCGACAACGCACTGGCATCGTGTAAAGCGCTGCGGGTGTCTATGGACAGTGGTGTTCATTTAACATCAGGTGACCCACTAGTTCGTTTGTCTGGCCTATCTATCATAAAAAAAAAAAAAAAAACACCAAAAATATTAAGTTATGACAAAAGCCGTAAGACAAAAAACATTTGTTTAACGTTTCGTATGCCGGAATTTTTTAAAAAAAAAGTCGTGCATTCTAGCCTCAACAGTTTCATATAAATCCAATGATACAGATTTTAAAAAAAATACAAAAAGAAAGCCTTAAATTGGGTACGGATCCGGTACAAGGCATACGAAGGGTTAAGTGGTAGAAGTTTTTTTTTTTTTTTTTGAATGAGTCGCCAGAGGGGCCAAAGACGCGAAGTCTTTGCTGTTTTTTAACTTTAGGGTAGGAAGAGTGACTTGTTCTCGGGAAAAATCCCTTCGGACGAACTGGGAATGGAGGGCCCAGACAGTGTCCGACTTGCACGGACTAAAAAACCCGGTCACAAGTCCCCTTCTCTATTGATTATTAATACAAAAAACGTGTGCTAGTGGTAGAAGTTTAGGGTTAAAAGGATGCTAGTGAATTACAAATAACCCTGTATTTCTCTAGGCAGATGTTACTCGTCAGTCGATTACATTCAGCCCATCTCTGTAACCTCACCAGCTTTGGCGTAAGCAAGCGCCACCTCAGCGACCCTGGCGACGCTGGCGGCGTGGTCGATGGCCCCGCTCGGAGCCAGCACGCCGCAGTGGCCGTGCGACGTGTACGGACACAGGCACACGTCCGTCGTCAGGAGGAGCGAGGGGAACGCGGCGCGGAGCCTCGGCAGCGCCCGGACCACCGGGTTGGAGGGCGAGTCCGCGCTGGAGCCTGTAGCGTCCTGGGGACAGTTGGAGTACTGGAGTAGTGTTGCCTATCGATAGTCCAATATCGACAGACTAATCGATAGTCTATCGATATATAAGACAAAACCAATTATATCTATAGTCTGCAGTGGCGAAGGGTGCTAACCCGACCCGATTCCTTCCGGGTTGCCTAAAATTTTGAAGTAATCAAACGCTTCTATTAATAACCCGTTGTTTGTAATACAGGCATACTCTTCCCTAATAAACTTAACTTTTTTTCAACACGATGCAGAATCAAAACGCAACGTAATACTCTCATAAAAACGATTCATTCACGAAGTCTAATAGTAAATGCCGGTCGGAAATATTAGAAATTGTACACTCAGACATTTAAATAATTCATTGACAAACACCCACACCACTCCAGGAAACATCGCGTGTTTATGCTACTTAGATAACCCGGGATTAAGCGGCTTATTACATTTAAAAAAAGACTTTGTGTGTTGTGCGTAAGGCTCACTTTCACTTTGCCTGCCGAAGCCGCGAGCCGTGAGCGGCTTCATGGAACATTTTTGGCGCTACGATCGCCTACTTATACAAAATTACTGCAGCGAAATGGAACGTAAAATATCGATGATTTAGTGTAAAACAAAAACAATTATATTTTATCTGCTTTTATTATTATGGTTTATAAACTGGCGAAATTAATATTAGATTAGAATTTTATAAAATAACACCGTCACTTATTGGAAATAATTGTAATGGCAACATTACGATTGATTTGTCATTGATTACAAACTTTAATAGTAATGACACGTGGCGATACTATCGACAGACTATCAGTGGCGAAGCGTGAAATTTTTTTCAGGTAAAGCCGTAGCGAAAACCAGTGGCGGCGCAGGACCTAAATTTGGTGTGGGCAAGACAAGACACTTTTTGTGAGGCGCTGTGATGGCGCGCCACACATTAGATTACGGATGTAATGATCAAAAAACGGGAAACTTTCGAGGCGCGAGGACCCTCAGACCGCGAGGCCGAGGACGGTGGCCCACGTCGCCCTTACCCAGCGCCGCCTCTGGCGAAAACTACTAAAAAACCCGGTCACAAGTCCCCTTCTTTATTGATTATCAAACCACAGCATTGGGTACCTTTGGCAGGGTGTCTATGATCCCGAAGATGAGAATGGACTTGAGCCCCTTCTCCACCAAGTCGGTGAGTGCTGGGATGAGCTGGTTGATGCCGTACCGGTACACGTTGGGCATGCTCGATACGGGCTGGACTGAATCATCGTTTTCACTGGAAAATTATAAAAAAAAAAAAAAAAAAATAGCCTTTATTCATTGGCTAGCTTTTGCCCGCGACTCTGTCCGCGTGGAATTAGTAATTTGGGCAGCTTATTTTTTTATCCAATTTGCTTTTTCATCAATTGGGATGTCCCAATTTTTGGCAACGTATAATAAATAGAAAACCGTCTGGAGAAATAGGCTTTGTGAAGCGTTTTCAGAAATCAGATTCCAAAAATATGATAATCTGAATTAAATAAAGAATTTTTAAGTAATGTCCTTCATTTGACCCCTGCAGTGAATCGTCACAAAGGCAGATATAAAGCAGGTCTACACTCTAAAGCAAATTGACAGTTTGAAATGTTGCTGTTCTGCTTATAATAGCAAAGAGTGACAAAAGACAGAACTTTAATCACATGATGCAAACCTGGCTTTAAACAGTTGTCATTTATCAAAAAGTCCGAAAGTATACAATACTCGCAATGTATTTTTACAAATTTAATTATTAAATTACTACGTTACAAGTAAATATGAAAGAATTTAAATATCAGATTTTAATAAAAAATATCTATTTACTATCACACCATTAAACAAACAGGAATAATCAAAGCTAAAAGAAGAGAAATAAATAAAAATATTTTGTCATGGTTCATTTAGGACCCTAAGCCGTGCTTGTAATATTGACAGTGACAAGACAAATCAGGGGCACTACTACAAAATTCGAAGTTCGTGTCGTATCATCCCTCTCACTCTCGTGTCAAATCATATTAGCGTGATTGGGACGGCATGAAACGAAGTTTGAATTATGCACTTCGTAGTAGGGTCTCAGTAGTGCCGTGGTAGTGCCACAGATTATGTTATGTACGACTTGAATTTTTCTAGGCTATAGAACGTGGCTCTCTCACTGTGACGTCATCCAACGTATTTCTAAAAAAAAATATAAAAAATTAAATACTCAACCAAATTCAAAATCGATGAAAATGGTGTCTTAAAATATCCTATTCTTTCCAAAAAAAATATAAAAACTAGAGGTTATTTTTTTTGGTGCATCCCAATTATGGCTCTCCTTAGTTCCTCGATATAAAAAATTATTCACTGATATAGTGTTGTTTTATAAAATTAATTGACACCAGCATCCTTCACATCAGGTTGTCCATTATGGACATAGGCCTCCTCCAGTACATAAGCCTCCTCCAGGAAAATTAGACAAGTTTTAAATTTACAGCTTAGTGTTGCATAGATTTTAAGACTTGTTTAACCTTTTGAACGCCACACATTGTTTATGTTACAAACAAAATTGATTCTTATGTGGATGTGGGCAGGTTAATTTTCTATTAGAAAGAAAGAAAGAAAAAAAGTTATTTATAACAACAACAACACATTCACAGGCTAAAATTAAAAGTACAAACATAGGCATAGGTAAGTACATGTTGATGTTGCCATAAAGGGTCTCGACTCAGCGTGTCGCTGGTTAAAAAACCAGCACTGGTCTTCCGCCGGGCCACAGTATAGTAAAACAACATATTGTTATCTATGTATAGCCGACACTTGCGTTCAAAAGGTTAATAGGCTACTTGTAGGGTTGCCACACATCACATACAGGAAGGAATATGCCTATTATTACTTTTATGCATCAATTTAGTTATGTACAATTGTAACTTAGTAACGTAACAGCACGTTAAATTAAATATTAGGATTCATTTCATTAGGTTACATATGGCATGGCTTAATGTTATCAAAGATTTGGTTTGGACCTACATATTTACTTATAATGTATAGAAGCAGTAATAAACATATTTTCCACGAAAGTAGCTTTTTATATCCCATACATTAATTTTATTATGAAAGCATTTCCATAAAAAACAAAGTTCAACAAATTATAGCCTTTTACCTACTCTACTTTACTTTTACTACTCTGAAACTACAAAAACACCTAAAATGCCTGAGCGGGCATTTTTTGACCTGGAGGGGGCTACTACGAAATTCAAAATACACGAGTTTGTATCGTGCCGGTTCTCTTCTGTTTAATTCTATTACCGAGAAAAAAGCAGCACGATACGAAGTTCTAAAACCGAATTTCGTACCATAAAACCTAGGCTCCCATGGCCATAACTAAATATCCTGTTGGGGCTTAGATCATTTTAACTAAGATGTTAGGTACGAGAATGTAGTAGACGCTTTACTTTACAAAATAGGGGCTGTATGAATAGTGTTTCTTTTATCTTTTCTGCATGCAAAAAATACAGCTTTGACACTTTGACTGTGACACTGACATGACATAATGCTGACTGGCTGACTGACCAATGACAGAGACAGACTGACATTGACATGTATGAAAGTAAATCTAAGATTATTAAAAACGAAAAAAAAAATAATAATCTTAGATTTGGTGAGCAGCCGTACTGCTAATAAAATAAATAATATTTGAATAAATAGATGTGGTACATCATTTCTTACGCATTTCCAATGTAATTTGGAACGTAGGAGTCGTAGCTTCTAATAGTTGCGATGGATGTTACCACACGCCACTGTTGGCATATGTAAGCGATTAAGAATTTCGGGGGAGTCGGTTGGATGCAACGTGGTTCAATTGGTAGAACACCCGTTGGGGCGCATACCCAGGAGACGTGGGTTCAAATCCCACCGGCGCACCCGAAAAACTTTTTCGCTTTTAATAATCTTATATTCGGTGAGCAGCCGTACTGCTAATAAAATAAATAATATTTGAATAAATAGATGTGGTACATCATTTCTTACGCATTTCCAATGTAATTTGGAATGTAGGAGTCGTAGCTTCTAATAGTTGCGATGGATGTTACCACACGCCACTGTTGGCATATGTAAGCGATTAAGAATTTCGGGGGAGTTGGTTGGATGCAACGTGGTTCAATTGGTAGAACACCCGTTGGGGCGCATACCCAGGAGACGTGGGTTCAAATCCCACCGGCGCACCCGAAAAACTTTTTCGCTTTTAATAATCCTAAAAAAATGTTATGAAATATGCTCAACATAAATGCTACTATTATGTTTACTTACATTAATGCATTATCTATCAGTTTATATCAGAGTGAATTAATTGGTTGTTTGTTCTATTGAATAACAAGTAGGTAGGTACTTAAAAAAATTCTACTCATTCCGATTATGTTATCAAGGGGTTGATGGCAATTTTTTTGCTTCTGGAATTTTTTTTAAATAAAATGTTTGTAAAACTAACTTACAGCAGGAATATCGGGTACATAATATTGTGGGGCTCGATGCTGGTGTCTGGCTCTTGAAGTTTTCGTAATGTTGAATGAAAATAGCCGCCTTGCAATACATGCTCGCGGCTCACGAAAAGGTCACTCATTTTGACTACTTTTATTATAAAATATAGAAAATTTAAGAATTTTGAAGTAAAGAATCGCTGGTTAATGTAAGTAGCGAAGTTTCTAGAATAATATTAAATAGTAATTAAGTGAATATTAATGAATAGCGAGGTTGACGTGCGCTTTAATAACTGGTTTAAAGTTGAAAATTGAAATGTCAGTGTCAGTGAAGTTTTGAGGAAAAGTTCGCTATTCAAAGCGATTATTCCGTCCTGTGGGAATCGATTACTCTTGAAATTGAAATCAACTAACTAACTATACAAAAACTGCTTGAAATGAGCAATATCGAAATTAATTGTTTGATTTGCAGTGATAGCATTATAATATTTAGAGGAAATACAGGACTTCTTCTTAAATTAATCATCAATCAGTTTATTGAATAGCCAGCTTTGTAGTTCTACCAGGGATTGTTCGAGTAACATCAGAGAGTTCGAGTTGTCTACTTCCTAAAACAAATTTTCAAAATACGTGCGTTAAATCATAAAAACTATTTAAATTTGTGACATTTAAAACTTTATTGAAGTTTTCGTTTCAATTTTTACATTAAAAACAATCATTACACTTTTTTGCTTAATTAGAACATTCAAATTCTATCCACGTTTCCGCGTACGGTTTGGCAACCGAGTCATGTAACGAGCATGGCTACACTGCCAACAGGGCACCTTCGTTTCGATCGATGGACTACTGTCAACAATGTACCTTTCTTCTGAAATAATTATGAAATAATCCTATATACGACTCCAAATACTGCTAGAGCACACTAAATCCTACAATTTATGCTATATACCAGCATTTCGAAATCGCAAGTGAAAGGTGGTGCAGTAGTGAAAGTGTATTGTGGTGTCGGTGACTCGGCTGTTTGCTGCAGCATATGCGTGCGGATTCCTTGCGAATGTTACGTAATTAAAGCGCCATGTCTTGGGTGAAGAAGCCGGGAGGGCCGCCGCCGGAGCAGCCGGCCTTCGCCCCCCAGGTAACAGCTCGAGCTACGCACTGACGTGGACCTGCCCGTATCACCTGATAGAAAACAAATTTGTTATGGCTACAGATAAGCGGATTATGGACGCGTTGGTCTCGTGAGCCGTGTTTTTATTCGTTTCGACTAGCTTTCAATCGTCCTTGCAGTATGGTAATATTTAGGGGAGTGTTGTAAAGCCCCTTTCACTTTGCTCTAGTTAGATAAAAATGGATACTTTCCATTTCTTATCAACTTTCCTTCAGTGATGATTTTTTTTTGCCCTTGCAGACAGGCATTTGGCTGATCCATACAGCCTTTGACCACAGCAAATTAATATTGACTCAGCTAGCAATATTTTTTTTTTAAAATTTATTTTTGTCCATGGTATCAGAGCCTTTCAGCCAGTTACCGTTAAGGATATGTCCTGTAATATAGATTGCTGTTCTGTTGGTTTTGAATGAAATGTGTAATTTTTGTTGATGGCTGCCCAATACACAATATTCAATTGTTAATCTTTGTTATGCCAGAAAGGCTCTCACATTAATACACTTTCCTATGCCTGCTTACATTGTGTGTGGGCCTTTCTGTCATACAACATATATTAAGAGTTAATGTTTCATGTGTATTTCTATATTGATTACTAGCTGTTGCCTGCGACTTTGTGAAAAATTTGTTAATTGCTATCCTGCGGGAGCTATGCAGTTTTCTGAAATAAAAACCACCTTATGTCCTTTCCAGGGTTCCAAACTATCTCCATATTAAATTTCTTCAGATGTATATGAGTTGGACATATACACATCCAACATACACTGTTCATGCCTCTGAATAGAGAGTTCCTTTTGCATTTTCATATAATATTAAGTAAGGATTGAAGTAAGGAATATGGATTCAATTCTGAAATGTCTTTTTTTGTGTTTTTTTTTCAAGGCTTTAGTCTTGTCTTGAAAAACATCACAAATTTAACTTGCAATGTTCATAATCATAAGTACAGATCAATTCACAAGAGCTGGAACAAATGGATTGAACAAAAGCAATGTCAGTTTTGACATTTATGTAGGACAATGACTGATGCATGACATTTTCATATGAAGTGTATTCAAATAGGTAACACATAGATACTTTCATTCACTCATTCAATCCATTTGTGCCAAGTCTTGTGAATCAACCTGTAATTAAATTAATAGAAAACTATCACCAATCTTGCAAGCTATTTTTGATTCTCAATTTAATTCCGACTCAATGATCTGGCAACATTTTTTTTTCACAAAACAGTTGCCATATTTCATTGGTAACAGGTCACTTATAAACTATGTTAGAATACCTCAAATCGGAAAAGAGGAGTAGCCTACTTTCCACATACAGTCAAAACCGTTTATAACAAAATGTTATGTGTCCCTTGAATGCAAGGGACAGCAATATTTGGTTGTTAAACACGGCTGGTTATTGTATCCAGTGTTACTTTGGTATATAAGATTGTGTTGGGTTTTTTTCTTGGCCCTTACATCCAATATGTCGTTGTAATTGGTGTTGCTATAAACGGTTTTGACTGCAATTCTATAAAAGTTGTCCAGAACAGCGTCTGCAAACTTCCCGACGCTGCAATAGAGAGCCACAACAGGATCCTGAATACAAGCATTCTTAGACTGTATGCTCGCTGCATAAAACTGACCCAAACTAAGCAGCGCTGTGTACAGTCAGCTGCAGAGAAGAGGTTACCTCCTGTAGCGGAGGTAGCCACACCGGGGGGTACCTTTTACCTGCATTTGACTGTACAAAACTTCATCGATTGGCTGGCTATTGAAGCAAAGCTGGAACAAACAGTGAATACGGCTGAAAATTGCTAGTATCATTTAACATCAGAAGATAAGGATATAGTACTCTGTATGTGTATCTATTGAGTAATTTGAACTCTGAAATCTATTTTATCTGATCTGTATGTTGATAAGTGAGATGTGTATCGCAGAGAATTTAATCAATAGAGTGAAAATGTAAGCTTTGCTCTGGTCTGGAAGTTGGCAATATTTATGGAAATTCCCGAGACTTACATTTGCTTAACCTTTTGAATGCCAGTGTTGGCTATAGATGACAATATGGTAATACAAAAATTAACATACCCGCCTCCGCAAAAGAATCAATGTGCGGCGTTCAAAAGGTTAAAGTATACCCATGGAAAATTTCATGTATAACTATACCAAGTGATTTTCTTACCAACCTAAAGTTCAATGTCAGTTGTATATTCTAAAATACCAAAGACTATATTTTTACTAATAACTCAATGTGGTGTTGTTGGAGTGCATCCAGAATTCAGACTTGAGAAGAAGAGTTCATGGAGGATTGGGTTCTATGTACAGTCAACCAATTTGATTCCTAGGCCACTATAGAACCATATCAAAATGAATCAATTTGTTTACCTTCTTCAGTCAGTGATTATTGGGTGATGTATGTCATGATGACAAACTCGATCTTTGCGAACGTGTGTCAACGATATTGAATAGGGAAGGAGTTTGCTTGTGTATTAATAACTTGAATTGTCACTGGCCGTGTGTCAAAACTTCTTTTTCCTCTCATGCCATGGAGCAAAAACGTTTATAACTCTATGTTTATTGCGATTTGTGTTCGGAAAGTTGGTAATCCTTTGACTCGCACTGACGTTGTAATTGTCTAGTAGTTAACGCAACAAGGTTCTTTAGTGGCCTAGAAATCAAATTGGTTGGCTGAACAATGGCTGGGTCAATTGTTTGCTGACAGCGCCGATATTGTGTGAGACAGTTAGCATATACCATTTCATTGATCTGTCCCTTGAATAGGGAATTGAGTCCCATGAGGCTGACATGATCACCTGGAGTGCCCAACCAAAGCTTTGACAAAAATTAAAAAAAAAACTCAATGTGACAATCAGCCTCTTTGTTTTTTTATTCTATGTAGATGGTAAAGCACCTACTTGGTTGACTATACCATGTAATATATCACAAACTCTTGTACAGTCAAGGAGTTTAATTTGCAACCCACCTATGTTTGAATATCATACAGCAAACTGTCACCATAAGAGCTAGCTACAATATTGCTTTGACGTGTTGCTTTTGACATTTCGACCTAAAAGCATTGCAAATGTTAAACGACATTTTTACGAAATGGGTGGGGAACTTTGATCAAGTATAACTGTAGATCCACAGTCGCGCGCCCGAAAATGTCCGAGCCAAATGAGCGCCACTTTGATAAAAGTGGCCTTCTTTTTTCTCAGAACGTTGCGTGAAATTGTCAAGTTTAGCTGTCAAGTGGAGTTTTGCCGCTACCGAAATTCGACTGTAATGAAGTAAAGACTAGGTTCAAATTTCTGTGTAGGTGATGATTTTATTTGTTACGCAACCAAATAAAAAATTTCGGACATTCTTTGAAGGGGATTTTGTTCGGCAATGTGTATCTTCAGTTATAATTGATCAAAGGTGGGGAATTAAATTCCTTGACTGTACAGTTGGATGGCCCATATTACCACTCTATTTGTTTATTGTCTGTTACATTTGCTTGCTTCCATGCTAAGCGTCAGAAGTACTTGAGATAAGAAAAGATATCTCCTTTCATTTAATGAGAACACTGATCACATTCGAAATTATATTTTTGTTTGTTGAATACGTACTGATGTAGCCTTTGATCAATTATAACTGAAGATACACATTGCCGAACAAAATCCCCTTCAAAGAATGTCCGAACTATTTATTTGTTTGCGTAACAAATAAAATCATCACCTACACAGAAATTTGAACCTAGTCTTTACTTTATTACAGTCGAATTTCGGTTGACACTTGACAGCTGAACTTGACAATTTCACGCAACGTACTGAGAAAAAAGAAGGCCACTTTTATCAAAGTGGCGCTCATTTGGCTCGGACATTTTCGGGCGCGCGACTGTGGATCTACAGTTATAATTGATCAAAGGATGTAGCGCATATTTACAGAATGCTGGTTAGAGCCCATGCCTTGGGTACCAAAGAAGACGGGTTCCAATAGGAAAATGTTAAAGCTAATGTTATTGACATCAGCAACGACGACCGGATAGCCTAGTTGTTAGAGAACCTGACTATTTGTAGTCTATTTGTAGTCTTGAGGTCCCGGGTTTGTTAATACGAATGTTTGTGCTCGAGTCTTGGGTGTGTAATATGTATTTAAGTATGTATCTATCTATATAAGTATGTTTATCCGTTGTCTAGCACCCATAACACAAGCTTTGCTTAGCTTACTTTGGGGCTAGGTCAATTGGTGTGAATTGTCCCGTGATATTTAATTATTTATTTATTTTATAACTAATTATTTTTATGTAAACAAATACACTAATAAATATACAAAGCCATGGTGGCCTAGTGGTTTGACCTATGGTTGTGGGTTCAAATCCCGGCTCGAACCTCTGAGGTTTTCAGAATTTATGTGCGAAATTACATTTGAAATTTACCGTGAGCTTTACAGTGAAGGAAACCTGCGAAAGAAATTCAATGGTGTGTGTGAAGTTCCCAATCCGCACTGGGCCCGCGTGGGAAGTACGGCCCATGCCCTCTCATTCTGAGTGGAGGCCTGTGCCCTGCAGTGGGACGTATAAGGTAAACGTCCCTGTGCTCGACACTGTCCAATACATGGCACCTTCACGAACTTATAACACAGTAAGAGAGGTGACAGATGGGTGTCATCTACTAGGCGTTGAAGTGTCGAGCATTGGTACGTTTACCTTATTGGCTGGGATGGTGGAACATATACATGTTTGGCGAGCCTTGGGGGAGGCCCATGTTCAGCAGTTACTTTCAGAGCTCCCGTAAGGAAGGGGTCTGGACGTGGACCTTGTGTGCTCTTATAGGAAAAACAGTGCAGTTGCCACCATAAACATCGGAACATTCAACGGTCAACAATATCTGAACGCAACCATATTGTCATTTGTCAATAGCATACATGCATGCTAAAGCCGGGTATTCCCGCAAAAGTCTAATCGGACCTGACAAGTCACCGCGCTCGCTCATTTAGTACGTATCTTAACACAGTAATTAGAACAATCACTCTTCTAAGTCTAACTCTGCGAATTTGTCTATAAATATTTAGTTTCTTTAATGGAGTACAAATATTAAATGTAAAATATCAGTAGTTGAGTGATAATATTGAAAAAACATTTGTAAGAAAAAACTCAGGTAAGTTTGTGTTTTTTTTCTATCTAGTGAAGTTCATTGGATCTTATAAGTGAACTAGCGACCCGCCCCGGCTACGCACGGGTGCAATTATGCATGTATTATACATATAAACCTTCCTCTTGAATCACTCTTATCTATTAAAAAAAACCGCATCAAAATCCGTTGCATAGTTTTAAAGATCTAAGCCTACATAGGGACAGACAGACAGACAGCGGGATGCGACATTGTTTTATACTATGTAGTGATGCGTATTTGATTAGACTAGATCCTTAACTGATACATAATATTTTTTTAGAATATTAAACACTATGTTCTATGTCTCAGATGGTTTTAAAAAACTCAAAAGGGCGGCCTCTGCTGGAATGTGCCTTAACATATTTTTGGCCACCCTGAGTGCTCTGATGTTTCTGATGGGTGACTGTGGAGTTCCCAGCCTCAGGTGTTTTCTGTTCTCTTTAAGTATGAAAAATGCCTGTCATTATCATCACAATTTAAGACCCTTATATGAGTTGAAAAAGAAATAGGACTTATCGTAACAACATGACAAACAAAGTCTACAACAATGGGTCATAATCATAATATTTAATTTAATCATAATGGACTCTACCTAAAATAAAGTTTCCTATAGCTATTTACTAAGTTCAATGTGCAAGTAGTTATATTAGTAGAAGTATTGATTTTATACGTATTTACAAAGATAAAATCGAAGCTTTCTTAACAATTTCGAGTATTTTAAGTATGCAAACAGCAATATGTTCATTAGTTTGGTTTAGAATAATAAAAAGGAAATGATTTGCAAATTGCGAATGTTTTGAATTGTTAATTTTGCGATGCACTTGTTCTGGGCGTGAAGTGGCGATTTGTTTAATGTATGTTTATTTAATTTTGTAAATAGGAATAAAATGTGAAATGCCTACTGGCTCTAAGCTGCTAACTAAACCACTGTTACTTTATATGTTTTAGGAATTTTACTCTATACTGTTTTGAACGTGATTTTCACTCATAATTACTATGCTAAACGGGGCTTATGCAAATAATATTTACCTCGACGTTCCGGCCACATTGCTGCAGCCGTGCACACGAGTTAACTGAAGTGTAGGGTGTCAAATTCGTTTAGCCGCTCGAAACGTCGAGGTTAATATTATTCGCGTGATAAGTCCCGTTTAGTATAGTAATTATTATGAATTTAACTCTGTTGAAAATTCAAGTATGTTGTCTTTCTTACAAACCAGTGCTGAGCTCCTTTTCCGCCGTGTTTGTAGCCACAGGAGTAGTTCCATTGCGTACAATTCCCCTTAGGCTTGAATCCTACGCCCTAATCTTCCTCATTTCTTTTACAGCAGTTCAACAATCAGCAGCAGTACCCGAACTACTCGGGCACGCCGCAGGCGATGTGGCCCCAGCAGCAGCCGCAACAACAACAGTTCAAGCCCAATTACCCTCCCTACCAGCAGGAGTACGCGCCCAACGCGAACCAGCTCTACCAGCAGCAGTACAACCAGTCCTACCAGTACGCCCAGCCTGGGTACCAGCAATACTACAACCAACCACAGCCCAATCCAGGCCAGAACCCAGACAACTGGGATAACTGGGACTGGGGATGGGAGGAGTCCGCCAAGCAGGCCCAACTAGCGGCACAGAACGCCGCCCCTAGACCCTTCAACAACGCCAACGTCATCGAAGAGAGTTTCGTCTCCACAGACACCTGGAACTGGTCGACGGAGGACAAGAAAGAAGCGGAGAAAAACACAGCCGCAGACAACAAACCCGAACCTCCTTCCCGGCCGCCTCAAGTCGAAGAAGTCCAGCTGAGCGACAAAGACACGGTGAAAGAACGCGCCCCTAATTTAGCGCTAGGGAAACGCTTCCAGAACGACAATCTGACCCCACAGTGGTCCATAGAGTCCCAGATGTCCCAGGAGTCCAGCGAGGGCGTCCACACTCACTCCGAGAGCACGTTCCGAAGCGAGAACCAGTCAAGGAACTCCACGAAAAGCAGCCCTGGCATCACCACGGACGCGACCAGCTTTAACTTCCCCCACGACGAGCCGCTGCCGCCCGTCGACTGGCCCACGCCCACGGCCGAGGAGGCGCAGCAGATGGACCGCCGGGAGAGCCGCAAAAGCCACGACGACCTCACTTCTTCCTTGCAAGAACTGAGCATCGCCAACGAAGAACCCGCCCCGCAAGACACGAACGCACACGACGCACCGTCACCATCCCAATCGCCTTCGCTGCCGGCCATGCCGCCGGCGCCGCCCGTCACCACGGCGACACTGCCTCCGCCGCCTACGAACTTCCCTCCATCTAACCAAAACCCCTTCAAGAGCACGGTCCCTTTCTCCCACAGCTCCCCCAACCAGCCTTTCCCTGGCATGGCGGGCCTGACCTCCCCAGCGGCCGTCAACAAAGTGCAGCACAGGCCTCCGGTAGGCTTCGGCGCCAACTTGGAGACGACGCCTGACAATTCAGAACGCCCCGACCAGCCGCAAGTCGCGTTCCGGCCTATTCCCGTGACGCAGCAAGTACCTGATAACTTGGAAGTCGCTCCGCAGAACGATAGGAACGAGTATCTCCAAACGGCGCATTTGTCCACAGGGGATTACGGGGAGAACACAGATTTTAGTAGGACCATGCCGCCGCCGCCCGGGCTTCGTCGGATGGTGGTCGGGCAGCAGGAATCCGAGTACGGGCAGACGAGCGCCGACGAACCTCCGCCTGGGCTCGCGCGCATGGTTCCCGGTCAACCCACAGAGGCAGACAACACTTACAACCAGCCCAGCGACAACTACATGGACAGACATATAGACGGACAACCGACCGAAGACAACTCCCGCCCGTACAGACAAGCTGATGGCCAACAAACGTCTGACAGCTACACGCAGCCGGCGCAGAACAGAACCGAACGGCGGCCCATCGGCTTGGACAGAATGGTACCCGGGGAACCTAGCAACGACGAATACCCGCAGTATCAAGCCGGGTACTCCAACGAGCAAAGAGTAGTCACAGGGGTGGACCACGACTATCCGAACGCCGGACCCACTGACATCAGAGAACAGAACGTCGACGGATCAGATTACACCGAAACTACGCCTAGAAACCCATTCGGCAACGTCCGCGGCAGCTCCAACGATGTCTCTTCAGAATACAACGGTCCTCCTGAAGAACAGCAGCGGGAGAACATGATGGAAGGCGAGAACCTTCAGGATCTGAGCGCGATCGCGCCCGCAGACATGACCTTCTCAAGGGAACAGGCTTTAGACGGCGCCGACATAAGCGCGTCCGACATCGGGAACGATCGGAAGACGGATCTATCCGAAAACGACCACCCTGTCACCAGTTCTAGGAGACAGTCGATAAATCGCGGGACGTCAGGCGAAGAGTCCGAAAGAGATCGTTACAAAACTTCGCCCAGGAGAGACAGGGATAAGCACAAGAGCTCTCGGGATAAAGATAGAGACAGGGATCGCGACGGGAGGTATTCGAGGGACTCGCGGGGGAAGTACGAGGGGGAGCGTAGGGTGCGGCGCGAGGACAAGGAGCGGAGGCGGGAGCGCGGGGACAGTCCCGAGGCGCGGAAGCACCGCCGCGGGACCAGGAGCCACCGGTACGAGACCGAGGACACTGACTATTACAGCGACCGAGAGAGAGATCGCAGGTAATTGGCTCATACTACTTTTCGAGAACCATTATTTTTAACCCCGACACAATAGGCTAGTTTCCTAAAAAAATCTAATTAGTTCGTCATTTAATTATCAAAAAATATTGGACACGTATTTTTTCTTTTGTCAATTGAACAAAAAATGACGGAGATATTGTATGTTGAAGTTCCGCGTGACGTCACGATTCGCTACACTTTTTAGCGAACCGTGACGTCACGAGCCCCCACTCCCGAACTTTGTCGCGCTTTATCTTTGTCGTTTTTTGTTCAATTGACAAAATAAAAAAAAACGTGTTCAATATTTTTTGATAATTTAAATGTCGGACTAATTGTAATAGTGTTTTTTTTACCCAGGACACTACCCTATTAGAGGGGTTATAAGTTTGACCGCTACGTGTGTCTGCCTGTGGCATCATGGCTCTTAAACGGGTGAGCCGATTCGGATCCGGTTTTTTTTTATTTGAAAGCAGGTTTCTTGGCGATGGATCTAGACATGTTTTATCAAAATTGGTTCAGCCCTTTCAAAGTTATCAGCTTTTTTGCTAGCTGCGGAAGGGATCTTAGACGCATAATAGGCATTTACTTTATGTCCAAGCATACGTGTGACATAATTGCGTTGGGGGTTTTTAAATTTTTTAATTTATAGTTATAAATTAGACAAGTTATATACATAATTAAATCAACTCAAAAGTCTTTGACCAGTGTGTGTTGCCAGTGATGACTTATGGCACTGAGACGTGGCCGCTAACGATGGGTCTTATAAGGAAGCTCAAGGTCACTCAGAGGGCGATGGAGAGGGCTATGCTTGGAGTTTCTCTGCGGGATCGCATTAGAAATGATGAAATCCGCGCGAGAACTAAAGTCACGGACATAGCTCGAAGAATCGCTAGACTTAAGTGGCAGTGGGCAGGGCACATCGCCCGTAGAACTGACGGCCGATGGGGCCGAAAGGTTCTCGAGTGGCGTCCGCGGACCGGAAGACGCAGTATAGGTAGGCCTCCAACAAGATGGAGCGAGTATAAGTATAGTTAGATTAGCTGGAATAGTATAGGGGCAATGACCCGAAGAGACTAAAAGAGGAAGGAAGCAAGAAAGATATCGTATGTAGCATGGCAGTACGAGCAGTAGCACATGATATAACTGGCCTGCAAGATGTAGCGGGTTGGGTCCCGTTGGCCTTACTTGCATTTAGCCTTGGCGAGCAGAGCACCTTAATTGTATTTTGTCCCGGTAGCAAAATGCCTTGGTCTGTAAAACACCCTCATTGCTATAAGCCATAGTAGACGGAATGACTTGGTTGTAAAACAACTTAATGTCATAATGTTTTAGTAGGTAAATGGTCTGGTCTGGTCTTGAAAATCTATTTAATACAATCAAGACCTTACACAATTGAGTCATTCTGCCTACTTGTGCATTTAGCAACCTAGACGTTTTGCTAAGTAAGTCTTCCTGAAACTAAGACAATTTTGTAGACATGGCATTATATAACCAAGTCATTTTGCATACTTGGTCAGTATACTACTGAGCCGTTTTGCTTGCCAAGGCTAAAAGCAAGTAAGGCCAACGGGACCCAACCCGATGTAGCTAGCAAAGGCAGGACTCCGATTATGTTGGAGGTAGACGATAGGGAACAAACAAAAAAAAAAAAAAAACAAGATGGAGCGACGACCTGGTGAAGGTAGCGGGAACGCATTGGATGCGGATGGCGCAGGGCCGGTCAGTTTGGCGAGCCTTGGGGGAGGCCTATGTTCAGCAGTGGACGTCTTTCGGCTGAAATGATGATGATGATACATAATTAAGCTTTAATGTTTTTAAGATGTAGTAATTTTGGGTTTTTCTTATTCAGATGTAAGGGTGTTGTCGATTTAGAATAACGTCCATAATTTTCCATACTTTTTTTGTGTCTGTTTTGTGACGATCTATATACACTGTATGAAAAGAAACGCCTCATAGATGACCAAAAATATAAATATAAGGGACATAGTTCTTGGTCGTCGTGGCCTAGTGGTTTGACCAATTGCGTCTCAAGCAGAGGGTCGTGGGTTCAATATCGGCTCGCACCTCTTGAGTTTTTGAAATTTACCGTGAGCTTTACAGTGAAGGAAACCTGCGAAAGAAATTCAATGGTGTGTGTGAAGTTCCTAAGCCACACTGGGCCCGCGTGGGAAGTACGGCCCGTGCCCTCTCATTCTGAGAAGAGGCCTGAGCCCTGCAGTGGGACGTATACAGGCTGGGATGATGGGGTATGTATTACAATACCGAAATACGAAAGACCGAATGTATTAAAACATCGAATGGATCAAAAGACCGACACGATTTTTTTCAGAAACCGTAAACTTTTCAGAATTTATTAAAACGGCATCATACAGAACCCATTAGGTTAGGTTAGGTTTATTTTATAACAATCTTAAAAAGTTAACGGTTTCAGAAAAAAATCGTGTCGGTCTTTTGACCCATTCGATGTTTTAATACATTCGGTCTTTCGTACTTCGGTATTGTAATACATATCCGGATGATGACGATGAAAATTAATTGTACTCGTGATTACTTAGAAAACTCTGAAAATTACACCATTTAAAAAAAAAGTAATGGGTAAACTTTTCTCCGAGTGTGCCCTACTATTCCGTGATAAAACCCTCGTATCCCCCAGACGCTACCGCGAGGGCTCGTACGGCAAGCCGCCGCGGCCGGACGACTACCGCCGGCACGACGACCGGCGCCGGCACGCGACCAGCGAGCGCGAGCGCCGCTACGAGGACGACGAGCGCCGGCGCTACGGCCGCTACCGCGACATCGACCCCACCAGGAAGTACGGGAACCTGAGGCGTGAAGACGACGGGAGACGAGGTCAGTACTCGCTATGTGAATTGACGAGATTTCATTTTTTTGACACCTGAAAATTACTACAGGAATCAAAAGAATTTTGCCTCTTAAACACGGAAAAATATTTATTATAATTTATTTCTCCATATTTAAAAACATACAAGAAATTAGAATAGATATGTTTCCTTTGCCTTTTTCACCAGAAAAAATAACTGTGATAATTTTAAATTTGATAACAACCTCAACGTTAGATTTACGTCATCACTTTTTTTTAATAGAGACTAGACAAAAGTAATGGATCTATTGTGTGGTAGTTTTGGAGTTATGCCCTTTTAGAATAAGCACATCTTAAAAAAATGTTATAAATTAATTAATAATCCTAGTGAAAATTTAAAACTATCAGCGTCTTTCTCTTTCCAAACAGAATACAGAGAACAAATCAAATTATAGTTTTAAAAATATTAAATGTTGTCAAACGACTGGATTGTTTGATAACGATTTTCGGGTCGTTTTTCAGTGAAATGAAATGAAAATAATACCATAAACATAATAAGAGATTTTCCTACTTAAACGGAATAATGAATGTTATCCCAAATGGTTTTTACTGAAGCTTATATTCACAATCGCGTTTTTTCCCAACTTTAATCGACACAAAAACATAGGTAGGTTAAGATTATGTTAAGTTTGCATCGGCCCCCAAAAGCACACAGAAAAAGGAGCTCCGCGTGAGCGAAGCTCCGTCGACACCGTTTCTGTGTCAATTCGAATTGGGAAAAAACGCTACTGTGAAAATAAGCTTAAAACTATAGTGAGAAAAAACAAGTTTGGGGAACTGATCTAGTTACTCGATTATTTTGGACATGATCGCTTATCCGATTCAGCTGCTGACTACAATACACATTGCAAGACCATAATGGTGCGGTGCGTGTGCACTGCAGCGGTGAGCGAGATAGAAAACCACCAATAGGATTGCGTATTTCCGCTCCTCTTCAGTGGACAGCAAGTTGAGAAAGTAGTTTAAAAATTCATATAAAACCGGGAAGCGAGAAAGAAACCGCTCCTTGCACTCATCTGTTTAAAGCCTTCAACACACAGCGGGCGTCGACGGGACGCCGACGGGACGGAACAATCTGTAATGTACTACTTTAAACAGACGCCGTCTAACAACGCCGTTTGACGTTGTCTTATTTAAAGTAGTACATTACAGATTGTACCGTCCCGTCGACGCCCGTTGTGTGTCGAAGGCTTAAGAGGCCACCAATGCCGCCCGGCAATATGGCTTCGGCGTGGTGTAAGCATTTACTCATCAAAAAACCACAAATAAAATTCTTACAATAAAATTACGGTGTATATTTGAAAAATGTAGGGATAGGTTTTGTTTGTAAATCAGTCTTAGCAATTTGATTATAGTGCCATGATAAATGATAAATAAAAATAACGGAGTATATTCGGATTCGAAATCAAAGTAAGAGCTCACTTTGGCATTAAAATCTATCGAGCTTAATTCGTTTAATCGTGTTTCGCTTTGATCAATTATAACTGAAGATACACATTGCCGAACAAAATCCCCTTCAAAGAATGTCCGAACTTTTTTATTTGTTTGCATAATAATTAAAAACATCACCAACACAGAAATTTGAACCTAGCCTTTACTTCATTACAGTCGAATTTCGGTTGACACTTGACAGCTAAACTTGACAATTTCACGCAACGTACTGAGAAAAAGAAGGCCACTTTTATCAGAGTGGCGCTCATTTGGCTCGGGCATTTTCGGGCGCGCGACTGTGGATCTACAGTTATAATTGATCAAAGGTGTTTCGGAAGCAAACACGAATTAAGGAATACGATCAAGATAATCCTACCTAATATTTTTTTTACTTCCATAAAATAGACCAATTTTATACAAAGTTTTTTTTAAATAAGTAATTTGTGAAAATTTTCATTTTCAATGCAAGCTTTTTCGCTGACTACTTGCATTGACATCCAACCTACATAAGTAGTCCAAGTGTCAAGTAAATCCGACCACTGGAAGTGGGTGAAATTCAGCTTCCAAGATTTGACCCGTACAAGTTAATAAAAAGCTTTTAAAATGGCATTGTACGGCATTGGTGGACTTTTAAATACTATTAGTGTGAACGTGCGAACTATTACTTTCGTTTCATGTATACTTCATTTAATTTAGAATTAGAAACCACAACAACATTATTTGCGGCTCGTGAACTGTAATCTCTTTACAATTTGTACTAGAGTAACAATTGACGACACGCAAATAAAGTGACATTAAAACAAATTTATTTCGCGGCTCCCAGACTATTGTAACTGTACTATTTGCTAGGTAAGAAATAGTTGACCAGACGCAATATAATGTTATTGTGGTTCCTAATTCTAAATTAAAAGAAGTATAACTACGACTTAAACGTGGTCGCCACCAAATACTGATTAGAAAAATCGTTTCCTTATCACTGATTAAAAAACATCGTGTATATTTACATGTAATCTAGATAGCTTAGTAACACCCAAAGCGTAAAGGCACGTTTCGGTGTACGATTCTTTAAATTATCTATCACTTATGTTATTGTTAACATAACGGTGCTATCGTGTATCGCTCGTGTCTGTCGTGATCACAGAATGACACGTTCACCACCAATCAACTGGCGTGCTTTTTATGGGATGTCAAAACACGATTATGTCATACGTTTTGTACAATCAGCCAATTGGATTCTTAGGCCACTATAGAATCTTGTCGCACTAACTACTAAATAATTACAACGTCAGCGCGGGTCAAATGATTATCAACAGACATAGGAATCCGCGGGGCAAAATTGTTTGACAAGTAGGGAGTTCCTATATCGATAAACTCAACTATCGATGCTAGTTCTATTATACTAGTGATCACTCAAGGGTTTGCTTGTAAAAATATGTTTTTATTAAGAGTAAAAAAAATAATTTTATAATAACTCGATACTCTTCTTCGTTTTTAAAAACAATTTTATAATTTTACTCGTCCCAATTTTTTTCTTCGTGAATTTGTTCCATGTTTTCGGGCGTTAATTATTTAATTATCTAAAGAGGTTGATATAATATTAACTATTTTGTAGTGCAATGGGTATTACGCCCTACCTTTATGTAACCTAGCGATTATTTAAAATATGATATGTTGAACAATAGAACAAAAACACACAATGTTGGGGGCGATCACTAGTGTACAGAACGTGCACCGATAATTTAATTTGTCGATACAGGAAGTCCCTACCTGTCCACAAAATTTGCCCCGCGGATTCCTATGTCTGATTATCAACTTTCCGATAATGATAGTCAGCGAAAAAGCCTGCATTGAAAAAAATTTTAAATAAGAAATAAAACCTCCTTCAAAAAACATCCAAAAAAGTATGAAATAATAATTGAACCGATCCGACCACAATAAGCATGAAAATATCTTTCTTCTAATCTGTTTGAAGTCGGTGCCTCAGCTCGAGCCAGCAGGAGTGGACCTAGTAATCTAACTTACCTACATACCTACTATCTATAGGGCTTCTACACTCCTGCTGGCTCGTGCTGAGGCACCGACTTAAAACAGATTAGAAGAAAGATATTTTCATGCTTATTGTGGTCGGTTCGGTTCAATTATTATTTCATAGTTTTTTGGATGTTTTTTGAAGGTTTTATTTTTTATTTAAAAATTTTTATTTTTTGCTTTTTAGTTGTTTCTGTTTAAAATAGATGCGTAGGATAAAATCATCAGTTTGACTTCGAAATAAGTTTATGTTGAAAATTCTATTTTTAAAACTCGACAGGGTTATGTCGTTTTATTACAGAGTTCCATGATACTTTCTGAATGCAAATGCTCGACTTGTCACCGAAAATACTAAAATCGCTATACGTTTCTCTTGAATTTTTGAGGAGTTTCTTCAATTCCTCATGGATCCCATCATCAGAACTGGATTTTGGTAACAACGGGACCAACCTTGAAGCATGTGCTTTCAAACAACGAAAAAATTTTCCAAATCGGTTCATAAATGACGGAGTTCTGAGGTAAAAAAAAAAAAAAAACATAGAACCGAATTGAGAACCTCCTCCTTTTTTTGAAGTCGGTTAAAAATGAAATTTTTAACAAAAACTTATTTTAAATAAAAGGTATACCTTTGTTTGCAGTCGTGACGTTCTCTGGTGACGTCCGAAGCCCATCTAGAGCGAAAGGTACAATGTTGGTGCGTGTGTCTTTGCATGGTCGCCTGTACATTAACATGGGGGGGGGGGGGGGTATAATCCAGCCGAGAGGGGGGTTTGTGGGGGCCCGCGGTAAAGCTCCAAACGCGCAGACAGCTGAAGCGTGGCAGTGCGGTGGCTGTGACGGTTGTAATATTCCAACTTGTATGAACGAGTTGAGCCCACTTTCAGCTAAAATATCGAGCTCCGTCAGGTAGAAACTGGTGAAAGTCTACATCTGGAGTATAGCTCTCTACGGCTGCGAAACGTGGACCATGACCCAAAGAGACAGAGAGAGATTGGAAGCGTTCCAAATGTGGTGTTGGAGGAGGATGGAAAACATCAGCTGGATAGAAAAGTAAAGTAATGAGGAAGTTTTAAATATGGTTAGCGAAAAAAGATCGTTGTTGAAAATAATTGAGAACAGGAGAGGGAAGATGTTGGGTCATCTATTATGGCACGATAATTACATCTATCTATCTATCTATACATATAATAAATCTGTAACAAGTCGGCGTCTGTACATTGAAGATATTTGAGAAAAACTGTCACTAGGGCTATTTACTAGCGCAATAGAACCCAAAACAATGTTTTTTAGAATTATTGTCTGTTTGTCTGTGCGTTTGTGCGCGCTAATCTAAACGGCTTAACCTAGAAGGATGCTGTTTTCACTGATATGTTGGTATTTTCTTGGATTAACATTTAGTGTTAAGAAAGATACGTCTATTTTAAGAATTTATAGAACAGTTTTTAGAAGTAGTGACTTGGGAGTAGGTACGGTGGTGAATGTGAACGCGGGTGTGCGGGGGGGGGGGGGGGGTGAGGGGGGGGGGGGTAATTTTTTTTTTATCGAGGAACTAAGGAGAGCCATAATTGATGTAAAAGCAAATTGGATAAAAGAAATAAGCTGCCCAAATTACTAATTCCACGCGGACGGAGTCGCGGGCAAAAGCTATTAAGACTATAATAGAAGGAAAGATAGAAGGGAAATGGAAATGGGAAAGACCAAGAAGGACATATATCATCATCATCATCATCATCATTTCAGCCGAAAGACGTCCACTGCTGAACATAGGCCTCCCCCAAGGCTCGCCAAATAGATCGGCCCTGCGCCATCCGCATCCAATGCGTTCCCGCTACCTTCACCAGGTCGTCGCTCCATCTTGTTGGAGGCCTACCTACACTGCGTCTTCCGGTCCGCGGACGCCACTCGAGAACCTTTCGGCCCCATCGGCCGTCAGTTCTACGGGCGATGTGCCCTGCCCACTGCCACTTAAGTCTAGCGATTCTTCGAGCTATGTCCGTGACTTTAGTTCTCGCGCGGATTTCATCATTTCTAATGCAATCCCGCAGAGAAACTCCAAGCATAGCCCTCTCCATCGCCCTCTGAGTGACCTTGAGCTTCCTTATAAGACCCATCGTTAGCGGCCACGTCTCAGTGCCATAAGTCATCACTGGCAACACACACTGGTCAAAGACTTTTGACTTGAGACACTGCGGTATATCGGATGACAAGATATTGCGGAGCTTCCCGAACGCTGCCCAGCCGAGTCTAATTCGTCGATTGTCCTCTTTCTCGAAGTTGCACCTACCCAATTGGATTACTATTGGAGGACATATATGGAGCAAATAAAAGAAAAAATAAATGTTTCATTATATAAAGAAGTGAATAAGAGCGGTATGTAGAATAAGCTGGAAATTACTCCACCGACAACAGCCTAGCTCTTAAATATATGATGGTGATGAACGAGTTCGCGGTACGGCGCCGCACACCGTTCATACAAGTTAGAACATTACAACCGTCACCGCCAGCGCACCACGCTGTTTGTGCGTTTGGAGTTTAGGGGCCCATGCGCACGCCTGTGTTCTGTGAACGCGCGATTCCGGCGCCGTAGATTCTTAAAAAGCTAGTACAGTCATCATAAATAACTGGTCACTTTTGTACAGTCGAAGGCATAAACGGGCCAATCAACTTTTATACCGACGCTAATCTGTCCGCGACATTTTTCAAACAATTGCAGATTTTTGTAAGTAAACATGTTTTTTCTGTAATTTAATAGATGGTGTACATAGGGTTACCATATGTTAATAGAGGGATGCCTGGATATCGTACCTAAAATGCCTGATTTTTCAGAAAAATGCCTGTCTAAAGCAAAACGCTGTAAGTAATAAGTAAAAGCCAACAGATAATAATGAAGATGGATGTTAATTACTGATATTTGTCAGAGGACATTATTTTTTTTAATAGTTCTTTCTTTTCTAATACATAAACGTAAAAATCTTCACAAGATACAGTTTTTTAAAAATGCCTGTCTCAGACCAATGCCGGCCGCACGCCTGTCTAAACCTTAAAATGCCTGTCAAATGCGGCAAACGCCTGTCATATGGTAACCCTAGGTGTACATGAATACATGCCATCCTACGTAAGTTTAACCTATTAAACCTTGAAATATCTTGTTGGAAGTACGATTTTTTTGGTAACGCCAGAGACAATTTTGGTAACGCAGGAGACGCCCAAAGTGTCGGTTTAAAAGTTGACTGGCCCAAACATGGATAAGGTTAACATCTACTCTATTTAACCATAAGCACGCGGCGGACACGACGTACAAATACGCGATCTTGAATCTGCATAAGCACGACGACGTCTGTACACGCGTACGCCTACATACATCGCGCGCGCTCTCTTCTGGTTTCTGGCGGTTTCCGGCTATCTGCGCCTTGGGGGGTGGGGTAATTCGAATCGGTGCGGGGCGGACCGTTTCCATTCTGTACGTCAGTACTATTATATATTCTGTGCCATAAGGTTGATGTTTGCATATTTTGACGCGATGACTGTGTACGTATTCATGCCTTCGGCTGTACCTTGTCGCTTTAAGGCCCTACCGAGCTTCTGGCGCATTTATTGCATACATTTAATCTCGTGCTGTATCATTACTTGCAAAGCTTTAGTCCTGGAATCCATGTATTGTGTAAGATATTTGAGGATTCACTCTAGTGACCAGTGTTTTTGAAACACGATTACTTATAGTTTGATCGATAGAGAAAAATCCAAAGTCGCCTCTAAAAAATAAAATAAATCCTTAGTACGGCGTAAATACTGCACGGCAGGTCATGACTTTTTGAATGTTAATACAACAAGATGATTTCTAGAGCCTAGTGTTGTTACATTTTTAAAATATGTATTTGTTTTAGTAATACGATGAAAATACCTAAATACACGCGCGGTCTGACCAACCTATCTTTAGCCGTCGTGCTTCCCCCTTGTCCGTATAGTTAGTTGCGTTAGTTCTCCTCCGGCCGTAGGACGGGGGCTAGGCTAGTTACCACGGCTTTTTATTATCATTATGAGAGCGAGGCACCAACTATCACCAACTCAAAGAGAGTCACTGATTCGTTGCCGCCCTATAATGGAAGTATAAACCCTTTTCTTGAAAGCCCCGATGTCATAGTTGTCTGGAAACACTGCTGCCGGGAGTTGATGGGCATTTTTATTTTTTCTTGTACCTTTTGACTATTTTTTATAATTCGGAAAGTTTTATATGATTTCTGCTCAGAATCACGAGCTCTTTCGATCCTACTAGGAGAAAAAAAGTGTCCAAAGTTTTTTTCCCGTTCCGTCACCATTTTTCATAGACTTTACATGACCGTAACGGAATGGAGGAATCGAAAATTGTATGAAAGTTTTGGGACACTTTTTTTCTCCTAGTAAGATCGAAAGAGCTCGTGATTCTGAGCAGAAATCACATAAAACTTTCCGAATTAAAAAAAAAGTCAAAAGGTACAAGAAAAAATAAAAAATCCCTGATTCCACTTTCCGATAACCTGACCATAATAGCGTGTGTAGATCACCTAATGATTGAGAAAAGCTTGTGATGGATTTGTTTGTTTGTTATTTATCGTGTTCATTTATTTAACACACACACATATCATCGTCATATTTATAACATGCATTATACTATAATTTAAGACCCACTTCGGGGCAGAAAGGGCGGGGTACTTTGGATGGACTACTCTTTTAGTTTTTAATTCAATTTATTTTTTATAAAATCACGCTAATATATTTTTAAATAATTAAATTACAGCAAATAATACTAACTACTCTACACACTACTCTTTATATAAATAAGTTAAACAGTAATCTCAAAATTATCAAAACAATTCCAATTCTAATTAGTCTCAAACAATTGCAACTTATAAAACTATTTTCTATAATGTCAAAATAAAATAATAATATAAATTTAATACTAATTCGAAGTTCCATTTCAATTCAAGAATAATTAAATAAAAATAAATACACTTAATATAGATTAATGTACAATCATTCTTTAAAAAAAAACCACACAGGTGAAATCCAAAACAATAATCCAACATCCAACCCAACGTAACTGCAAAAACTAAACGCTTAACGTCACCGTAGAAATAGGGTAGTTAGCTCCGCATGCCGCATCTACCCCCCAAACCGAATGTTGACTGACAAGCGGTCAGCTGTCAGTGTCGAAGAGGTCTTAAAACATCTGACATTCAGTTGAACTCCACGTAAACGTAACAAACCCAAAATTCGAACCTTGTGCGGTCTGTGGCTGCCTAATTTTGAAAAGTGCAACCGCCAGTTTGCTCCCTCCGCAATAGGGATGTTGACACCATTAAAAAAGAATTTGAAGACACAACTCCAGTAAAAAAACGCTTTATTTCAGCCCTGAAAGCCAGATTAATTTTCGATTAAATGCAAAATTAGATTTTTTGTCGCTTTAACACAAATAAATAGTTAGTTGATTGAGTATGCGAACAATGACGTCATATGTCGCTATTGTCATTCAAACTCTATGGGAGATTGTGTTTTGACAGCTCAAAAAAAGAACGTTAGTTGATTGGTGGTGTCAACATCTCTATTATCGGGGAAGTGTAAATAGTGAGTTTGCGCTCTGCTGTCTGCCGGAAGGTATTCCTGGATTGCCTAACGCAGGTAGGTTGCCTCACAAACACAATCCAGTGACCGCTCCAGTGTCCCGTACTGATTTATAATATTTTGTAATTTAAAAACCGGCCAAGTGCGAGTAGGACTCGCGCACGAAGTGTTCCGTACCTTATCTACAAGAACCAGAGTTCCGTACAAATTTATGTATCTATGAACATCCAGTCTTAGCAGACCCCTGCTCCTAAGCAAAATGTGCGCCATGTGGGATCATTGTACATTGGTTACTGATATAGACAGACAGACAAACTAGATCTCGTTCAAACCAATTTTCGGTGGAAGTTTACATGGTAATGTACATCATATATTTTTTTTGGTTTTATCATTCTCTTATTTTAGAAGTTACAGCGGGCACACACATTTTACCACTTTGGAAGTGTCACTCGCGCAAACTATTCAGTTTAGAAAAAAATGATATTAGAAATCTCAATATCATTTTTGAAGACCTATCCATAGATATCCCACACGTATGGGTTTGATGAAAAAAAAAATTTCGAGTGTGTTTTGGAACGATACAAAATTGTGTGGACTGTAACTAAATTTAATTGTAAGCGACGAAAATTCTATATCAAAATGGTTTTCGAGATTCGAGACAAAACCAAAAGAGTTATTTACTACAAGAAAACAACTAATGTGGGGCGCGAATAAGTGCTAATCCACGTACCTGCTTTCCTCAGGGTGTGATGCCTTATGAGGCCTTAGTCAAGACCGGCACTTCAGCTACTTACACGTGAACGAGCTCGATTTACCACAGTTTTCGCCTCCGCAACCTTACTTGATCGCCCACAACACACCAATGGCTTAGCACCTCTTATTTACGCCAAAATACTAATTTATAGATGGAAGAATGACTTGACTTCTAATTTTCTATTTTTAATAATTTATCCGCCGGTTACGCGGTCGATACGAAAAATCAATGTGTGGCCATAGCCCGACAGAGTTGCCATATCTATGAACGGAAGTTACTCTATTTTATACAAAATGTAGCCATTACAAAAAGTAATATAGACTATGTTAAGGTTGAACATTCCGCTCACCTAAATATGCAGTATTTACGATACAAAATTACATATAAACTAAAGAAAAACTAGCCTAAATTATGACTCTACCATGATGAGTCTGGTGGGAACTAATTTGACGTTGGCAAGGGGCACAGTTTCACGACAGGCCTCTTGTAGTGACCAGTCGCAGTCCGAACTGTGACGACTCTACACACTCCGTCGGATCCCGGATGTAAAGCCGAAATACGACCGAGGGTCCATTTCAAAGGACTAGTTTGTTCGTTGATTAACAGCACCAATGTGCCAACGAGAATATTTGTGTTAACTTTGTTCCATTTAGTCCTCTGCTGTAATGTGTGTACATATTCACTATGCCACCGACGCCAAAAGTCCTGGTGCATTTTCTGGATCAATTTCCAACGATGGCTTATACTGACATTCTGATCAGTAAAGTCTTCTTCGGGAAGAATGGACAAAGGTTCAAGCGTCAAGAAATGACCTGGGGTAATCGCCGACAAGTCGTTAGGGTCTGTACTAAGAGGGGTGAGAGGACGCGAGTTGAGCATGGCCTCAATCTGCGTGAGGACGGTGTAAAATTCCTCGAAAGTTAAGCGCTGGTTTCCAACGACTCTAGCTAGATGTGTCTTAACTGAACGTATCCCAGATTCGGCCAAGCCATTAAAATGCGGGCTGCCAGGGGGGTTAAACGAGAATGTTATTTCCTGCGCGTCGGTAGCGTTTTTCATAAGCGACCCGAGATAGTTGCTAGCGCCGATAAAGTTGCGACCCTGGTCCGATACGATGTTATTACACCGACCTCGACGTGCAATAAACCGCTTCAACACACAGAGGAATGCTTCTGTCGACAACTCCGAAGCGAGCTCTATGTGTATGGCCTTCGTACTTGTGCAGACAAACACACATATGTAACCTTTGTACGTTCTTACACCACGTCCACGTCCGAGAGCAATATCAAAAGGTCCACCATAATCAATGGCGACACTCGAGAAGGGTTTTACTTGAGAAATACGATAAGATGGAAGGTTTCCCATAAGCGGAGCCGAAGCAGGCGTGGGGTGAGCCCGAAAACATTTAACACAACCACCGACAACTGCACGAATAGCTCGCTTGGGCGATAAAATCCAAAAAGATTGTGCAAGAAGGTTTTGTAGAGTTTGAGCACCTGGGTGTAAAAATTTCTTGTGATATTCTTCAATGATTAAGACAGTCAATCGATGGGAGCGAGGCAATAATATGGGATGTTTTACCGAAAATTTAATTGGTGAATTCGCTAAGCGACCGCCCACCCTGATAATACCCACCGCGTCAATAAACAACGACAGCTTGCGCAAGATTTTTGGCAATAAATTTACACGACCATCCTTTAGATGGGTGATCTCTGCAGAAAACGAAGTGAGCTGCACATGTTTTAACAAAAACATGAGAGCTGCAGTCGTTTCCGTTGTCTGCAAAGGTCCGACAATTTTGTTGTTAAACAACCGACAAAATCGAAAACAATAGGCTAACACTCGCTTTAACGTGAAAAGCGAAGAAAACCTGTCGAGAAGCACGTCAACTAAATTCGAAATATTTGAAGATATCAAGGTACAAATCCGTTGTTCTTCCAAGGTAGAGCTGCTTTGTGGCCCGTCCAGTGACGATGGAGGCCAATTGCATTCGTCTGTCAGTAACCAGGAAGGGCCCTTCCACCAAAGCTCGCATGCAATCAGATCCGCGGGCAACATACCCCGAGATCCCACATCGGCGGGATTGGATAAAGTACCTACGTGACGCCAACGATCAGGAGCGATAATTTCCTGGATATGACTTACACGGTTGGCCACAAAAGTTTTCCAACGAGATGGACACGACTGAATCCACGCCAGGGCTACGCTAGAGTCTGACCACGCGACGACATCCTGGATAAGATATAAAGGCCGCAACGCTTCCTGAACTGACATCATTAAGTCAGACAAAAGAACGGCAGCTTGAAGTTCCAATCTCGGAATTGATAACCTACGAAGAGGTGCCACTTTAGACTTAGCACAGCAAAACTCTACAAAAATAGAGCCGTCTGCAGCAACGACACGACAGTAAATAACTGCAGCATAACCCCGCTCCGAGGCGTCACAAAACCCATGAAGTTGCAACGAAACGAATGAATGAACGATGCGACGAGGAATGATAATCGACTCTACCAACGACAATTGAGATTTGAAACGAGTCCATTCTGCAGCAATTGCTTCCGACACGTCGTCGTCCCAATGGATTCCTGATGACCACAAGACCTGCATTAAATATTTTGCATGAAATGCGACAGGGCACAGAAAACCTAACGGGTCATAAATACGTGCGATGTTCGAAAGGATGGTTCGCTTAGTACATCTTTGGTCACTAGGTGTTGAAACTTCGAACTGAAATGAATCAATCTGTGGACGCCACGACAATCCCAATATTTTAAGCGATAACTCTGAAACTTCGTCAAAATGTTTAAAATCACTCGAGTACAACTCAGAAGCCGGGAGATCAGCGATAAACTTTTTATGATTGGAAGTCCATTTTCTCAAATGAAACCCACCCGACGACAAAATATTAGAAAGTTCTGATCTCAAAAGTAGAGCCTGCTCTATAGAGTCAGCGCCCGTTACGACGTCATCAACATAAATGTCTCTACCTAGCACCAACGAACCAGTAGGATAAGCGACTGCGGTTTCCCTGGCTAACTGCGCGATGGATCGGAGAGCTTGATAAGGGGCAGATTTAACTCCGTAAGTTACAGTTGTTAACTTAAAATCTTTAACCGGACTGTCGGTAGAGCGTCGCCATAGAATCCGCTGGTACTCCGCGTCTTTGTCAGTTACGAGAATTTGTCGGTACATGGCTTTTATGTCACCTGTAAACACTACTTTATGCCATCGAAAACGAGTAAGAATGTCGAAGATGTTTGTTTGCAACTTAGGACCAGCCAAGAGTGTATCATTGAGTGACAATCCATTACTGTCTCTACAACTTGCGTCAAAGACGACTCGAAGCGGCGTACTAACAGAGTCCGGACGAAGAACGGCATGATGAGGAATGTAATTAAAGTTCCCAACATCCACAGATGGTTGCTTTACCTCCTCCATGTGACCGTTTGTCTCATACTCATCCATAAACGAAACATAAGCTTTACGAAAATCAGCATGCTTTGAAAGCTTGCGTTCCAACGAAAGAAGTCTGCGCATGGCAATTTCACGAGTGTTCGAAAACATAGGCTTATTCGTGGGATCAACGAAAGGCAAAGGTACCTCGAAACGGCCTTCACTCGTGCGACGAAAATTTTTAACAAAAGTATCTTCACAAAGTTGGTCCTCTTTCGACAATATAGATTTACTGGAACTACTAATATTTTCTAACTCCCAGAACCTTTTTAGAGAACTATCCAACGACAAATTTGATTGTGAAGAGCTCGATACGAAAAAACAATCTTTCCGACGACGACAATTGAAAGATTGTAGATGGGATTCATCACACTCTCCCATAATTATCCAACCAAATATAGTTTCAATAGCCTTAGGCTGACCCATACTTCCATGTCTGCGACCATTAGCGAGAGACGATGCAAATATGTCTGCGTTAAGCAATAAATCAATTGGTCCAGGATCTGCAAAGTCTGGATCAGCAAGGCACAAATCCTTAATATGAGACCACATAGAAACATCCACAAACTGACACGGTTGATCAGCGCAAATAGTTGGTAAAACAAGGGCTTCAAATTTAAACTCAGTCTCATTTGTCCCCATGGGTTTCATGGAACACGACAATGATCCTCTAGACTGAGCCACAGCATTTCCAATCCCAGAGATAGACTCGCCAGTTTGACCTATTTTTAACCCGAGGCGCTTAGCGCATTGTTCTGACATAAAATTACATGCACTCGCACAATCCAATAAAGCACGAGCTGGGTGATATTGACCGACACTGTCCTTGACTGCTACTCGAGCAGTGGCAAACAGCACTGTGTTACTATTTGATACAGTAGTCAAAGCAATATTAGTGCCCGAGGGGCCACTCACCAAGATTTGTGGCGCCGGGTCAACAACTGGAGGCTTTGGTGTTGATTTGTTGAAATGCAACAGAGAATGGTGTGAATACCCACACACATCACAACAAGATGACTGGTGACACTGTTTTACCTTGTGGTTATTTGAAAAGCAACAAACACACAAACCCTTATTTTTTATAAATTTAAACCGCGCAGTAGGATCTAATTTCAAAAATTTGTCACAGCTAGCTAAACTGTGCTGGTCACTACAAAATTCACACATTGATGAGGTAACAACAAGAGTAGTTTTTGGTTTCCGATGATTGAAAGTTGCATCATTATTGGATTTATTAAACAAATTCCGATTTGTTATGGGCCGAACATCCATTACTTCTAAGGCTCTAATTTGCTTTTCAATAAATTCTTGCAGTTGCTTAAAGTCTGGAATATCATTAGAGTTGAATTCAAGTTGGAATGCTTCACGTGTACTCTTATCTAATTTGGACCAAAGTAAATGAAATAACATAAAATTGCTGTCTGGTAACCGAAGTTTCTCTAACACTTGTAAAGTTTCCTTAAATATCCGATGCACTTTCTCCAACTCCACACCCGACTTTGACTTAACTTGCTCACAGTATAGCATTTTTTCATAGTAGGTAAAAGCAATCTGCCGTTTTTTATTGTAATGCAAATTAAGTGCATTATATGCATCAATATAACTATCATTTGAAACAGGATAGTTTTTTATTAAATCCAATGCTGAACCTTGCACACTTGTCAATAAATAATGCAACTTTTCAATGTTTGGAATGTCCCTTTGATGGATCAATGAATTAAATAATTGAATAAACGAAATCCAATTTTCCAATTTACCATCAAAAGGTTTAATATGTATTTTAGGTAACTTGGCCGTTATATTTTCATTATTTTGCTTAACAGGAGCACATTGTTGTGATCGTAAACGCGTAAGTACAGATTTCATTTTATTTTCGAAATCTACTGTCACTTGGAATTCCAGCTTACTATCACTACAATTTACCATTATTGCTCGCTGAGCGCCATGAAAACTTTCCGATAAGGGCTTTAGATCATTCTCTGTATAACCAACCAAATCAGTCCCCATCATATATTCCAAACGCATCATTGCATAGTCACGTTCGACTATATTCTGGTCAGCATTCCCTTGACTTGTCATAGAACGATCACTTCCCGTCATTTTCTCGAAATACGAAACAAACAGTTGAACAAAGTTTATACGAAAACAACGAAACGATAACAACAATAACAAACTTTGTTTAACCTCAAACTGTCACTTTCGATAACAAATGACAGCTAGCAAATGCTACCACACAAACAAAACTAATGAATCGGAAAGAAACGTTATCTATGACAACAAGAGCGTCCCAGTATTGCCAACAAAAATTTACTAAAATTTACAACCTAAAGCAAGTCACTACTTCCTTTCTGTAATGGCGTCAGATTAAAAGTATACCTTCAAATTTCGAACGAAAAAAATACGAAAATTTAACCACGACAAAATTAATCAAAATTATGTTAAATTTAGCTTTAAATAGGTAACTTTTCACGATCTGGCCGAAGGACCAATGTTTTGGAACGATACAAAATTGTGTGGACTGTAACTAAATTTAATTGTAAGCGACGAAAATTCTATATCAAAATGGTTTTCGAGATTCGAGACAAAACCAAAAGAGTTATTTACTACAAGAAAACAACTAATGTGGGGCGCGAATAAGTGCTAATCCACGTACCTGCTTTCCTCAGGGTGTGATGCCTTATGAGGCCTTAGTCAAGACCGGCACTTCAGCTACTTACACGTGAACGAGCTCGATTTACCACAGTTTTCGCCTCCGCAACCTTACTTGATCGCCCACAACACACCAATGGCTTAGCACCTCTTATTTACGCCAAAATACTAATTTATAGATGGAAGAATGACTTGACTTCTAATTTTCTATTTTTAATAATTTATCCGCCGGTTACGCGGTCGATACGAAAAATCAATGTGTGGCCATAGCCCGACAGAGTTGCCATATCTATGAACGGAAGTTACTCTATTTTATACAAAATGTAGCCATTACAAAAAGTAATATAGACTATGTTAAGGTTGAACAGAGTGTAAGTTCTAAGTATGGGGAACCCCAAAAATTTATTGTTTTTTTTTCTATTTTTTGTGAAAATTTTAATGCGGTTTACAGAATACATCTACTTACCAAGTTTCAACAGCATAGTTCTTATAGTTTTGGAAAAAAGTGGCTGTGACATACGGACGGACAGACGGACATGGCGAATCCATAAGGGTTCCGTTTTTTGCCATTTGGCTACGGAACCTAAATATGACTACTTGAATGATGAATGCTGTTATACTGTGATAGTGGTCATTATTATATTTCGGCTTAGTTAGACTAAGACATTTGAATATTTTGGCTTTATGATCTATCTATCTATCTACAGCCATTGTCCGTCCACTGCTGGACGTAGGCCTCCCTCATATTGCGCCAACATTCGCGATCCTGGGCTTCCCTCATC
Organism: Archips xylosteana; assembly: GCA_947563465.1. NCBI lineage: Eukaryota > Metazoa > Arthropoda > Insecta > Lepidoptera > Tortricidae > Archips > Archips xylosteana. The sequence continues at coordinate 695,759 of OX387343.1, forward strand.
CGTCCACTGCCCGCTGTCCTCCTAAGGTCATCAGTCCAACGTGTTGCAGGGTGTCCCACACTACGCTTTCCTAAACGTGGTCTCCACTCCTTTACCTACTTTACTCCACGGCTTTATGATACTTCGACAAATTTATTTCTTGAATGTAGGCATTTTTATACATCGTCATTTTTGCTTTAAGACAACCCCTCCCCCCGTTTGTCGAAGATGTCGTCATTGTGGTCGGGTTGTTGCAGGCGACCCGTACGCGTCCCCGTCGCGGACGGAGTCGCGCGACGACCGCGGCCCGACCGACGACGAGTTGAACGACACGCTCGCGTCCGACCCGCGCCGGCGCGACCGCGACCGGGAGCGCGAGCGAGAGCGCCGCCGGCGGCTCCGCCCCGACCCGTACTACGACGGTGAGTAGCAACGTTGCTAGGGGGGCTACACCGAAATTCGAAAATCGAAGTTTATTTATTTATTTATTCAGGATAACAACAGCCTTAAATTAATAAATGAAACATACAAAAGGTTACATCATATGAGGCCAATAACAGCTATCCATTAAGAGTCTCAATCTAAGTCATCTAAGTGGAAATGTCTGCAACACCAGATACACCAACTCATGCTAATCTCCAGAGTGTTATACAGTTATATGAAATTGTATTTCATGAGTTCATAAGTAATGTATGAGGTGTAATGCTAAACAGTAACTACAACAATAATATTCTAATATTTAATGTTTATCGTTAAGTTGCCTCAATCAGTACCTATGGGTATGGGTTCTTCAATATTAGTCTTACAGTCAATAAATAGTCGATAAATACTGCCAAAATTTTAAATTTCGCATCGTATTAGAGTTTCACATTATCCGACCCGATATCGGTATCGGACGCCGATACGATGTCGGAGGGAGTTAAAAGTATGAAATATGTATCTCCGATATCCGATATCGTGTCGGACAATATGAAAGACAGATACATACATATTTCATACATTTAACTCCCTCCGATATCGTATCGGCGTCCGATACCGATATCGGATCGGATAATGTGAAAACGCTCTTAAGCGGAATAGCACGATACGAAGTTCGAATTTTGCACTCCGGAGTATAAGGCCAGATTTCTTTACGAACAAAGCGGGATTCTTAAATTTTTTCAGTAAAAAGTGTTTGTTAAAAAAAAAACAATTTTTAATACAATCTTTTTGATGTCTGTACATTTTGCCCCTGGTTACTATTTTTTACTAAACTTAGAAGTTGCCAGATTTTTTTTTTCGGACAAAGCGGGATTCTTAAACTATTTGAGTAATCGTTTTTTTTAATACAAGCTTTTTATGCTGTCTGTATTTTTGCCCCTTGATACTAAAATTGTTTAAAGTAGAAATCTTTAACAGCTGGCAACTCATGTTTGCGGCCACTTTTACATGGTCAGAATTAGTTTTTGTGTACAGAAAAAAATAGCTTTAATTTGATTTTATGTATAAAAGATGAATTAAACGTCATGAACGTAAAGACAAAATATGACTCGCTTTCCCCTGGCTGCGGAGAGTTTGCGGCTAATTGCGCAACGGCAGCTATGACTTTTTTAAGTTCTTTACGTAATATCTATAAAGTATTGTGTAGTTTATTTTAATACCTAATGAATACATTTTTTCACAAATAGCCAATAAGTATTGAATAACAATGAATAGGCAGACCGGCCGAAACATATTGCCCCTTTTATAATTGTTTATAATACGGGATGAACGTTGCAATCTTGCAGCCTTATCTTAGATTATCACTGATCCTCCAGCTACCATCTCTCTGTACTGACTCCGCAATAAACTTGCTAGTACAGTAAAATTACATAAACTTTACCACTGACAGATGGTTTGCCTTCATTTCATATTCAACTTTAACGACCTACAAACAAAGCCAATTTTAGAATACTGTTACCCGCGTTTGCAGATTTTGTAATAGCTACTTTATTTGTATGGTGTTAAAGTTGGAAATGAAATGGAGGCAAGCCATCTGTCAGTGGTAAACTAAAAGTAAACGTATTGTAAGTACTTGAACAATTGTTCATAATACTGGATGAATGTTGCAATATTGCAGCCGCATCTTAGACTATCACGGATCCTCCAGCTACCGTCTGTCTCGCCCCTATAATAAACTTGCTACAAAACGTATACTCGTGCGTAGGTTACGGCAGTATGTATGCGGACCCGTACGCCCTCCAACGGCAGCAGTACCAGTACTACGAGCACTTGCGGCAAACGGACCCGCAGCGGTACATGGAAGTGTACAAACAGGTCATGGCCGGCCGGCCGCCGCCGCCGCCGCCCGAGTACCTCGCGGCGGCGAAGCTCAGCGGGCTGGAAGGTGAGTCCACTTGATGCCGAGTCGTCTATGAACCCTCTTCTCGTCTTTAGTAGTGGTAGAGCCATGTTGTAGCTAGCCGCTGCATCACGAATGGGCCGGCTCGTCCGGGGCAGTACTACCCTCTCACAGAACACCGGCGTGAAGCAGCAGTAATCCTGCTTGCGTTTCGTACGGTCAGTGAGAGCGCCGGGGGCCCAATACCTCTCCCCCTCCCTCTCCCCTATTCCCTCTCCTTCTCTCCTTTAGGGCCGAAAACACATCGCGTAAAGCGCTGCGGATGCGGGTGTCTATGGACACTGATCATTTAACATCGGGTGACCCACTAGTTCGTTTGTCTGGCCTCTCCAACATAAATGAACCCGCTCAGTATCGTAAACTGGGGTTACTTTGAAATGCGGGGCCTGCTTTAGAAAACAGTTTTTTACGCAGTGTCCTTATCTTTTTAGACCATCTGTGGCAGTGAAATATACTCCGGCAAAAAATTTGGCCCACAGTCCACCTTTCATACAAACGAGGCTACTTTGATGCCTTATTTCTACACCAGGGTAGTGCCCCGGTTGAGATCTGTTGATGGATATCCAGAGCATCGATACTGGTTGACCAGAGTTTCTAACACACAACAACTGATTCAACAACCCGTTTACATCACAGCGAGAGAATTTGTACAGCACTGAGATTTTCATTCATTTTTTTTGCTGTATTTCTAAATGTGTATAATTTCCGTGTTAAACGCAGATTCAATCAGGTGGGTATCTTAGGAACTCTGAATGTTTCATCTAGAATTTAAATTAAAGTTATTATGCTAATAAATGATTATGATTTGTCGTCTGTGTTCAGGCTACGGCTCGTTGGGCTATGACGGCCGCATCGAGGAGCGCGGCAGCGTCCATTCCGGCCGCTCCAGCGCCAACGGGCTCAAGGGTACTGATACGTGAGTACTCTAACACCACTAAACTTACACACAGACGGATAATAGGGATGGTGACGCCATTAAAAAATAATTCGAAGACACGACTCCAGTAAAAAACGTAAATTTTAGCCCTGAAAACCAGATTAATTTTAGATTAACAGCAAAATTAGATTTTTTGTTGCTTTAAAACAAATGAATCTAGTTGATTGAGTTGGCGAACAAGTGACGTCATAAGTTGCTATTGCTTCAAACTCTATGGGAGAATTGTGCTTTGACAGCTCATAAAAACTACGTCTGTTGATTGGTGGTATCGACATCCCTACTCGCTGCAGTTCCTTTAAAGGCCGGCGCAGAAAAGACGCGTGTGCGTCCCACGCAACAGTTGTAATGAATGAAACTGTAAGAAAGATGGCAAATTATCTGGTGTGCCATATTCCTTACAGTTTCATTAATTACAACTGGAATGTGTGCGTCTGCTTCTGCTTAGCTACTTCGCGTAGCTCGCCGCAGGAATGTTTTTTTTAAATATAATTCCGTCGGTGCTAGTGCAAATGTGCTTATCTCCTATACATAAGTACCGCGTATCTTCACTACATGTAGTTTTACAAGGGATGGTGGATAAATTTGGAATGGCAAATTGACTACATTGGTTAGATACGCGGAATTGGGATGTCCCAATTTTTGACAACGTATATTAAATCGAAAACCGTTTGGAGAAATAGGCTTTGTGAATCGTTTTCAGAAATCAGATTCCAGAAATATGATAAACTGAATTAAATAAAGAAAATTTAAGTAATGACCTTCATTTGACCCCTGCAGTGAATCGTCACATAGGCAGATACAAAGCGGGTCTACACTGTAAAGCAAATTGACAGTTTGAAATGTTGCTGTCCTGCTTATAATAGCAAAGAGTGACAAAGACAGAACTTTAATCACATGATGCGCACCTGGCTTTAAACAGTTGTCATTTATCATAAAGTCCGAAATGTATACAATACTCGCAATGTATTTTTACAAATTTAATTATTAAATTACTACGTTACAAGTAAATATGAAAGAATTTAAATATCAGATATTAGCAAAAAATATCTATTTACTATCACACCATTAAACAAACAGGAATAATCGAAGCTAAAAGAAGATAAATAAATAAAACTATTTGTCATGGTTCATTTAGGACCCTAATCCGTGCTTGTATTATTGACAGTGACAAGACAAATCAGTAGTGCCACAGATTATGTTATGTACGGCTTGAATTTTTGTAGGCAATGGAACGTGGGTCTCTCACTGTGACGTCATCCAACGTATTTCTTAAAAAAATTATAAAAAATTAAATACTCCACCAAATTCAAAATCGATGAAAAAGGTATCTTAAAATATCCTATTCTTTCCAAAAAAAATATAAAAACTATAGGTTATTTTTTTTGGTACATCCCAATTACCCAGTGACAGTTAAGCGGATCTGCACTATCTCCCACGATTTGTAATTAAATTATCTAATTATTTGTTGCTATCTTGTAATATGGACCCGGGTATGTCCTAAAACTGCGGCCAGTGGACCCGGGTATGTCCTAAAACTGCGGCCAGTAACACCGGAGGACGGGCAGCAGCGTCCCTAATATGTACGGTTTTTTCCACTGCGGTCGCCAACCCGCCTGCCAAGCGTGGCGACTACGGCAAATACCCCCCTATGGCTGAGTCCAAAAAAAAAACGGCCCCTAGTCTCCGGTAGCCCCGCTGTTCCAGGCTACGGTAGCGGCCTGGGTAGCGGCGGGGCAAGGGGTGCTAAGAATCCCCGGAAGCGATCCGGCTACCATCAGCAACGATCCCTGGCCCTGGCAACGTATAACTGCCGTACGCTGCGGACGGATGATAGGTTAGTGGAACTGGAGGAAGAATTGAGCAGGTTACGATGGGGGATAGTAGGGTTATCAGAAGTCCGAAGAGAGGGGGAGGACACGATAATCCTGAACTCTGGTAACATGCTCTATTTCCGGGAGGGCGACCAACAGTCCCAGGGCGGTGTCGGGTTTATCGTCCACAAGTCCCTTGTAAACAACGTCGTGGAGATCGTGAGTGTGTCGACCAGGGTAGCGTACCTGGTACTAAGATTGACCAAACGGTATTCGTTGAAGGTCGTACAGGTTTACGCTCCGACTTCGGCACACTCCGACGAAGAGGTGGAAACTATGTATGAGGATATCTCCAGAGCCATGCATAGCTCCGGATCTCACTTCACGGTTGTTATGGGGGACTTCAACGCAAAACTGGGTAAACGGGATGGTGAAGAGCTGCGAATGGGGCAATTTGGAGTAGGGCGTAGGAATCACCGAGGCCACCTACTGGCCGGCTTTATGGAGAAGGAGGGACTCTATATGATGAACTCCTTCTTCAAGAAGCGAGAGCACAGGAAATGGACTTGGATGAGCCCTGACGGTGTAACGAGGAATGAGATAGACTTTATTATGTCGACGAGGAAGCAAATATTCAATGATGTCTCCGTGATCAGTGCGGTTAAAACCGGGAGTGATCACCGTATGGTACGAGGCACATTGAATATTCGGTTCAAGCTTGAAAGATCGCGACTGATAAAGTCTACGCTCCGCCCGGCACCAGCCCAGCTACAAAACCTCGAAACGTTCCAGCTTGAACTGCAAAATCGTTTCGAATGCCTAGGAAGCGACATGGATGATTACAATGACGGGTTTGTGGAAGCTGTCCATACGGTTGGGTCAAAGTTCTTTAAGACTCACCGTACAAATAGAACCAAAAAAATCACACCTTCTACTCTAAAGCTCATGGAAGATCGACGTAAGATGATCCTACAGACATCTGGTGACGCTTGCCAATACCGGCGGCTTAACAGACAGATCTCAAAGTCTCTGAGGCGCGATATACGCCAGTTTAACACTAATAGTATTGAAGTGGCGATAGAGCGCAACAGAGGCTCTAAAGTTTTTGCCAAGAATTTGTCTGTTGGGCAAAGCCAATTGGCAAAGTTAAAGACCGACGAAGGTAGGATCGTGACCTCTAAACCGGAGCTATTGTTAGAAGTTGAGAAGTTCTATGGACAGCTGTACACATCAACAAAGAAACCCGTCATGGATCTAGCTGAAGACCCGAGAGCTAGATTAACCCGGCACTATACCGAAGACATCCCGGACGTCAGCCTGTACGAGATTAGTATGGCTCTCAAACAACTAAAGAATGGCAAGGCCCCTGGTGATGACGGAATAACAGCCGAACTTCTGAAGGCGGGTGGAAAACCGATCCTCAAAGCCCTTCAGAAACTATTCGATACCGCCATCCGTGAAGGGAAAACACCAGAAGCATGGAACAGAAGTGTAGTGGTGCTGTTCTTCAAAAAAGGCGATAATACCTTATTGAAGAATTATAGACCCATTTCACTTCTGAGCCATGTTTACAAGCTGTTTTCGAGAGTCATCACGAATCGTCTCGCGCGCAGGTTAGACGACTTCCAGCCTCCCGAACAAGCCGGGTTTCGAAAAGGCTTTAGCACCGTGGACCACATACATGCGTTGCGGCAGGTTATACAGAAAACCGAGGAGTATAACCGCCCCCTTTGCCTGGCATTTGTGGACTACGAGAAGGCCTTCGATTCGATCGAGACTTGGGCTGTACTGCAGTCTCTCCAACGGTGCCAAGTAGACTACCGGTACATCGAAGTGTTGAAGTGTCTGTATAATAACGCCACAATGTCCGTCCAACTTCAGGATCAGATGTCGAAGCCCATTCTATTGCAGCGGGGAGTCAGACAAGGAGATGTTATCTCTCCGAAACTGTTCACCGCTGCACTAGAGGATGCGTTTAAGACTCTGAACTGGGAAGGGCGTGGCATCAATGTAAATGGCGAATACTTCACTCACCTTCGATTTGCCGACGACGTGGTGCTTATGGCTGAGACCTTGGAGGACCTCAGTGCGATGCTCGCTGACCTCGGAAGTGTCTCCGAGAGAGTTGGTCTTAAATTGAACATGGACAAGACGAAGGTCATGTCGAACGCCCATGTTGTACCAACTCCCGTCGTAATCGGAGATACTTTGCTCGAAGTTGTTGACGACTATATCTATCTGGGACATACAATCCAATTGGGTAGGTGCAACTTCGAGAAAGAGGTCAATCGACGAATTAGACTCGGTTGGGCAGCGTTCGGGAAGCTCCGCAATATCTTGTCATCCGATATACCGCAGTGTCTCAAGTCAAAAGTCTTTGACCAGTGTGTGTTGCCAGTGATGACTTATGGCACTGAGACGTGGCCGCTAACGATGGGTCTTATAAGGAAGCTCAAGGTCACTCAGAGGGCGATGGAGAGGGCTATGCTTGGAGTTTTTCTGCGGGATCGCATTAGAAATGATGAAATCCGCGCGAGAACTAAAGTCACGGACATAGCTCGAAGAATCGCTAGACTTAAGTGGCAGTGGGCAGGGCACATCGCCCGTAGAACTGACGGCCGATGGGGCCGAAAGGTTCTCGAGTGGCGTCCGCGGACCGGAAGACGCAGTGTAGGTAGGCCTCCAACAAGATGGAGCGACGACCTGGTGAAGGTAGCGGGAACGCATTGGATGCGGATGGCACAGGGCCGATCTGTTTGGAGAGCCTTGGGGGAGGCCTATGTTCAGCAGTGGACGTCTTTCGGCTGAAATGATGATGATGATGTAATATAAACAGCGATTTGAAACAGCGGGCTAGTTATTAAACTGTGTGATTGAGTTTTTTTTTTAATGAAAATTGCGTTCACTAACCTCTGGATAGTACGTGTTTTGGGACTACATTTGAAAAGTTTTAAAATGACCTCAAATTTTTGCGAAGTCTTTTAGAAAATAGAAACAGAACACGTGCTAGCGTTTAATTAAGAGTGGCTTTTTTAGTTCTTAAACAAATGTCAAACATTATACTAATGTCAAAATACAAACAATGTCACCAGACCTCAGCGCTACAGTCTCCATCATAAACATCGGAGCTTTTTGAGTCACGTTGCTCATAAAATATCTGAACACGCATTGACAATAACGTCGTGGGTGAATCAACTTTGTGTTGTTTACTTTGTCCCCGGTTGTCCAAGTGACACTTCGTACTGTTTCATAGGAAAATGCTTAGGTTGACCAGGAGACAAAATTTGTGTAACCATAGCAAAGGGTGGCAAGAAAAAGTTGATTCACCCTCGTGTTCAGATATTTTTGTCCACTTTGAAACGTTCCGATGTTCATGATGACGACTGCTAGCTGCAACTAGCCTGTCGCGGGTGCACATTTGGCATATTTTCTACGAGATGTAAATCACTATAGAGATATCATTAAAGGGCATTTTCAATAAATAGTGTACCCCCACTTTCTTAAAAAATATTCCTAATTTTGTGAAGAGCATATAAACTGTATGAAAAAAACGTCACACTAAAATTTAGGACCTTTCTTTATCATCAAAATCAATTCAAATCTTGATTCTGAGTAAGTACCCAAAATTTCCGCATTTGAAAAAAATAGTAAAAGATACACTTTTTTTAATGCCCTAATGATAATTGCGGTCTAGATCCAGTAGAAAAAACGCCTTTAAGAGCTTTGATCAATTATAACTGTAGATCCACAGTCGCGCGCCCGAAAATGTCCGAGCCAAATGAGCGCCACTTTGATAAAAGTGGCCTTCTTTTTTCTCAGAACGTTGCGTGAAATTGTCAAGTTTAGCTGTCAAGTGGAGTTTTGCCGCTACCGAAATTCGACTGTAATGAAGTAAAGACTAGGTTCAAATTTCTGTGTAGGTGATGATTTTATTTGTTACGCAAACAAATAAAAAAGTTCGGACATTCTTCGAAGGGGATTTGGTTCGGCAATGTGTATCTACAGTTATAATTGATCAAAGTTTAAGAGGTCACTTTATTTGATATCTCAGTACTAAAAACCATTTAGTATTAATAGGGATGATTTCACCATAGCAATAATAGTTACCGAGACGCGATTCTAGTGGGTGGGTCAATTTTTTTTTTGACCTTTTTTTAATTTGAAAAATTGTTTGTGATTTCTGCTCAGAATCACGAGCTTTTTCGATCCTAATAGGATAAAAAAGTGTCCCAAAACTTCCATATAATTTTCGATTCTTCCATTTAGTTACTGTCATATAAGGGTAATGAAAAATGGTAACGCAGCGGAAACAAAAACTTGGGACAGTGTTTTAGTAGAATCGAAAAAGCTCGTGAATCTGAGCGGAACTCACATAAAAACTTTAAAATAAAATAAAAAGTCAAACATATAACAAAAATAATAATTGGGCCTAGTACAAAAACACTTTGTTTTAGCTCTGAAATTAAGCGTTTTTTTACTGGAGTCATGTCTTCGAGATATTTTTTAATGGCGTCAACATCCCTATTGCTGTACAAAATCTAAGAGAATCGTGTTTTTTGACAGCTCGTTTAAAGCACGTCAGTTGATTGGTGTAATTAGATGAATCAACATTTTCGTGTTGCTTACTCTGTCCCCGGTTGTCCAAGTGACACTTCATACTGTTCCATAGAAAAATGCTTAGGTTGTCCAGGGGACAAAATTTGTGTAACCATAGCAACGGGTGGCACTGAAAAGTTGATTCACCCAGTTATCCCTATTGTTTTTAAAACTGATCCATTGGGTGCAAACACATTCATTGCACGCGTACACGCCACAAGCTGAACAATATAAGCGGCAGCGGTGGCGGATCCGCTCATCGGTAACAAGTCATTTTTGTACAAATGTCTTAATATACAACCTTTGATCAATTATAACTGTAGATCCACAGTCGCGCGCCCGAAAATGTCCGAGCCAAATGAGCGCCACTTTGATAAAAGTGGCCTTCTTTTTTCTCAGAACGTTGCGTGAAATTGTCAAGTTTAGCTGTCAAGTGGAGTTTTGCCGCTACCGAAATTCGACTGTAATGAAGTAAAGACTAGGTTCAAATTTATGTGTAGGTGATGATTTTATTTGTTACGCAACCAATTAAAAAAGTTCGGACATTCTTTGAAGGGGATTTTGTTCGGCAATGTGTATCTACAGTTATAATTGATCAAAGTTTAAGAGGTCACTTTATTTGATATCTCAGTACTAAAAACCATTTAGTATTAATAGGGATGATTTCACCATAGCAATAATAGTTACCGAGACGCGATTCTAGTAGGTGGGTCAATTTTTTTTTGACCTTTTTTTAATTTGGAAAATTGTTTGTGATTTCTGCTCAGAATCACGAGCTTTTTCGATCCTAATAGGATAAAAAAAGTGTCCCAAAACTTCCATATAATTTTCGATTCTTCCATTTAGTTACTGTCGTATAAGGGTAATGAAAATTGGTAACGCAGCGGAAAAAAAACTTGGGACAGTGTTTTAGTAGAATCGAAAAAGCTCGTGAATCTGAGCGGAACTCACATAAAAACTTTAAAATAAAATAAAAAGTCAAACATATAACAAAAATAATAATTGGGCCTAGTACAAAAACACTTTGTTTTAGCTCTGAAATTAAGCGTTTTTTTACTGGAGTCATGTCTTCGAGATATTTTTTAATGGCGTCAACATCCCTATTGCTGTACAAAATCTAAGAGAATCGTGTTTTTTGACAGCTCGTTTAAAGCACGTCAGTTGATTGGTGTAATTAGATGAATCAACATTTTCGTGTTGCTTACTCTGTCCCCGGTTGTCCAAGTGACACTTCATACTGTTCCATAGAAAAATGCTTAGGTTGTCCAGGGGACAAAATTTGTGTAACCATAGCAACGGGTGGCACTGAAAAGTTGATTCACCCAGTTATCCCTATTGTTTTTAAAACTGATCCATTGGGTGCAAACACATTCATTGCACGCGTACACGCCACAAGCTGAACAATATAAGCGGCAGCGGTGGCGGATCCGCTCATCGGTAACAAGTCATTTTTGTACAGATGTCTTAATATACAACCTTTGATCAATTATAACTGTAGATCCACAGTCGCGCGCCCGAAAATGTCCGAGCCAAATGAGCGCCACTTTGATAAAAGTGGCCTTCTTTTTTCTCAGAACGTTGCGTGAAATTGTCAAGTTTAGCTGTCAAGTAGAGTTTTGCCGCTACCGAAATTCGACTGTGATGAAGTAAAGACTAGGTTCAAATTTCTGTGTAGGTGATGATTTTATTTGTTACGCAACCAATTAAAAAAGTTCGGACATTCTTTGAAGGGGATTTTGTTCGGCAATGTGTATCTACAGTTATAATTGATCAAAGTATACAACGCTACAAAATGTCTCACTATCAAAATTTACAACGGTCGAAAAGTAAGTAAATGTAAACATGTTATAATGAACAAAAGACAAAAGAATTAGATGCCACAAAAACCTAAGAACCAAATTGTATGATAGAAAAAACGAATAGAAGACAAACGGCAAATTCGAAAATCCCTTTGTCAAATTGTACAAAAGTCAAAAAGTATAAATGCCAATGCGAAGCGCATTCCGTCAATCGCATTTCCTACATTTGTCCCCAGAGTATTCTGTCGTAGAAACCTCCAGACACAAGGACATTTAGACGACATTGAATGATGCCATGGAAACATTCTGACCATTCATGATTCATGTTCTGCCCCTAAAATATTCAAACAAAACGACTTGGCGGCACAAACATTTTTTACTTTTCGACAATGCTACATCTAAACATTGACCTAAGACCTGTTACCCGCTCATCCGCTACCGCTTTTAGAATGGACAGGCGCACACAAATTAGTATGTTACAAAATCCGCTCCCGCTGCCGCTTGTGTGCGCCAGCTTTAATTACATATCCCGCCATACCATCGCTCACTCGACAAGGTTCATATTCGCTTGCACTTTATCATACTGTTGTGGTACACGCGTTTGTATTGCGTTGGGTTAGGATAAGCTTTCGCTTTTGGGTAGGGATTGGAGTTTGAGCTTTATTCCGTTGGTATAGAGTACAGTGTAGCGTTTAGTGCAGTTGAGATCTCTATTCTTGTGTAAAATACTGTGTAGCCTAAATTTGATTTGATTAGGAGATTCGCTTTGGTTTTAAACTTAATTTTTTAAACGACTTTAGAATAGGAGTAGGTTCTATGTTCGGCTGTATGTATTTTATAAAAAAAGTAGTCAGTTTATGTTTATTTTTAATACAATACAATACAATACAAATATTCTTTATTGAACATCAAAAACAGTACCTACATTGAAATTACAAAAATTCAAATTCATGCAGACAATAGGCGGTCTTTTCACTAAAAAGCGATCGTTTCCAGACAACCAATTATTCAGAAATTAATAAATAGGTGTATGTGTTTTTATTTATATAAAACAATAAGCTTGAGACACATACAATTAGCAAGAAATCACGGTAACTATTTTAGTTTATTTATTCGCTAGCTCTTGCCCGCGATTCCGTATGCAAAGAATACGTTTATAGCTATACCTCGGAAGTTATGCAGTTTACCGAGATAAAAACTTTCCTATGTCCTTCGCAGGTTCAAAACATATTTCTCATCTCTGATACTCGGAAAGTGAGGCAAATCATATCCGACATGCAAGAGCAAAACTATACTTTCTTCCCAAGGGTAGAAATGAATTAAAAAAAAATAATGGCATTGGCTGTCAATGGAACACATACGCATTCAGCCAAGCATTACGGCATATACATACATGGTATAATTAAGTATTGAGTTTTTTTTTCTTAAATTACAAATTTTACAATGCCAGTGAAATATTATTTTAAAATTGTTAAATTACATTGGTTTCTTATTTAGTGACTTGAACCAGAAAACAGTTTCAGTTAGGCACAAGTAGTTAGTGACTGTTGATTATTAACCAGCTATTCGTAGGCGAGATCTTGTAGAGCGTTAGTGTGGCGGTGTGTCTGTAGCGCGCTGTTCCTAGGTACTACGGCTACCGACACGACGCGTCTCTCCGGGACGCGACGTCGCTCCGCACGGACCTCTCGGACAGGTAACTAGAGGCTTTCCTTCCAGAGCGGAATCCCAGAGTCGCAAAGTTTCCGATTCGCGAAATGCCGGAATCGCAAAACATCAGACCCGCAAAATGCCGGAACTGCAAAATATCAGATCTGAAAAATGCCAGAATCGCAAAATATCAGACCCGCAAAATGCCGGAATCGCAAAATATCGTACTCGCGGGATAATATAATCAGACTCGCGATATATCAGATTCGCAAAACCTCAGACTCGCAGGATGGTTTATTCCCACTAGTTCTATTATCAGTTCTTTTGTTGGAACTGTGTATATATTTGAATTTTTTGGTCCAGTACTTAGTTACATTAAAACTGTGGATTTCATTTAATGGAAAATCGGTCGAATACCAATATTGGATGTATGTAACTGAATAACAATGTAGATCTGTTTGAAACAAATATACCTTGTTGAGTTTCTTGCCGGTTTCTTCTCGAGAGGGTTTTTCCGAACCGATGGTAGATTCTTTGACGTTCATAGGAGCATCAATTGATGCCTAAATTGAATAAAGAATTTTGAATTTGACTTCAAAGTTGATGAAAAACTTTGTTCCAATGTAACTAATAGGACAAAACGTTACAACTAATTCCATTAATGAAACTGATAATAGAACTAGTGAAAATAGACCCGGAGGATATCAGAGTCGCAAAATAACAGACATTGGTAATTCTTATATATTTCGTTTATTTGATATTTGACTCTGCAATTTTGCCCTAACGTGTATTTTGCGAATCTGGTATTCTACGACTCTGATATTTTGCGATTCTGGTATCCGACGAGTCTGATATTTTGCGATTCTGGTATTTTACGAGTCTGATATTTTGCGATTCTGGTATTATGCGAGTCTAATATTTTGCGATTCTGGTTTTCTGCGAGTCTGATATTTTGCGATTCTGGTATTCTAAGAGTCTGATATGCGACTCTGGGCTGCTCTGGAAGGGCGTGAAGGGCTCCTGGACATGATTATACTACGGAATTCGATTTGCGAACCTCGTATCATGCCGTTCCGTCCACGCTACTGTATTAAATGGAAGACGGCACGATAGGAACTTCTAATGTCGTAGCTGCCCCCCAGGGTTGCTTTTAAGGTGTCCCCGCCCCCTACAGATGTGCTATGAAGTAATGCTACGTGGATGTGGAAGCGGTTGGTTATAGTGAAACCGTTTAAATGAGTCTTCGCCCACGCGATTCAGGAGCTGGGGGGTATGACGACAAAGGAGGCCGGGAGAGGTGCAGGCGCCTCTGAACCGCGCCGGCGAGGACACATTCAAACGGTTTAGCTATAGTTACGACACTATGTGACCGTTTGTACTAATGCTGTTTGTGCTAAGCTATGTGGTTGGAAAGGTCTCGAGCTCGTATCCACAGCACGCATCCAGAGCGCGTATATTTTCATACATAAAAACATAGCTTAGTCGAACCCGTTTCCACGAGTGCTACGTTTATGTTTATGTTTATCTAACGCGTCCGTGGCAACGTGACGTAGCACGTCTCTGGTGGGAAAACACCTTTAGTCTTGACCTCGTAAGTTCTAGTTTACTTCGGAAAGAACAACTTAATTGTATTTTGCTCTTTGATCAATTATAACTGTAGATCCACAGTCGCGCGCCCGAAAATGTCCGAGCCAAATGAGCGCCAGTGGCCTTCTTTTTTCTCGGTACGTTGCGTGAAATTGTCAAGTTTAGCTGTCAAGTGTCAACCGAAATTCGACTGTAACGAAGTAAAGATTAGGTTCAGATTTCTGTGTAGGTGATGATTTTAATTGTTATGCAAACAAATAAAAAAGTTCGGACATTTTTTGAAGGGGATTTTGTTCGGCAATGTGTATCTTCAGTTATAATTGATCAAAGATTTTGCTAGATGTTATAGAAATAACTGTGACACGAAAAGGGGTTAGATGATTTGTTATTAGTCCATTGTCAATTCTGCCCTCTTGCCTATCTCATTCTGAGAGGTGGTCTGTGCCCTGCAGTAGGACGTATATAGACAGGGATTTTTTTTGCTTAAAATCTCCTACAAAGTATTAGAAAAACATAAAAAAAGATGAAACCCTTTCCGCGATACTATTTTTGTAATTAAAATTAAAACACTTGATGTTTTTTACGTTTCGATCTGAAGTACTACAATTGACAACATTTCATATTTGTAAGACTATAATTTGATTCGTTCTCTGTATTCTGTTTGGAAAGAGAAAGACGCTGATAGTTTTAAATTTTCACTAGGATTATTAATTAATTTGTTACAATTTTTTAAAAATGTGCTTATTCTAAAAGAGCGCAACGATAGAATAGATCCATTACTTTTGTCTAGTCTCTATTAAAAAAAAAGTGATGGCGTAATTTTGACGTTAAGGTTGTTATCAAATTTAAAATTAAGACAGCTCTTTTTTCTAGTGAAAAGGGTAAAGGAAACATATCTATTCTGTGGATGTATTTGTAAGTACATATATGTTTTTAAATTTGTTGTATTTTTTTAAATATGGAGAAATAAATTATAATAAATACTTTTCCGTGTTCAAGAGGCGAAACTCTTACGATTCCTGCAGTAATTTTCAGGTGTTAAAAAAATGAAAGGTTGTCAATTGTTATGAAAAGTTGGGACTTGCGAGGACGGGACAAAAGCTAGACGTTTAGTAAATTTTATTTATATTCTTATTGATATATGCAGGTTATCTGTATTGGGGCTTTAAGGGTACCTTATGTTTAGTCAATTTTCATAGCTAGACCACTTTTTAACTGAACAGTACACGCCGCACGCTGATTGGTTGTAACTCGGGCCGCCGGTGTCGTGATTGGTTGCTTTAAATGCTCCGACCAATCAGAAACGTGAACGCCACGACGGTACTGTACAGTTGAAAATACTTTGCGCACCGCTTGCCTGCTTTTGTCATCCGAGTCATTGGTTTTGCTGTCTTTGGGAGACATAAATTACGTCACGCCCTTTTTAAAGCAGGGGAGGTTCTTATAAAAATTTTGAACGCCAACGACAGCTATATGCGTCACGTCAAAGTTATTTTCACGCAATGATATATCATAAGGTTCAATGTAGCTTCACGTTTTGGCTAGACTTGGCGTTGAAAAAAGCTAAATACGAAATTCCCAAGTATTTTGTTACTTGAAACTGGCTTCTATATCAAAAAATTCGATTTTCAAACTTTCTATCGTGCCGTCCCGTTCACGCTAATAGTGTTAAACAGAGGAGTGGAAGGGATGGCACGATACGAGCTTCGCATTTCGTAGCCCCCAGCTATCCTAAATGTGTGACGTAGTTTATAAATGGACCCTTGTGTGTGTGTTTTTCTAAACCTGACATTATTTTTGTACCTAAGGACTGCTTTTTCAATGTTCAGGCACCTGTCAGATAAATGTAAGCCTGTCCTATTTTTCCTGTGACTTGAGAAAAGGAAAGCGATAGTTTGACAAAAAAGTGAGGCCGTAAAAAAAAATAACCCGAGAATTACATCTCGTTCTAATTAGGGTGATCAGGTACTGGTGCGAGTGGGACACAATTCTCTAGTTTCTCTAGTTTGTATGTAATCTCTCGGACCGCTGTCTCTAGTTGCCATTATTAAACTGTATGGCTTGGTAATATGGGTCACTTTTGATTGACTAATAAAAGTTAGTACTCAGTCCTGGTTAGGTATAATATTAAGGGGGTGTTTCACCACCTTATTGTCAAACTACTGGTTACGTAACCAATGAATAAACTAAGTACTGGACAAATCTGTCGGCTAGTGTTTTTTCAGTTTCACCACTACGGTCCTGTGCAAACTAAGTACCACGAGTACCACTTAACTAATCGTCGGTTTAACAAAAAGTCGGAATGGCAACGTCGCATTTCACGACCACGCGTTCCTGTTCGCACACTTTCGTTCAAAGAGCCGGTCATTATTAAAGTAAAAGAAATCCTAAACTATTTAATTTTAAAATACATCTTTTTTTTTGCATATTCAAATGTGTAATATTATAATTAATCCAAAAACGGTATTTATTTACCAATAACAAAGAAAAATAAAATCACATAAAACGAATCGAAAAGTGGCGCCAACCCATTTGACAGATTAACTTTTTTTTGATGGCGATGTACAAGTTCAGGTAGAACAAACGATTGTGCCACTGAAAAAAAAGTCTGTAATTAAAAAATATTACGAAATTTTGGATTTATTTTTACATACTAAAAGCGGACCTATATTTTTTTATTCAAATCTTGATATTTAAATTCCCGTTTGCAATTTAACATGACTTCTTTCTTTAAAAAATACTTTGATTTATTTTTCTGAAACCGGCTGAAGGGCTCTCCAACCATGGCCACAAAAAAATAAACCAACTAATTAAAAAGTTATGTGACGGATAAAAATGCTAAATGCCACCTAATCTGATGGTCAAATTATAAAACAGTTTGTCCGTCACTTAGCGCTAGTCAAGACTGGTGAAACAGAAATTTTAAGTCCATCTGTCAAATAAGGTTATGATTAAGCTAATCCGAACTTTAAAGAAAGTGGTGAAACAGCCCCTAAGTTCATAGATTTAACTGACGGATACTTTTATCTGGGGATTGCGTAATCGGATCTAAGTAGTCTTTGTAATGAGTGATGTTTGTTCGTGATCCTTTTTAGCTATTTTTCTGCCTGCGAACTATTTCTACTTGTCGATGTATGTTACCCCCGATCTTATATTCTTTTTCTCTTGCTCGAAGCAATGCGGTATTCTTCTGCCTCTTCGCTCTGGGTTGGGTCCTGAAGGCCTTACTAGCATTTAGCCTTGGCATTCAAAACGTCTCAGTAGCACACTGACCAAGTATGCAAAATGACTTGTTTATCTAATGCCATGATTACAAAATTGTCTAAGTTTCAAGAAGACTTTCTTAGCAAAACGTCTAAGACGTGAAATGCACAAGTAGGCGGAATGACTCAATATTGTATAAGGTCTTGATTGTGTAGCGACTACTAGCGCCATCTAGTCATCACATAAGGAACTAACTACTACAATCTACATCACGCTAACGAAGTTTCTCAACTCGGCTGCATAAATACAACTTCCAACTTTCATCCATTGGACTTCGGTCCCCAGGCATAACATCTGCCTGGAGAGAGATCTCTCTATTGCAGCCTACCCCCAGAATTGTATTATATTGGTAATGAAGGTTATCCAGACCATTTACCTATTGAAACATTCTGACATTAAGTCGTTTTACAGCCAAGTCATTCAGTCTACTATGTCTTATAGCAATGAGGGCGTTTTACAGACCAAGCCATTTTGCAACTCGGACAAATATACAACTAAGGTGCTCTGCTCGCCATGGCTAAATGCAGGTAAGGCCTTCAGGACCCAACCCTTTTATTTATATGGATTTACAAAGCAGCGCGACCGCAGCGCTGCCTCCGCAAATTTGAATGCGCCCTTAAGCCTGTCACACACAGCGCAGATGCGGTAAGATTTTATCTGCGTATAAAAACTTATCCGTCTGCAGGTATCACACACAGCGCAGATGCGAGGTGATACATTCATTCTAAAATTTCGGAGCTGAGTAGACGTGTTTTGTGGTGCGGATGGCTTATACAGGGTGTTTTTTTTATATAAAAGGGGGTAAACGAGCATGCGGGTCACCTGATGGGGAGCAATCACCGCCGCCCATGGACACCCGCAACATTAAGGGTGTCACAGGTGCGTTGCCGGCCCTTTGAGAGATAGATAGGCTACAATGAATTTTCAATGAAAGCGCGTTACACTTTCTTTATTTCTCTTCACGACAAAATGTAAAAAAATGCGAAAATGCATTTCTACGCAAGGATGACTTGTTGTTTGCTTAAGTAGTGCGTAATTTTATATTTATTTTATTATACACTGAAGTTCCCAATCCGCACTGGGCCCGCGTGGGAACTACGACCCAAACCCTCTTATTCTGAGAGGAAGCCTGTGCCCTGCGACGTAATATAGACTGGGATGATGATGATGATGATGAAAGTGTGCTTTTGCGCATCCACCTGTATTTATCTGCAGATACAATCTTCACATCTGTCGGATTCTGTCGATATATGTCGGTGCTCACTGATACGCAGATAAAAATCTTACCGCATCTGCGCTGTGTGTGGTCCTCCATTGAATTGTATAGGGAGCGATATTGACAGATATCTGTTCAGATACAGATATCTTACCGCATCTGCGCTGTGTGTGATGGGCTTTATAGTTTGTTGGCGCCCTACGCGTGGTTGCTCGGACGCAGGATATTGACGCGTTGTTTTGACGCAGAGAGCTGAACACGGATGCGTCGTTGAACCTTCACCTGGAGGAGTCGACGGTGCGTTCCGAACGCATGACACCGTTCAAATTCTCCACTGCGCACATTAAGGTAAAATATAGTTTGTAAAGAATCTAAGGGCCTTGGATGGGAACAACAGTCCAGGACCAGTGGTGGTGTAGGGGTTTAGCACGCAGCACGGAATGCTGAGGACCTGGGTTCGATTCCCAGCGCTGGTCTCTTTTTCTGAGTTTTTCTGTGCATTTATGTTTCAGTTTGTATTTCGTGTGAAATATACGGATTTCACGGGATGACCGTAAAAGTAAAAAAATGAAGTTGAAAAAATAAAAAATGCAAGAAGGTACTTCAAACCAAACTTATTAAAAGTATGGCCTAGTAGCGACATCTCTTAGTCCGGGTGAGCGGTTAGTTCCGAAGGAGTGTTGATGTTTCTCGATGAGAACTGAACGCAGATGGCGCTGTATCACTGCAAAAGTGATGATAGCGGGCTGGAATGTATGATGCATAGGAAAAATTTGTGTCTAAGCTCCTGACCAGTGGTGGTGTAGGGGAATGGCACGCGGCACGAAATGCCGAGGACCTGGGGTCGATTCTCAGCATTGGTCTTTTTTCAGGGGTTTTTTCTGTGCATGTTCAAATAAAAGGCACGCGATGTGTTGCTACCAGTGTTGGGCAAAATTTAGTTTGACTAATGATTGATGACTAATGATTAGATACGTCAATCATGATTGATGACTAATGATTTGTTAGTTTAATCATGGTGTGGTGATTGATGATTGATTAGTTTCAATCTTAGTCAAGCAATCATGATTGATCGTTTATGACTTTAATTCATGAGCCGCCATGGAACCTTTTCAAAGGAAAACTCATTACGATTTTCCTTGTTAATTAATGCGATATCACTATTCATAGTAGCTCATGTCCTTGATCATACAGGACACAAATGCCAACAAATTGGTGGTTTAAATATATTTTTCTTTTGATGAATTTGGATCGGTACACGATTACATTAATTTACCCTAAGATAACACAAGGACAGTACAAAACTACCAGAAAAGCGATAACTCGAACAGAAGTACGACGAAACAAACAAACATTCGCATTCCGTTAGAAGCATCAATCACATGGTCGTGATTAAACTAACGATTGAATGACAATTGATTTGTGGCGTTAGTCATGATTAGTTCAATCATGATTACATTAGTCATGATTAAATTAGTCATGATTGATCAGTTGTATGACGAAATTAGTTGATTTGCCTCACACTGGTTGCTACTAGCGTAACATTACTCGTGACGTGACTGTTCGGTCGTACAGGGCAGCATATCGTCCCGGCACGTTGTGGTGGTGCGGCCGTCGTACCCGGTGGACGGTCTGCCGGCGACCGTGCAGATACTCTCGCTCGCGGCCGCCGTCGCCGGACAGCCGGGTGTGAACGAGCTGGCGTCCTACCCCGGCCCGCTGGTCAAAGGTGAGGCTGCTACACTATAGGCGTAGGTCCCGCCACGAGAGTTGAGTTGATATGATTACACACACATACAAATGTAGTGAAAAATTTTTGACGTGACAACGCTTTGATCAATTATAACTGAAGATACACTTTGCCGAACAAAATCCCCTTCAAAAGTGTCCGAACTTTTTTATTTGTTTGCATAACAATTAAAATCATCACCTACACAGAAATTTGAACCTAGTCTTTACTTCATTACAGTCGAATTTCGGTTGACACTTGACAGCTAAACTTGACAATTTCACGCAACGTACTGAGAAAAAAGAAGACCACTTTTATCAAAGTGGCGCTCATTTGGCTCGGACATTTTCGGGCGCGCGACTGTGGATCTACAGTTATAATTGATCAAACTGACAACGTCTAATAAATCGATGAACGACGGCTGCACGCACGAAAAAGGAAGACTCAGTGTAACGTACATAACGCTTTGTCCCGTTACGCGTACATCCTGGCGTTCGCTGCTCTCTTATACATCCTGGCGTTCACTGCTCTCTCTTGCCCCACACCCCCCTCCCGATACCCCTTCCCCCGCGTTCGCCTCTTTGTATCCAAAGTGATAATTCAATAAAAATGATTCAATTTTGTTCATAAAAGTATGCAATCATTTCATCAATGTTTTGTTGTCGCGTTAAACTATCGTCCATAAATTTATTTATTTATTTATTTATTTGTTTGGTTGTCTGTAAACCGACTTTACAGATAACCGTTTTTTTTTCCATCGGGAAAACTCTGATATCAAAAAGAATACGATGGCACCCGAACTGTCAATCAATGATGTATTAAATGAGTGACGTTTTCATATCCATTAATGTGGAACTATATTGTTTAGTGTCAAATGTCAAAGTGTAAAATGTAAGATGGCTACACGGCTGTAAGATGTGTACTGAGGCTAATTGAGAGAGCACGATAAATACGAACTTTTCCGATAAAGTACGAAGGAAAATCATTTTGCACTACATCTGTACACACAGCTACATATAGTATAAATCTTCCCAGGTGAATTTTTTGCTTCGAGCCCTTATCTTTCAAAACAAACGGTATTGTCATAGTATTAAGGTTCAAATTTAATGTAATGGCTCGAAGCGAAAAAATCACCTGGGAACTTTGATCAATTATAACTGTAGATCCACAGTCGCGCGCCCGAAAATGTCCGAGCCAAATGAGCGCCACTTTGATAAAAGTGGCCTTCTTTTTTCTCAGTACGTTGCGTGAAATTGTCAAGTTTAGCTGTCAAGTGTCAACCGAAATTCGACTGTAATGAAGTAAAGACTAGGTTCAAATTTCTGTGTAGGTGATGATTTTAATTGTTAAGCAAACAAATAAAAAAGTTCGGACACTTTTTGAAGGGCATTTTGTTCGGCAATGTGTATCTTCAGTTATAATTGATCAAAGCCTGGGAAGATTTATATACTATACATAAAGTACTGATTGAATGAAATGAGTGAATGATCTTATGATTAACCTACACAATGCAATGCATATTATAACCTTTCTTTTTTTTCATATACATAATCTATTTTTGAAATGAAACAATTTGATTCAGATAAAAAATATTCGCAACAACAGAATCGGAAGTCCCGCCCCTGTCCCCTGTAGAGTATCGTAACGTTTTAAAAGACCCCCCCCCCCCCCCCCCCCCCCAAATGCGTTACGTAATACTTGAACGCTCCCTTGAGTCTGTTGGACTTGCTATCGGTACGAATAAACGTCAAAATCCCGCTGTCATTACATGACTTTGCTGTTGTGGCACTATGCCCGAGAAATGTAGCGAAAGACGAATTATGAGTGGTGATCGCGATCACCTGATCTCCTGAAGCGGCGGTGGTCCAAGCAGCCCCGTAGGGTTAAATCCAGAGCTGGGCCCAGTGTAGATCTTTCCCTTACTGCTAAACTCCACAAGCACACTCCACATACAGCACGAACGCAATCTCAATCGTTCTTTAACTTGGATGGTATTAAGTAGTACTTTAGACACTTGAAAGTAATTCGTGAACGCCTTGGTTGAGGGTTCCGTCGAAGCGAGAATAACGAGCGACTGTCTTCAAGAGAGTTCTTAGACCGACACCTTACTACTACAAAGTCCGTGGTTCGAATGAAATATCGTTAACTGACAAAATCAAAAACTAGCTCAATGTCATAATGACATTGAATTTGACAGCTAGATTTAAAATACGATTGACACGATTGAACAGCTGTTTTAATTTGATAGTGACACAACTCAAAAACTTTATGCAATTTTACTGTACCTATAACGGTCGTCTGTCGCAGGCGTGACGCACAAGAAGAGCGTGATAGAATACTGCGCGGCGCGCGTGCGCAGCGCCGGCGGGCGCGGCGATGCCGTCGGCTACGCGCTAGTGTGGGAATTGCTGTCTCTGCTGTTGCGGCAGAACGGGGTGAGTTATACACGGTGGAAATATAAGACTGGCCCTGGACGGGGAACTGCCCTAAAATAAAAAAAAATAAAAAAATATCACGGGACAATTCACACCAATTGACCTAGTCCCAAACTAAGCAAAGCTTGTACTATGGGTACTAGACAACGGATAAACATACTTACAGTTGTGGCCATATAATTAAGAACGATTATTTATTGAGATGATTTTTTCAAAGTAACAAGTATAACTAATTGCCCGTATTTTTTTTATTTCTCTCGGTATTGCGAAACTTTTCCGTACTACCGGTACATTCATTTATGCAACATAGTTGGTTAAAAAATTAATAGAGAAACTTTATACATTCGATCTGAACCTAGTATTAGTACTTACTGGCTGGTCACGTAATTAAGAACGCTGAATAGTTTATTATTTTTTCAAATTTAAATAGAGAACACTGTGTGGCTCTGTGGTTGTAGATTATTATTCGTATAATTTTGGCGCCATTTCGTGCTGTTAAAGTCTTAAAAGTGATTACTTCGTATAAAAACAATGGGGAAAAATAAAAGTTGTGATAAATCTACAAGAAAAGTAATAATAAAACTTCGCGAGAAGAATTGGTCGTATAAAATGATAGCCGACCATCTGCAATGTTCAAAAACAATGGTTTTCCATGCCGTAAAGCATTTTTCCACGTATCAAACTACTTCAAACGTTCCACGTGGACCTAGACAGAGAAAGTCATCTCGTCGAGATGATCGAAATATCGCTCGTTTGGCAAAACAAAATCCTTTTAAAGGGTCTAATGAGTTGAGAAAAGAATATTTTGGCGAAAACAACCCTTCAGCAATCTCTGCACGCACTATTCGAAGGCGTTTGGTAGAAAATAAGTTGAACGGAAGGATAGCAAGGAAGGTGCCTATGTTGAAACGATGTCATAGGCAAGCCCGACTTGCATTTGCAAGAAGGTATGAAAACTGGACAGTCAGACAGTGGAAAAACGTTCTTTTTTCTGACGAGACAAAAATAAATAGGGTATGTTCTGATGGAAAACGATATGTACGACGCCCTCCGAATAAAGCATTCGACCCAAAGTACACAAAAGTGACATTCAAGCATGGCGGGGGAAATGTGAAATTTGGGGGTGCTTTTCTGGACATGGCGTTGGACCTGTTAGGCTGATAGAAGGAAACATGGATCAATTTCAATACAAAAATATACTGCAAGAAACAATGTTACCATATGCCGAAGACGTGCTTCCGGTTATTTGGACATTCCAGCACGACAATGATCCAAAGCATACTGCACGCACCGTTAAGGAATTCCTCACATCACAATCAGTTTCTGTCTTAGATTGGCCAGCCAACAGCCCAGATCTTAACCCAATAGAGCATCTTTGGTGCGAAGTCAAGAAAAAGGTTTCATATCGACAGTGTGGCAATTTGAGAGAGCTGTAAGACGTTTTCTTAGAAGAATGGAACTCTATTTCTCTCGCGAAATGTCAAAAATTGATAGATTCAATGCCTCGCCGGTGTAAAGCCGTAATTAAAAGCCGTGGACATGCTACTAACTATTAATTTTAATTCAAATGTATTAAATTGCTTTTTTTTTCTATACCAACTTCACATTAATATGATTTATTTAATCTAAGTTTCATATAAAACAACTCTCGAGCAGTTTAATAAATCGTTCTTAATTATTTGTCCAGCTTCATTACTATTTGAATTTATTAGTATAGAGAACAAATAAAATTTGTAAAAAAAATGTTAGCAATTATACACTATTATTCTTAATCCCGTTTGCTCTATCCATGTGGCTATTTTATAACATAACTTGTTACTTCTAAGAAGGAACACAACTAGACACATGACATGATTTAGATAAAAAAAAATCGGAAACTTCAAATCGTTCTTAATTGTATGACCACCACTGTATATAGATAGATACATGCTTAAATAAATATGAAACACCCAAGACTCGAGCACAAACATTCGTATTATTCACACAAATGTCAGCCCCGACCGGGAATCGAACCCGGGACCTCAAGCTTCGTTTTCAGGTTCTCTAACAACTAGGCTATCAGGTCGTCGAAAATCCTTTAGTTGGCTCATAAAGTTAATGTTACATTTATTTTGACGGCGCCGGATAGCCTAGTTGTTAGATAACCTGACTACGAAGCTTGAGGTCTCGGGTTCGATTCCCGGTCGGGGCAGATATTTGTGTGAAAAATACGAATGTTTGTGCTCGAGTCTTGGATGTTTATATGTGTTTAAGTATGTATTTATCTATATAAGTATGTTTATCCGTTGTCTAGTACCCATAGTACAAGCTTTGCTTAGTTTGGGACTAGGTCAATTGGTGTGAATTGACCCGTGATATTTATTTATTCATTTTACGATCATTTTTAGGGTTCCGCATCTCGAAAGGAAAAAGCGGAACCCTTATAGGATCACTTTGTTGTCCGTCCGTCTGTCAAGAACCTTTTTCTCAAGAACGCTAAAAGTATCAAGCTGACATTTATATCAAATACTCAGGTCTACTGTCCCTTGGAGCTGTGAAAAATCAAACTTCTAAGCCAATTTTAATCAAAAGATCAAGGGAATCAAAACCTACAGGGTACTTCCCGTGAACTCAGAATCTTGAAATTTGGTACGAAGCAAGGTCTTATAGCACAGATAAAGGGAAAATTGCGAAAAGCATAATTTTTTTTGTCAGTCTGACTATATCAGTAACCAATCTACAATGATCCCACACTGCTCATATTTTGCTTATTTATTTATTTATTTATTTTAGGAGCAGGGGTCTGCTAAGACTGAATGTTCATAGATAAATATAAATTTGTACGGAACCGTCGGTGCGCAAGTCCAACTCGCACTTGGCCGGTTTTTTTATTTTCAAGACCAAATGTTTGTTAGAGAAAATTTATCCTGAAAATGGAAAACTAATAAATTAATAAAGTTAGTTAATAGAAAGCTGGTGTAAACAACGAGGCTGCTCACATGATGTTGCCAACTTATTGTTATGCCTGTCTCTTCAGGTGGTGGTGGGTACCGACATAGCGGAGCTGTTGATGAAGAACAAGCGTGACTACGAACTGAGTCCCAGCGCCAAGCCCTCGCCCAACGGTGAGTTCACTCCTGGCCATCTTTTCATTTTGGTTTTAACCATTTCAGTATACGACCACCCCGGATTGGTCCTGCCTTTGTACGAGTACAGTGAAAAAGCAACGAGGTCCGCATTATTGCTCTGTAGAAATGTGCCGACTATACTTTGACAAGCTAGTGCGCGGCGTTCGGCGGAAACCTGTCGCAGGGAGCCTCTGCCGTCCTTAACAAGATTGTTTTTAATAAGTGCGGCAAACGCTGACTGCGACAGGGTTCCGCGGAGCTTGTCGGGCTACAGTCAACGACTTATCCGGCCACGTCGCCGACTATTCGGCAAAGAGCGCCGACTATCCGGCTTCTTACTTTGTATGTATTTCTCAGTAAACTGTCAGTCAATTGAAATTGCAAACAATGTAAACAAACATTGTATTTGAAATGTCTTCAATTTCCATTTTCTCTCATCAGGTACTGCTAAATCTGTGTGTTATTTAATCAATACTTACCACAACACTATCCTAAACCATTAAAACAATAAACAAGTGCTAGAATATGGATATTTCATTAAATGGTATTTACATTGTTCGCAATTTCAATTGACAACATTTCATTTTTTTAACACCTTAAAACTACTACAAGAATCGAACGAGTTTCGCCACCTGAACACGGAAAAATATTTATTATAATTTATTTCTTCATATTTAAAAAAATACAACAAATTTAAAAAACATATGTGTACTTACCTGTACCTCCACAGAATAGTTCTGTTTCCTTTACCCTTTTCACTAGAAAAAAGAGCTGTCATAATTTTAAATTTGATAACAACCTTATTGTCAAATTTACGTCATCACTTTTTTTTAATAGAGACTAGACAAAAGTAATGGATCTATTCTATCGTTACGCTCTTTTAGAATAAGCACATCTTTATAAAATTGTAATAAATTAATTAATAATCCTAGTGAAAATTTAAAACTATCAGCGTCTTTCTCTTTCCAAACAGTATACAGAGAATGAATCAAATTATAGTCTTAGAAATATGAAATGTTGTCACACTTTAATGAAGTTCAAGTATGTATCTAATATACAGGATGTTTGGTAGCTACGTGCAAAGCTTTAAAGGGGTGATAACCAAGGTATTTTTGAACATTTTTAGCCATATATGCCTTAGCCGAAATTTGATATTTTTTTTTAAATTGAAGACTTAAAAAATTTTAGGAAAAAACCCAGAATTTGATAGTCACGAGTCAATATTGCCCCAATGAGCGTTAATTTGGAAACCAAATCTTTTATTTCGGATAGTTTAATATGTATTGGACCAAATTAAATAATTTTTAAGTGTCTTTCTTGCCACAAAAACAAAATGGAGGCATTAGAAATTTCTAAAAATGTCTTAGGTTGGAACGGAGTAATTTTTCTGTGCCATAAAAAAAAATAAAAAAAAATCCTTGAAATGTTCAAACATTTTTAGAAACATGCCTGTTTATTGTTCTTTCTTTTAAGGTATCACTCATTGACATTGCTTGCTAAATCTGAGATAAAAAGTAAAAACCAAACTCAGGGAGCACTCGCTAAGAATGCACTAGTCTTGAAATTTTACTAGTAAATAACATGTGAAAAAGACAAGTCTACGTCATTTTTCTGTGCCATATTTGAAATTTCCAAATTAACGCTCATTGGGCCAATATTGACTCGTGACTATCAAATTCTGGGTATTTTCCTAAAATTTTTAAGTCTTCAATTTAAAAAAAAAATCAATTTCGGCTAAGACATATATAGCTAAAAATGATCAAAAATACCTCGGCTATCACCCCCTTAAAGCTTTGTACATAGCTACCAAACACCCTGTATAAAAATCTCGTGTCAACCGTAATTAATGAAGTTCAAGTATGTATCTAATATATAAAAATCTCGTGTCTCGTCCGGAACGGCTTGACCGATTATTATGAAACTTTTTCTCTGTTCTCGGTAGGTCTGATAATAGGTCGTAGGCTATTTTTTATACCCATATTCTTCGCGGACGGGATCCTTATTAAATACAAATACAATACTTACGTCTATTGGAATACTAATTTAATTATGTAGGCTCGAATGACTGTGTGTTATGTAGTGTACTTCATAGAATATTTTCTCATACTTGAATGGAATATTATGGAATGCTTTGATCAATTATAACTGTAGATCCACAGTCGCGCGCCCGAAAATGTCCGAGCCAAATGAGCGCCACTTTGATAAAAGTGGCCTTCTTTTTCTCAGTACGTTGCGTGAAATTGTCAAGTTTAGCTGTCAAGTGTCAACCGAAATTCGACTGTAATGAAGTAAAGACTAGGTTCAAATTTCTGTGTAGGTGATGATTTTAATTGTTATGCAAACAAATAAAAAAGTTCGGACATTCTTTGAAGGGGATTTTGTTCGGCAATGTGTATCTTCAGTTATAATTGATCAAAGATGGAATGGATGGAATGTTAACGTATGTTTGTGTGTACAGCGGACGGGCGCGGCTCCAGCGTATCCGAGGAAGAAGCCGGCGCCTCCCACGCCTCCGATCTTACGCGTAAGTACAACACATGTTGGTAAATTATCATCATCATCATCATCACAGCCTATGTAGGGTCAACAGCATAAATAAGTGGTAATTTCTGTACCTTGTCGTTTTCAATCGTTTGACAATTTTGTATGACATTTCAAACGTGACGTTAAAGTGACAAGGTACATAAATGATCACTTATTTATGCTGTTGACTGTACCTCCCACTGCAGGGCACACGTCTCGGATGCGTCACCTCAGAGATGTGATATGCTAAGAGTACATTGCTATAGATGCTTTTGTTGTCCGGGCATTTCTATTTTTCCTTGTAACTAATTAAGAAATCGTTAATAGGCAGTGTTGGGCAAAATTTAGTTTGACTAATGATTAGATACGTCAATCATGATTGATGACTAATGATTTGTTAGTTTAGTCATGGTGTGGTGATTGATGATTGATTAGTTTCAATCTTAGTCGTTGATCGTTTATGATTATCGTTTATGACTTTAATTCATGTGCCACCATGGAACCTTTTCATAGGAAAAGTCTTTACAATTTTCCTTGTTAATTAACCCTTCGTATGCCTTGTATCGGATCCGTACCCAATTTAAGGCATTCTTTTTGTATTTTTTTTTAAATCTGTATCATTGGATTTATATGAAACTGTTGAGACTAGAATGCACGACTTTTTTTTTATTTCCGGCATACGTCAGGTTAATGCGATGTCACTATGACGTTTACTGGGAAATGGTTCTATAGTAGCTCATGTCCTTGACCATACAGGACACAAATGCCAACAAATTGGTGGTTTAAATATATTTTTCTTTTGTTTGTTTTCATTTTGATGAATTTGGATCGGTACACGATTACATAAATTTACCTTAAGATAACACAAGGACAGTACAAAACTACCAGAAAAGCGATAACTCGAACAGAAGTACGACGAAACAAACAAACATTCACATTCCGTTAGAAGCATCAATCACATGGTCGTGATTAAAACTAACGATTGAATGACTAATGATTTGTG
This sequence comes from Archips xylosteana, assembly GCA_947563465.1. NCBI lineage: Eukaryota > Metazoa > Arthropoda > Insecta > Lepidoptera > Tortricidae > Archips > Archips xylosteana. Next base: position 725,775 of record OX387343.1, read on the forward strand.
GCGTTAGTCATGACTATTTCAATCATGATTTAATCAATCATGATTACATTAGTCATGATTAAATTAGTCATGATTGATCAGTTGATTGACGAAATTAGTTAATTTGCCCCACACTGTTAATAGGGAGTTACAATTAGTCCGTTTTGTAACGCACTTTTTGAACGTAAAAAAATTGTAACAAACCGGTCAATTCTTTACTTCTTGTTGAACATTGTTCATCTCATATATTTATAATTTGAAATAAAATATTAGTGTATGTGTTAGCATTGCTATTTTTGATGTGTTATCAATCTCTTTTATTTTGTCTGCAGCAAAGCGAATTTTCTAAAGTAATATTATATTATAAACAAGCTATTTGTAGCTGTATCTTGATGCCATTGAGGAATTAGCCTCGTAAAGCCCACGTCTTGACTATTGATAAATGTTGAGATTAGGTTTGACATGTATGTACTAACCAGCGGTACCCTGTTACTAGGAGACTACGCTGTCTGTCTGTCTGTCCGTCCGTCTGTCACAAGGCTCTCTCTCTTGAACCTGAACCGTAATCATCATCATCATCCCAGCCTGTATACGTCCCACTGCAGGGCACAGGCCTCCTCTCAGGATGAGAGGGCTTGGGCCGTAGTTCCCACGCGGGCCCTGTGCGGATTGGGAACTTCACACACACCATTGAGTTTCTTCTCAGGTGTAAGCAGGTTTCCTCTCGATGTTTTCCTTCACCGTAAAAGCTCGTGGTAAATTACAAATGTAATTTCGCACATAAATTCTGAAAAACTCAGAGGTGCAAGCCCGGACTCGAACCCACGACCCTCTGCTTGAGAGACCATAAGTCAATCCACTAGGCCATTACGGCTTCTAAATCGGCTTCGGAACCGTAATAGACATTTTTCACCGGTTGTTTATTACTGGCCGCTATACCAAGGATGATATAGACTGGATTGGCAGTCGCCATAGTACGGATCGGCCGCGGTTTTTGTAGTTCGATTATTAAATCTAGATGGCGCTGAAATATAGCCAGAAAACAATAAGACTACAGATGTTTCATATTACTACAAATGTGTTATTTTTCAAAACATTTGCAGTGATATGAAATATCTGTAGTCTTATTGTTTTGCCTTCAAAGCCTCTGGCTATATTTCAGCGCCATCTAGATTTAATAATCGAACTACAAAAACCGCGGCCGATCCGTACTATGGCGACTGCCAATCCAGTCTATATCATCCTTGGCTATACCAACAAATACAAAATAAAAATTAAAGGGGTCGTCATGCAGTCATATGGCAAAAATATGTATACACTTTAGTACCTTGTCACTTTAACCACTGTGACAGTTTATATATGGCAGTTCAAATATGACAAAAGTAGACAAGGTACTAAAGTGTATACATATTTTTGCCCTTGACTTGTACAAGAACCGCGTCGTTTTCAGTTTTTTTAACTGCGGCGCTGGTTGCTAGGCGACAGCTGACGGTTGCTAGGCAACGGTCAACAGCCATAGCCACGGCCGCGCGCACGCGAGCGAGCGACTCCATGCTGTTTTCGAAAAGTTTGCTATTTTAGTGCATACGTTTCGGCGATTTTTCACTGAACTGTTTTTAAAACATTGTTTTGACGACCTGATGGCCTAGTGGTTAGAGACCCTGACTATGAAGCTTGAGGTCCCGGGTTCGATTCCCGTGTCGGGGCAGATATTTGTATGAAAAATACGAATGTTTGTTCTCGGGTCTTGGGTGTTTAATATGTATTTAAGTATAATAAAAATAATAAATAATAAATAATAAAAGAAATTTTTATTTACCAACATACAAAAAGTTACAAATTTACGAATATAGTACTACACATTATCTAGTTTTTAAGTATGAGATAAATAGGAAATGAGACTCAGCGAGCCCGCTGGTTTTCAGTCTCCAACCTGACTAAAACTAACCTTAAACAACTAAGTAACTAAAGGTGAAGCCGCTGCCAGAGCGACAGTATGTATCTATCAAAAAAAAAAAAAAAAAAAAATTTAAACTGTTTATTACTTTCAAAGAATACAAATAAATTATTAATATTATTAGTACAATCTTTTAAATTTTAAGATTATATACTAACAACTTACTTTCATTAACACTACATTAACTTATTATAATTAGTTAATATTAGTTAATAGGTACTTTTTTACAATACTCTTAGTCTGCTGTGTAGGCTTATTAAGTATACAATTTATGGTATTGTTAGGGAAGCTGTTTAGGATATGTGGCAAATAATTTGACCACACTCTTTTGCCATATTGATTTATGCTCTTAGGTATCTTGAAATAGGATAAGCGAGGAAATAATAGGATAATAGGATCTATATAAGTATGTTTATCCGTTGCCTAGTACCCATAACACAAGCTTTGCTAAGCTTACTTTGGGACTAGGTCAATTGGTGTGAATTGTCCCGTGATATTTATTTATTTATTTATTGTACTTATGTACGGAATTATGACCGGTTTTTTAGTTAAAAACGTGTAAATTTCGCTTGCTGCGCCACGCGAGGGTTAAATATTTACTATCAACGTTGATTATATTAATATTGTGTTTGCCTCTCTTTTCTTCTCGATGCGCCTTTTTCTGTATCGCTCACTATAATCAATGGCCGTTATAAAGTAAATCCTGACGTGTTGCAAAACTATGAAGTTTCTGAATATTGACAATAGGAATAGGAAAATAAAGCTTTACTTATTATTCTGTCTCACATAACAGGCATGCACAGCATTTATTTTCCTATCGTTGATATCAGTGGCGAAGGCTACTATGCTATAAAGGTTTAGGTACTTTACTAAATGTAAACAAACTCCATATTATGCTACTAAACTAAATAGTACTCCGAAAATGTGACGCGTGAATGTCAATTGCAAATATTGCATTTGGCTGGCTAAACCGACGCCATAACTTTAGGTCGTGTACTGGCAGTTGATGTTTGTTTTTAGTAAAGTACCTAAACCTATATAAGCTTTGATCAATTATAACTGAAGATACACATTGCCGAACAAAATCCCCTTCAAAGAATGTCCGAACTTTTTTATTTGTTTGCGTAACAATTAAAATCATCACCTACACAGAAATTTGAACCTAGTCTTTACTTCATTACAGTCGAATTTCGGTTGACACTTGACAGCTAAACTTGACAATTTCACGCAACGTACTGAGAAAAAAGAAGGCCACTTTTATCAAAGTGGCGCTCGTTTGGCTCGGACATTTTCGGGCGCGCGACTGTGGATCTACAGTTATAATTGATCAAAGTATATAAGGCTTGTCCACGAAGAAAAGTAGCCATCGAAAACTAAGTCTCCACTGTCTGCCAGTAGGTCTAGGTAGTTTAGTTTAAACCGGAATTAGATTGCCAACTGAGTATTTTTTTTTATGTGTATGAATCTAGAATCCATACATTTTTCCTAAAAAGTTGTGAAATCCTACATAGTGCCAGTTAAGACATAGAGCTAAAATGATTGCATACAAATGTGTGTACATCTGGCACAAAGAGTATTGTAATATTATATGAACAAGAGTGGCAACTCTATGGTCAAATTTGCATGTATGGAAGGTGCTGCCGCCCTACGGCTGCTCAAGAACAAATGTGACGTTTCTATAGATGTATACCTATCTATATGTATATGTTGGTAGTGATGTACAGCTATAGATACGCGTACCTATAGCAATGTATAGTCAAGGATTTTAATTGACAGACTAATCGCCACAATTCGTATTTTAGCCGTTTAATTCAAATCAGCATATACGAAGTATAAGCGGCTAAACCCGATTTGCATTATACGGCTAAAATACGAACATTGGCAAGTGGCCTAGCAATTAAAGTCCTTGACCGTACAATTTGGTACGCCATGGCCATGGCCGATGAATGACAACTGACAAGTTTGACAAGTCAACCAATATGGCCGCTAATTTAGTTCTTCGGCAAACACCAGAGATCGCTGTAGTCGCATGAAAAGTGATGATATATGTAAGCGTGCCCCCCCTGATCTGGCATGATTTAAAACACACATGACCTGCATACAGTAGTTAAGAGTCTGGAAAGATATTCGCGGAACATTATAGCGTCGATAATCTATTTGTGCAAAGAAAAATAAGAGCCTCAAAGAATTCTTAATTTCAAAGTGGCTAGCGACTGTCTTATATCTTACTGATGGTAAGTGCAAAAACGGGGTTGCATTTAGATCGGCCAGTATGGGTAAGTCTGAAACTATGAGACACACAAAGATCTGTTCTTAGGAACCATGTCACTGATGAAATGAGTGTCCCAAAACTTTCATATAATTTTCGATTCCTCCATTCCGTTACGGTCATATAAAGTATATGAAAAATGATAACGGAACGGAAAAATTCGGGAAAAAAACGGATCCTAAGCAGAAATCACATAAAACTTTCCGAATTAAAAAAAGTCCAAAGGTACAAAAAAATAAAAAATGGCCCAAACGCACCGTGACATTGCTTTCGTTCAATTACTTCGTGCTAGCTCTTATAAATCGTCGTATAATTAGTTCTGCTTTAGGTTGTGTTGAGACTGTTGTTTGTTACAGCGCCCGAGGAGCGGAGTGGTATTGACGAGAAAACCGCGGTCGACCAGCTGAGGGAGTACCTGACTTACGGCAACAGGCAGGAGGCCATCGGTGAGTCGACTGATTCACTTCATTAAATGATCTAATTTAACTTATCGACTCGTATACGGTGAAACCGCATACGGCGCTTACTCGATTCGGTATTTTCACGTATACGGTCTTACCGTATACGAGAGCGCCGTTCACACAGCGTCTATTCGATTCCATTTTGCTGAACCGCTTGTCCGATTGTCGATGAGTGCACGCCATTGATTGGGGATCCTAGTGCTCTGCTTCTTTTATATTGGTATGATAGAAAAAGACAGCAGCGTTTAAGAAGATATTGGGGGCGTCCTTTATTGTATACGGGTCCACATCGAGAGAATAAACCAAATTAAAATTCCCTCCGTGCGGTTTGCGTTGCAATTTTATTTTATAATCTTCTAATGATTTATCACGTAATATGGGTCGATCTTCAATTAGCGCAATAAATAACTCAATCGTCATAGGAAATCCGTCCTCCATAATTTACGACCTTCGCTGGAAAGACAACTGCCTGCACGCGCGCGACTCGTATACGGGAAACCAGTTTGTTCGTGTGAACGAAGAAACGTAAACATAAGTTATAAAGCCTGACCAGAAATATATGACTATTCGCCATGTTGCGGAATTTCATAGGAACTGATTTCTTACACTGGCAATAATTTTAATGATTGTCAGTGTCACTGTGGCGGTTTCTTTGAACAATAACAAAAAATGCCCAAAACGATTGGTATTCAACAACGGATCATTGTAATAATGTTTATAATAAACTAGTGAAGAAAAAAACGCTTGCGGAATGAAACTATTTCGCTACAAAATCTTTCCAAATTAACATCAGAGTTAACAGGTAAAATCAATGTCAATTTTATTGAAATTGCGAACTATGTAAATAAACCATTTAATGAAATAATATCCATATTCTAGCACTTGTTTATTCTTTTAATGTTTTAGGATAATGTTGTGGTAAGTATTGATTAAATAACACACGGATTTAGCAGTATTTGATGAGGGAAAATGGAAATTGAAGACATTTTAAATACAATGTTTGTTTACATTGTTTCAAATTTCAATTTGACTGACAGTTTAAACGTTGTAGACAAGTCAAGATGTCATTGTTGCCATATAAATAAGAACAATAGCGCCCTCTTGACAATAGTCATATATTTCTGGTCAGGCTTTAATTAGTTTGCTGCAGGCCTAACTCCGGTTTTTTTCTGGGTAGTGCAGCGTCTACCTAATTTAATCAGATATTATTACCTGCAAAATTGTACAGTGTGTATCTTGAAATGCGAGAATTCCATTTGAAATTTTGTGGTGTTTTGTTTTGCATGATGTGTCGATTGTTATAGTGCGCGTCACCTCGTTTAAGCTTAAGCTTAAAAATATAATCAGTCACTATCTGTGAGATCCTGTAATTGGCTCTGTGTTACTATTGATAATACCTATATTATGTTGGTTCTCCTTAATAAATAAATAAATAAGTACCACTGAACATTCGATAAAATCGTGTCGAGACGCCCGTATTCGCAGTGGCAAAACCATACGCTATACGGTAAAAATTATTTCTCGAACACGAGATTTTCCCGCATGGACGCCGTGTGAACTATTTTCAAGCTTACTATACAAATTCTGTTGTCATTATTTTTTTTTTGTTTTAATTAGCCCAATGGATGTCCCACTACTGGGCAAAAGCCTCCCCTTTTACTTTCCACCTGTCTCTGTCCCTCGCTAAATCCCGCCAAAATGGGTCAAAACGGTCCAAGTCATCCCGCCATCTCCGTTTTGGTCTACCCCTACCCGCCCGTTGCCCCTATTACTTTCACTATTCCTATTACCAATATTACTTTCGATAAAATTTCGTATACCGTATACGGGAAAAATGACGCCGTGTGAACGTAGCATGATAACTTTGATACGGAACTTTTCATTGACTCGTAGGAACGCGCGGAAGTTACGGCATTTAGACGTAATATAAATTGAAGCGCGCGACCAACGTCGCACGCAAATAGTTTTGTCTGGACCAGAAGCAACTCTAAGCCTCGGCGACGTAAGCCATCGCCTAGGGCCTCGCGGACCGCGGGGCTTTGCGGCTCTAAAGTTTTTTTTTGGTTAAATAGGGTAAATCAACTTTTTTGTGTTGTTTGCTCTGTTCCCGGTTGTCCAAGTGACACTTCATACTGTTTCATAGAAATATGTTCAGGTTGTCCAAAGGACAAAATTTGTGTAACCATAGCAACGGGTGGCACTAAAAAGATGATTCACCCATCCGTCATCTACTGTACTGTGTGGTGCGCCGTCATTTTGTCCAGAAAAATATCTCGCCCACATTAAATTTATGTACCGAAACCGTATCGAGTTGCCAGAGCGCCGCTTTTGTTTCTGAACGGCTGCAATGGCGCTTAAGTATCTTGCCCACGCCAAATTTATGTACCGAAACCGTATCGAAGTTATCGCCAGTGCGTCGCCCGTGTTATGAGGGGTTTACACGGGTCGATTTTCGCCGTGCAGATAGTCGCGCGGCCAAAGTCGGATGCTACCCAACTTTGGGGCTTGTGGCTTTAGTCTAGCCGAATTGCCATTTAGACGGTCGATTTTAGCCGCGCGGCAAAAATCGTGCGGCTTTAGGCACCCGTGTAAACCCAGCTTCACTGAACGGCTGCAATGGCGCCTAAGTATCTCGACTCGCGCGTAAACCGCTTCGTCAAGACGCGCTTTTAAGGTTCGGTCATACCGCTGCTTAAAATACGTAAACGTTACGGAATCGCAGTGACGTGCCGTAAACGTCAGAATTTACCGCACGCTCTTTATAGTAAAGTTGTGACGTTTACGGTGCGTCACTGCGATTCCGTAACGTCACCGTTTTTTAAGCGGCGGTTTGGTCGCACCTTCACTGAACGGCTGCAATGGCGCCTGAGTATCTCGACTCGCACGTACATTTAAGATTAAAAATATGGGTGCACACAACTTGCTCATAAATATGTCCCATAGCTCTTATGTCGTCGAATTAAGGTATAGGTATATAAAGATGGGAGGATTAGATCGATACTTATTTTTGCACTTGACCGTATAACGCTTCGTCTGGTCGTGCTCTTATCCCGAGCGTTGTCGTTCCAGAGTGGGCGATGTCTCACAAGCTGTGGGGGCACGCGTTCCAGCTGGCCGCGTACGGCGAGCGGCGCGCGCGCGCGGCCGTGGCGGCGCGCTTCCTGGCGGGCGTGCCGCGCGCGGACCCGCTGCACTCGCTGTACCACGCGCTGGCGGGACGGCAGCCGCCCGTGGCCACGGTCAGTGCCTCTGCGACACGCGCCCGTGCGGCTACAACACGCGCCGTGCAGCTACAACACAGCGGCCGCGTACGGCGCACGCCGGACCGTAAAGCCCAAGACAAACCGGGGGCGAGCCACGACGGAGCGTACCCGGCGCTCTCTATAAACTTAAGGCTTGTCCACGAAAAAAAGTAGCCACTGTTGTATAATTCAGGTATTCAATATGAAATGACATTTTTTAAAGAATTTAATTAGAAAGAAGGACTCTTCGCCTTTCGTTTTGAGTGCTATTATGGATATTTATATCAGATGCTATCCATTTTTGGGCTTACTTTCAAAATCTCTGGATTTTAATCTTAGATTTTTTAATTTTTCAGGTTTGGGTCACAGAGGTTCTTTTTTTTTCTTTACTCAGATAGATTATCGACGCTATAATGTTCCGCGAATATCTTTCAGACTCTTAATTACCGTATGCAGGTCATAAATTATTTTTTATAATTTTTTGTGCAATCATTTTAGCTCTAAGCCTTAACTGGCATTATGTAGGATTACACAAATTTTTAGAAAAAATGTATGGATTTTAGATTCTTACACATAAAGAAGAATACTCTGTTGCGGTTTGAACTACCTAGACCTACTGGGAGACAGTGGAGACTTAGTTTTCGATGGCTACTTTTTTTCGTGGACAAGCCTTACAACACGCGTCCAGTGCCGCTACAACACAGCTGACCGCGTACGGCGTGCGGCGCGCGCCGGACCGTAAAGTACAAACCGGGAGCGCGGGGCGTCCGCGAAGCGTGCCCAGCGCGTTCTATAACTTAACACTGAATCAAATATACTGTGACACACACCGGCAGCGCGTCACACCGTATTTGATTCCCGCAGGCTAATTGGGATGTCCCAATTTTTGACAACGTATAATAAATCGAAAACCGTTTGGAGAAATAGGCTTTGTGAATCGTTTTCAGAAATCAGATTCCAAAAATATGATAAACTGAATTAAATAAAGAAAATTTAAGTAATGACCTTCATTTGACCCCTGCAGTGAATCGTCACATGGGCAGATATAAAGCAGGTCTACACTCTAAAGCAAATTGACAGTTTGAAATGTTGCTGTCCTGCTTATAATAGCAAAGAGTGACAAAGACAGAACTTTAATCACATAATGCGCACCTGGCTTTAAACAGTTGTCATTTATCATAAAGTCCGAAATGTATACAATACTCGCAAAGTATTTTTTCAAATTTAATTATTAAATTACTACGTTACAAGTAAATATGAAAGAATTTAAATATCAGATTTTAATAAAAAATATCTATTTACTATCACACCATTAAACAAACAGGAATAATCGAAGCTAAAAGAAGAGAAATAAATAAAACTATTTGTCATGGTTCATTTAGGACCCTAAGCCGTGCTTGTATTATTGACAGTGACAAGACAAATCAGTAGTGCCACAGATTATGTTATGTATGGCTTGAATTTTTGTAGGCAATGGAACGTGGCTCTCTCACTGTGACGTCATCCAACGTATTTCTTAAAAAAATTATAAAAAATTAAATACTCAACCAAATTCAAAATCGATGAAAATAGTATCTTAAAATATCTTATTCTTTCCAAAAAAAATATAAAAACAATAGGTTATTTTTTTTGGTGCATCCCAATTGTCTAACTCCCTCGCAATCGCCATCGCGTTCATTTTGACAGTTCTCGTATGGCCTGACAATTGGTATCGGAAACAGCCAGCTGTCACAGGGTTCCGTAGCCATTACGAAAAAATCAAGTAATATTTTTCTAAGGATTTCGTATGTGTACGGAATCTTCCAAGTTAGGTATCGTCAATACTTTGAAAAAAGCTCGTATCTCAAAATCGTTAATCTGGCAAAGTGAACTTTATTACGCGCATATCAAGGTTCAGTTTTGCTTACATGCTGATTTGAGATACGAGTTTTTCAAAGTAGTGACGGTATGTTTAATACCTTAGGCTACTATTTACTCTTAAACTACAAATAATTCCCAAGCAATCTTAGCCGCTATAATTTTCCTTGTAAATTTAATATATTTACTACCATTTTATTTAATTTTTCCACCCAACAGTTTAGATTTTAGAGTGGGAGGGGGGGGGACGGTCGATTGTAATGAAAATTTTCACTTTAAAGTTGAATATTTCGCAAACAAATCACTGAATACAAAAATCATGTAAGCAACCCCCCAATGGTTTTAAAAGACCTATCCAACGATACCCCATACTATAGGGTTAGTTGAGAAAAAAAAAAATCACCCCCACTTTACGTCTTTTTTTTATTTAACCACTTTGTCGGCGTGACTAATATATATATTCATGCCAAATTACAGTTTTTTAGTACTAGCAGTCTCTGAGCTTAGCCGCGGACAGACTGACAGACAGACAGACAGACGGACAGACATGGCGAAACTATAAGGGTTCATAGTTGACTACGGAACTCTAAAACTCTAAACCCTAAAAAGTGTCAAAAAGTTACACAATTACCCTGCCGGTTTGTGGCCTTAAATACCTGGACATTTTAATTTATCCAGGCATAGACAAAGGGATTCGGGCCGTACAACCGATTTCAGATAACCTTGTATTTAGAGAAGCTGACTACGACCAGTGTGTCACTGCATTTACGGTACGTCAACGCATTTGGAGCAGCGTTTGGAGCAGCAACTTTTTAAGTGTATTTTTGACAAAGGGTGTCGAGCCGTGCAGCCGATGTCAGAATAGATAGCCCTGTGGTTAGAGAAGCGGACAGCGATAAGCGATCACGTCACTGTGATTGAGGTATGACAGCATTTCGAGCAGCGGTGTGAATTAAGTTTACGCAGCGCATGTCTCGCGTCGTTTTGTTTACGGAGCTTCAGCGCATTTGGAGCAGCGGTGTAGGCGGCACGCGATAACATGACGCACGAGTCGCGTCACTGTGTTCACAGTGCGTCAGCATATCTTCACCATTAGATACACGTGGACCTGGGTGTTTTCAATGAAAAGTGTACACATCACTTTATTAAATTAATTAATTTTGGGATTTTCTTACTGAGAATGATTTTTAAAAAAAGTACAATTTTCCATAACTTTTTTTAAGGACACTTTTCGTCATGCAAATAAATAGCACCTACTCTTTTTTCGTTGATTTTGTATTACTATTTATTGAAAATGCCCTTTAACACCATGTTTACTAGGGTCAGACCAAGATAAGGCTTCAACGATTTCGATAGCACACGCAGTGCAAGTGTTACATTAAACGTCAATAATAGATAGATAATAGGATACAGATGTAGTGCAAAATGATTTTCCATCGGGAAAACTCGGATCTCAATCGGAATACGATGGCACCCGAACTGTCAATCAATGATGTATTAAATGAGTGACGTTTTCATATCCATTAATATGGAACTTTATTGTTCAGTGTCAAATGTCAAAGTGAAAAATGTAAGATAGGCTGTAAGATGGGTACTGAGGTTAAATGAGAGAGCACAATAAATACGAATTTTTCCGATAAACAAAGGAATAGTACATTATTGTCGTGGTTTGGAAGTAGGCAATTGCTGGCTGAGTATGAGTATGAGGACGAGCTTGCGAGTCCGTTTAACCAATACGAAGCCAGCAATTGTTATTCCAGCCGAGACTAATATAAAGCTTTTCTCAAAAATGGTGAAGGAAAAAAAAATAGAATAATCTTTTATTAACTTTGTTAGGTAGAAAGAATTGCAAATCACTTAAAATTAAATGTCATTAAACCGTTTCCCGCCTTTTTTCATTAAAAAAACTGCAGGTGTATTTTTCTACCGAAAACACCACAAGCTGTTTCAAACACAATAAAAAAAGTCTGGAGTTCCAACAAAACAACTGATACCGGTCATTTGAATTGGCTGTATACGAACAGTGCCAACCTATTACCATGGCCGTTTTAACTTTTTAAAAAGTTTGAGACTCCACAATAATGGAATTTGTATGCGACATTGTTGTCGAGTTTATCGAGCCTGCAATGTTTTTAACTTTTTAATTTTTTTACTGACCATAAACTATACACTTCACGTTCTGGTATCTAAAGAATAATGTCAACTTTTACGGATATTTTTGAGAAAAATCATTTTGCACTACATCTGTACCAAAATCGTTGCAGACTTATTTAGGTCCGACTCTGTCGTCGGCGTTTGTAGTAATACTGGTGTTTTCCCCCGCAGTGCGCGGCGGACGAGCGCTGGGGCGACTGGCGCGCGCACGCCGCCATCATACTGTCTAACGCGTCCAGCAAGCCGGACAACGAGACGCGCACGCTCACGCAGCTCGGTGAGTATGAGTACGCTGTGGCGGCACGTGATTGGCTACAGATATATGTATAGTATGTTCCAGTTAAAATGACGAAAAGTACTTAAAACCAACATCTATTGTTTAATTGTTATCTTTAAGTGGGGTTGTAAAACAATTATGCAGGTGTATCGGTGGGTATGTATTACAATACCGAAGTACGAAAGACCGAATGTATTAAAACATCGAATGGGTCAAAAGACCGACACGATTTTTTTCTGAAACCGTAAACTTCTCAGAATTTATTAAAACGGCATCATACAGAACCCATTAGGTTAGGTTAGGTTTTTTTTATAACAATCTTAAAAAGTTACCCACTCGATGTTTTAATACATTCGGTCTTTCGTACTACGGTATTGTAATACATACCCGTATCGGTCGGTAGGCCATACTTCGGTCAGTTTTATTACGTCTCTTTGTTATCTTTTCCTTTCATATTCAGCAACAAAAGAAGTTGTAAAATCCCATGTTATAGTATTAATCTTCTGAGGTGAATTTTTCGCTTCGAGCCATTACATTCAATTTGAACCTTAATACTATGACGATACCGTTTGTTTTGTAAGATAAGGGCTCGAAGCGAAAAGTTCACCTGGGAAGATTTATACTATACAGGGTGTAATCGTTGAGTGTGGCCAGGCCGTAATTCCGTTAATATAACAGATATCAGAAAACTTCCAACTGATATCGAAAGTGCGTTACCCAATGAGGAAAATTGCATTAATAACTTTTTTTAAATAGATGAAGTAATATTAAAAATACTAAGTTAGAACACTCCCATACAATTAGTATGACGACTTACAGCCTCAAAGAATGTCGGGTGTCGTAAGAGATAAAACTGTAACTACCGTTTATGATGTTTACCGTTTGCTCGATGTGACGTCCTACTAAATGTATGGAAGGATTTGAAGTTAATATTTGGGATATTTCTGCTTTTATTTAAAAAAAGTTATTAATGTAATTTTACTCATTGGGTAACGCACTTTCGATATCAATTGGAAGTTTTCTGATATCGGTTATATTTACGCAATTACGGCCTGGCCACACTCAACGATTACACCCTGTATAGTATAAATCTTCCCAGGTGAACTTTTCGCTTCGAGCCGTTATCTTTCAAAACAAACGGTATCGTCATAGTATTAAGGTTCAAATTTAATGTAATGACTCGAAGCGAAAAATTCACCTGGGAAGATTTATACTATACCAGTCGACGGTTTTCGCTTCTTATCGGTTGGTGGGGATCGGACGATCCAGTAATGACAATGAACAGGACTTTAGCTAAGGCCGGCCTACGGCTGCGTATCCACCGGAGCTGTGCGAGGATGCGTTGCGAGCGAGGGATGTGTGTGTCATGAACCAATAGAAACACTTCATTTAAAAGGTCCTAAGTGAATGAAGTGTTTCTATTGGTTCATGACACACACATCCCTCGCAACGCATCCTCGCACATCTCTGGTGGAAACGCAGCCTTGGCCTTCGATGTTAGGTTTTTTTTTGTAACAGAGCGGAAAAATGAATGGATTGCTTGATTGTTTGCTTGCATCAAAGTTTTTAATGAATTTATACGTTTTAAATCTTAAGGTGTTATGAACATTATACGCTTTGATCGTTATATCAATTGATATTGATAAAATGATAAATGATAAATGTTTATTTCGTTTTTAACCTTACATATTAAACACTAAGGTTGGGACCAGAGATGTGACTTATTTGAAATACTAGTACTTAAAATGCAAAATACAAAATGCAAAATACCTATTTCTATTTTGTATTTAAATACTTTTCTAGGAAAAGTATTTTGTATTTTATTCGAAATACCTTTTGCAACATATTTTGTATTTGCAAAATGCAAAATACTTTTTGTTAAGTTCAGCCCACAAAATCAATAAATTTGATAAATAATTATGAGTTATTTCCCTCAATATGGCAACACTGAACTGATAAGTTTACTGTACAACATTCTAAGTGTTTACTTACTTACTAGCTTGTGCAAGCAGTTTCGCTTTCATTGTTAAACTCCTTGTCCCTTGAAAATTTCGATGAAATCGTTTTATTATATTACTGTCTACAATATACATTATTAAAATCAGGTTTCTAGATCCAAGGGTTAAAGGATTGGCATCGATGAGTCAGCCAGTGAGATAGTCAGTTTTTTCTTTTTTTATTTGAAAATAAATAATAAATGCGGAGGACAGCGCCTGTGTTTTGAATTTTATTGACATGTCAGCTAATACGATCTACGGTTTGGTTACAAAATTAAAATGTAACGAAATATACTTTTTTTTAAAAAAACTTAGGTATTTAAACCTGAATGAACAGGCAGTTAAAATCTAAAAGTATTTTATTTGGGAAAAGTATTTTGGAAATACGTATTTTGTATTTAGTATTTAAAATACATAACTAAAAAGTATTTTGTATTTTGCATTTGAAATAGAAAAATCAAGAAGTATTTGCATTTTGTATTTAAATACATTTCATAAAGTATTTTGCACATCTCTGGTTGGGACCTCCTTTTAAATATAAAGATATCTGTGCCAGGAGACCCCGCTCCTCTATAACTAGGTACAAATTATTATGTAAAAAAAAAACAACGTTATACATAAACAACGTAAATATTACGATAATATACGTTATATATAAACACCGTTACACATTACAATATTAGATATTTTATAATTATACTTTTCGTTCATTATATCCAGTGAACGTTATACTAAACGAGTTTATATAAAGTGAGCGTATGTATAATGAATATTAGATAATAAGTTGTTATATCTCGTACTGCTTACCCTTCAGACTGTGTAAGCCAGCTGTAAGTGTAAGTAAACTGGGCTCAACTCGATCCCCTATTCCAGGCGACTCGCTCCTCTCCCGCGGGCTCCTCTTCTCCGCGCAGTTCTGCTACCTCGCGGCGCGCGTGCCCCTCTCCCGGCACCCCCTCGCGCCGCTCTCCCCGCCCCCCGCGGCGCACACCGCCCCGCCGCGCCTCGCGCTGCTGCTGGCAGACTCGCGCGCCGACTCGCTGCGCGACCTCGCCACCAACGAGGCGATATTCGCTACGGAGATCTACGAGTATGCGCTGTCGCTGAGCCAGGATTATTGTATTGGCGAGTTGCAGGTCAGTCGAATGGTTAAGCTTTTGAATGCCAGTGACGGCTATAGACGACAATACGGTGATACAAAAATAAAGAGGGTTTGTACCTGCTGAGCTGGCAACGTTGCATTTTTGTTAGTTTTTCTCGGTCATTCCATAAAAATTGAAAAAAAAAAATTTTTTTTTGTGTACAATTTGTTCTAATATATAAGTTAATGTGTCTACTGCAATAATAATTCGTGATAAGACTTTTATTTTCTTTAAGAACCGTTAGGTAATAATTTGTTCGTTTTTAAAGAAAATAAAAGTCTATTACGAATTATTATTGTAGTAGACACATAAACTACTTTAATTTTCATTTAATTTTTATGAAATAATCGCGAAAAACAAACAAAAATGCAACGTTGCCAGCTCAGCAGGTATAAACCCTCTTAAATGGGTGGATCAACTATTTCTTGTTGTTATTCTGTCCCGTCAGCGAGGGGACAAATGTAGTACAGTTTAATTAGAAGAAATGTTGTGTCACATCTAACATCTAATACCTTTAAACGAGCAATTCTTGTATATATGTATATATATATATATATATAATCAGGATCTCGGAAACGGCTCCAACGATTTCGATGAAATTTGGTATGTGGGGGTTTTCGGGGATGAAAAACTGATCTAGCTATGTTTCATTTTCAGAAAATCGCTTTTACTCGTGTTTTCCGGCTATTTTTGTTTGCATTAGAATATAAAGCTAAATTTCGCCAACTTCGAGCAGATCATAATGGCACATTAGAAATCGGGTGGTCGCGGATCCAGCCGACCTCGGTTCGATACCACGTTTTTTTTCAAGATTTTTAGTTTTTTTTTTAAGTTTTTTTTTATGAGAAAACGTCAAGTTTCTTCTTTTGTGAGAAAAAGTTACTTTTTTGTGAGAAAAAGTTATTTTTTTGCGAGAAAAAGTTACTTTTTTGTTAGAAAAAGTATTATAGGGTACGTGCAGTAACTATAGGCGGCAGCACTAATGCGACAGAAGAGACACTATGCGGACAGTAAAACAAACTTATCAAGGTAAAACATTCAAATTGATGGCACCCTTATGGCACCAGTTGGCAGCACCGTCTATGTGCACGTTCCCTATTGGGAGCACAGAACAGGAAAAGCCGGTTGTCTGTAAAGTCGGTTTACGGACGATAGTTTAACGTGACTCACCCCTCCACCCCCTCCGGTGTTTTTGCCAAATATCTTGAAAACGGTGCATCCTACGGCAAAATCAATGAAATTTTCATCCCCCATTTAATACCCCCGCGCTCCCTACCCCGCATCCCCTCCCCCCCTCTCAACCCACCCCCCCACCCCCCGGTGTACATAATCAGGATCTCGGAAACGGTTCCAACGATTTCGATGAAATTTGGTATTTGGGGGTTTTCGGGGATGAAAAATTGATCTAGCTTGGTCTTATCTCTGGGAAAACGCTTGGTACCGAGTTTCTGCCCGAGCAGAGCTCGGTCGCCCAGGTACTGCTTATTAGATGACCAATAGGCTAGACAACTAAAAAAAACTGTTTAGTCCGTCAGTTAGATTATTAAAAAATATTGTACACGTATTTTTTCTTTTGTTTGACATAGAAAAAATGACGCGGATACAGTACTTAGAAGTTTCGAGTGACGTCACTATATGGTACAATTTTTACCTAAGAGTGACGTCACAAGCCCCCACTCCAAAAGTTTGTTGATCTATGCCTTTGCCGATTTTTAATAACTTGATAAACCAAAAAATACGTGTCCCATATTTTTCCATTATCTAACTGACGGACTAAATAGAATGACATATTTATATTATAACCCAGTCGTCATCCCTATTGTTGAAGGGATTTAAAACTACCACAAAAATGCATGTTTGGCAAATTTTAATCAGATAAACTTACGGTTTAAAGAGTGACCTAGGAGACCGTCACTATAGCAACGAGTAACTAAAAAAGTTGATCGACCCAAACATCTAACTCTTTGATCAATTATAACTGAAGATGCACATTGCCGAACAAAATCCCCTTCAAAAAATGTCCGAACTTTTTTATTTGTTTGCATAACAATTAAAATCATCACCTACACAGAAATTTGAACCTAGTCTTTACTTCATTACAGTCGAATTTCGGTTGACACTTGACAGCTAAACTTGACAATTTCACGCAACGTACTGAGAAAAAAGAAGGCCACTTTTATCAAAGTGGCGCTCATTTGGCTCGGACATTTTCGGGCGCGCGACTGTGGATCTACAGTTATAATTGATCAAAGATCTAACTCCAATATGTCCACCCTATGGTGATTCTTGATTTTTGAGCCGTTTGTCGAAGGAGGGTTATGTTTTTCGAACGTATGTATTTATGTATGTATGTATGTAATATTCTTTGGCATGCCCTGCAGCCTGAACGGCTGGAAGAGGGAAGTGTAAGGTGTCATTAGATTCATCTCAGTTCCACGAGTGTATATTTTCCGGAATTCCCATGAGAAAGGGAATTATACCGACGGATTTTTTTTTTCAATCTAGCATTGATGTTAAAGTTATTAGTGAAGGAAAATAGCTTTCAATCTCAGTAAATCCATTGTCCAAATCTTTTGATCAATTATAACTGTAGATCCACAGTCGCGCGCCCGAAAATGTCCGAGCCAAATGAGCGCCACTTTAATAAACTGGCCTTCTTTTTTCTCAGTACGTTGCGTGAAATTGTCAAGTTTAGCTGTCAAGTGTCAACCGAAATTCGACTGTAATGAAGTAAAGACTAGGTTCAAATTTCTGTGTAGGTGATGATTTTATTTGTTACGCAACCAAATAAAAAAGTTCGGACATTCTTTGAAGGGGATTTTGTTCGGCAATGTGTATCTTCAGTTATAATTGATCAAAGTAAAAATGTGATATTTTCAAAAATATGTTTCAATTATTGGATCTAATGATTGTCTCCGACACGAGAAATTATATGGTCTGCAGTTCCCAATCGCACGAGGCCCGCGTGGGAACTACAGTCCAAGCGTCCTCATTCTGAGAGACGAGTGGCCTGCAGTGGGAAGTAAATAAAACGAGATGATGTTACATAAAACGAAGTAGCATTACATTGCTGCGCGCAATCGACTGCTCGAAACTCACTAGCGCAGCTTCCCCGCAATGTAATTCTCACTACGCGATATCTTAGTCGCTTTCAACATCCAATTGGCGTTAAATTGAAGTGGTGATTTATAGGAAACTATTATTGAACAATGGTACTTTTCCGGCCATTTTACGCAATTGATTTTACGACCATCCAACGTGCTGCGATCTATGTTTGTCTGAAGCACTTTTGACCCCAGCTAGTGTCTGGAATTGTGCCTCGTTACGTACTTGTACCACGGCTTCTAGAAGCAGAGGGTCGTGGGTTCAAATCCCGGCTCGCAACTCTGAGGTTTTCGGAATTTGAGACTAGGGATCGCCAATGCGGATCGGAATCATTTCCAAACTTCCTGTACCATGATATAGTCATTAATTTTATAGTACGCCTTAGATATTATTTCTTTCTTCACAATGCATTTGAATTGGGAATGTCTAAAAAAAATTGCTAGCGGTTTTTTTTTGTATAGAAAAGTCAATTATAAGAAACTGATTTCAATATTTTGTCATTTAGTTCACTACTTTTTCAAAATTAATTATTGAAACTATTTTGGTTGATGACGGACGTCAGATTGTAATTGAGGGCTCACACAGTGCCAAATTTCTAAATCTCTCTAAATGCGTACGATAAGGCAAGTTTAAATTATTTTTTGCGTAGTGGTACACTGTAACTAGTGTCACTTTACTGGCGCTGTCAAAGTGCTAGATGTCAGACAGCGGGTCCAAATCAAACCACGCGTAAATTGTGAAGAATTCTAACCACACAGAATAAAGTACGACTTGGACCGGTCACGCAATTTACACCAATGCCAAATGAAGGTCATTGTTTATTTGTTATGTAATAAATTCATTAAATCATTACATAATATTAAAATTAAATAACTACAGAAAACGAGTTAAAAAGCATTTGTCTCGAAATGGTTTTCGATTTACTATACATTGCATAAAAATAGACATCCCCAATTTTGTATCCGTTTTACTTAATGACAGTAAACTATACTTCATTTAATTTAGAATTGAAAACCACAACATCATTATATTGCGGCTCGTCAACCATTTCTTACCTAGCAAATGGTATAGTACAATAATCTGGGAGCCGCAAAATAAAATCTGTGTTAATGTCACTTTTTTTGCGTGTCGTCAATTGTTACTCTAGTACAAATTGTAAAGCGATTATAGTTCACGAGCCGCAATATAATGTTGTTGTGGTTTCTAATTCTAATTCTAAGTATAAAATTTGTTACGCGTATAGCTGCATTCAGGCACTCTGTCCCTTAGGTGTACAAGTTCGTGCTGGCGTGCCGACTCGTGGACGCGGGCGAGTACGAGCGGGCGCTCGCGTACGCGGAGGCGGTCGCGCGGGCGGTCACTCGCGCGCCGAGGGACTACCCGCCAAGGCTCGTGGCCCAAGTCGCGCTGCTAGCAGACAGGTACCGCCTTGATGCACGCTTAGTTACCTTCCATGCCTGCAGGCTAATTGTCTAACTCCCTCGCAATCGCTGACTGGTTAGATCATTACCCCAAAATCGTAATTTCCTTGTAGCCAGATTGCCGTTCGCAGATTTTCCTAAATGCTTTTTTTCTCACCATAGTTTTTTACAGAAGCTTTTTTTTTTTTTTTTTTATGTTAGATAGGCCAGACAAACGAACTAGTGGGTCACCTGATGTTAAATGAACACCACTGTCCATAGACACCCGCAGCGCTTTACACGATGCCAGTGCGTTGTCGGCCCTAAAGGAGAGGAAATAGGGGAAGGGGTGAGGTATTGGGCCCCCGGCGCTCTCACTGACCGTACGGAACGCAAGCAGGATTACTGCTGCTTTACGCCGGTGTTCTGTGAGAGGGTGGTACTGCCCCGGATGAGCCGGCCCATTCGTGATGCAGCGGCTAGCTACAACATGGCTCTACCACTACAACATGGCTCTACCACTACAAAAGCTTATTTTCACAGTAGCGTTTTTTAGCAATTTGAATTGACACAGAAACAGTGGCGGAGCTCCTTCTTCTGTGTGCTTTTGGCCCTTCGCGCCGATGCAAACTTAACATAACCTAAACCTACCTCTATGTTTCTGTGTCGATTAAAGTTGGGAAAAAACACGATTGTGAAATAAGCTTCAGTAAAAAACCATAGTGAGAAAAAAAGCATTTGGTATAAAATGCGAACGGAAATTTTGCTGCAAGGAAATAACGATTTTGGTAAATTGCTCTAACCAAATATTATTATTATTTTTTATTAGCAGTACGGCTGCTCACCGAATCTAAGATTATTACAAAGCGAAAAAAAAAGCGGCAGGGTGCGACGTGGTTCAATTGGTAGAACACCCGTTGGGGCGCATACCCAGGAGACGTGGGTTCGAATCCCACCGGCGCACCCGAAAAACTTTTTCGCTTTTAAATAATCTTAGATTCGGTGAGCAGCCGTACTGCTAATAAAAAATAAATAATATTTGAATAAATAGATGTGGTACATCATTTCTTACGCATTTCCAATGTAATTTGGAACGTAGGAGTCGTAGCTTCTAATAGTTGCGATGGATGTTACCACACGCCACTGTTGGCGTATGTAAGCGATTAAGAATTTCGGGGGAGTCGGTTGGATGCGACGTGGTTCAATTGGTAGAACACCCGTTGGGGCGCATACCCAGGAGACGTGGGTTCGAATCCCACCGGCGCACCCGAAAAACTTTTTCCCTTTTAAATTGCTCTAACCAGTCCAATCGCTATCGCGTTCATTTTGACAGTTCTTGTACGGGCTGACAATAGGGATGTTGACACCACCGATCAACTGACGTACTTTTTATGAGTTGTCAAAACACAATTCTCCCATAGAGTTTTAATGGCAATAGCAACTTACGACGTCACTTGTTCGCCAACTCAATCAACTAACTATTTATTTCTTTTAAAGCAGCAAAAAATTTTGCAGATAGTGGAAAAGTAATCTGGTTTCCAGGGTTAAAATAAAGCGTTTTTTTACTGGAGTCGTCTGTTCGAATTATTTTTTAATGGCGTCAACATCCCTATGTGACACGAAGTGATGTTCCAGGTTGAAGTACCACGACCCGGCGCTGCACGAGGACCCCCCGTTGGTGGAAGAGGGGGGTGAAAGCGGGGAGCCCTCGCCTCGGCACCACCAGCAGTGGTTGGGGGACGTAGCCAGCGTCGCGCAGTCGCTCGCGGTGCGTACACCACAGTATATTTCATAATAAATAAAAACTAAAACATAGATGCACAGAAAAAACCCCAGAAAAAAACCAGCGCAAAACAACAAAAAAAAATTCTATGAAATCATATCATCCAAATAAACAGGCTCCTCCAAAGTGATACATTGAAAACCATTAGTTTTTCGGTAAATATTGGACTGATTGTTATGATACTTTGCAGTTTGGTTTTAACCCGTCGCGCGATCGGCCACCGTTCACGCTTAATGCCCTACGCGACCAACGATTTTTGGTTCATTCTGTTTACGTACTACATGCTAGAAAAAACGAAATTGTGCTTTTATACGATAATTATATACTGAATGTTATATATCGTTAGAAAGCTGAGATTACACACTACTCACACTAGGTTTCTATAATATCATAGTAACGAAAATTATGTATTATTGTTTTGTTTCCATTATTTTCACTCTAACCTCAAAACATTTTGCCACATAGCTAAATTTACTGACACATTCCACATTTCCACTACACTATTTTGAACATTATTAGTTTAATAATCGATTACACACATTAGTTTACCATAATAATACTTTATCACTACACAAAAACAAATCCGCACAACTCGCACCCGTCACAGATTGTATCGGACTGGTGCAAAATTTGTTCGCCGCTACATTTTTATTAATTTACTAAAAATCAACGGATGCTTGAATTTTGACCAATAAAAATTATTTTGAGGCAAAAATGACAACAGACTGGGAAAAATATAGCCAATAGCCTTTAAGTTAAACGAAACTACTAAAATAAATTGGCCAATCACGAACAATTCGTTATACGCCACTGCGGCGCGCGGGACGCTACCGGCCTGAAAAAGTTACGCGCCAGTGCGGCGCGCGGGACGTTCCACGGGTTAAATATCTTGCTAAACCAGTAGTATTAGTATTTGTCCAGAGGCTAAGGTCACCCAGTATATGAGAGATGATCAGTGATCGGAACTCTGGGTGCAAAACTTTAACAAAACTTGCCAAGCGGGCATAAAACAGTGCTTACAGACATGAAAATATTAATAAACTACTGAAAATCTGAGATTACGATATAGAGTTAAATTGAACACTAATCTGCCAATAATATTCTTATTTTTCTTGGTTGTAAATTCTCCTTAATGTCAGCTTTACAAGTTTTTTAAAGTTTTGCACCCAGAGTTCCGATCACTGGAGATGGTCCTTATTTTCATCGCTACAAGGATCATATCTCCACGTCATTGGTTCCGGACATTGGAGTTTGATATTTATCAATTCGCATGGTGTAACTGACAGGCGGAGGCGGAGGCGTCGCGGCACACCACGCCGGCGCACGCGCACGCCGCGCCCGCGCCCGAGTACTACCCGCCGCAGTACGGCTGGGGCGAGCCGGCGCAGCCCGACTATACCGCACAGGTGAACCAGGTGGAGCGGAGGCTGCAATACTTACTTACTTTACTTACTACTACTACTACTTTTACTTTTAGTTTACCACTGACAGATGGCTTGCCTTCATTTAATTTCCAACTTTAACCCCACGGTCTAAGAGCCGTTGAAGATCGATCGACCGATCTGATAACTGGATGAGACATATCTACTATATAAAAATAAGTCGGGTTTTCCTTCCTGACGCTATAACTCCAGAACGCACGAACCGATTTCCACGGTTTTGCATTCGTTGGAAAGGTCTCGGGCTCCGTGAGGTTTATAGCAAAGAAAATTCAGGAAAAATTTCAACAGAAAAGCGGGAAAATCTTTTTTCACATACAGCGCCATCTCTGATACATAGCATGTACTACAAACCAATACTATTCTCCGCGGACGGAGTCGCGGGCAACAGCTAGTTTTTTATAAAACATAAGTGTTCATAGCTATTTTTTTTTTGTTTTTTTTTTTTTTATGTTAGATAGGCCAGACAAATGAACTAGTGGGTCACCTGATGTTAAATGAACACCACTGTCCATAGACACTCGCAGCGCTTTATGCGATGCCAGTGCGTTGTCGGCCCTGCAGAAAATTGTACACTCGCCTCTTAAAGGCACCCAGGTCGTACCTCGATGGGAAGACCCCAGCGGGAAGCTCGTTCCAGATTTTCCTTGTCCATTACTGGTGCTGTCACCCTAGGACATGATAATTTCATAATAAAAACAAAATAAAATACTTAATTGCTTACCATTGTTCGGTAAACAAACGCATGCGTCACTACACTGAGCAAAGTGGTTTAGCGGCCGGTGGTCTCAGGCGAGCGACGCCATATTGCCAGCCGTGCCGATCGCACCCGACGTTAGCCGAATGCCACCCGAAAGTACGACGTAGGCTGTTATTTGGCGGAAACAAAGTCAAAGTCAAAATTTTTTATTCAATTTAGGCATCAATTGATGCCCCTATGAACGACGAAGAATCTACCACCGGTTCGGAAAAACCCTGTTGAGAAGAAACCGGCATGAAACTCAACAAGGTAAAAAAAACATGATATTTTGGCCGAAACTAGCCGAAAACGAAACCGAAACTTCGGTCGAGCACTAATACTACGGCTACACACATCGCGATAGAATTATCGCGATAAAACTTCGTTTTCGGCCTACGGCGAAAGTGCATGGCCACACTGCTATAGAGAGCAATGCCGCAGAGTTTAGTTTAGCTCAGCAGCCTTTGATGTGCGCAAATTTACCGACAGCGGGGCGAAGGGTCTGCGGCTTCGGGCGATGTGCCGAAGTGTTCGCGAATATTCGGCTACATACATCGCGATAATGCGAATATTTGTGTTATCCAAGGATGATATAGACTGGATTGGCAGTCGCCATAGTACGGATCGGCCGCGGTTTTTGTAGTTCGATTATTAAATCTAGATGGCGCTGAAATATATCCAGAGGCTTTGAAGGCAAAACAATAAGACTACAGATATTTCATATCACTGCAAATATATTATTATGCAATATTTTTGAAAAATAATACATTTGTAGTAATATGAAACATCTGTAGTCTTATTGTTTTGCCTTCAAAGCCTCTGGCTATATTTCAGCGCCATCTAGATTTAATAATCGAACTACAAAAACCGCGGCCGATCCGTACTATGGCGACTGCCAATCCAGTCTATATCATCCTTGCGTTATCGCAATGTGTGTAGCCGTAGCATAATAGATATGTATGCCTTCGACTGCAGTTGTCTGAACAAGCTTTCCCCCTACCAGCAACAGCAGCCGCTCCAGTCGGCGTACCCGGAGCCCTACCAGCCGGAGGAGCCCTACTACCCGCAGCCGGAGGAGCAGCCGGAGCCCGAGTGGCGCAAGGAAGAGTACCCGGAGCCCTACTGGCCCCAGGAACAGTACCAGTATGAGGTAAGTCGCTCTAGTAGGCGATGTAGCGGTACATTATACTACAGGTCGATTCACAAGAGTACGAATGGGTTGAATGAGTAAGGGCCTACGCTAGCTGACGCGGATTACCCGGAACGGACGCCCGTCTAATAAGAATAGTACATTGTGCATCAAGGGCCGTAAGTAGGGGATTACTAACGAGAGCCTATTAGAAGCCCGACGCCGGAGGCGGAGGGCTTTTAATGACTCGAGTTTGTAATCCCCTTACTGCCCGTGAGACACACAATGATTTTCATCACACTGCAAGGAAAAAAAAAACAAAAAATGACATTATTTTGTCTCTAAACACTTATATTAAATAAATAATGGCTACCCGCCAATATAGATTGTCACTTTTTTCAAGTCATCTACCATAGACAATGTAAACTGTGTTTAGAATTCGAATGGCCATACGGCCACATTCTGCCAACATGTTACAAAACTACTTACTAAAATTATTGCAAAACTATTTGATATAAATTTAAAACATAAAAATAACGAAGTTTTATGAAGCTTTGTGTAGTAAAATTGGGTTATAGCTAAGTTTTAAACATATAAATAAAACGTTGGCTGACTTGAAACCTCTTTAGTCTGTTTGAAAATTTTAAAACTAAAGTTAGAACTCCCTCGGGAAGAAAAACTCTACGTGAATCCATAACTCCCTTAAGAACAAATTAGGCCTTTGACATTTAGTATACAGGCATGGAATAACACCATTGACCAGCAAGTGTGATGAAAATTGTATGAACAGCGCTAAGTGGCGCGGGCGCGTGCAACGGATTTTAGGTAGATTTTTTACGAGCGCCCTGAACGAATGTATCTTCGTGTTACTTCACACAAATATGAAAACGACATGCACCAGTCGTTTTCCTGTAAAATTGTCAGAGCGACATTACTTTCGATCCTTTTCTGTCCGTTGCCCAAAACATCCGTTCCCAAAGTGTTTCCCAAAATGTGCTTCTCCTAAAACACACGTTTGTCTTGATATCCGTATCCCAAAAAGACTTGATCCCGAAATGACCGCTCCTAAATAATCAGTTTCTCCCAAAAGATACGTTTGTCTTGATATCCAAACACTCGTTCCCAAACCATATGTTCCTGTCACCACCTTCTTTTGAAAATAGAGTCACGAGAGACGGATCTTTTGGCATACGGATGCTATGAGAAACGGGTCTTTTGGCTCATTTTGGGCCATTTTTAGAAACTTTTATTTTGGAACGGATGTTTTGGGAAAGGGTGTTTTGGGAAACGGACAGAAGGTTCCGAAAGGCTTTCGTTCGATTAATTCGTGCCTGCTCTTTTGAATCGACCTTTATATTCCGAAGCATAGGGATGTTGACTCCATTAAATAATAATTCGAATATACGACTCCAGTAAAAAAAAAAACGCTTTATTTTAACCCTGAAAACCAGATTAATTTTCGATTAACTGCAAAATCAGGTTTTTTGTTGCTTTAAAACAAATAAATAGTTAGTTGATTGAGTTGGCGACGTTGGCGAACAAGTGACGTCATAAGTTGCTATTGCCATTCAAACTCTATGGGAGAATTGTTTTGACAGCTCATAAAAAGTACGTCAGTTGATTGGTGGTGTCAACATCCCTATTGTGCGGGTGAGAGTGTCAAAACCACAGAAAAGAGTAGTGAAACCTTTAAAACTCGAATCGACAAAACTATTTATTTCAAATTTCGGTTATGTGTAATAAATTATATTAATTTATGATTATTGCACGAAATCACATTATAGAGCCTGGCTAAGTGCCGGAGTTCTATACAAACAAATTCTATAAGTACAAATTATTAGGGCAATATTTTTTGCATAGCAGACCAACCAGACCGTAGACTGCAATATAAAGTGTACACAATTAAGGGATTTAATAAAAACAAAACTTAATTAATTCCTTTGTGTGACGAAAGTTACCCATATATTTTGTATGACTAACTTTCGTTACACAAAGGAAGCGATCGTGATTTTGTTTTGATTAAGCCCTTAACTATGTACAATTTTTTTGAAAACGACCCATACGAGAGCTTTGATAAACTCATGGTAGATTGTGTTTAGCGCAGTGAAAGTTTTGGTATTTTACTTATGTTACTAAACCGGATTGTATATTACGCTGCCAGGAGGACAAGGTACATACTGTTTCGTTATGGTGTGGAGTTTTTGATTGTCATGGTTTTACATTTTTTTCTTTTCTTAACCAGAAACATTGCGGGATTAGATTCGTAAATAAACCTTTCGTCATTACTTTAAAAAAGCTCGTATCTCAGAATTTATAATCTTCTTGAATAAACTTTATATGGTTCATTTTAAGGTCCATTTTAGTTGTAATAAGTTTATGGTACGGACTGTGCAATCAAGTCATCCAAGACTTGACGTTTGAAGCTGGAAGTTTTCATTAATAATTTAGAAACGATTTTGAGTTTTTCGGGCGTCTCGTCCCGCCATGTCTCTGAGCCCAGTTGCATAGTACATAGACAGAACAACATCTGAGACGGTATACATACGAATCGAATTTCGTAGTTTCAAATCTGTGTCCCGCTGCAGTGCGACGTAATATTAGAGTCGTTTAAAAAACCGGTTGTCTGTATAGTCGGTTTACAGGCGATAGTTTAACGTGACAACGTCATAAAAAAACATTCAAAAAACAAAATTGAAACCAGGCGGTCACCCATCCAAGTACTGACCGCGCCCGACGTTGCTTAACCTCGGTGATCGTACATGCTGGCGTTCGCTGCTCTCTTGTACATACTGGCCTTCGCTGCTCTGTAGGTACATGTACGGGACATGTACGTTACATTGCGTCATCCTTTTTCGTGTCTGCAGCCGGTGTTCATCGATTTATTAGACGTTGTCACGTGAAAAAAATGTACATACGTTAAAGGCTTTGAAAACAAAATCGCGTCCTTTGTGTAACGAAAGTTAGTCATAGGGTAACTTTCGTTACACAAAGGAATTAATTAAGTTTGTTTTTTAATGAAAGCTCTTCATTATGTATTTTTTTTAAACGACCCGTTAGGCGTTTTTGTATTGAAATTAATTAGCACTATTTTTATTATTTTATTATGCAATTGGGCCCTGGTTGCAGTTTTGTGAACACCATGTAGACTCGAGATACGTCTACAGTTCTAGAGTATACTTTGGAAGCTTGGTGGACGACGCGTTTGGCATAACATTACAATTTGCGTTCGATAAAATGTTGAAATTAAATCATGGCTGTACTTTTTTCGGGGAGCGAACGGCGCGTGGCATCGAGGCGCAAACCATCGCACCAAAAAAAAAAAATTTTTTTTTCGTAAATGTCAAACGTCTCATGGTTTGACGTGTTAAGAGGCGAATTGACGGTCAATTTAAAATTAAAAAAGAAAATGCCGGTTAACTGGGGTTACTTTAGGAAATTACGGGGCTACTTTGATAAATTTAAAATGGTTATAAAAACGCAAATATTCATAGCTCGATTGAGCAAACGACGTAAAAAATTAGGTAATTTATCAAGGTAGTTATTTCACTGCCACAGATGGTCTAAAAAATAAGGGCACGGCGTAAAAAACTGTTTTCTAAAGTAGCCCCGTATTTCAAAGTAACCCCAGTTTACGTACCATCGCCCCAGACGTCAGATACCCATTTTCAAAACAAATTTGCTTGCAGCCGTTGATGTTTATTGCTAAGGATTGTTATGGACAGATGTCTAGCCACTGCACGCAAACTGGGCCTTTAAGGTGGTTATCTGGCGCTTGGGGCGATAGTACATATAAAAAAACATTTGTTACTCTTAGGGGCTGTTTCACCACCTTATTGTCAAACTACTGGTTACGTAACCAATGAATAAACTAAGTACTGAACAAATCTGTCGGCTAGTGTTTTTTCAGTTTCACCACTCCGGTCCTGTGCAAACTAAGTACCACTTAACTAATCGTCGGTTTAACAAAAAGTCAGAATGGCAACTTCGCATTTCACGACCACGCGTTCCTGTTCGCACACTTTCGTTCAAAGAGTCGCTAATTATTAAAGCAAAAGAAATCGTAAACTGTGTAAATTAAATGAAATGAAATGTAATTTTTAAATACATATATTTTTTTGCATAAACAAATGTGTAGCATTATAATTAATCCAAAAACGGTATTTATTTACGATAATTTGTTAACAATAACAAAGAAAAATAAAATTACGTAAAACGAATCGAAAAGTGGCGCCAAACCATTTGACGGATTAACTTTTTTTTTAATGGCGATGTACAAGTTCAGATAGAACAAACGATTGTGCCTGTGAAAAAAGTCTGTAATTAATAAATATTACAAAATTCTGGATTTATTTTTACATACTAAAAGCGTACCTATATTTTTTTAATCGAATCTTGATATTTAAAGTCTCGTTTGCAATTTAGCATGACTTCTTTCTTTAAAAAATAAAAAATAATTTGATTTATTTTTCTGAAACCGGCTGAAGGGCTCTCCAACCATGGCCACAAAAAAAATAAACTAACTAATTAAAAAGTTATGTGACGGATAATAATGCTAAATGCCACCTGATCTGATGGTCAAATTAAGAAATAGTTTGTCCGTCACTTAGCGCTAATCAAGACTGGTGAAACAGAAATTTTTATTCCATCTGACAAATAAGGTTATGATTTAGCTAATTCGAACTTTAAAAAAAGTGGTGAAACAGCCCCTTAGTAGCAGTAACAATATATTTTTAAATATAGATGTTATGCCAAACGATGTATTTAGTTATTTAAACAGTTGTGGTGATCCTGGTGAATAAACCTGAAACCATATTGTCAAACGCACGGCAGCGCGTAATCTCATTCACCACCTTTCCGTCACTATCTTATACCGTTTGATAGAAAGAAATGGTGAATGCGATGGCGCTCGCGCGTCGGACAAGCGTACTGTCCCACGTATTAAACCATACAATATCCGATCCGTAAAAAGACATTGATACACTCCACATTAGTGTTGTTGCGATAGCGATAGACTATCGATGGTATCGTGATACTATCGTGGCCTTGAAGATCAGTCATACTATCGATAGGGTTACTATCAAAATTCTCTTTTCGCCAAACGACAATATAGCTCAAACGTCTGGACTGTGTGATATCTTTGTTGCTATATAGGGACATTTATTATTATTATTTTTTTTTTATTTTTTTTTTTAAGGTTGACCAACAATAGTTTACAACAATACATTGCATATATTTTTACAGAATGAACTTATATAGAATATTGTAACTATTACTACTACTATTGTGCAGGGATAAAATAGAAATAGTCGTAGGAGTTAACGAATACTATATTAAATGATAAATAAATGTATAGACATTATTAAAAAAAAAGGAAACAGTGTCATTTTGGCAATAATTGAGCTGAATTAGGTACATGAACGCTAAATGTATCTTTAGCAAAACGTCTGGATCTTAGAATGTTACAATTTCAAGTTCATGTCTATTTAGTAATTAAGACATTTAAGACATTTAGGGGCTGTTTCACCACTTTTTTTTAAAGTTCGGATTAGCTTGATCATAACCTTATTTGTCACATGGAATAAAAATTTCTCTTTCACCAGTCTTGATTAGCGCTAAGTGACGGACAAACTATTTCTTAATTTGACCATCAGATCAGGTGGCATTTAGCATTATTATCCGTCACATATCTTTTTAATTAGTTAGTTTATTTTTTTGTGGCCATGGTTGGAGAGCCCTTCAGCCGGTTTCAGAAAAATAAAGTATTTTTTATTTTTTAAAGAAAGAAGTCATGCTAAATTGCAAACGAGAATTTAAATATCAAGATTTGAATAAAAAATATAGGTACGCTTTTAGTATTTAAAAATAAATCCAAATTTTCGTAATATTTTTTAATTACAGACTTTTTTTCAGTGGCACAATCGTTTATTCTACCTGAACTTGTACATCGTCATTAAAAAAAAAAGTTAATCTGTCAAAGGGTTTGGCGCCACTTTTCGATTCGTTTTACGTGATTTTATTTTTCTTTGTTATTGTTAACCAAAGTATCGTAAATAAATACCGTTTTTGGATTAATTATAATGTTACACATTTGTTTTTTGCAAAAAAATAGATGTGTTTAAAAATTACATAGTTTACGATTTATTTTGCTTTAATAATGAGCGACTCTTTGAACGAAAATATGCGAACAGGAACCCGTGGTCGTGAAATGGGACGTTGCTATTCTGACTTTTTGTTAAACCGACGATTAGTTAAGTGGTACTTATTTTGTACAGGACCGGAGTGGTGAAACTGAAAAAAAAACTGGCCGACAGATTTGTGCAGTACCTACTTAGTTTATTCTTTGGTTACGTAACCAGTAGTTTGACAATAAGGTGGTGAAACAGCCCCTAAGAGATACAAACGTTTCGCTACTGGGCCATTTAGCGTTTATGTCTATTAAGTAATAAAGACATTCTAAGATAAAGATGTTACCCTACTACCTTTAAATTGTAACATTCTAAGATCCAGACGTTTTGCTAGAGATACCATTTAGCGTTCATGTCTATATAGCAACAAAGACATTACACAATCCAGACGTTTGAGCTATATTGTCATTTGGCGAAAAGGGAATTTTGATAGTAACCCTATCGATAGTCCTATCGAAACTAGGCGATACTATTGAACTTGGTCGATACTATCGATTGACGAAAATAAGTGAGTGAATCATCTTTTTTGTGTTGTTTACTCTGTCCCTGGTTGTCCAAGGGACAAAATTTGTGTAACCATAGCAACGCTGCCCTGCAGACCCTAAAACGCAGTAAGAGCAAAAAAGCGATTAGACCATTATGTTCCTTACGTGCTTGTTATAGTTCAATATTCAACAAACGTAAAAACCCTCTCACTGCGTTTTAGTCTGCAGGGCAGAACGGTTGGCACTAAATAGTTTATTCACCTAAGCAATACTATTGCTAAACATCAATAGTATCGATACTTTTGATGTTTAGCAATTAGTATTATGTACTTATTTTCAACAATCGATAGTATCGACCAAGTTCGACAGTTCCGCCTAATTTTCACTACCGATAGTATCGCAGCATGTCGATATTTTCGATAGACTATCGACGATATCGAATGTTTTGTCAGAAACAACTGTCGATAGCGAAACTGTCGGTATCCCAGCGACACTGCTCCACGTTTCTTGAAATTAGAAGTTTTTTAAAATCAATTGATGTTGATTAATCCTACGCACAGTTGGACGGACGTAAACCAAATCGTACACTGTCCTTGATAAGCTAAACAAGTTTTTGAACTGTGTTTAATTTACAACAATGTCCTCTGGGTTCGGGTCCCTGTTGTCCAACTTGTTTTTAATTAGATTACAGTCTAGTTCATTTGAATCGTTTCGAGACTGACTCTCTTTTATTAGTAAGCTACCTTACAATGTAGGGCTCGAACAACTCACTTTCCCGAAATGTCCATGTGTGGCGGTGCAGCGGCGGCGACGGTTGTAATATTCTAACTTGTA
The DNA here is from genome assembly GCA_947563465.1 of Archips xylosteana. Taxonomy (NCBI): domain Eukaryota; kingdom Metazoa; phylum Arthropoda; class Insecta; order Lepidoptera; family Tortricidae; genus Archips; species Archips xylosteana. The sequence goes on from OX387343.1 coordinate 758,209, forward strand.
TGAACGAGTTCGCGGTTGTGCGGTACAACCGTTCATACAAGTTGGAATATTACAACCGGCACCTCCACGCTACCGCTGTCTGTGCGTTTGAAGCTTTAAGGTACCTACACTTCGCACGCTTAGAATGAAACTGACTCGATTTGAAATATTAATGTATAAGTTGGCAGCCGACTCCACGCAGCAGCAGCAGACGACGTGTCGCTAGCCTAGCTACGGAGGGAATTTCATAGAAATAAGGTATAAGTTGGCGTAGCTAGCGACACGTCGTCTGCTGCTGCTGCGTGCAGTCGGCTGCCAACTTATACCTTTATCAATCATTTCAAAAATAAAGTTTGTGTAAAAAAAACAGGTTTGTTTTGAAATGAGCATAATTCGGAGCGAGTTAGTTTTATTCTAAGCTTGCGACTTGTCGAGAAGGATAATTTTCACAGAAGTGTACACAACTCAAAATGTGCACTTCCCAATGGGAAGCTGCGCGCAGTGGGATGCAAATAAGTGAGCATCAAAGCGACATGGATTTTTTTCTTTTTTTGTCCGAAACTTATACCGGCTTAGGCTCAAAAAACTCACTTTCCCGAAATGTGCACTTTTTCTAAGGGTACACTTGTTTAGAAGGATCACTTTCTCGGAAGGCGCACTGTCTCAAAAAGTGCATTTCCCAAAAAGTGCACTTTCTCAAATGGATTTATCTAGGTACTACATAGGTAAAAATGTTAACATCGCCATCATAGCTCAGGATCTTCATCTAAGGAAAACTTTGTGGTGAAGATGACATTTTTGACTAGTGTACATTTTGGGAAAGTGTGCGTTTTGAGAAAATGTACTTTTTGGGAAAATGCACTTATGGGGAAAGTGTCCTTAATGGGCAAGTGTGCATTTTGCGGAAAGTTTTTTGAGCCTACGCCCTTATACCTTGGCCTCTCGACTGGTACCAGAGGCCGTATTATCTAATGCGCGGACGCTTGCTTTCGCTATCACCATCTCTCTCTGTCACCGTCTTATACCGCAGTGTTCCGCAAACGGTGTGCCGCGGCGCACTGGTGTACCGTGGTCATTAGTCGGTGTGCTTCGGATGAATATTATCTCATAAACCTAAATAGACTGACGGAAGTAAAATATTTAAACAGATGTAAATCACGCTGATTCACATGATTTTTCATTTATGTTGTACAGTCAACCAATTTGTTTCCTAGGCCACTGTAGCACCTTGTCGCATTAACTACAAGACAATTACAACGCCAGTGCGGGTCAAGGCATTACCAACTTTCCGAACACAATTTACAATAAACGTAAAGAGTTTATAAACGTTTTCGCTCCATGGCATGAGAGGAAAAAGAAGTTTTGACACACGGCCAGTGACAATTCAAGTTAATGAACTAAAACAATTATTTTGCTCACCCGCGACCTTACAATAGTTACGTTTATGCAAGAAATGTGTGCTCATGCAGTTCCTCCACCTCCACACTGTACGAACACACACAAATCACATAAACCCAACCATCACCACCACCAAGCTACACTGACGCGTTTCGAACTCAACCAGAGCTCATCTTCGGAGTTAAAACAACCGTATGCTATGCTACCAAATGTTAAACATTTGAGTTTGAGTATTGAGTTTAACATTTGGTAGCATAGCATACGGTTGTTTTAACTCCGAAGATGAGCTCTGGTTGAGTTCGAAACGCGTCAGTGTAGCTTGGTGGTGGTGATGGTTGGGTTTGTGTGATTTGTGTGTGTTCGTACAGTGTGGAGGTGGAGGAACTGCATGAACACACATTTCTTGCATAAAAGTAACTATTGTAAGGTCGCGGGTGAGCAAAGTAATGGTTTTAGTTCATTAATATGGACCTCCGCAAAGTAACGCCTGATTCAATAAACAATTCAAGTTATTAATACACAAGCAAACTCCTTCCCTATTCAAAATCGTTGACACACGTTCGCAAAGATCGAGTTTGTCATCATGTCATACACCACCCAATAATCAATGTCGAAGAAGGTAAACAAATTGATTCATTTTGATACAGTTCTATAGTGGCCTAGGAATCAAATTGGTTGACTGTACCTCCATACAATTTCGTTTGGCTAAGTGTACCTTGAACAGCAAGTTTGCGGAACACTGTTATACCGTTGACAGAACGAAATAGTGATTGCGGAAGCAAGCGTCAGACAATAAGCTTGCAGGTTATTGTGGGGTTCTAGGACGCCCTGTAGACGTTATCATCGCCGTTTATTGATAGGAATTGAAAGCAAACACGAACTCAGAGACACTGTCCAATTGTAGAGCTCAGTCGCGGTCGGCCGGCCGGCCCGCACCGTAATATCCGGGACAATTGACCCCCCCAATTAACCCACAATTTAGCCGCCAGTCGGGTCCTGAGAGTGTTAATATGTTTGTTTGTGTGCCGCGCCGCGCCCGCGCAGCCCGCCCAGCCCGTAAGTACCCGCCGCGCCCCCACCGCCCGCGTCCCGCCCCTCGCGCTCGCCCGCCCCCTGCCCGCCCTCGACGAGACGCTAGAGACTAACGAGTACCACCGCTCCCCCGGTCTGCGGAAACGCATACACCCCAAGAACAAAGCCGTCAATGTAGGCTTCACTGAGCCCCGGCCGACGCCCTCGCCCGGAAGGATGCGGACCATATCGCGCGGTAGCAGCGGCAGCGCCGAATCCGACAAAGCCAAGTCCCCCAAGAAACCTCTATCCGACCTGGACATACAGATAGCGCACAGCCCGCAGCTCGGTGTGTCAGCCAACGAGCCGACCAAGTCGCAGATGTTCGAAGCCAACCGCCGCGGCCGCTACGGCCAAGTCATAGGCAACACGGTCGATTCGTGGGCGCGACAAACCGTACACGTCCGCGACGGCACCTACAAGCCTCTCATATTCGGCGGCACGTACCCCATAGACGTGCCAGCGTCGCCGCCGGAAGATCAAACTAAAACCGCGCTCGAGAAGACCATACCCGTGGCAGAAGTCAAAGCTACCATAGACAAAGCGGCGCACAGACGCGAGCTCAAAAAAACCATAGAGAGAAGCCTCGATAGGTTCGAGGCTATACTCGCCAAGCGCGACACCGCCGGCAAGCGACAGGCGTTCTCCAAACGCGTCGTCAACACGTTCGATATCGACGAGCCGATCAACATGAACGAGACGAAAGACCTGCTGAAAGATAAGGACGCGAGATACTACGTCACAGGCCCGAAGACGTTCAACATAGACGAACCGGTGACGTTCATTTAGAATTTGAAGAAAAAGTGCCGCCGCCTGATGAGGTATACGGCGAAGAAGCTGAAGAAGAAGTGAAATGGCTCTCTGAGGTTCCAGTAAGAGTGTGTACGTGTTGGTTGTGTAGTTACATTGTCCATTTTTTTACTTAGTATATGTTGTTCGACGACGTGAATGGTGACCGTTGCAACGCTCTTACCGTTAAAGTGTTAGAAAACTATTAAACTCTTTGATCAATTATAACTGTAGATCCACAGTCGCGCGCCCGAAAATGTCCGAGCCAAATGAGCGCCACTTTGATAAAAGTGGCCGTCTTTTTCTCAGTACGTTGCGTGAAATTGTCAAGTTTAGCTGTCAAGTGTCAACCGAAATTCGACTGTAATGAAGTAATGACTAGGTTCAAATTTCTGTGTAGGTGATGATTTTAAATGTTATGCAAACAAATAAAAAAGTTCGGACATTCTTTGAAGGGGATTTTGTTCGGCAATGTGTATCTTCAGTTATAATTGATCAAAGATCAAACTATATATAATACAGTTGTTACAAATATGTGCTTTAAGTGGAAATAGGATTAAAATAGGGCCCCTTATAAAGAGTCCATTGGCAATAAAACGTAGCATGGCTCTTACTAGAAAAAAATCATTGAAGTGCAGTACTACTTTAGTAAAACTAGAGTGGGCAAACAAAACAGACAACCTATTTACATTCTCTCGTAATATCATCGGAGTGACGAAAAGAATAATAGAAAAGTGACAACTTACAAAAACTCGAAAACTGAGATTTGGCTACGAAATTGTACCTTGTCGTCTCCTGTAAGTTTTATAAAAACGAGTTGTGACTTAAATTATAGTATAAATCTTCCCAGGTGAATTTTACGCTTCGAGCCATTACATTAAATTTGAACCTTAATACTATGACGATACCATTTGTTTTGAAAGATAAGGGCTCGAAGCGAAAAATTCACCTGGGAAGATTTATACTATAACACCTTCACAATATCGAAAACCGGCCAAGTGCGAGACGGACTCGCGCACAAAGGGTTCCGTACAATTATCTATAAAAATCACGTTTGTTGTATGGGAGCCCCCTTAAATATTTTTTTTATTTTAATTTAATGATTTATTTTTAAAGTCAATATATAATTAAATATTCTGTGAATATTTCAAGTGTCTACCTGTTGCCGTTCGTTATCAATATTGAGCAAAAACGAGCAAAAAAATCATGTTTGTTGTATGGGAGCCCCCTTAAATATTTATTTATTCCATTTTTTAGTATTTGTTGTTATAGCGGCAACCGAAATACATCATCTGTGAAAATTTCAACTCTCTAGCTATCACGGTTCCCGAGATACAGCCTGGTGACAGACGGACGGGCGGACGGACGGACAGCGGAGCCTCAGTAATAGGGTTTCCGTTTTTACCCTTTGGGTACGGAACCCTAAAAACGGCAAGAAATATTTGTATTGGACTATTTGAAGATCCGAATTAGACACGAACTTCACCCATCTGTTTAATGATTGAAAATAAATATCAAATTTTAATATATTAAAAAACTAGCTGTTGCCCGCGACTCCGTCCGCGGAGAATAGTATTGGTTTGTAGTACATGCTATGTATCAGAGATGGCGCTGTATGTGAAAAAAGATTTTCCCGCTTTTCTGTTGAATTTTTTCCTGAATTTTCTTTGCTATAAACCTCACGGAGCCCGAGACCTTTCCAACGAATGCAAAACCGTGGAAATCGGTTCGTGCGTTTTGGAGTTATAGCGTCAGGAAGGAAAACCCGACTTATTTTTATATAGTAGAAAATATATCTCGAGTGAGTTCGCTATAAAAACCCTAGCCAGACAATGATTGTAAATTAAAAAAATATTTTTTGTTAAACATTGTGCTCATGAGTTCGACATAACATCAGTGTGAACCGCATACTTGTAGGTGTAGGTAGGTCCGAGCTGCGTACAGTCAACTTGATTCCTAGGCCATTATAGAACCATGTCATAATGAATCAATTTGTTTATCTTCTCCGACAGTGATTATTGCGTGATGTATGCCACGATGACATCTCGATCTTTGCGAACATGTGTCTGTATGTTTGAGTATTATCAAGGATGATATAGACTGGATTGGCAGTCGCCGTAATACGGATCGGCCGCGGTTTTTGTAGTTCGATTATTAAATCTAGATGGCGCTGAAATATAGCCAGAGGCTTTGAAGGCAAAACAATAAGACTACAGATGTTTCATATTACTACAAATGTGTTATTTTTCAAAAATTTGCAGTGATATGAAATATCTGTAGTCTTATTGTTTTGCCTTCAAAGCCTCTGGCTATATTTCAGCGCCATCTAGATTTAATAATCGAACTACTAAAACCGCGGCCGATCCTTACTATGGCGACTGCCAATCCAGTCTATATCATCCTTGGTATTATTAACTTGAATTGTCACTGTCCGTCTTTCAAACCTTCTTTTTCTTCTCGTGTCATGGAGCGAAAACGTTTATAAACTCTTTGCGTTTATTGCATGTTGTGATCGGAAAGTTGATAAAACTTTGACCCGCACTGACGTTGTAATTGTCTAGTAGTTAATGCGACAAGGTTCTACAGCGGCCTAGGAATCAAATTGGTTGACTGTAGATAACTAAGTATGCCAAGTTTCAGCTCAATCGAAACAGGAAGTTGTCATAAATTGTGCAAATTTTGAAACCACAAATTGTAACAAAAGTAACCGTAAATAAAAAAGCTTTGATTGTATTGGTGTTACGTAGCTGATGATGATGACTGTTGTGCACTTACTTAGTTTTTGGGTAGAAGGGAATACTTTTAACATGTTTTTGGCGCCTTTGGGTAATGAATCAAACTGAGATCTGTTCCTGATTCGTCATATTTCAAATTGGTCATATTCCTAGTTCGACACTTTCGTAACTGGTCATATTCGTAAATCGTCATATTCTTGATTCGTCATTATTGCTAACTCTTCATTGTGGAGTCAAATGAAATCGTGATCACTTGCGTGCGTGTGCTCGTGTTGTGTATAATTTGTACTACGGTTATTAGGCAATAAATTACTATTAAAGTAAAGTAATAATATAAGTAATGGCTGTGTAATGGTTGTTTAATTTTCAATTTTAATTCTTGATTTTTTTGATTATATACATTTTAATTTCAAATTCCCGATCTTGATTTTCAATTTAGAATTGTAATCATTAATTTTAAATTCCAATTTTATTTTAAAGTTTTGAATTTGAATTTTATTTTATTTTATTTGTGACATTGTTCATAATAGTATGATTATAATGTTAACTAATGTCCTATTTTTAGCAACTGTAGTCCTAAGCAACCTAATGTTACTAACAACTATGGACATGTTTTCTGAAATAAATTATTATTTAATATTATTATTATATTATAATACAAAAAAAATACAAATACTAAATACAAAAATATTTATTCGTTTCCACACTAATTGATACAACAATTACGTCCAGCCCCTCCCGGTAAGTATTACATTACTTGACGAGTAAGGAATATGACCAGTTAGGAAAGTGTCGAATTAGGAATATGACCAATTAGGAATATGACGATTCAGGAACAAATCTAAAATGATTCTATAGGTACCTCAAGATTGACGTACAGAATCGATGAAGTTGACACTGTAATTGTTTCAAACATAGGTATGTACATGAATATATATATTTTTCGGAATTATTTACCTAGGGTTTTCTTAGTCAGAAACATGTGCGCTATTAATTTTGATGGTAAAAAAATATCCCTAGTTTTCCATACATTTTTTTTTGGTGACGAACCATGTAAACGGTAGTTTTCAAATGTTATTTAATTTAGGTTAGGGAATATCGCGGTACAATCAGCATAATGCCATTATTATAGTTTTACATGTATTTTTTTATGTATGTAAACGCTTCGTGATAAATGTACCGCATAATATTGTGATAATCTTGTTTTGATGTTCTTATTGTATTTTAAGTGTCGAAAATATAGTTAGACCGTTTAAACGAGTCCTTAGTCGTCGTACCCCCCGCCCACGTACCGTACCGCACGGGCGAGGACTAATTTAAACGGTTTAGCTATAAATTCTGTTGAAATCATGACCAAAGAAACAGGTGAAAAACTTAAGCAACTGTAATTGATTATCATTTCGTTTGTGTAGTTCCCAATATTGTCTTGTCAACTGCTCATCTTTGTATTTGTTGTAATTTTATGAAGTATAAGATTAATCGCCTCTCTGGTTTCACCTATCGCCTCTCGAGCAGAGGGTCTTGTGAGATTTCGGAATTCATATGCGCAATTACATTTGAAATTTACCATGAGCTTTACGGTGAAAGAAAACTGCACCCGCCTGAGTAGAACTTCAATGTTTGTGGAGATCCCAATACGCATTTTGCCCGCGTGGGAAGTACGGCTCAAGCCCCTTTCACTCTGTGAAGAGGCGTGTGACCTGCAGTGGGACGTGCAGCTGAGATGATGATGATGATGAGATGATTTACAAAGGTATTTGATCAAACTTCAACGTGATCTACAACGGGGAATGCTCTGAGGAACTCTTTGACCTCGTTCCAGCTGCGGGGTTCCATTACAGATCCTCCCGTCGTAAGCGTTCATTTCATCGACATCATGTTGATGAATGGCAGTCTTCGACGGTGCGTTTTAAGCGGTCTTTTTTGCCACGAACTTGCAAAATCTGGAACGAGCTTCCCGCTGGGGTCTTCCCATCGAGTTACGACCTGGGTGCCTTTAAGAGGCGAGTGTACAATTTTCTGCAGGGCCGACAACGCACTGGCATCGCGTAAAGCGCTGCGAGTGTCTATGGACAGTGGTGTTCATTTAACATCAGGTGACCCACTAGTTCGTTTGTCTGGCTTCACTAACATAAAAAAAAAAAACTTGCCCAATCGTCTGCAGTATAAAAATAACATTCTTAAATTGATCGCCTGTTTCGGGTAATTGGTTCATTACAGACGGTACGCATTCCGACATCCAAATGACTCCGTACATTTTCATAACATATTTTCGAACTTCGTATCATATTCTTATCGTATTGTAGAAACTGTCGATGCACTGGATACTTTTTATTCGGAATGCGATCCGTCTATACTGACCCTAAAGATTATAGACTGTGCGATAAATATCGTGCGAAATCAGTTCCAATGCTGAACCGCGCGATATTTTTCGCACCAACGAAATAAAGTAAGAGTCATTTTCAAAAAAAAAATACACAATTAAAGGCTGAATGAAAACAAAATCACGATCGCGTCCAACGTGTAACAATATGAGTAACTTTCGTTACACAAAGGAATCAATTAAGTTTTGTTTTAATTCTAGCCCTTAATAGGGATGTTGACGCCATTAAAAAGTAATTCGAAGACACGACTCCAGTAAAAAAACGCTTTATTTTAGCCCTGAAAATCAGATTAATTTTCGATTGACTGCAAAATTAGATTGTTAGTTGCTTTAAAACAAATATATAGTTAGTTGATTGAGTTGGCGGACAAGTGACGTCATAAGTTGCTATTGCCATTCAAACTGTATGGGAGAATTGTTTTATGTATGACAGCTTAGTAAAAAGTACGTCAGTTGATTGGTGGTATCAACATCCCTTTTGTGTAAATACATTTTTTTTTGAAAACGTCTCATAACTTGAAAAGTAATAATAAATCGCATTGTAATTAGATTTTAAGTTACACTTCAATGTAAGGGAATATTCGCGCTTCGGATTTATAAAGATTCCTACTCAGCCTTTGTTCTCTGATTAGTTCCACGGGATAAATCTAAAAAGCTCCATTAACCTCTTGACCGCCACAAAACAAACGAAGCGACGTGCTCTATACGCCACGGAACAAACCGTTTAGTTGATAAATAGGGTTTTTCCATTGCAGAAGGATTTATTTCGAGTTGAATGTTGGCGCGTGAGCCCTTTTACTGGCTGTCATGACTGGATAAATAATGATAATAAATATCATGTTCATGAGACAATTTACACCAATTGACCTAAGTAGTCCCAAAGTATGAAAAGTTTGTGTTAAGGGCATTAGGCAACGGATAAACATACTTATATAGATAGATACATACTTAAATACATATTAAACACCTAAGGCTCGAGAACAAACAAACGTATTTTTCATAAAAATATCTACAAATATCTACCCCGACGCGGGAATTGAGCCCAGGTCCTCAAGCTTCATAAGTCACGTTCTCTAACTAGGCCGTTTGGTCATCACGACTGCGGCGATCAACAGGTTAAAAGGGAAGGAACTGCGAATAATCCATTGTTAACAATTAGCTGTGTATCATATATAAATGTAGCAACTAACGTATTAAATGTTAATTAATAAAACGGTTGTATGATTCGCGCCGGCCCGGGCGACCACAAGTTACTCGTGTCTCGTCTCAGGTGCGCCTGCATCTACGTTTTGTCGAAGGGCTACACACACCCACACACACACGTGCACACATCACCCCCGCCACGCTTCCCTCCCTAGCTTGAACGCACTATATGTCGTGACGTGAGTGGCACAGGCTGGTAAAAGCAACTTTATGCAAAGTGTACACTCCCAAAGTGTACACCTTCCAAATCAGCGTGCGCTTGCCTAATAAGTGCATTTTTTTAAAAAGTAGGTGCATTCGCCATCATGAATAGCAATGGTCAAAAATATCTGAACTCGTTCGCATTTTCAATCGCGTACGTGCGTGTTTAGATATTTTTTAGCACCTTATGATGATGGATGTGCACTATTCCAAAATGCGCACGTTTGTGACGAGCACGTATCTGTATCGAAAGTTAATATATTCAATGGTTAAAATATCGCAAAGATATTCTTTTTCTGGAACCGTTTTAACCCATTCTATATTTTAAAACGATCGATATTCAGATACGTGCCCGTACGATAACCGGCTCTTTTGATAAAGTGCACATTCCGGGTGAATGGGCTTTACTAGCCTGTGCCTATGAATGTAGAGTTGTGATATTACGTAGGTTGTTATAATAAGTTTTATCGAGTAGTTTGAGCCTTCTGGCATATGTAGAACTAAATGTGACTAACTGATAACAAACAATAAAACAAAAATATGTGCTACACGCTTCTATAGCGGTTTAATAAAGTCACTGTACAGTCGTCATGTTTACATCGGAGCATGGTCAAAAATATCTGAACACGGCCGTGCGTGTTCAGATATTTTGGACCACCTTCAAGCTCCGATGTTTATGATGGCGACTGCACATGTAGTTGACACCATCAATCAATTGACATCCTTTGTATGAGCTGTCAAGATGAGACTCCCTATAAGTCTTGTATGTCTATAGCGAACAGTGGCATATCTTAACAATTTAAATAAAGTCAAGTCACTATTAATATTGGTAAAATAGCTTTTCGATTTTTGTTCCTAGAGTCAGACCAAGATAAGTCTGCAACGATTTTGATAGCACGCGCAGTGCATCTGTTATTTATACGTCATAATTTCATAGAAGTTTGACGTTTAATATAACACTTGCACTGCGTGTGCTATCAAAATCGTTGGGAGTCTTATCTTGGTCTGACTCGTATTTTTACGGGGTTCTCCGAAAGACGGTTAGACTCATAAAACTATATTTTGGGACTTCGTATCGTGTCGTTAACGCTAATAGTATTCAGCACAAGCTTTGATCAATTATAACTGTAGATCCACAGTCGCGCGCCCGAAAATGTCCGAGCCAAATGAGCGCCACTTTGATAAAAGTGGCCTTCTTTTTTCTCAGTACGTTGCGTGAAATTGTCAAGTTTAGCTGTCAAGTGTCAACCGAAATTCGACTGTAATGAAGTAAAGACTAGTTTCAAATTTCTGTGTAGGTGATGATTTTAATTGTTATGCAAACAAATAAAAAAGTTCGGACATTCTTTGAAGGGGATTTTGTTCGGCAATGTGTATCTTCAGTTATAATTGATCAAAGAGCACAAGAGCGAAAGTGACGTCACGATACGATCTTCGAATTGCGTAGTAGCCCCCTTGATCCTACAAACGAACCTATACTTTCCGTATTGGTTTTTAGTGTCGACTACTTATTTTATTAATAACAATGTGGAGCTTGTGTGCCCGAGGCTTCAACAAGTCGCGTTTTAGCTGTTTCGTGTTCTGTTTACCGCGACGATAGTGTGCTTTGCTGACTAGGCGACGTGCGTTAAACGAGTTGGTGAAAATTATCACGCAACTTTTATTATAATCGTGACAATGTCTTGGCACTTTGAAGCCATGTTAGTTCATATTAAACTGTCATTTTTGGCATATCTGAGACGTGCTTAACACGTTCACTGTTCCCACACAAATGATGTGACAATGTCACAAGTGCTCCACATTGTAGTTATGAAACCCGTAGTGGAGGCATGGACTCCTGGAAAAAAGCTTAATGACATATGTTAATGACCTGTACGTTTGAAGTAACTCCTATCGGTTAAGCACAAAGTCGTCACTGCATGCTATATTTGGTAGCGTTAAGCCCATCTTGGAGCTACAAGAAAGATAGTGCAAGTTGCGGTACATTGCGGAGTTCCGTTGGCCACTTCGAACACCGTTTTACGGTCCGGCCACGACTTCGCGCGACCGACCGAGCTTGACGAGCGATTTTTCTGTTCATTGCGTCGCCGAGACGCTCGCCGCAGTGGTTACTTGCACGCAATGAACTCGTGTGTTGCAATAGCGATAGCCTATCGATAGTATCGATCGTGATACTATCGTGGCCATGAAAATCAGTCGTACTGTCGATATTCCTATCGAAACTATCGACACTTGACGATACTAGCGATAGCCGATAGTTTCGATAGTAACGATACTATTGAAACTATCGTTTCTATGGATAGTGAAAATCAAGCGATACTATTTTAATCTTCATCGATAGTATAAACTCCTATCGCCTAATTTTCACTGTCTATAGTATTGCAGCATGGCGATATTTTCGATAGTACTATCGCACTATCGACTATTTCTCAAGGTCAAACTATCGATAACGAAACTATCGCTATCGCAATACTTAACACTGTAATTGTAATGAACAGATAAAACGCTCTCCGCGCTGCCGGTCGTACGAAGTCTTGGCTCCAAAGTTATGAGCTCACAATGTAACAACTTCCGCAAGTTATCTTTTAAATCTAGACAGGGTTTTGTGTTAAGTGTAGCTACAGATGATAAAGCCATTTGTTATGATGTTGTAAATAAGCTTCAGTAAAAAACCATAGTAAGGAAAAAATGCGAGTGGGTATTTTGCCTAGTAGCAATAACGATTTTGGTTATGATCTAACCCCTCTTCCTTCCGTTGACACATTTTTGTACAAACAGCAGTAGATTCTGATACACTTTCTTATTAACTGGTAGTGTACAGGAACTCTAGAATAACAGAAAACGCCATCAAAATCTACAATCAATTTTTAGAAAATGTGACCACAAAAGTGGGGCGGTTGGAACGCTCCAATAACGACCCGTATTACGAGTAGTAAATAAAAGTATTATTTATATGGTCGTTTGTTCCTATTCCTACGTTGTGTTTTTAAAGTTAATCTGTATTATTTCAGTTGGTTGGGCATGAGAAAATGGTCAAATTGGTCGACGTTCAAAGTACATCGCGCCAAAGGCGAGATACATTTTGAATCGAAAAACTCCGATTAAAAATCTATAAGTATACTCGCTAACCCATCTATATCACGAAATAATCAGTATTAGTTTTAAAACACTTCGTGTATGTGTTGTTATCGATGTTATTAATATACAATGACGATATAATAAATGTCGCTTCGATCCTTTTAAAATGCGCTTTAGGAAAATCGGACTAATCCTAGTTAGAAGTTAGTAGATTTTAAATAATACGAATGGTCGATGAGGCTTTCTGTGACAGGCAAGCTGGTGCTGGTGAAGCTCGTTTGACATTTACATTGGTTAATAAAAAGCGCTTTTCATAACACTGAATCATATTTACGGTGACCCACCGGCAGCGCGGCGTAGCGTACGTGATTCAGTGTTATACAACGCGCTGGGCCTGCTCTCTCTGTGGTGGCCTTAACGTCAAACGAAGCGATACTAACGCCATCTACCGATGTTCCACCTGTCTAAAAACCCTCATTCCACGTCTATAAAAGCGCACTTAGCCTGGTATCCCTATTCCATAATATATATATGGCCGTCCGATAGAGTACATCGTATCTAAGTGTCATTATGAATGATTGAAATGATTGTGCGTATAAACAGAATACTAAACGTACTTTTGTAACAATTACTTAACGTCTATGCCAACTTCAAATTGAAACAGTCGCTTTCGCAATTTACTTGAAGTAAACTGTATTAAAACTACGCGCGTGGGTAAATGATGGCTCAATTATATATCTTCTATGTCTTTGATGTGGTTATATGTAGTATGTTTCCAGGGCAGTCGAAATAACGTACAATGACACGAACTACCTCTACTATGTTAGAGTTGAAACAAGACGATACGTATCGCTCTCCATGCACTTCTGTATCGTCTTAGGCGCGCGTAGCAGTGTGTTTCGTGGTACGGGGTGGGGGGAGCTACGCTGTCAGTTATACTAGGTGCCAGATAACCCTGCCTAAAAGTTCATTACTCCTCTAGTATTATATGTTATCTCAAGTTTAAAATCGACTGTCGCTAAATGTATGAAAATTATCGCTAAATCAACTTTACGCGGTTATCGTGGTACAGGGTTGAGTTCACTTGCGGTCATTGCAGAAATTGTCAACATTTTCTCACTATTAGATTACACAGATTAGGCAGCGTTATCTGGCACCTAGTATAGACGGTAAAACCTGTCGACAGGATCCGTATATGGTTAAAGCTCCAAACGCACAGAGCGGAGGCGTGGCGGCGCGGCGGCGGCGACGGTTGTAATATTCTAACTTGTATGAACGAGTTCGCGGTACGTACCGCACAACCGTTCATACAAGTTAGAATATTACAACGTTTGGAGCTTAAGTGTTCGAGCACATAGTCAGTCATCTGTACGAGGTATCACGAAATGGATCCTGAACATGTGGTCCAATGGCGCGGTTGAGCAAGTCCAAAAGAGCAGCCCTGCAAATATTTTCATTTGAAATGTCGTCACGTCTTTGACGCGTTATGCCCCGGCCACGACTTCGCGCGACCGGTGGTAGCGAGCGTTTTCTTCGTTCATTGCGCGGTCGAGACGCTCGCCGCACAGTGATTATCTGGCGGCACACGCAATGGACTGATAAAACGCTCGCCGCTGCCGCCGTTCGCGCGTCGTGGCGGGGCTGTTAGGGCCTCGCCATAACTATCGACCTGAGGCCGTATTGTCTAACGCTTCTGACGCTTGCCTTCGCTTTCACTGTCTCTTTCTGTCATCATTTTATACCATTTGACAGAAAGAAATAGTGATTCCGAAGGCAAGCGCCAGAAACGTTAGACAATAAGCCTGCTGGAATACGCTTAAGCCAAGTCGATAGAAGCGGGTAGACTATGAACATCGGCTGCACTAAAACATTTACTAATCTCAATAAAACTACTTCAAAAAATAATTTTTGGTACGTAAAGTGCACTAAAAGTTAAAAAAAAAAACATTGTCTATTTTGAACCCTTAGCGGTGGTATTATCTTTTTTAAAATAATTTAAAATCAATTCATAAAATGAAGATGAGTATAACAAATAATCTCAGGTAACAAATATAAAAAATAAAAACGAATCGCTTCTCTTTAAAAAAAATCTTAAGGAAAATTTTCACGTGTGTTCAGTGATGTTTGCCCAACCTGATTTCGTGACGCCTTGCATATGACCCCGCCCGACTATGTGAAGACTATTCTAGAATATAACTGAGCCATATTATATTACCCACTCTATTTGTCTGGTGCTCTCCTAACCGGCACGGCAAGCACGCATGCATTTCTCATCTTTGGTTAAATTCACATCTTTCTAGTCTTAATACGCGACTGGCGGCGCGGTGAGCGTCTTTATAGCCAGTATACATTGCGTGTTTTACGTGTGACGTGAATAAAGTATTTGCTTGCAACGTCGCCGGTCGCGTAGCTCTATTGTTCATTATTAATGAGGAAACTGCTACAGGCCCTGCCAACTTACCCATAGTCTAATCGAAGCGTTTAAGGCACTTGTTCCACTGTCGTAGCTGTCAAGTATTTTCTCGCTCAAGAAACGAAACCTTAGTTTCATAATGCGCCATTGACTAAAACTATCAATGGTGCAGACGACACTGCTATGTACCGTAATGTTGCTATACAATGGTGCATAATAAACTACGGCGAAAAGAACATTGAGAGATAAATACTTACTGCCGGCGAGAACTCTCTTCACTAGTTTGTCGTGGCGACAAGAGCTAGCTAAAATATAGGTTGATTATTTGAGCGTCCCGACTGCTCGGGTCTAATGTCACTATCCGTACACGATTAATAAAACTACAAAAGGACAAATCGCAACTATTTTGATCAAAATTATCATATCATAAAAGTTATCATAAAAGTTGATTCGGAGTGTCATCTCTTTGAACAATATTTGCTGAGAGGAGAATGACGAAAATAAAACGTCATAAAAACGCTGAATATCGCCCCTTGAATTTAGCGACGCTGGCATGGCAGTCAGAACTCACACCGTGAGAAGAAACAGCGGTCGTTTTACTCCACAGTGCGAGTAATCGCCGGTCGCATTCGTACCTACTCTCTCTTAAATATAGCCAAGCGACAAAACAAACAATCCGAACTACACACTCCCTTCTCGAACTCCAAATGGTATCTAGTTACTAGCTCTACTCGCTTCGCGTTTATTGCCAGCAGTGAGACAAGTGCCGAATCGCCCGGCCACGACTTCGCACGTTTGGCGGCGCGGCAAGCGTTTTCTGTGTTCATTGCGCGGTCGAGACGCTCGCCGTACAGTGGTTACCTGGCGGCACACGCAATGAACTGATGAAACGCTTGCCGCGCCGCCAAACGCGCGAAGTCGTGGCCGGGCGGTTAGACGTGTTTGCGACAAATTTCCTCTAGTACGCCGGCTTGAGACTAAAAAGGGGATGTGATGCATAAGCTAGTCGCGCCGGTTGATTAACTCGATCAACTAAACTAAATCATCTAGTAACAAGTGTGGCATGCAGCACAAATCCAGAAACCGATGCTATCCATTTCATTCTCGCGTTCATCGTTCCTCAGAAGGTGCCGTAACTGTATTACACTTAAATAAAATATACCGCCTTGACCTTTGCTCCGACTAAAAATTGAAAATGATCTTAGCTCGCTCATACAAGCATGTACGTAATGTAATTGTTCAATAAAGTCAGAAGGGACTTTTGACATCGCTCTCTAGTCCATCAGATAGATCATCAAAAAATATAGGACACGTATTTTTTCTTTTGTCAATCAAACGAAAAACGATGAAGATAGAGCCCGTTAAAGTTAGTTAGCGTCGTGCCTTGCGCTTTTTAATTTCGACGTGACGTCACTGACCCACACTCAAACTTTGACGCGCTTTATCTTTGTAATTTGTTGTTCGATTGACAAAAGACAAAATACGTGTCCAGTATTTTTTGATAATGTAACTAACCCAATTGATTGTTGATTAATATACCTAATGTAGTGAGTACACGGACTTAGTAGCTAATGCTTAGTACTTGTCACTTACACTTGTCAGAAGTGTGTAACCATATTGTATAGTCGGGGTAAGAAAAGGTTCGTCACTTTTCGACTCTATGTCAACGAGCTAAGGTCGTAAAGTGACGAACCTTTTCTTACTCCGACTATACAAGTGCTTAGTATTAACAACTAGCTGTTGCCCGCGACTCCGTCCGCGGAGAATAGTATTGGTTTGTAGTACATGCTATGTATCAGAGATGGCGCTGTATGTGAAAAAAGATTTTCCCGCTTTGCTGTTGAAATTTTTCCTGAATTTTCTTTGCTATAAACCTCACGGAGCCCGAGACCTTTCCAACGAATGCAAAACCGTGGAAATCGGTTCGTGCGTTCTGGAGTTATAGCGTCAGGAAGGAAAACCCGACTTATTTTTATATAGTAGAATACACGCATTTGACAAGTGTAAGTGACAAGTACTAAGCAATTGGCTACTGTAAACCTAGCATTAAAAGTAAAATGGTTTATAGTGCCTAATAGGTATTAGTTCGGACGGCATGGTCAGGGCAGGTTCAATTCGAAGATAATTCACTATGGTATCTTCCTCGGGAGTCATTCGCACAAACACATAGACACGTCAAGTACTCTATCGGCCGGGCGCGTGTAGCGTTGCGTATCCCGTGCGTGTGTGTCAGGCGCCGGCGGAGGCGGGAGCGGGCGCGGTAGCGGGAGCGGGCGCGGACCCGGACGAGCCGGATCAGCCGCGGCCGACCATCACGATGCCGGGCGCCGCCGCGAGTCGGCCGGCGTTCTACAACGACTACGAGGACGATCGACCGCCGAGCGCTGATGTGAGTATGCCTCTGGGTGAATCAAATTTTTAGTGACACCCGTTGCTATGGTTACGTCCCTTGGACAACCTAGAATTTTCTATGAAACAGTATGAAGCGTCACTTGGACAACTGGGACAGAGTAAATAAACAACATTAAAAAGTTGATTCACCCCACTGCAACTTCAAAACAGAACACATATAAGAGCCATATTAACTTGGTTGTTGGCTGACCTGAAGAGAGCCAATTATAAAGTAGACGTCTCGATGACTTTGTATCAGTGATCGGAACTCTGGGAGCTAAAAAAGCTGACAATAAGGAGAATTTACAACCAAGAAAAATAAGAATGTTATTGGCAGATTAGTGTTCAATTTAAGTCTATATCGAAATCTCAGATTTTCAGTAGTTTATTAATATTTTCATGTCTGTAAGCACTGTTTCATGCCTAGACCCCGGATATTTGTCGCAATTACGTCACAATAGGGTAGTTTGGGGAGTAAATGGAACGGTGTTAATTAATACGAAAAACTAACGGGTTTTAACGGAATACATTTTAATTAGTAATTCACGATAAAAATTACCTAGTAAATTGAATAAATTGATCAATATTATCTTTTGATAATTTATTATATTACTGTAAACCACACATTTGTAGGGTAAATTGGCTTTTCCCGAATAAAAAGTAAGCGGCCGCAAAAACCAAAGTTCCATTCAGGAAATGGAACAATGGAACATAATAACATTTTTACTTCAGTCACTTTTTAGGGTTCCGTAGTCAACTAGGAACCCTTATAGTTTCGCCATGTCTGTCAGTCTGTCTGTCCGCGGCTAAGCTCAGAGACTGTTAGTACTAGAAAACTGTAATTTGGCATGAATATATTAGTCACGCCGACAAAGCGGTTAAATAAAAAAACTAAAAAAATTTTTTTTAGGGTACCTCCCATAGACGTAAAGTGGGGGTTATTATTTTTTTCTCGACTAACCCTATAGTGTGGGGTATCGTTGGATAGGTCTTTTAAAACCATTGGGGGGTTGCTTACATGATTTTTGTATTCAGTGATTTGTTTGCGAAATATTCAACTTTAAAGTGAAAAATTTCATTAAAATCGACCGTCCCCCCTCCCCTCTAAAATCTAAACTGTTGGGTGGAAAAATTTGAAAAATATCCAAAATGTTAGGTAGTAAATATATTAAATTTACAAGGAAAATTATAGCGGCTAAGATTGCTTGGGAATTATTTGTAGTTTAAGAGTAAATAGTAGCCTAAGGTATTAAACATACCGTCACTACTTTGAAAAACTCGTATCTCAAATCAGCATGTGAACAAAACTGAACCTTGATACGCGCGTAATAAAGTTCACTTTGCCAGATTTACGATTTTGAGATACGAGCTTTTTTCAAAGTATTGACGATACCTAACTTGGAAGATTCCTTACACATACGAAATCCTTAGAAAAATATTACTTGATTTTTTCGTAATGGCTACGGAACCCTATCTTGGGCGTGTCCGACACGCTCTTGGCCGGTTTTTATTCATCAAATGCCAGTTCAATGTACAAATGTATGGTTTGCAGTAATATACCAAAAATAATATTGATTTATTTATTTAATTTACTTTACTAGGTAACTTTTATCGTGAATTAATAAAATGTACTCGGTTAAAACCAGTCAGTTTTTCGTATTAATTAACACCGTTCCATTTACTCCCCAAACTACCCTATTGTGACGTATGACGTATATCCAGGGTCTAATGATTAGCGTTTGTCGCTGTCACACTATGTCCTCTTTTTTCCAAAGTACGAATGCTTACAGTTTCCATACCCTTAACCCCCCCAGACCGACACCGACGCCTCGAAGCCCGCCAAGAAGCAGGAGCCGAAACCCAAGCAGGACGGGCAGAAGAAGGGCGGCTGGCTGGGCGGCATCTTCACCAAGCTATCGCTGCGGCCGCCCAACCAGATGATACTGCCCGACGACAAGAACCCCACCGTGAGTACCCCCCGCCGGGGCGGCACAGCGAGGAGGGAGATGCCCACGCTGCTTTAGTTAACACTACCTGGGCGGGGTGAAACTCGGTACCAAGCGTTTTCCCAGAGATAAGACCAGGCTAGATCAATTCTTCAGCCCCGAAAACCCCCGCATACCAAATTTCATCGAAATCGTTGGAGCCGTTTCTGGGATTCTGATTATATATATAGGCTTCGGTTGAAAATTTTAATGAGAAACATGCAAAATACGAACTACATGCAAAATGTGCAAACATACAAATCGTGCATACGCAAATGTACACTGCGTAAAATGTACTTACGCATATTTTCACAAGCAAAATGTGCAACCGAGTGAAACGTACACACGCAAATGTACACTGCGTAAAATGTACTCACGCATATTTTCACAAGCAAAATGTGCAAACGAGTGAAACGTACATACGCAAATGTACACTGCGTAAAATGTACTTACGCGTATTCTACAATGTGCAAAGTGTACATAGTTAGAATGATTAACACACAAATTGTACATTCGTGAAAAATAACAATACGCAAAAATGTGCATGAATAAAATAATAAAAAAGTTAATCTGTGTAGGTACTCATCGAACTATGTACATTTTGTGTATTGTTATTTTTCAGTAATGTACAATTTGCGTGATAAACTAATCTAACTTTGCATATTCACACATTTACAGAACATGCGTAGGTATGTACATTTTAAAAGCTTGAGCAATCTGCGTACTGTCCATTTCTCATGATGTACATTTTATGCCATGTTTGTTGTTTTATTGTGACATTGGAAGACATCTCCAATATTTTTATTTTTACCTTTTTAATTTATTTTTTTTGTTGACGGTGGAAGCATTCTACAATTCCACTTAACGTAGATATAGTTAAGATGTAGGTATTGTTTTAGTTTTTTTTTTATTTAAGGGACCCAATACATCCCTGTATTGTTTTTTTTTATATAATTTTTTATTTTTTGTTTACTTAATTCTATATTTGTATGATTTTTTAATTTGTAATTTATTATATTTTAATTTGAAAAGACGACTTTCTGCCAAGTTTCTTGCGGCGCATTCTTCTTGGCAATGATGGTCCTTACGAAAGCGCTGGTAGTTTAAAAAAATTGACATGTAAAAGAGCCCTTTGCGGCCTACTTGCAGAATAAACGTTTTGATTTTTTTTTGATTTTTGATGTACATTTTGCGTATTTACATTTTGCTTGTTTGCACATTTCGCGTGTAGTTTGCATTTTGCGTGTTGCTCATTTTCAACCGAAGGCTCTTTTTGAGTGGTAACAGGTTATTTTGGTGCAAATATCTAAATATACAATGGTTCAAAATATCTCATTGTCATAATCAACCTCGGTCTGAACAGTCAAACGGTCGAAAAGTATGTAAATGTAAATACTACAGGTAAAGTAAGAGTAAATATGACAGTTTGGCGGCTAAATATTTACCACAATGAAACTTTGTTTATAACATTATCTTGGAACTGGGAATGAGGATCTGCCGAGTCCTACCCCCTCCCAGCCCGGTATGGACAATGAGGAAATTTTAAAAGGCGAGTGAGGTGTTGTTTTGTGTGTATTTTTTTGTGTTGAATCGAATGAGACCATATCCACACTTGTAGGATCAATATTTTTCGAGATATGAAGGGTTTTGTTTGAAAAAAAAAGAATATATTGAATCAAAAGTAGGATTTAATCAATAAATAATCTTAACCCGATAAGTCGAAAAGTGACGAAACTTTTCACTCCGCGACTGTACCTATGGTAAAGTGTGCATCTCGACAAAACGTCCTAATTGAGATAGTATACGTTTCGGGAGTCTACACTTCGCGAAAAGTAAACTTTTGGAATTTCAAAGTGGGTTTTTTGATATCCTATTATCTTGCCTCATTCGTTTTTCGTCACGGTCTCCCGTGGACTCATTCGTCGTTTTTCCCTTTCGCTTTTTGTCTCATTCACTTTTTTTTTTTTTTTTTAGCCTGTTATTGTGTCCCACTGCTGGGCAAAGGCCTCCCCTCTTGACCTCCACAACTCCCGGTCCGGTGCAATGTCAGGCTAGTCCTTTGCGTACACGTCCAAATCGTCCCGCCGTCTCCTTCTTGGTCTGCCTCGTCGTCGCTGGCCGTTCTCCGGCACCCACCAAGTGACTGTGTGAGCCCACCTTTGTGGGTGCATGCGACAGACATGTCCGGCCCAGCCCCACTTTAGCTTGGCAGTCTTTTTCCCAACGTCGGTTATGCGTGTTTTAGAGCGCAGCGTGGTGTTCCGGATTTTATCTAGCCTTTTCGCACCTAATATGCTGCGCTCTATTGCTCTTTGGCAAACCTTATGCTTGGACTTTTGACTTTTTTGACTCGTTCACTTATTCGCCGAAATTATTTCGATACGTTCGGTGCTGGTAAATAAATGTTTGACCAAATAAGATAATGTAATGATAGATAGGGGATATAGGGAACATGACGAAGAATGAGTGACGAATACAGAATGAGATGAAATAATAATTGACAACCTTTCATTTTTTTAACACCTGAAAATTACTGCAGGAATCGAAAGAGTTTCGCCTCCTGAACACGGAAAATATTTATTATAATTTAATTATCCATATTTTAAAAAAATACAACAAATTTAAAAACATACATGTACGTACAAATACATCCACAGAATAGATAAGTTTCCTTTACCCTTTTCACTAGAAAAAAGAGCTGTCATAATTTTAAATTAGATAACAACCTTAACGTCAAATTTACGTCTTGATTTACGTCATCACTTTTTTTTAATAGAGACTAGACAAAAGTAATGGATCTATTCTATCGTTGCGCTCTTTTAGAATAAGCACATCTTTAAAAAATTGTAACAAATTAATTAATTATCCTAGTGAAAATTTAAAACAATCAGCGTCTTTCTCTTTCCAAACAGAATACAGAGAACGAATCAAATTATAGTCTTAGAAATATGAAATGTTGTCAATTAAACGAAAAACGAATGAGGCGAGATAATAGGATACCGGTTCTTTGAGCGTAAGCCCTCGAGTCTGACTCGCTCTTAGCCGGATTTTATCGTGACACTGACATTTCGCAGATTATTCTTCAGTTGAGGTGGGTTTTTTGTTAGTTACTAGTGCTAGAAGCAACATGAAAAGTTTTAGAATCTCTTCCCTCGACACTTATTTCTAGGCCTTTCATTCTTTGATTAAAACTCTAGCAATATGAATTCACTGAAAAAAAAATTCAAAAGTTTTAATTCCTTTTCATGATTTCTTTTAACACACTCATCAGTAGGTATGTTTATTTTATACAATCTAAAATGTCTTCTTTTCAAACCCCACTTTCGTGAAGTAATGTTTTCATTTATTTTTATTATATCTATGTATCATTTATTCTTGTGTATTTTATACAATCTATTTATGTAATATATTATGTGATGTAAATTTTACTATAATCTTCAATAAATTCATATTGTCCTTTATGCTTTTTAATTCTCTCCCGCACTCTTTTCTATTTTTACCCGGAAAAGTTATTAAATCTACCATCGGCATCCCAGCCTATACCCGTCCCACTGCAGGGCACAGACCTCCTCTCAAAATGAGAGGGTTTGGGTAGTTCCCACGCAGGCCAAGTGCGGATTGTTTGCAGGTTCCTCACGATGTTCTCCTTCACCATAAAGCTCATGGTTGTACAATATTTGTAACTTGCTTTGAAAACTTAATTTTTTGACAGCTGTCATTCTCCTGTCACAAATGTCACTCGACATTTTTTGTCTCTTGTCTGTGTGCCTTGTCATTGACTTGATGCTCTGTAACGAACGTTTTGCAATTAAAAATTTATTAAATAAAAACAACAGTTTTTGTTAAAATATTATTAGGGATGATCAAAATAAACGAAAAATTACAACTACTAATTTTATTTAATCACAATAGGTAAAGTTACAAATAATTGCAAAAAGAAGGAAAATATGGAGAAAACACTTTCTAATCTTAAAATTAGGCGCGAAAGGATAAGCTCAGAGCAATACGACCGTCCTATGCCAAGCGCCCGGTAAGAATGGCTCACGAGACTGAGCTCCGGCGCTCACCATGACATAACGATGGCGGAAGTCAATTGACGATCTCTAAAATCAACGCAGTGGTGTTGCAAGTCTTATTTATTCCTAATAATATATATATAATTATCACACAATGGTAAATTTCGAATGTAAATCGCACATAAATAACGAAAAACTCTAAGAGTTACGAGCCCAGAGTAAAACCCGCGACCCTCTGCTTGAAAGGCGAGGCCATAAGTACTATACAGGTATAGGTAGGGTATAGGCACTTGGCCACCACGACTTTATTCCTCGTGTGATCACCATCACCATCATTGCAGCCGAAAGGAATCCCCCAAGGCTCGCCAAACAGATCGGTACTGCGCCGTCCGCATCCAACGCGTTCCCGCAATCTTAACCCGGTCTTGCGTCTTCCGGTCCGTGGACGCCGCTCGAGAACCTTTCGCCCCATCGGCCATCAGTTCTACGAGCGACGTGCCCTGCCCACTGCCACTTGAGTCTGGCTTTGAGCTACGGCGATGACTCATCTCATCATTTCGGGATAAAAGTAGCCTATATCCTAATCTTGGTATTAGATATCTAATCTTTGAGATTCCCTTTGGGAGCGTAGGTTCGTATCCTACCGACTGCGCCATGTAAAGTTAACATGGGAGCGAGCAATGAAACCAACAGCTAATCTTAGACTGGCTTATATTTTCTAGATGCATTCCTTATTTCTACCCTACATTTCTAACTACCCACATGCACATGACAAGTATATTATAATGATATTGACAAAATCAAGACACACGGCCGGCATGTGTCTAGCCAAAGTTAGAATGAACCGAGCGACGCAGCAATTTCACACCACGGTAACTTTGTTCCAAGCACAGCCAGGAACCTGTTTTAACAGATTACACACGAGTGATTTTGCAATCTAGTCTCTTTACTAGTGACTAGAGGCCGTATTGTCTAACGCTTCTGACGCTTGCCTTGGCTTTCACCATCTCTTTCTGTCATCATCTTATACCGTTTGACAGAAGGTAATAGTGATTGCGAAGGCTAGCGTCAGAAACGTTAGACAATAAGCCTGCCGGACTTAGAGGATTGTATAAACGGGGTCCTACTCGGCATAATAAGTTAGGTTCTCTATCGTTTGGCCGAATTTCATATGCTATATACTATAATGTATCATTTTCCATAATTTTCGCCCATTAGTTCTGTCAAAGTAGAAATACTTTGACAGAACTAATGGGCGAAAATTTACAGTTGGCGTAATTTTGTACCGCATTCTTATTAACATCTGTAATTCCGGCACTTTTGCCGTCCAACAAACTTTGTTCAATTTGTATAGTTGTGAGAGTACCTATCGATATTGACATCACAAATATTTTAACCCATCCCTAAGACTTGGCAGCTACCAAATTGCACCTCCGATAGCGGGGTCTAGTTATGACTAAAAATTTTTCATCACACTTGCTCGTCAATGGTGTTATTCCAAGCCTGTATATTAAATGACAATGGCCTAAATTGTTCTTAAGGGAGTTATGGATTTGCGTACAGTTTTTCTACCCAAGGGAGTTCTGACTTTAGTTTTAAAATATGCAAACAAGACATTTTAGACTAAGGAGGTTTCAAGTCAGCCAACGTTTTATTTATATCTTTAAAACTTAGCTATAACCCTATTTTACAACACAAAACTACGCTTATCGCTTTATGTACGCTTCATAAAAAAATCGTTATTTTTATATTTTAAATTTATATCAAATAGTTTTGCAATAATTAGAGCAAGAGGTCCAGGGTTCAAATCCCGGTAAGGGCATTTATTTGTGTGATGAGCACGAATATTTGTTCCTGAGTTATGGATGTTTTCTATGTTTTTAAGTATTTATTTATCTATATAAGTATGTTTATCGTCGTCTAGTACCCATAGTACAAGCTTTGCTTAGTTTGGGACTAGATCGATTTGTGTAAGATTGTCCTTTAATATTTATTTATTTTTTATTTTATTTATTTTTAAAAAATTTTTTTCAAAATGTTGGCAGAATCTGGCCGTATGACCATTCGAATTCTAAACTAAACACAGTTGACATTATCTATGGTAGATGACTCGAAAAAAGTGACAATCTGTATTCAATTTAAGTGTTTAGAGACAAAGTAATTCTATTTTTGTTTTTTTCCCTTCGCAATGTGATGAAAATCATTGTGTGTATCACGGGCAGTAAAGGGATTACAAACTCGAGTCATTAAAAGCCCTCCGCCTTCGGCGTCGGGCTTCAAATTGGCACTCGTTAGTAATCCCCTACTTACGGCCCTAGATGCACAGTGTACTATTGTCCAACCCGATATGGACTTAAAGGTAAGCGAACAAGTTGTCCGTCTCCAGATCGTGTGGGACAACGTGAACAAGCGGTGGCAGAACACGGACGCGGACGAGGACCAGGCGGCGCGCCCGCCGCCGCCCCCGCCCCGCGCGGCCGACATCCCCGCGCTGCAGCCCCCGCAGCCGCCCAGGTAACACAGCTCCCAGTACCGCAGAGTGTTTAATACAATACAATACAAATATTCTTTATTGATCAACAAAAACAGTACAGTAACATTACAAAAATAAAAATTCAGGTAGAAAATAGGCGGTCTTATCGCTAAAAAGCGATCTCTTCCAGACAACCAATTACTCAGAAATTAATAAATATCAACAGACTCTAATGTAGGTGGCAGAAATAACAGACAAGAGAAACTTAGTATTAATAGACAATAAACAATAAAATGTTTATTTGTGTTTTATTTATGTTTAATGTTTATTTGGGCAAAAAAACGGCACAATATTATGAGTGAACTTAAAGAAAAACCTGAGTAATATAGGTAACGCCACCAGAGTTGAGGCCACGCACACAACCACATCTCATGTAATGACAGCGGAATTTTGACGTTGTGTTGACGTTAAACGCCAACACAACATACATAGGCCAGCAAATATGCCACAGTTAATTTATTCTAATGAAGTAACACGTAAAAACTTTGATAACTGTAGATCCACAGTCGCGCGCCTGAAAATGTCCGAGCCAAATGAGCGCCACTTTGATAAAAGTGGCCTTCTTTTTTCTCAGTACGTTGCGTGAAATTATCAAGTTTAGCTGTCAAGTGTCAACCGAAATTCGACTGTAATAAAGTAAAGACTAGGTTCAAATTTCTGTGTAGGTGATGATTTTAATTGTTATGCAAACAAATAAAAAAGTTCGGACACTTTTTGAAGGGGATTTTGTTCGGCAATGTGTATCTTCAGTTATAATTGATCAAAGCGTAAAAATACAAACAGCCAAAAATGAGAAAAAGTGAAACGGGCGTTAAATAAATAGTATGTCTAAGTATGTATAAATCTAAAGTTAATAACTAATAGTATCTTTTGCTATCTTGTATGTTGGTTTGGTGACACACGCGCACACACACACTCTCTTTCACACACACTCTCTTTCACACACACTCTCACACACACACACACACGCACACACACACACACACACACACACACTCACTCTCACTCTCACTCACTCACTCACTCACTCACTCACTCACTCACTCACTCACTCACTCACTCACTCACTCACACACACTCACACAAACATGCTTTAGTTTTTTAAGATATAGAATAAGTATTTATTTATTTATTTATTAAGGAGCACAACAGCGTTACAATCAAACTTATTCTAATTTAAAATTGATACATAAGGCCAATAACAGTTACTCCCTGTATTGTACAATTAATAGCTTGAGCTGAAAACTTACAATTGACTATCTTGTTAATAAACAAACTTATTCTTATTTTACTTAATCTAATTAAAAACTAATTCCAACAAATTTTCACTATCTATTTAGTGAACAAATAAATTTGTGTGTGTGTGTGTGCGTGTGTGTGTGTGCGTGTGTGTGTGTGTGTGTGTGTGTGTGCGTGTGCGTGTGTGTGTGCGTGTGCGCGTGTGTGTGTGTGTGTGCGTGTTCGTGTGTGTGTGTGTGTGTGTGCGTGTGCGTGTGTGTGCGTTTATGAGTGTGAATTTGTATGTGTTAACCTATTTTATTACTTTAGTACTTCATTTGTAATCAAGTGCTTGAATGTAATACAGTTTTATCAATAAACGATTATTATTATTATTATAATAGTACTTGCGTACAGAAGGATCACTCTCGAACAAAAGGCAACTTTAGGTATAAAAACTTGCCTACTCTTATTACGACAAGAGCCCGTACATTTGATGCCGATGTCGTCACGTCGCGTACAGGATGATTGCAATTTAAGTAGTTGTGATAATCAATCATTAATCATCAATCATTAAAAATGTGCGACACAACAAATAAAAATACGATTAAATAACAAAGTATTTTTATGAATATTGCATTACGTATGCACACGAAGATGACTCAGATTATCTCTGCATAGGAATTAATGCAAGAAGGATGGCGTGTTTCAAGTTATAGAGGAATTCTATTTTCTACGTAATTATTGAAATGTGGTAACAATACCACATTTTATTAAATGTAATAAAATGTATGTATAAAAACAAAACAACTAATTGCATTTACGTTTCACGTATCAGGTAGGTATTTATTATTCCACGTGTGAATAGGTTACTTTTGAAGTCATTTGTTATGTACATGATTAAAATGATTGACGACTAATGATTAATAATTACAATAAAACTATTTGGAAACATCCTATATGCAGCGTGACGTCAAATTGATATCATCGGCATGAAAAGTGCGGGCCCTGCTTACGACCGTTAACTGCTTGCACTCAAATTGAAACTTATCGTGTGATACGAGTGTTCATATTCCGTTATCAATTGGGAATGTCTGTTGGTTTTTATATTTTTTTTTGTGTAGAAAAGTCAATTATAAGGAACTAATTTCAATATTTTGTCATTTAGTTCTCTACTTTTTTCAAAATTAATTATTGAAACTATTTTAGTTGATGACGTCAGATTATAATTGAGGGCTCCCACGATGCCAAATTTCTAAATCTATCTAAATGCGTACGATAAGGCAACCCCTTTAATTATTTTTTGCGTAGTGGTACACTATACACTGTGTCACTTTACTGGCACTGTCAAAGTGCTAGATGTCAGGCAGCGGGTCCAAATCAAACTCCGCAGTATAATCCACGCGTAAATTGTGAAGAATTCTAACCACACAGAATAAAGTACGACTTGGACCGGTCACGCAATTTACACCAATGTCAAATGAAAATCATTGCTCATTTGTTATATAATAAATTCATTACATAATATTAAAATTAAATAACTACAGAAAACGAGTTAAAATGCATTTATCTCGAAATGGTTTTCGATTTACTATACATTGCAAAAAAATAGACATCCCCAATTGTGTTTGTTTATTTATTCTTGTAAGATAAGACGTTTAATATATACTATGTTTGCAGCGCGACGACGCCCCTGGCGCCGGCGGCGAGCGCGGGCCCGCCGCCGGCCGCGCCCGTCTCCAACATATTCAAGATGCAGAAGGGCCGGCGTAAGTGTACCCGCTTCACCACCATCACTTCGCTCATTACGTATAGTAGGAATTTTATAAGCTGGGGGTTTAGAACTGCAGACTTCATCTGGTAAAGATAACATTGTTTTCGTTTGTTCTATTATAGACGCACTACAACGCCGACGATCCACCTGAGTACCGCTTACAGTGACGAAAGACCATTCTTAAAGAGTTAAGCTTTGGCAATTTCAATCTTGTAACTTAGAGAAGACGGTAGCTATTTGTTTGCATTTTTTGTTACTCGTTCTGATTTGTTATTAGCGGTAGGCTTCAACAAACGAGAACAGTGTTATCATTACCAGATGAGTTCTGCAGTCCTAAACCCCCAGCTTATGATTCCAACTATATGTAGATTGATTTCTGTACCTATCTGTTCTGTGCCGTGAGTGTATTTACAAAGAGCGTGCTAGCATTGGTCTCGTTTTCTACAGACATAAAGAAGTCATACGTGGACGTGTTCAACCCGAGCGGCGCGGCGACTCGGCCGCTGCCGCCCGCTTCGGAAGTGCTCGGGCCGGCGCTGGCCGCGCCCGCGCCGCAGCACTACATGATGCCCCAGCAGGTGGGTACTGCGCCAAACGACCACCCCTGAACATAGGCACACGGCGGCCACGACGTACAAAATACGCGTTCTTGAATCTACATAAGCACGACGGCGTCTGTACACGCGTCAATGTGTGCGTAAGATACACAGGGCTGACCATCGCAAAAACCTAGTACAAATAAGTACTACCAATGGCATATGGTATGGCTTAGATATGTGCAAATAAATGTAAACGTTAATCTTATCTATTTATTTAAATGTAATTATTTAAACCTACTTAAAATGCGTGTCTGTATATTTAAACATTATTATTTTTAATTATTCGGTAGGCAGTTATTTCATGTACCTATTAATCGCGATAATTTCAGATAGCATTATTTATAAAAGAAAGTAGGTAGGGTAGATAAACTCCTTTCCTTATCTTTGGCTGTTGACAAACACCCGTACAATGCAGAGTATTGCTCCCGGACTTAGCGCCGTGCGGCCGACATGCATCGCGCGCGTTGCGCACCCGACTGCTTTCCGGCGGTGTCCGGCAATCTGCGCTTGAGGGGTGGGGTAACTCGAATCGGTGCGGGGCGGAGCGTGGCCATTCTGTACGTTGGTACAATTATATACAGGGTGTTTGGTAGCTACGTACAAAGCTTTAAGGGGGTGATAGCCGAGGTGTTTTTGAACATTTTTAGCCATAATATATGTCTTAGCCGAAATTTAACTAGAAATTTTAGGAAAATACCCAGAATTTGATAGTGACGAGTCAATATTGCCCCAATGAGCGTTAATTTGGAAACCAAATCTTTTATTTCGGATAGTTTAATATGTATTGGATCAAATGAAATAATTTTTAAGTGCCTTTCTTGCCACAAAAACAAAATGGAGGCATTCGAAATTACTAAAAAGGTCTTAGGTTGGAACAGAGTCATTTTTCTGTGCCATAAAAAAAATCCTTGAAATGTTCTCACATTTTTAGAAACATGCCTGCTTATTGTTCTTTCTTTTAAGATATCACTCATTGACATTGCTTGCTAAATCTGAGATATAAAGTAAAAACCAAACTCGGGGAGCACTCGCTAAGAATGCACTTGTCTTGAAATTTTACTAGTAAATAACATGTGAAAAAGACAAGTCTACGTCATTTTACTGTGCCATATTTAAAATTTCCAAACTAACGCTCATTGGGGCAATATTGACTCGTGACTATCAAATTCTGGGTATTTTCCTAAAATTTCTAAGTCTACAATTTAAAAAAAAAAACAAGTTTCGGCTTAGACATATATGGCTAAAAATGTTCAAAAATACCTCTGCTATCACCCCCTTAAAGCTTTGTACGTAACTACCAAACACCCTGTATTCTGTGATATAGGCCTCCCCCTAGGCTAGCCAAACAGATCGGTCCTGCGCCATCAGCATCCAACGCATTCCCGCAACCTCAATCAGGTCGTCGCTCCATTGGAGGCCTACCTACACTGCGTCTTCCGGTCCGTGGACGCCACTCGAGAACCTTTTTGCCCCATCGACCATCAGTTCTACGAGCGACGTGCCCTGCCCACTGCCACTCGCGTCTGGCGATTCTTCGAGCTATGTCGGTGACTTTAGTTCTTGCGTGGATTTCATCATTTCTAATGCGATCCCGCAGAGAAACTCCGAGCATAGCCCTCTCCATCGCCCTCTGAGTGACTTTGAGCTTTCTTATGAGGCCCATCGCTAGCGGCCACGTCTCAGAGCCATACCATAAGTCATCACTGGCAACACACACGGGTCATTGACTTGAGACACTGCGGTATATTGGATGACAAGATATTGCGGAGCTTTCCCAACGCTGCCCAGCCGAGTCTAATTCGTCGATTGACCTCTTTCTCGAAGTTGGACCTATCTAATTGGATTGTGTGTCCCAGGTAGATATAGTCGTCAACAACATCGAGCGGAGAGTCTCCAATTATAAGGGGAGACCTTCGTCTTGTCCATGTTCGATTTAACCTCCTGAGGCCCAACGTCCTATTTTCAGGACTGTAAAATGTAATCCTTTCAGCCCAAGTAAATGTTAAAATTCATCAAATAGCGTCCCAATGTCCCAAAATAAGGTCACGCACTAATTGGGGATGTCTATTTTTTTTGCAATGTATAGTAAATCGAAAACCATTTCGAGATCAATGCTTTTTAACTCGTTTTCTGTAGTTATTTAATTTTAATAAGTAAAGACCTTCGTTTGACATTGGTGTAAATTGCGTGACCGGTCCAAATCGTACTTTATTCTGTGTGGTTAGAATACTTCACAATTTATGCGTGGATTATACCACGGAGTTTGATTTGGACCCGCTGCCTGACATCTAGCACTTTGACAGCGCCAGTAAAGTGACACTAGTTATAGCTACGCAAAAAATAATTGAAGGGTTTGCCTTATCATACGCGTTTAGATAGATAGATAGAAATATGGCAGTGTGGAAGCCCTCAATTATAATCTGACATCATCAACCAAAATAGTTTCAATAATTAATTTTGAAAAAGTAGAGAACTAAATGACAAGATATTGAAATAAGTTTCTTGTAATTGATTTTTCTATTCAAAAAAAATATAAAAACCACTGGTATTTTTTTTTAGACATTCCCTATTTAATGATTTTGTAATAATTGAAGTTCCGGGCTACCAGTATAAGTGCCTATAAATAGGACACTGGGTCGTTATTACACACGTCCTAAAAATAGCTTGGGCCTCAGCTCAGGAGGTTAAGGCCAATTCACTCCATTCCAAGATCCAATATCTCAGCCATAAGCACTACGTCTATGGCAAATCGAAGGTATAATAATGTATGTAACCGTTTAATTTTTTTTTCCGCAGCCGTACGACGCGACGCAGCCTGAGGACAGCCCGTACGGCATGTGACGCGCTGGCGCCGATCTCTGTGCTATTTACAATAACGTATTTGCTACGCTCATTCCGACGCTAAGCGTGCTATCCCGGATGTGAGGCCACGAAGACCGGACGGAGTTAAATAATATACTATTATAAGCGGATTTTTATATCACCTGACGTTATCCTGTACTGGTAGGGTTTTGAAAACGTCTATACATATAAAACGGGTCGGGTTTCACATAATTTAACAAGTCATAGTGTATCATTCTTCATAATTAACATTTGTCATAAAGTGATTTATATCTGAGACGGTTTCTTTTTCGGAATTGTTTTAAGATAAACCTAACCCAACCTACTGCATTCTATAAGATGGGATTTAAAAAAAATACTTTTCCAGAAGTAAATCACTGTATGACTAATGTTGATTATGATGAATGATACATTATGACTTATAAAATTATGGAAAACCAAGGGATCCCATGTAAAGTTAGCGCCATTTGCTATGGTTAAAAAAAATCGTTAACCCTCTTTTAAGTATGATAGTTCCATAATAATCCTCAGTTGCACTTCGACACTACTTAACCCTGGGTTAGCAGTTAATTTGGAGTTAAGTAGCTAAACCTGATCCACGCAAGCCCGTTTTAAAGGCTTACAGCCTCCTACAAGATATCGATACGGCCAAAGTCACAAAAGTATTACACGACTTACTGACTTAACCCTTAATATATAAGGCCCCATTTATTGGAATATACTATAGTATTTCCAATCATTTATTTTCTCGATGACAGCTCCCGTAGAATGTAACTTTGTTTAGTTACGCAAAAATTAACTTTTATATGCGAGGTATAAAAAATAGGACAACTGCCTAATTTTGTTCCTTGATCCTATATAATATTCATCTAAGACAAATTGAGTCCATATACAATGCAGTAGTTTTTTTTAAAGTACGATAAATAATAAACGTTTAAATAAAGTTACATTCTATGGCAATCATAACATGACATTTTGTATTGCCTTTATTAAAACGTTTATTATTTATCGTACTTTAAAAAAAATACTGCATATATGGACTCAATTGGGATGTCCTAATTTTTGACAACGTATAATAAATCGAAAACCGTTTGGAGAAATAGGCTTTGTGAATCGTTTTCAGAAATCAGATTCCAAAAATATGATAAACTGAATTAAATAAAGAAAATTTAAGTAATGACCTTCATTTGACCCCTGCAGTGAATCGTCACATAGGCAGACATAAAGCAGGTCTACACTCTAAAGCAAATTGACAGTTTGAAATGTTGCTGTCCTTTGTTTGTTGCTAGCAAAGAGTGACAAAGACAGTACTTTAATCACATGATGCGCACCTGGCTTTAAACAGTTGTCATTTATCATAAAGTCCGAAATGTATACAATACTCGCAATGTATTTTTACAAATTTAATTATTAATTTACTATGTTACAAGTAAATATGAAAGAATTTAAATATCAGATTTTAATAAAAAATATCTATTTACTATCACACCATTAAACAAACAGGAATAATCGAAGCTAAAAGAAGAGAAATAAATAAAACTATTTGTCATGGTTCATTTAGGACCCTAAGCCGTGCTTGTATTATTGACAGTGACAAGACAAATCAGTAGTGCCATAGATTATGCTATGTACGGCTTGAATTTTTGTAGGCAATGGAACGTGGCTCTCTCACTGTGACGTCATCCAACGTATTTCTTAAAAAAATTATAAATAATTAAATACTCAACCAAATTCAAAATCGATGAAAATGGTATCTTAAAATAACCTATTCTTTCCAAAAAAAAATATAAAAAGTATAGGTTATTTTTTTTGGTGCATCCCAATTTGTCTTAGATGAATCTTATATGGGATCAAGGAACAAAATTAGCCAGTTGTCGTATTTTTATATCTCGCATTTAAAAGTTAATTTTTGCGCAACTAAACGCAGTTATATTCTACGGGAGCTGTCATCGAGAAAATAAATGATTGGAACTACTATACCACAATCAAAACCAGCTATCGAATACATACCTGACAAAGGATATTGTAACTTATTGCTAAAACAGTAAGGTTGAATTTCCAAGTCAATGCATGTAGTCGCTAAATCGCCCCTACCTTATTAAGGGCGTGTATACATATTTTGTTACGTTTTTATTCATCGCTTTAAGGGATAAAAAAAGGATAAATCATCGTTGGACGGGAATTTTTAATTTCTTTGACAGTCTTATTACTTGACTAGTTTATGCTCGCAGCTTCGCCCTCACTTAATAATTCCCTGCGTAGTAATTTCGCAAAATGCGTCCCAATTTGTCAATAAAAGCAATTTAATCGTGATTACCGACAGTATTATTTTCAGAGGTTGGCAGAGTTGGCCTTGAAACAATTTGATCATTACACGTTGGTCGATTGCACATTTTGGTAGTGTAGTATTCTGTCATAGGATCATTCAGGCCGCGAGAACATTATGACCATAGCATATTGTACATTTTGACGATGTAGCGTTTCAACTCAAGCACAATATTAGACTTCTACTCATTTAAGTACCGGGGGGTCGCGAGGCGGCTCGCTTAGTACCCGACTATTCACATCGGGACCATCAACGCGCTATGGGCGTCATACGTTAATGAAATGACAATACGGTCGTATTCAGATATTTTTTACCACCATGAATGCTCTGATGTTAATCTTGATGTTTAAATTGAAAATGCACATAATATCCACCAGGGATCACTAGTTTCGCATAATTTAACAAGTCATAATGTGTCGCTCTTCATAATCATAATCAACGTCAGTCATAAAGTGATTTATTTTTCAAACAGTTTTTTTTTCGGAATCGTTATAAAACAAACCTAACCTAACCTACTGCAATAAGATGGCATTTAAAAAGTCCTGATAAAAATACTGTTTCAGAAATAAATCACTGTATGACTAACGTTGATTATGAAGAATGATTCATTATGACTTATTAACCTTTTCGACGCCAACGTCACATATGTATATCAGCATCGCAGCTCCTACGCCAACGACGGGTACGTATCAAAATATATAAAGTTTTAAAACTATAATGGACGAAATACATAAGGGTCATTTGATATAATGCAATTTTCTTGGAAATTCTCAACTTTACAGGATTTTCATAAAATAAACCTAACTTAACCTAAACCAATCTGTAGATTACACGATTAAAAAAGTTAGTTTAATCAATAGTTTTCTATGAAAAAATAAATATTATGACCTTTATGTATTTCGTTCATTATTCGTTTTAACCCTTTCAACGCCAAGCCTAGAAAAAACGTAAACCTGCTTTGAATCTTATGTCATTGTGTCAAGATCACTTTGACAATGTACTTTGTGACACCTATATGAGTCGTTGGCGTTGAAAAGGTTAAACTTTATATATTTTGATACGTTCCCGCCAACGTATGTAGGGTTCAACTTCGCGTTTGATATTCGTTTGGCATGGCGTTCTACATATTTGACAGCTGTTGTATTTGACAGAACGTTGAAAAGGTTAAATTGTGCGAAACCAAGGTATCCCATCCCATCAGGTTAAAACATGTCCAATTGGGAATGTCTAAAAAAAATTACCAGTGGTTTTTATATTTTTTTTGTATAGAAAAGTCAATTATAAGGAACTAATTTCAATATTTTGTCATTTAGTTCTCTACTTTTTTCAAAATTAATTATTGAAACTATTTTAGTTGATGACGTCAGATTATAATTGAGGGCTCCCATGCCAAATTTCTAAATCTATCTAAATGCGTACGATAAGGCAACCTCTTTAATTATTTTTTGCGTAGTGGTACACTATACACTGTGTCACTTTACTGGCACTGACAAAGTGCTAGATGTCAGACAGCGGGTCCAAATCAAACTCCGTAGTATAATCCACGCGTAAATTGTGAAGAATTCTAACCACACAGAATAAAGTACGACTTGAACCGGTCACGCAATTTACACCAATGTCAAATGAAGGTCATTGCTTATTTGTTATATAATAAATTCATTACATAATATTAAAATTAAATAACTACAGAAAACGAGCTAATAAGCATTTATCTCGAAATGGTTTTCGATTTACTATACATTGCAAAAAAATAGACATCCCCAATTCCAAAGCTGTCGCTAAGTCTGCGTGGTTCTTGACGTCGATTAACGGCCGTGAGGTCCGGTCTTCGTGGCGCACGGATCCTATAGCAGTGTAAATTGAAAAGACAATACTATAGTTTTTAAATTAGGAGCCGATTTGTGTTTAGGCAGATAGCGACTCCACAGGCTGATTCAGGAGTCATGAGCGGCAGTGGAAGGGGTGATGAGGTGGGCCGGAGAGCATCTTTCACTATGGCAACAGCCACGAAATCCCGAAAAATTTCATTCTTTTTTTTTTCGTTTTAGTCCGCGCAGGGTTGTATACTTGGCAAGTGAGATATACTAATCATGTTCAAGAAATTTTGTTATTATTATTTGCTTTTACAATTTACAAATTATTTATTTACGCATGTAGTCTTATGTAGGTATGTAGCTATTAGTGTGCAGTTTATTTATTTATCCAACGGTACTGGCTGAAAATCAGCGCTGGGGCACTTTAAACGCCTCAGCATTATGCTGAGCCAGTGTCCGATTTGCAACCGCAATGACACATTCTATCTTTAGCTTTAGTGTTGCCTTATGTTTTGTAAAATATTGATGATGTGTCTTGTGATGTTCTTCTTTCTTTCTTTCTTGCAAAAAATTCTGCTGTTCCGTACTTTTCTGATAGTTAATTAGCATTTAATTACCGATCAATTAACTCTTGATTGTAGGTACTATAAAGGTTTAGGTACTTTACAAATGTAAACAAACATCAGCTGCCAACACGGCCAAAAGTTATGGCGTCGGGTTAACCAGCCATAGGCAATATTTGTATAGGTAACGCCACGAGAGTCGAGGCGAATGGTTACACACACAGCTACATGAAGTACTGATTGCAAAAAAAGTAGCGAATGAATGAAATGAGTGAGTGAGTGAAAATGTGAATTTTATGATTTTAATGTGAAATACCTATGCAATACTATGCATATTATAATTTTATCATATAACCTATTTTTGAAATAAAACAATTTGAAACTGATAACAAATATTTGCAACAAAAAAATCGGTATTTTATAGAAAGCGAAAAATATGCTTAGGTATCTGATTTAAATAAAATAGATCAAAATATTTTATTTTCTGTTTTGTTTGAACTAGATGTATTTCCTTAAATAATTCTTAACGAAATAGGTTGAAGAAATATTTAGTTAATCTCGTAATTCACTGTTGAGTCTGTTGGACTTGCTATCGGTACGAATAAACGTCAAAATCCCGCTGTCATTACATGAGATGTGGTTGTGCGCGTGACCTCAACTCTGGTGGCGTTACCTATAATTGACTTTCACGTGTCACATTTTCGACGCACTCCTTAGTTTAGTCGCATAATATGGACGTTGTTTACATTTAGTAAAGTACCTTGGGTATGTATTACAATACCGAAGTACGAAAGACCGAATGTATTAAAACATCGAATGGGTCAAAAGACCGACACGATTTTTTTCTGAAACCGTTAACTTTTTAAGATTGTTATAAAACAAACCTAACCTAACCTAATGGGTTCTGTATGATGCCGTTTTAATAAAATCTGAAAAGTTTACGGTTTCAGAAAAAAATCGTGTCGGTCTTTTGACCCATTCGATGTTTTAATACATTCGGTCTTTTGTACATCGGTATTGTAATACATACCCAGTACCTTTATAGTAAGTATAGATGTTTTTTTTTCGCGCTTTCGGACCTGGTTTCATAGTAAAAGTTGCACAGTGTGTATCTCCCATCATTTCACTCCTGCTCATGACTGAATCACCCTGTACACAGACCGCATTTTGTGCAGGAATAAAATTGACGGGAATGGATGGCGCTCGTCCGACTGTTGTTTATTAGGTCCGTTTAAAAACAAAAAACACATAATTAAGGGCTTGGATTAAAACAAAACATAATTGATTCCTTTGTGTAACGATAGTTACCCATATAGTTAGTAAGACTAACGTACGTTGCATAAAAAATGCGATCGTGATTTGTTTTCATTCAGCCTTTAATGATTGTAGCTATATCTTTTATGAAAATGATTCAGATGCCCATCGGTATTGAAAATGTTTGCATAACGAAATATTAAATTATACGCGGTGTATTATCGCATAATCTATTTATTAATTATGACAAAAATTAGACGAAATAATTTTTAAATATTTGGCAACCAACATGAGAATTCGAATGATGTAAAACAATAACATTTCAACTCACACCAACATTGTTTTGAGAAAATGGCCGCTGAAAATTTTTATGAGACACGTATTGATGTCAGCTAATTTTTGCCGTTTTTCGATGTTTCGTTTTTATAAAATGTAAAGGAGTCCAGGTACAAATTTCGTATTCAAATCTCAATTGTAATGTTTTTGTGGGTTGACGCGTTATTCTTATATGTATCCATTTAATTAATTTAATGTTTATGTTTATAATTTATAAAATGTAAAGTGTATATTTTTTTAATCAGTGATCAGTCAAGTCAGTTTTAAATTTAATAAATCGATACCCAAATTCGATAAGATCTAACAATCCATCGTTAAATCGATTTTATTCGTGACGCAGAACTGTAGAGTCAGAATCTGTATGCTAACCCGCAATTCGTTGACATAATAATGTTTGTCTGTACATTCTAGTGTTTTTAATAAGTAAATAGGTCACCCATATTACCGTTTGTTAAAGTTTATTTTAATAGAATCTGCCAACCCCTTAGATACCTGTTACCAACTAACATGGCTGCCCCCTGTTACTATAAAAATTAAGTGCTACAAATCGGCGTAATTAATTTTCTCATACAAAAATTGATAGTTATGTAGTAGAATTGTAGTACTTGTAACGTGTATGGTACAGTCGGTTAAAAATATGGTCTACCCCCCTACGGTCGAAGTTCATTTGCTCGTCATGATACAACGAGGTCGATTTTGTCAAAACTGGTAGACCACTTTCTTGGTCGACCGTACATAGGAGGCAGACTGTCTACGTTCCTAAATATATGATTATAATCGAAAATCAATAAAAAAATCATGTCCCTCGAGTACGTGAACAGTGCAGTAGCCATGTCAATTGACTATAAGTATCTAAGAGCATTGTGTGTTAAAAAGATTGATACTATGCGATCGTTTGCCGTGAAGTCCGATTTACAAATGCAGGTGTACATTGCGTGGTCGTAAGCGAACGAGGTCGAAGCGAGCGCTCGCACGCAGCGATGTAAAGCGATTTGCACAAGTTTCCTTGCTAGAGGCGTTTGCGTTCAATGGTTGACAGTTTGTTGTGTTCTGGATAGTTTTTGTGTGGAAATGGATCGAGTCTGGTGGTCATACGTGTCTCTTTCTACATTTTATTTTCTCGCTTAGTTTTTATTGATACGTTTTTAAGGGGTGCCTATCGAAATCGAAAAGATTCTTTTTTATAAGCGATAACTTTTTAAGATTGTTGTAAAACTAACCTAATGTTGTTTTAGTAAATCCTAAGAAGTTTATGTTTTCAGTAAAAAAACTTTTCGATGTTTTACCCATTGGATATTAATTAGAGACTTTATATTCCTTATTCTTTCCCAGTTTTTTTGGTGTTGACATAATTTAAAAAATCATACTTATTTTGGCTACCGCCTCTCTGCAGCTGTTATTTGTACGTAATAATAACAACGTTCGCTTTGTAAAATATACCAGTTCTTGTTCAATTTCATTGCTATTTTAGTTTAGATCGTTATAGTTGCGTTTGAAACGTTATAACAACTTTAATTACCGTTAAAAGTTGATAAACTCTTTAACCGCTTAGAATTATTTCGTTGTGCTTGCTCGTGTCGACACCGATACGAAATAATAATAGCGTATAAGCAAGGATGATATAGACTGGATTGGCAGTCACCATAGGAGTCCGGATCGGCCGCGGTTTTTGTAATTCGATTATTAAATCTAGATGGCGCTGAAATATAGCCAGAGGCTTTGAAGGCAAAACAATAAGACTACATATATTTCATATCACTGCAAATGTATTATTATGCAATATTTTTGAAAAATAATACATTTGTAATGTAAATAATACATTTAATAATCGAACTACAAAAACCGCGGCCGCGGCCGCAACCGCGGTATAAGTCAATCATTTAAAATACAAAACAGAACTTGACCAGGCTGCGGCGAAATGAGCTGGAAGTTCTGTCTTATGTAACAGACTGCGGCGGTTAAAAGGTTAAATTTCTTCGAGAAATAACGCGGGTGGTTAATATACGCCCTAGTTATTATCGATCAGGAATGTACGACCGTGTTAATTTGTGCGCTGTGTACAAATTACATGAGACCACAAATCGTCAGGGCGTGCTTTATCGTCGTGGATTTCGGGTCGACTCGACAAATACAGGGCGTACATTAACGGCCTCGGAAATGACCGCGTGCGACCACCCGACCCGACTGCGCTTGAGTTATGCTCATACTTAATATTTTGTATCTCCGTCTAAATATAATTGAAACAGAACCCTATTTTGTGTAGTGATTTTTTTATTGAAACATAACGAAGTTGAACACGTTTATTTTCGTTCGTTTTAGTTTTTTTTATCAAATTTTGTTGTTATTGCGCCTTAGATCGTAACAAATTATTTACTGTTCAGATATTACGTACGTTCTATTTTAGTGTAGAGTTCTAGTTTTTGTTGGAAGGCTTTCTTCTGCAGTTACCAACTGGATTTGCTGTTGTTTTTGTTGCTACAAAAGTATCGAAACGCCGTCTATGATAACAGAATAACATGCCCTTGATGGGCATTAAAAAGCGTCCGACTTTTTTTGCGTCAAAAATATGCGGCGAGAGCTCAGGGGTCTCTAGACGTCCGTTGGCAAAATCTAAGTTCGTATCATGTGGTTCCTCTCACTCTAAGTGAGAACGGGACAGCACAGCGTTCGTTTAGTTTAGATAATCATTTCACGTAACTCACGGAATATATTGACTCCTCTGCGCCCAGCGATGATCTTGTTCATACTACTCTGGGCACTCACCATCCGTATGCCAAAATGCGCTTGAATAAATTGCTGCCGTTTCCAGTCTTAGTAAAAATTAAAATTTAATCCATTTAATTTTGCAATGTAGAAGGCGTGCGGCTAAAAACAGGGTTAAATTATCATTACAAAGTTGCTGCAAGAGATTGTTATCAGAGTTAAAGAAAATTTAACTTTCTCACAATTTAACCTTTTAACCAGCAATTTTGATTTTGTTTTTGTCAAATTTTTATCTTAATGATCAGTAAATAAAGTTTTCTTTTGATAAGCAATAACATTTCAACACACTCCAACATGATTTTGAGAAAATGGTCGCTAATCATTTTTATTAGGGTTGAACTAACGCATTTATATCAACAATTTTTGCCGTTTTTCGATATTGTGAAGGTGTTTAGTCGCTTAACTCGTTTTTATAAAATGTACAAGAGAAGGAACAGTTTCGAATTCAAATCACGATTTTCTAGTTGCTTAGCAGCATCCCTATAGCTTGGTGATGGATTTCTGAATAACATTCGACAATTGATATGTTAGCCCTGTTTTTCCCGATCGGGCTGCGACTTTAACCTATTGGTTTAGTATTGGTAAGGTTAAAGTTGCCTGGCGCTTATTGAAACGATCGTTTGACGCTGGACGTCTTCGTTCCGTATATTCGAGCGCTTGAAACCGCTTGAAGCAACCGCTATATCAGAGTTGTGCTTAGTTCAAGTTTACATTGACAACTGGCATGAGCGTCTAGTTAATTATATCATAACCTTTTCGAACAGTAAAGACCTTTTAGACCGTGCGAGCAATAGCATGGCGACAATTACGAATACAAAAACAAATCGAATTTGCTGCAGTCATTCTCGAGTTTTGCGCTTGGCAACACATTCGGTGATTCATTTTTATTTATATAGAAGACTAGCTCGCCGCCCCGGCTTTGCGCGGGTGTACGACTAATAAAAAAAGCATTTTCTTTCATATGAACCTCTCAATTGTTACTAATACGACAAAAAAATACACAAATAGCCGTACTGAAGTTATGCGCGTATAGTAGGAATTTTATAAGCTGGGGGTTTAGGACTGCAGAACTCACATAACATTGTTCTCGTTTGTTGAAGCCTACCGCTAATAACAAATCAGAACAAGTAACAAAAAATGCAAACAAATAGCTACCGTCTTCTCTAAGTTACAAGGTTGAAATTGCAAAAGCTTAACTCATTAAGAAACGCCTTTCGTCATTGTAAGCGGTACTCAAGTGGATCGTCGGCGTTGTAGTGCGTCCATAATAGAACAAACGAGAACAATTTTATCTTTACCAGATGAGGTCTGCAGTCCTAAACCCCCAGCTTATAAAATTCCTACTTTACCTATAGGTTTATTTGTTTAGTTGAGAATGCTTGTGGAGATGTTTGAACGTTCGTTGGAGAATCACTGCGGAATCCGTTTAGGTAAAATTTCTGGTGAAACGCCTTCGCTTTCAGCTGTCATACTCGAGACTCCTTCAGGCGCCACAAACGCGCATGTGCGTTCAAACGACTGCTAAACCACGACAGCGGCATTTGGCGAAAGTCACTAAAACGCTTATATGCGCTAAGCTCCAAACGCACAAACAGCGGAGGTTGGCGGTGACGGTTGTAATATTCTAACTTGTATCACTGTACTGTATGTGTAACTTGTATGTCGCTCATACAAGTTAGAATATTACAACCGTCACCGCCCCACTCCTCCGCTGTCTGTGCATTTGGAGCTTTAATGCTAGTGGCCTCGCTGGTTATAGTATAAATCTTCCCAGGTGAATTTTTCGCTTCGAGCCATTACATTCAATTTGAACCTTAATACTATGACGGTACCGTTTGTTTTGTAAGATAAGGGCTCGAAGCGAAAAATTCACCTGGGAAGATTTTTTTTTTTTTATTTATTATTTATACTTTTCGCACGGTCTTAAGCCGAGTTTAGGCCAGCAAGAAAAAACGTGCAAGTTGGAATACATTGCGAGGTAGTAGAGTAAACGAGTTTGAACTGATCAATCGAACGCCGCAATGTAATGCGACTTGCAAGATTACTCTTGCAGATTTAAACTGGACTTTAGTGAAACTCAAAGCGAGCAAGGTCGATTTAGAATCGGTAATAAATAATTATATTATTGTGTATCAGATCGTCGTGTCGTTGTAAATGGGTAAATCAGAATTTGTTTGTTTTTAAAATTATGTATTGGAGCATTTTCAATTTAAAATGTAACATTTACTTTTTGTGAAGAGGAAATTTTCGGGTTTTTTTTTGTTTATTCAAAATCACGAGTACTATTCGTTTACAAAGAAAAAATGTCCGTATTCTATTTTTGTCAGTTTTGTGACGTTTTTTCACACAGTTTACATGGCTCGTCGTAAAACTGACACAATTTTTTTTAACTATCAGAATTAATAGCGCTTTTGATTTCTGAGTAAGAATGCCCCAAGATTGCCTATAATTCTGAAAAAAAAAGTATCTGGTATATTTTAAATTGTAAATGCCCGTTTATATGGAATTATGATGTCTAGTTTAGTATTATTAGATGAATTATTCGGGTTGTTTAGTGCGGCAATGACATATTTACTATTAATTTATTATAACAGTTTTATTGTAAAAAAGCGTCGGTGTACAGTTTGAAAATGATATAATTATTTGTAAAGGGTTTGTAATGTTGTATAAATGATTAAATGCCTTAGTAATAATAATGTAATATTGTAATTGTAATAAATAATGATTCCGCACAGAGCCACCGGTTTTAAACACGACGGGCTTGGCTTGGCCGACATTTTATTTTCTATTTTGTTACTTGTCATAAACTTATGCTGTGTGTAATTTTTTTATTAAAAATTGAACTGTCAAATTGAAGATAATTTTATTGGTTAAGTATGTTTTTTATTATTACACGGGATTATTGAGAAACAACCACGTGTTTTAATGTTTCAATCTAATCTAAAAAAACTAAGTACCAGTTAACACAAGCTAATGTCCTTAGTCACTTTCCGAATTTCGTCAATTTGGCAAATTACTAAGATGATTTAAAATATTAAATGTTGTCTAATGAAACATACTTTAATACATGCTCAAAATTTGGGTAGTGACTAAGGAATCGCTGTCATTTTGCTATTTGCCTCAGCATGGTTATCGAGGCATTTATACGTAGTTGTAAGGCTCTATGCGGATTTGTTATGGTTAATCCGAATGGTATATACTCAACGGCAGTCGCCGCAGTACTACTTAACGCTTTAGACCACTAGCGCCGGCCGCGTTCTCACTTTAATGGCTCAATTAGACTAGTCGAGTATCGTCAG
The DNA here is from genome assembly GCA_947563465.1 of Archips xylosteana. NCBI lineage: Eukaryota > Metazoa > Arthropoda > Insecta > Lepidoptera > Tortricidae > Archips > Archips xylosteana. The sequence continues at coordinate 803,171 of OX387343.1, forward strand.
CGAGCGAGTAACCTTCCTGGCATTATATAATGTTACAGTTAAAACGCATAACCGGTCAAAACCACTTGACTGCAAAAACATTGGTAGGTTTAGGTTACGCCACAAAAGCACTCAGAAGAAGGGCTCCGTCAACACTGTTTCTGTGCCAATTTAAATTGTGAATTTCGTATGCACAAAGCACGTAAACATTACAACTTAGAATTGTTTTATAACACTATTGTTGTTATCTATACTTCTATACTAATATTATAAAGAGGAAAGATTTGATTGTTTATTTGTTTGCATAACTACCGGACCGATTTCAAAAATTCTTTTGCCGTTAGAAAGCTACCTTACCACAGAGTGACATAGGCTACTTTGTACCGCGGGAGAATACCTTTTCCTACGGGAAAATTAATTTTATCGCGGGCGAAGCTGCGGACGGAAGGCTAGTACCTGATTTTTGCTGTCAAAAGTGGTTTTGACCGGTTATGAGTTTTGACTGTAGCATAACCATGGAGAAGGTATCACAAAATGGATTCAGAATATTTTTGCCAGTGATTGGACAAGTCTTCAATTATAGTGAAAATAAACGGATCACTCAAGTCGTAAAACGAGTTTAACTCGTCATGTTTCTGGCTAAGCCGTAGCCGTAATCCGTAGTATGGGAGCGATCCGTTTATTTTCACTGTGTGAGTCTCACGGTAGTTTCATGTTTAAAGTTTTCAATTGACAAAATGTTTTTGTAATGTCAAAAATACCTTTGATTTTGTATGTTCTGAGGCCGTATTGTCTAACGAGCGGGCGCTCTCGAACGTATTCACCGTCTCTTCCTACCCTCATTCTACACCTTGCGAGAAAAAGAGATGCTGAAACCGATTGTAATTCTAAATACGTTAGACAATAAAGGATTTGCCACACTGGACGCGTTCTGCGGTCGCGGTCAGGTCAAATGAACGCAGCCCGCATTATGTATGAACAACATTGTCGGTCTCTATATATTTTGTATAGATATGCGATCTGACCGGTCAGGTCACATCCTTACATCCACGTGGCAAATCCTTAAGGCTTCCCTTCGAAATAGTAAAAACATCGAGCGCTGCCAGTCGGCTTGACTTGTCTAAATGTAGCCAACAATAAATTAAACGCGTACCTTTAACCTTTCGACGCCAACGACTGATATATCAGTCACGGCGTGCAGAGCGATATCTACCTACGTGCATTTCTGTAGGGTTCAACTTCGCGTTAGTGGATACCTATAGCTGTCTGTCAGGCTAATTGTCTAACTCCCTCGCAATCGTCATCGCGTTCATTTTGACAGTTCTTGTGTGGGCTGACAATTAGTATCGGAAACAGCCAGCTGTCACAGCCATACAAAAATTGTCATTTAAATGCCGAGTGCTTTGATCAATTATAACTGTAGATACACATTGCCGAACAAAATCCCCTTCAAAGAATGTCCGAACTTTTTTATTTGGTTGCGTAACAAATAAAATCATCACCTACACAGAAATTTGAACCTAGTCTTTACTTCATTACAGTCGAATTTCGGTAGCGGCAAAACTCCACTTGACAGCTAAACTTGACAATTTCACGCAACGTACTGAGAAAAAAGAAGGCCACTTTTATCAAAGTGGCGCTCATTTGGCTCGGACATTTTCGGGCGCGCGACTGTGGATCTACAGTTATAATTGATCAAAGCCCGAGTGTCAAAAAGTTACACAATCACCCCGCTAATTTGACACGGCGTAGTTCATTTGTGTGCACTGATTCAACATTGACATGCAATAACCATTAGATTTATTCGTCTATTTCTATTTTTACACGCTTACATTCCTGGTATTTTATATTTCAAATGCGTCCCTCTTTATCAGAACCAAATAAAACGGCGCTATAAAAAAACAGGAACTTGTGAAATATGCCCTTAATCTTTAATTGTTTTATTGAAAACTTGGTCTGATTTTTTTTTCTTGAAAGTTTTTTCGCTGTCTCTCTCACGCCCGTTAGTGCACCGCTGTGAGAGACAGGGTGGACTAGTGCAATGTTGAGTCGTGCGCCAAAGGCACGCTGTATCAAATTCACCAATGTATGTGTATATTTGGGAAGCAAAGTATTCCGGTGTATTATAATGATTCAATGGTAAATATTTAAATAAAATGTTTATGTTAATGCTTATACGGTGTTTTATTGGTGATATGCCGCGCCATATCGAAAAAACTTACATTTTGGCAAAGCGAGGAAAAACAATAGGGCCCGTTTTCATAAAATCCCTTATCCCATTGATTCCTATAATTTAATTTGTCATACCATCGTTTGCCGAAAAATATATAGGGGCCAAAACTACGATAAACCTGGTAACGAGAGAGATGAAAAGTTATAAAGTTCTGGAAATAATAATGAAAAAACCCATAGCTGTTAGTTACGCGATAAGAAAGAATCGCATAAATATAAATACATATATCATGGGACGATTGTCACCAATTCTGCCCTGCAGACCCTAAAACGCAGTAAGAACAGAAAAGCGATTAGACCATTATGTTCCTTACGCTGTGCTTGTAATAGTTCAATATTCAACAAACGTAAAAACCCTCTTACTGCGTTTTAGAGTCTGCAGGGCAGAATTGACCTAGTCCCAAACCTTATATAGATAAATACATACTTAAATACATATTAAACATCCAAGACTCGAGCACAAACATTCGTACTTTTCTCACAAATAATCTGCCTCGACTGGGAATTGAACCCGAACCTCAAGCTTCGTAGTCAGGGTTTGTTAGATATGTAGCGACTACTAGCGCCATCTAGTCATCACATAAGAAACTAATTTCTACAATCCTGCATCGCACTATCGAAGTTTCTCAACTCGACTGCATAAATAAAACTTCCAACTTTCATCCATTGGACTTCGGTCCTCAGGCATAAAATCTGCCTGGAGACAGATCTCTCTATTGCAGCTATCCCCAAAGATATAAAAAAAAATGTCTATTATCGCCTAAGTCACACAGATTTTTTCTTTTTTTTTTGCGCTCTATGACTCAGATCACTGATGCAGGTCCAATGGCGTCTAAGCTGAAGTGGGACTGGGCTGGCTATGTTTGCCGCATGCCAGACGAGTTGTGGGCCAAGATAACCACCGAGTGGAAACCCAAGAACTCGAAAAGGCGACCTGGCACACCCAGACGGCGATGGCGGGATGAACTGGACTTCTTGGAGGACTGGCCCTCGTATGCAGCGGCCAGAGAGCAGTGGAAATGTTGGGGGGCCTTTGCTCAGCAGTGGGACAGAATAGGCTAATAATAATAGGTAATAATTTTCCAGAACTGTTATAACTTAGCCTCCCGCTCGGTAGGTACGTGTTATCATTGAGTTTTGGGATATCCTTTAGTTAGTTAGAGAAGACTGCTGATTTCAGCATTTTTCGGAAAATACTTTAGGGCAAATGAAAATTATCGAAAACGATACATTGTAGCATAAGGAATCCGGGCAAACGAAAGATAAATAAATTTCATATATAAAAATCTCGTGTCACGGTGTTTGTTATCGAACTCCTTCGAGACGGCTTGACCGATTTTTATGAAACTTTTTTCTCCATATTCGGTAGGTCTGAGAATAGGTCGTAGGCTTATAATTTATACAGCAAAACATCGTTGCGGGTCAGCTAGTAAATAAATAAACACTTATCACGGGACAATTCACTTCAATTGACTTAGTCCCAAAGTAAGCTAAGCAAGTTAGCTAGCTAAGTTATGGGTACTAGGCAACGGATAAACATACTTATATAGATAGATAAATGCTTAAATACCTACATATTAAACACCCACAACCCGAGAACAAACAATCGTATTTTTCATAGAAATATCTGCCCCGACGCGGGAATCGAACCCGGTTCCTCATGCTTCGTAGCCTTCGTAGACCCCTAGGCCAGTCGTCTAAAACCCCTTGATAACCCATATCATATACAATCAGAGAATACTCAAGAAAATAAACACACATATTTAAAAAATATTCGATTTATTTATTCTATTAGTATTCTAAATTAATAGTAAGTACCTATATCGCTCGTGCACATAAAGGTTGGTGCCACGTTACCAAAATACCAGATTTTACATAAATTATTATTTATATACTTATTAAATTTCTCATTAATACTGTCCAAAATAAGACATTCCACCAAAAAAATCACTTCCTTGAGCAATCTTCGATTTTTTTTAATGTGGTGCAACGAGGATCTGGTAACCCGGAAATATGGTAAAATAGTATTTTGAAAGATCTGGTATTTTGGCAACGTGTTTTAGACACGAGTGAAGATTTTGAACATAAGACTAAGAATAACTAAGAATCTCTACATACTAAACATTAGTGTTGGAAATTATCGAGATAATTGTCCAATAAATTGGATGCTGACAAACAACGTATCATTGTGAAAAAATAGCCGCGAAAGATTTTTAATAGGGACATTTCAGATTATTCTAAAAAATATACTTAGGTACTTATCATTATGAAGTTTTGTTTTCGTCATTTGACAAATGATAATAAAACTGAGTAACACTTTTTTATTAAGTAGTTATTACGTGCAATAAAACTAACTTAATTCCAAATACCTACCATGTATTTAAAAAGTATAACGCTATAAAGATAATCCATCGCATAACTCTTTTTTTTACAAAATGGGAGAAAAAGGAGACTAGAAAATAGGTACCCAATTTTTGAGTTTTTTCACTTCTCATGCTCTTAAAATGTTACTTTAGTCTCTGCATATCGGGACTAAAGCTCTTTTTTGATCTCAAGGGATTAAAGTAAAATTTTTTTAATTGACTATGGAAACCCCTAAACTGCCAATCACGGTGTTTGTGAATGGAGGATTATCGCCATTTTCAGTAACTGGGTATAGACAATTTTAAAGCTTTCCACAGACGGAAACGCGCTGCGGACGCACTGTAGCGCCCTGCGCTTCGGTCTGTGGAAGCGTTTAGGGCGTGGAAATAACCTCAAAATGACAACTGTATAAAAAATATTTAAAAAACAATAATTTCGTGAAACACATTGAATAATTACGAATATTAATCTATTTAATTAAAAAATATTAAAGATGAATTCATTTTATTTTGCACGTAAAGAAAGATTTCCTTTAGCTTAGGTGTTTTTAATTTGTTTTTTTTTTAAAACGCTGTCGGCAAAGCAGTTCCCTGCTCTGTCGATAAAATAGCAATCCGCACTGTCGGCAAAGCAGTGCTGGAGTGTACGGTAGATAGAGCAGTTACGTTTGAATGTTAATATGGCGTGACTTCAAAATAATGCGACGTCAGTTGCATTTAATAGTAAATAGAAAGTATATAATTTAACAATGAATTGGCATATAGAAAATAAACTTAAAAAGTCGTTTCTTTATTCACGGGTAAGTGTTTCAGTTAACAATATATTTTGTGTGTGAACTTAGATCAATTAGGTTAATTTATTTGCCGATTCTAATGAATGAACAATTATCATTCTTACATGCATAGTCCAATTAGTTTTAACATCTTAGTCTTTAAGTTAGAATCTGTTGGCTAATTATGCAAGCATTTAAAACGTCACTTTACAAAAAAATATAAAAGAAAAGAAAAGACAGCGATATTTTTTTTTGCTATTTGAATTTTGAACAGATGTCCATTGCTCGTATTGAGCATACGTTGTACAAAAGTAATTTTGTACGTCGTTTTTTTCCTCGCATTCAAAGTGAAAAGTAGAGTGTTTAACGCGGGACTAAACTACCATAATGACAACTCGAATTATAGCCTCCCTCGCTGTCGCTCGGGTGGCTAAATATCTCGTGTCATTATGGCTTGTTTTAGTCCCTTGTTGAACAATCTACTATTATATCCCAATATTCCAATTGGATCAAAGGCACCGGGTTGGTTTAGGTACCTATATACATTTTCTTTCAAAACGACTGACAATCACAAGGCCTCTGGTTTAACACGTACTTAGTACAAGGTCTGGCTGGACCCTCAGTTCGCACAGCTAAGTGAGGGTGCCGTTGTTTTCTGCCGCCTCCTCGGCACCGGCGATGAACTGCAGGACGGCGGCCGTGATGGTGCCCACCACGAACACCGCCATCACCAGCGTGCCGCACAGCAGCATCGCGTTCATTGCTGCGGAGTCCGACGGAGCTGGAAATAAACAGTATCCTATTATACACTCACCGGCAAAAAATGTGGCCCACAGTCCACCTTTCATACAAACAAAGTCACTTTGATGTCTTGGTTCTCCACTAGGCGGTGCTTTGGCTGTGATCTGATGATGGCTACTCGGAGCATTGATAAAGGACATTCAGAGTTCCTAAGATACCCACCTGATTGAATCTGCGTTTAACACGGAAATTATACACATTTAGAAAAACAGCTAAAATGGCAATAAAATGAATGAACATCTCAGTGCTGTACAAATTCTCTCGCTGTGGTGTAAACTGGTTGTTGAATCAGTTGTGTGTGTCAGAAACTCTGGTCCACCATTATCGATGCTCTGGATATCCATCATCAGATCTCAACCGGGGCACTACCTTGGTGTAGAAATAAGGCATCAAAGTAGCCTCGTTTGTATGAAATGTGGACTGTGGGCCAAATTTTTTGCCGGTGAGTTTATATCTCGCCTCATTCGTTTTTCGTTAAATTCTTATTACGTCTCATTCTGTATTTGTCTTCGTCTTGTTCGCTATCAGTCACTATCTTTTTTGGTCAAGTTCTGCAACTTGTCTATCTCTTAATATTGTATTATTCGTTTTTTTTCACGGTCTTCCTTGGTCTCATTCGTCGTTCTTCCCTTTCGATTTTTGTCTCATTCACTTATTCGCCAAAATTATATCGATACGTTCGGTGTTGGTCATATTTGTAATTAGTCTCTTTCGTTTTTGGTCGCATTCTAGGTTTTTCGTCTCATTAATTATTTGGGACTATCTTTTCCCGTCATACTTAAGAGGATTGTGAAGCGACGGCTTTCCGTCGTCTATATCTATTTGAATAGCGAATAAGAGAAACAACGAACGGGACGAATAGCGAATGTCCCCAAAAAAGAACGAGACGAATTGCCAATGAGGCCATAAAGAGACAGACCAATAACGAATGTGACTAAAGATAATAAAGACTAAAGCGAATGATACGAAAAACGAGGGAAACAAACAAAGAATAAGTCCAAGGAAGACCGCGACGAAAAACGAATAAGACTATTAAGAGAGAGACAAGTTACAGAATTTGACCAAATAAGATAATGACGGATAGCGAACAAGACGAAGTGACGAATACAGAATGAGACGAAATAAGAATTAAACGAAAAACGAATGAGGCGAGAAAATAGGATAGGTACCAAATAAAAAGCTGGTGAGACTTACAGAGACAGTGTCCATTTCAGTCGAAAGACGTCCACTGCTGAACACAGACCTCCCCCAGTGGTGGCTTTACCTATGATGCAGGGTGTGCATTGCACACGGGTGCAGCGGTGGTCGGGGCGCTGGCAGCGGCACTTTCAATGAACCATTGTTATTGCACACACACGGACGATACCTACTTGTGCTAGAAACGCCTCTGGCCTCCACCAACACTCGCCAAACAGATTGTTGCCCGGGGTGTCAGTGGTCGTAAGGCCGGCACTGTCCGTACCAACGGGTAAAAACGCGGCGGGACCCTATTACTAAAGATTTCGCTGTCCGTCCGTCCGTCTGTCCGCCTGTTTCGATTGCAACTATAACAACAAATACTACAAAACAGAATAAAATAAATATTTAATTAAGGGGCCCCCATACAACAAACGTGATTTTTTTGCTCGAAATTGATAGCGGCAACAGGTAGACGCTGGAAATATTCACAGAATATTTAGTTGCCTATATATTCACTCCAAAAATAAATAATTAAATTAAAATAAAACAAATATTTAAAAGGGGGCTCCCATACAACAAACGTGATTTTTTGCCGTTTTTACAGATATTGGTACGGAACCCTTCGTGCGCGAGTCCAACTCGCACATGGCCGGTTTATTTATGGTGTGGAAAATGCGTTTTCTGCATTCGTCACTGTTCGGGGAAACAGAGGGTATGTGGGGTCTCCCGAAAGGGGCCACCCACTAAAAGACCCCCTCGTTGCCATTGTGAACGCCGCGGGTTCATGAAGAGACAGCGCGACGCCCACTGGCCGCCCCGCGATGGGCTCTGTTCAACACCGTGCAATGAGGGTTCGGCATTGAACAAAACGGTCCTGCGCCATCCGCATCAAACGCGTTCTCGCAAAAGGTTAAGGTGGAAGCGCACGCTCTAGGCGCGAAATTCAAACTTTTTACAGTTTTTAATTTATTGTGGGTAAACGGTGTAACTGTTTAACTTCATATGGTATTTGCGCTTGTAAAACAGTGCTCTTTATATTATTGTGTAAAGTTTTTTAAGAATAAAGCTATTAGCTTGAAATACCAGTTGTCAAAACGTTGAAAGTCCGAATTTCTATGTTTGACAACTTTTATATCAAGCTAACAGTTTTTTTCTTAAAAAGCTTTACACAATAATATAAAGAACACTATTTTACAACCGCAAGTGCCACATGAAGTTAAACTATTACACCGTTTACCCAAAATAAATTAAAACCTGTAAAAATTTTGAATTTCGCTCCTAGAGCGCGCCGTTCCACCTTAAAGGAAGTGAGGTAGCGGAGCGACGTAGCGATGTGCCGAGTACGGCTTGACACGAGTCAGACTCGATTCCTGCTCAGGACTCGCCTACTCGAGTACAAAAATATTTTGATTCGAGTACGCCAGACTCGATTCGGTACTCGAGTCAGAGAGAATCGGTTTCGTACTCGCTGACTCGATTCTATTATGCGAGTACAACTGACTCGCTTGAATTCATTCTCTTTTTACTTAAGCAATGAATGAATACTATGCTGTTTGAAGATACTCCTTTTCGATTTTTCGGACTTAGATTATTTACGCACTAGATAGAGTGTCAGTAGCAAACATTGCGATACAAAACGTCCATAAATCTATTTGACAGCTTCATATTACGATCGCGTTACGTCATTCAAACTGAAGGGAGGCAAATGACATATAAGCCAACAGTTGGCTTATATTTTTTATAAATAATCTAAGGTAACGGACTTGATTTCTGGACTCGAATTTCTTAATTCGAGTAAACATTCGAATAGATACCAAACATAGACTCGAGTAGGTCTTCACTGGACTCGAATCACATAATATTAACTGACTCGAGTCGCGGAATCGAGTCAGGATTCGTATACCCAAAATGACAAATGACTCTGTTAAATGACACGAGTCGACTCGATCCACCAAAACAGCGACTCGGCACATACGACCTGGTTAAGGAACCAGGCCTTATACTACGAAGTGCAAAATTCGAACTCCGTATCGTGCCATTCCGCTCACGCTAATAGCATTTAATACGAGAGCGAGCGAGACGGTGCGACGCGAACTTCGATTTTCCAATTTCGGAGTAGCCCCCCAGGTCGTCGCTCCGCTCCATCTGTAGGAGACCTATCGACACAGCGTCTTCCGGTCCGCGGACGCCACTCGAGAGCCTTTCGGCCCCACCAGCCGTCAGTTCTACGAGCGATGTGCCCTATAGCAGTGGCTATGAATACAAACGACGAAACATTCAATAGTTTCGCAGCGTATAGCTTCACATCCTCGCAGAATCTACATAGCACAACTCTGGTGGAAAGACACCCTGACTCCGACGTAATTATTGAAGGCAAAAAATTATATTAAATGTTTTTTTTTTTTTTTCAATATACTTAGGCTTGCGTTTGACCACAATCACGCCTGATGGAAAGCGGAGATGGAGCACGCTTGCCTAGTAAATGCTCAATCCCCTTAAGCTTGAATTTAGGAGTACCTAAGCAGAAAGAAGGCAGTTGAGCGCGGTGTTGCGCGCACCCCCAAGCAGTTTATCAAACCTGCACAATCTGAATGGGACTGTCAGAACTGTCATTCCATACACGTTTTGACGTAAGCATATAGAATTACTGTCAACTCCAATCCCTTTCTAAACTCGCCCTGATTATACGAACCGTACAACAAATACGGGGCACTGTAATCGGTACGCGCGCGCTGCACAACTGCTCAGACCCTTCCTCCAGAATGGCTTCTGTAGGCAACAGGCCGGAACACGACGAGAGTCGCTTGGCAGCCTGGCTCAACCTATAAGCACGCGGCGGACACGACGTACAAATACGCGTTCCTGAATCTACATAAGCACGACGACGTCTGTACACGCGTACGCCTACATACATCGCGCGCGCACTCTTCTGGTTTCTGGCGGTTTCCGGCTATCTGCGCCTTGAGGGGTGGGGTAATTCGAATCGGTGCGGGGCGGACCGTTTCCATTCTGTACGTCAGTACTATTATATATTCTGTGCTATAAGGCAGTGACCAGCCGCGGCCGAAGCCTACCACCGGATTTATATCGCTCGTTTAGCACCACGGGTCACGTGTAGAGTTACGAGGGTAAACCTACGGGCGCGAGCGATTTCAACCCCCATTTTAAGGATTTGCCACACTGCATGCGTTCTGCGGTCGCGGTCAGGTCAAATTGAACGCAGCCCGCATTATGTATGAACAACATTGTCGGTCTATATGCGATCTGACCGTGCGGTCCGTGCGACCGCGACCTTAGAACGCATCCAGTTTGGCAAATCCTTTATCGTATAAAACAAGCAATCTTTTATCTGAAAAACCTTTACTACGACACTTACGTTGGGCTTCGGTAAATCGCAACAATTGATAGAACTAATGCTGCTGCGCGATCGTTCTCCTTCCGCTCCACAACATGGCATCCGACTTCTTGTTCGGCCGCGTAAGGATAGACCACATAACCATCAACAGACTCAGTCCTACTATCACCCCGGCAAGCAACAAAGCTACCAGCTTTTTATTCATTTAGTTTCATCAATATTAGGTAGGTACAGTGTTATAATAAAATGACAATTGACAGCATTTGAGCGTGACAGAGGTTGGGCATTTTCAAGATTCATGGGCATTTTCAATTTAAAATGTGTACTTACCTGCTACTTTTTCCGAATTTGGTTGTTTCACAGACTTGAAAAATACTATTTAAATAATAATAATAGTATTGAAATAATATTTGAGGTCTGTGGTAAACTGTAGGATAAAATTCACAACCGTGAATCAAAAAATAAGCACACGTTTGTTTATAAAAATAAATACTTAGTGGTCGCGATTCAAACTCTGACGCCAAAATTACCTCATTAAAAAAAGTTTACTGCGCACTACCTATAGGTACCTACCTACACCTAGAGTGAAAATACGTGGAAAATACCCTTTCATGTTCATGACCTTCTGTTATTTTGATTGTGTATCATGTTATTTACAACTAGCGACCCGCCCCGGCTTCGCACGGGTACAACTATATTATACATTGGTTAGCATTTTCATTAATGTTTAAAATGAAAAAAGTTGTTGTAGTGACATAACTACAATAGTTGGACATATGCTACCACGGAGTTTTTTGTAGACATTATGATGTTCTTCAATATTGTTGTACATTATTTTGTTCTATCGCTAATAGTTTCGGCAGCGCATTCGACGAAAGACATTTTAAGACTCATTTTTCTACACCTTCGGTTACATTGTTCAAATTTTACCAAGGATCCCTAATTTTTTTCAAAATGAAATGTAGCCTATGTCAAATTGGAAGAATGTAGCATTCTATTGGTGAAAGAATTTTTTAAATCGGCCCAGTACTTTTTGAGCCTATTCATTACAAACATACAAAAATAGGTACAAATCTTTCCTCTTTATAATATTAGTGTAGAGTGTAGATTAGAGACAAGTGAACCTTATAAGAGTATATTACGTTATAGACTGATAGCGCTACGTTTTGAGGTTTCAAAAATATTAAAGTTGTATGAATTTTGCATATAGTTTTCAGACCATTTACATCCACACAGACCATCCACACTCCGCAGGCTAACCTAGATGCGATACCATAATTATTTTAAACTTTAAATTAATTTTGCCAGTTTTAATTTGAATAAAAATAATCTACCACAAATCATGGGATTTCTGAAAATGCAAGTGACAGATGTGACACAAAACGCAATAATAAGCTTTATAGATACGACTGTACCCACAGGCAAGATTTAATGAACTGAAAAAAGGCTGAAAGTTTATCTGTGTATGTCTCCAACACATAAGAGAAGCGATTTCCAAAAACCCATAAATGCAGTATTTATTTTTTTAATGAAAGTAAAAGTGTCCTTTAGGTACTTTTAAAATGTGGTCATCACTCATCATTCATCTTCGTCATCATTTCAGCCGAAAGACGTCCACTGCTGTAGGTATAGTCGACCAAGAAATTCCTTTACCACCCTAAGGTTCAATGTCAGTTGTGCGGCTTAAAACGTCAAAGGCTATTTTCACTCACAAGTCAATGTGACAATCAGCCTTATTGTTTATATTCTGATGTAGGAACTGTCATTAAAAATGGTAAACCACTTACTTGGTCGACTATACACAAGCCTCTAATAAGGATGTGACGACCCCATCGCCCGCTGGTGTTGTGGTGTCACCAGTGCAGTCAGTCAAAAGGCGTAGGGATGTGACAACCTCATCGCCCGCTGGTGTTGACGTGTCACCAGTGCAGTCAGTCACCGCAGGGCGGCTTGTGGCGAGCTGTTGGTGTGTAGCGACACCACGAACCCGAGACCTCCAGGGGTACACATACACACATGCGCTTATACACACACTCACATACAGTTACACACCCACCCCGCCTCTAGTTTGCCTTTGTTGGCCGCCTAGAGTGGAGCGCAAGAGCTAAATGCTCGAAGGATGGATGTGTTTCCGTAAGTGGCGAGTTGGCATTTTGAAGTTTAAAGTCCAGGAACACCTCTCCATCCTTAGCCGTACACACCAATGTTGCCACCTCGTTGCCCCGAGCGGGCAATAGTTTGAGGGCCCAATTAGTGAACGGCGAGTCACCGCCTTTTAAAAATTCAGTTTATGAGATATTGAAATGGTAGATGTCCGTTATCTCACTCCATAGCCCGGTAATCCTGTCTACAACATCCCAACCCCATAGCCAATTCCATGTCGCTGCCTACCTGGCAATAGTTTGGCAACTAAGGAGGACTGTCCGCTAGCACATCCTCATGGTGTATTAGGGGATAGACCTCCATAGTTGCGCCCATCTCATTTATATTATATAGTATCAAAGGCCTCTTCATGTTGGCTTCGGTCCCATGAATGCCTTTCAAATGACCGGGTCCCCATGGGCCCGTGATCGGAAATCCGTACCAACAATAATACTTAATAATAAAATAATAAAGCAAAAAGTAATTTTAGAGTGAGAGATAAAACAGCATATAATGTGGTATTTATTTAAAGTAGTTGCCCTCCATTTGGCGTTCGTTTTTTCCACCCAGTATTGGCCGAAATGATAGTAATTAATGGCATTAGCTTAAGCTTTAAACATGACTGCCTGAGCATTTTAAAAAAAAGTGTAACCTTTGTACCTACTTTTTTTTTCAAATGAGAGCATTTTGGGATTTTTTCACTCAGAATCAAGAGTGCTATTGACTTTGATGGTAAAAAAATGTCCCAAAGTTTCGAGTCACGAAACTGACACTTTTTTTATAAAAATTTAGGAATATTTTTTAAGAAAAGGGTATTTACACTTTTTTAAAATGCCCACCCTTGGATACATTACAAAAACCAAAGTCAAAATATCATTATTCAAACTAAAAAAACTTTATGAAGTAAAACAAACTTATAAAATACTTATATAGTGAGTGGGGGTAAGATGAAAAGCAGTGTAAGATGAAAAACTACTCGTAGCACCCAAGTGTTTTTCATCTTACACTGCTTTTCATCTTACCCCCACTCACCCTAAAACTTTTTGCGTGGCTTCCACAAAAGTAGTGCCTTGAACCTACTATGAAATTTTATTTTGGAACCAGTGCTGTTGCGATAGCGATAGTCTATCGATAGTATCGTGATACTATCGTCGCCTTAAAAATCACTCATACTATCGATACTATAGATTGATAAAAATAAGTAATACTATTGCTAAAGATCAATAGTATCGATAGTTTTGTTCTATCGATAGTCGAACATTTCACTGTATATAGCAAAACTATCGATAGTATCGACCAAGTTCAATAGTATCGTATCGTATAGTATTGCAGCATGTCGATATTTTCGATAGACTATCGAGGCTATCGACTAACCGGGAGCCCGGGGCGCCAACGGAGCGTGCCCAGCGCGCTCTATAACACTGAATCAAGTATACGGTGACACACTGGCAGCTCGGCACAGCGTATTTGATTCAATGTTATTGACCGCGCTGGGGGGTAAGTAATACAAGATATAGCAACTTATTATCTAATATTCATAATATATACGCTCACTTTATATAAACTCGTTTAGTATATCAACTTATTATTATTATTAAGATATAACAACTTATTATCTAATATTCATAATATATACGCTCACTTTATATAAACTCGTTTAGTATAACGTTCACTGGATATAATGAACGAAAAGTATAATTATAAAATATCTAATTTCGTATTGTATAACGTTGTTTATATATAATATCAATTGATATAACGATCAAAACGTATAATGTTCATAACACCTAAGATTTAAAACGTATAAATTCATTAAAAACTTTGATGCAAGCAAACAATCAAGCAATCCATTAATTTTTTCCGCTCTGTTACAAAAAAAAACCTAACATCGAAGGCTAAGGCGGGAGCTACGCTACGCTTCGCTCCCGCCTTAGCCTTCTGAACCTAACCTATCCAAGTCGCTTCTGCCCCGAAAAGTCTTGCTCGCTCGCTTCGCTCGCTCGACGCCACATAATTTAACATTTACACATATTATTATATATATCATGACTGTTATACCTAATGTTTGTTATGTTAAAAGAAATTAGTCCATATAAATCTTATACAAATTGAAGTTATATAAAAATAACTTTATATAATTTAAGCGTTATACGTTAAAAAATTATACTTTTTGCTGTTATAGCTAACGTTCATTATATCTTGTGAACGTTATTAATATGAAATTAGATTTTTTATAGTTGGGCCAATCAACTTTTATACCGACGCTAATCTGTCCGCGACATTTTTCAAAGAATTGCAGATTTTTGTAAGTAAACATGTTTTTTCTGTAATTTAATAGATGGTGTACATGAATACATGCCATCCTACGTAAGTTTAACCTATTAAACCGTGAAATATCTTGTTGGAAGTACGATTTTTTGGTAACGCCAGAGACAATTTTGGTAACGCAGGAGACGTCCAAAGTGTCGGTTTAAAAGTTGATTGGCCCAGTTATATCTTGTGGGACGCACCCCGCGCTGGGCACGCTCCGTGGGCGCCCCGCGCTCTCGGTTTGTGGTAGCCTTTATTATATGGAGTATCGGAGCACTGTTAGGGGAGTGAGCAGAGGATTTCATCTGACGCGATTGGTGGTTTCCACACGACTCGGCTTCAAGAGAAGCGCACCCAAGCGCGTGTAGAAAGGTTTCTTGCGCAATGATCAGAAAAATTGCCGTCGCAGACTACAAAGTTATATCATAGAGTTATATTAACACCTATGACCCTTAGCAGCGCCGAGCTTCACACATGCTGTTGGTTTGCCTGTAATTGAAACAGAAGCTGTTAACAGAAGTACATCGGAGTTATTTGTTATGCAAGGCAGGAAACTTAGATTATTTATGCACTAGATAGAGCGTTGGTGGCATGGAAACGTCCCGTAAAAATATAAGCCAACAGTTGGCTTATATGTCATTTGCGTCATTTGCTGGGTTGCCAATAGTAATATGCTAAAATCCCCAAACGCATTGTCGAAATTCCCCACGTGTGGGGAATGAAAAATTATGTGGGCCGAGTGACTTAGTTTAGAGCTGTTGCGAATAATAAAATTGTAGGAAATTAATCAAGACTAGCAGAAATTTGATGTCAAATGTCGCATATTTGTGTTCATACTTAAAATTCCCTCATTTTCCCCGAATTGAAGCTCTCCCCACATATTCCCCAATCAGCTTCACTTTCCCCACATTTTGGGGAATGTGAAATTAACTGGTATCATTAAGCACGCACACAGTGTCAACCGGAATGACGTAACGCGATCGTAATATGAAGCTGTCAAATGGATTTGTGGTCGTTTTGTATCGCAATGTTTGCTACTGGCGCTCCATCTAGTGCATAAATAATCTAAGGCAGGAAAATTATCGCTGTCCAAACCATTTCCACGCTAGCAGGGAAAAAGTGCTTTTCGAAGTAGATTTAGATTTTAGAGAAGTAGAGTGAGGTGTAAATAAGGTATCCTATTAGGTATCTCGCCTCATTCGTTTTTCGTTTAGTTCTTATTTCGTCCCATTCTGTAAGTATTTGTCACTCATTCTTTATTCGTCTTGTTCGGTGTTCGCTATCCGTCATTATCTTATTTGGTCAAATTCTGTAACATGTGTCTATCTTATTAAGTCTTATTCGTTTTTCATCACGGTCTCATCCTCGTTTTTTATCTCATTTACTTACGAACATTTATTTACCAGCACCGATAATTTTGACGAATAAGTAGGTAAAAACGAAAGGGAAGAACGACGAATGAGTCCAACGAAGACCGTGACGAAAAACGAATGAGACGTATTAAGAGGGCTTATACCTGCTGAGCTGGCAACGTTGCATTTTTGTTAGTTTTTCTCGATTATTCCATAAAAATTGAATGAAAATTAAAAATGTTTTGTATACAAATTGTTCTAATCTATACATATAATAAATCTGTAACAAGTCGGTGTCTGTACATTGAAAATATTGGAGAAAAACTGTCACTAGGGCTATTTACTAGCGCAATAGAACACAAAACAATGTTTTTTAGAATTATTGTCTGTTTGTCTGTGCGTTTGTGCGCGCTAATCTCAGAAACGGCTTAACCTAGAAGGATGCGGTTTTCACTGATATGTTGGTATTTTCTCGGATTAACATTCAGTGTTTGTTTCATTTGAATAGGTTCACAAATAAGAAAGATACGTCTATTTTAAGAATTTATAGAACAGTTTTTAGAAGTGGTGACTTGGGAGTAGGTACGGTGGTGAATGTGAACGCGGGGGTGTGCGGGGGGGGGGTTTGGTGGGGTTTTTTTTTATATCGAGGAACTAAGGAAATAACAGTTTTCTCGAAAAAAAATACTAAAGTACAGCTAAGGTTACTTAACCCATTATTTTGTTGTAAATCCAACAAGACTCGATCCACAAATACATAGCTATAACACAGTCATCGTTTTATTGTGTTGTTTTGCAATGTGAGTTTTTTATAAAATACTACACTATAAAACGGCTAAATGACATTCCTACACTAAATAATGGCAAAATGCTGTACCATCTCCACCGGTTAGCTGGGGGTGGGTGGGTTACGGGATGCGTCGACTGGACGTGGACTGGGCAGCCAGAAATGCGACACGCGCAAGAGTGGACGCTACGCATGCGCTTCGGGCATTTCCCGTTTAAAAGTCGGAAAGAGGAAAATAAGAATTTATTACTCACATCATTACTACCATACTGTTTAAAAGTATTTGGAACGAACATAATAGGTGAATTCTCGTATGCATTAAACCCTCGATACTTTTAAGCAGTTGAGTGTATGTGTTCGTGACTATTTATACCTACGAATTGTAATTTATACAATAAATGGAATTATACTCCTCGAAAAGGTATTATGCCAGATTTTGTGTAACCTGGTGTGAATGGTTTGTGATTTGATACATTTTATAATATGAGTCAGGTATCTAAGTATTTCTTTAAATATACTAACTTGTGTATATATGGCATGTTGATTTTGTGGTTTTAAAATGGTGTATGGGGTGGTAATGCTGCAGAACTGCTGCTGTCATGTTTCTTCCAGGGCCCAATTGCATAACAAAGTACAACTAATATTACAAGCGGAACTCTCGCTCAGTTATATTAACTAGAAAGGGAGTTCCGCTTGTAATATAAGTTGTACTTTGTTATGCAATTGGGCCCAGGTATTATGTCTAATCGAAGAGTAAAAGCTATATTTGTACCTAATTCAGAAAAATCAGAACTCAAAAACAATGAAGAACAAACCTGATTACTTGTATTTACTGATTTAGATATATTTCTGATAGACGTATCCGTATGTTTATCTTAAAGATATAGTACATATTTGTTTCTGAAGAGTATTAAATTGATACAGGTACTATTTAAAATGATTTTATTCAGATTACAAACCCGTAAGATTTATGACTGACAAATATTTATTTAAAAAATAGCAACATGCTTAGTCCCGAGTTCAAAATTGTTCCCAATTGAATTGGACCAAAACGAAAGCAGGCAATAATAACAAGCTTTTACATGTAGGTATTACACCATCACATAAAATAGTATTCTGAGATAAAATGCCTGTCAGTAAAGACGAAATAGCGCCGAGGCAAGGGTAACATTTGAATTATTTACATTCATGAGTTGATTTTCTAGCAGACTAATTGTCAAATTGCTGACTGAATTGTTGTAAGAATTATAATTACGTGTGGAGGATAATTACGTGTACAGTGTGGAGGTGGAGGAACTGCATGAACACACATTTTTTGCATAAACGTAACTATCATAAAGTCGCGGGTGAGCAAAGTAATTGTTTCAGTTCATTACTAGATTCTTCAAATTCGATATAAATGTAAGTGATTGTAATAGCAAAAACTTATTTCAGGATTTTTGGAAATTCCCATCGAATAAAGAAAAAACGTAATTTGTATATAATCTAACTGATATCGATGATGATGACGATGGATTTAAGGATTTTTGCTTTATTCAATGTGAGAAATGAAGAAGCTTTACCACAAATTTAAATTCTACGCGGCGAATTCGCGAGCAAAAGCTAGTTAGTTAATACTTTATTAATAACGTTGATCTCATTTTGCATAAACCATTACATTTTGATAATAGTACTCACTCGTAAGTAACTAAAGTTGCTGTTAAAAAATGTCTCTTTTACTCTTATGACCTCTTTGATACAGTATTTTCAAATAATAATTATTTTAGAAGACAGGAAATTTTGTAATTTACCCTGATTTTGACAATTCGGTTAGAAATACCACAGGGGTTTCCTAGCTTAAAAGACGGTTAGTGTCGATGGTTTGACACTTAACCTTTCTGTAGCTTGGCAAACCGAAGTGTTTAATGGTAAATATACACTGATATTAACAGTTTTTCCTGATTTCTAAACAAAAAAGCCATTAAACACCACTAACGGGATTGATAAGTAATTTTGTTAAAAAACTGACATCAGTAACACGGCTATAACACAGTTTTCTGATTTAGCCGTCTTTAAGCTTAGCAATGAGAGAAAACTTTGAGCTGTTTTTAATTTATTGCATAGTTACGTTGTAATACTTTACTAGAAAACGGCTAAAGTATGTTTAACGGTGTTCTTGCGTACAAATGGATAATTAACTTATATTTATTTGCAATCCTAAAACACAAAAAGCGAATTTATAAAAGATACATGCATGTTTTCACTAAAAGAGCAATGGTAATAGAAAGCATAAAATATATACAAATTTTTGTAAAACAAAAATCTAGCAAAATGCTTCACAATTTCTAGAGTTTTGAATTTTTTAGTTTTTTGCCCATAACTCAAAATCATGTTTTGTCACTTAACGGTCTTTTAGTTAGAGCACGGCAGTGCTGTAGTACTTACAAGTAGGTTTCAGTCTTCCCTTTATATATTATGGTATAGAAAACTTTAGTTCTCCTCTAATAATAGTCCCTGAAGTCCATATAGTCCCTATAGATGGTAGTCGGGAAACGTTCGGTGTCCTCCCGATGCCAAGTTTTCACCGAGTTCTTTAAATATTGTAATATGATGAGAATACAGATCACGGCCGCCAGTGCTAAGGCTAAGTCTTTCCGCATCTAGAGGGGTTCAGAACCAGCTTCATGTATTTGCGTAATTAATAGTACCTATACATTACTACACAGAGGCCGGTAAGTAAGGGATTGCCGGCTGAATACTTATAGTATATTATACAGCCGAGCGTAGCGAGGCCGAAAAGTTATGAGGCTGGCAACTCCATATCCCGCCGAGGTATACAGGGTGTTAAATCCAAATTGGTCAGTATGGCGAAATCAGAAACTATAAGAGATAGCAAAATCTGTTCTTAGGAACCATGGCTTCGATTTTAGATTTAAGAAAAATGGCATTCAAACATTTTTTTTTTAACTATCATACATAACCGGGAATCGAACCTGGTCAAAAAAGGGTGCCATCAATTTGAATGTTTTACCTTGATAAGTTTGTTTTACTGTCCGCATAGTGTCTCTTCTGTCGCATTAGTGCTGCCGCCTATTGTTACTGCACGTTCCCTATAATACTTTTTCTCACAAAAAAGCAACTTTTTCTCACAAAAGAAGAAACTTGACGTTTTCTCATGAAAAATAAACTTAAAAAAAAAACTAAAAATATTGAAAAAAAACGTAGAATCGAACCGACGTCGGCTGGATCCGCGACCACCCGATTTCTAATGTGCTATTACTTATGATCTGCTCGAAGTCGGCGAAATTTAGCTTTGTATTCTAATGCAAACAAAAATAGCCGGAATCAGTTTTTCATCCCCGAAAAGCCCCACATACCAAATTTCATCGAAATCGTTGGAGCCGTTTCCGAGATCCTGATTATATATATACATATATACAAGAATTGCTCGTTTAAAGGTATTAGATAGATAGATTGTGGGAGTAACATGCTTGGACACCCACAATTTAAATAGTTTGCAAAATATCGTCATTAGTTCATCAATATGAATAATTTATCTGAATAGGCTACCTTACCATTATCTTACTTAGATAGTAATCCACTACAAATTGCGTTTAAATGAAATTAGAACACATTCGTTCGGAGGGTGTGCCAATTTACTTCAAATTTCAAAATGGAATGTTTTCTTGGGCTGAATATGCACCCCACAAATATAAGGAACGCGATTGTGTCATCCAGGAAAATGGCTAACGTTTTGATAAAAAAAATTTAAATATAATATTATTTTGTAATTTAAGAGTTTATTTTATGATTATTTAAACAAAATTCCATTAAAAAATGTGTTTCTTGGGACTTGTAATTCCTAACTGCAACAATAACAACAAATAAATTATTACAGAAAATTTGACCAGGTTCGATTCCCGATTATGTATGAGAGTTAAAAAAAATGTATGAATGTCATTTTTGTTAAATCTAAAATCGAAGCCATGGTTCTTAAGGACACATTTTGCTATCTCTCATAGTTTCTGATTTCGCCATACTGACCCATTTGGATTTAACACCCTGTATATATCTAGTGCTTTTCTCAAACACGCAACGAAATAATTTTAAAAAATCAACGGTTTATTTCTAGAGAAATTATAAGTAAAATAAAAACCAGCCAAGTGCGAGTCGGACTCGCGCACGAAGGGTTCCGTACCATTATCTATAAAAACGGCAAAAAAACCACGTTTAATGTATGGGAGCACCCCTTAATAAATATATGATTAATTTTGATTTAATGATTTATTTTTAATGTCAATATAAAATTAAATATTTTTCATCACACTTGCTCGTCAATGGTGTTATTCCATGTCTGTATACTAAATGTCAAAGGCCTAAATTGTTCTTAAGGGAGTTATGGATTTACGTACAATTTTTCTACCCAAGGGAGTTCTAACTTTAGTTTTAAAATTTGCAAACAAGTAATTTCAGACTAAGGAGGTTTCAAGTCAGCCAACGTTTTATTTATTATCTTTAAAATTTAGCTATACCCCAAATTTTACAACACAAAACTTATCTACGCTTCATGAAAATTCGTTATTTTTATATTTGAAATTTATAACAAATAGTTTTGCAATAATTTTAGTAATATTTTTTTTAAATGTTGGTAGAATCTGGCCGTATGACCTTTCGAATTCTAAACTAAACACAGTTTACATTATCTATGGTAGATGACTCGAAAAAGAGACAAAATAATTTTATTTTTGGATTTTTTTTTCTCGCAATGTGATGAAAATCATTGTGTGTATCACGGGCAGTAAGGGGATTACAAACTCGAGTCATTAAAAGCCCTCCGCCTTCGGCGTCGGGCTTCTAATAGACCCTCGTTAGTAATCCCCTACTTACGGCCCTAGATACACAATGTACATTGTGAATATTTCAAGCGTCTACCTGTAATTGCCGTTATCAATATCGAGCAAAAACGAGCAAAAAATCACGTTTGTTGTATGGGAGCCCCCTTAAATATTTATTTTATTCCATTTTTTAGTACTTTTTGTTATAGCGGCAACCGAAATACATCATCTGTGAAAATTTCAACTCTCTAGCTATCACGGTTCCCGAGATACAGCCTGGTGACCGACGGACAGACGGACGGACAGCGGAGCCTCAGTAATAGGGTCCCGTTTTTACCCTTTGGGTACGGAACCCTAAAAAGAGCATCATGCAGGCCTAGCCAATTTTGTATGAAATTCCATTAACGACCTCTAGCCGCGCCTGAAACGTGGCACTTCGCGGCCTATTGCAAGGAACATAACATCAAATGATATTTCATTGCATATTTGAGAAAAGGGTGCCCCTTTTCTCCCATAATCTTTTTTATCCGAATTTTGAAAGTCATAAATTGATGTCCATAATATTCTTGCTCATAAATATCGATGGTCATAATTTTTGTAAAGCATATCGCTTAATAGTTCTAACTGCAATGAGCCATAATCCCATTGATCATAACTTTAAAAAGTCATAATATTGATATCAATAATATTTAAGGGAATATCGTTGATTATTCAGAAACGTTATAGGGCATATATCTTAAAGTAATAATTGTTTTTAGTCATAATTTTTCATTACCTAAAATGCACTAACCATCTACATTGAATTCTATAACATCCAAAGGAACATTGATAATTATTCAGAAACATTGTAAGACATATCGCTGGCAGCGAGCGAGCGAAGCGAGCGAGCAAGACTTTCAGGGCAGAAGCGACTCGGACAGGTTAAGTTCAGAAGGCTAAGGCGGGAGCGAAGCGTAAGCGTAGCTCCCGCCTTAGCCTTCGATGTTAGGTATTTTTTTTATGACAGCACAGAAAAGGATTATTACCTTTAATATTATGAAATGTCATACAACCATGACATTGAATGTTATTACAAAGTAATATTGTGCCTTAAAATAATTATGACCTGCGAAAAAAGACCTTGCAATAATTATTATGAGTGACTTTAGTACCTTTAATATTATGAAGTGTGATGCTTCTTGACACTGAATGATATGAGTTTACTTATTAGTCCTTACAATAATTATGACTTAAGAAAATCGTAGCTCCAATTTATGTTGTTTAATATTATGACTTCCGATAATATGACAAAGGAAAATTATGACAGAAAAGGTTATGGTCTTGAAAATTCGGAACAAAAATTTTATGGGAGTCATTATAGACCCTTGAGAAAAGATATGTTTTTGTATTTTTTTCTCATGGCATCGTTAGGACCGATACAGACAGATTGCAATCCAACTAAATACAACGAAACAGCAACAGCCAACTCCCCGCACATTGCAATCGCAGGCAGCGTGCAGTTTGCATACAGTTTGCTTGCAGGGGCTAAATTGACGAGATTTCATTTTTATAACACTTGAAAATTACTACAGGGATCGAAAGAGTTTTGCCTCCTAAACAAACATGGAAAAATATTTATTATAATTTTCACTTCTCATGCTCTTAAAATGTTACTTTAGTCTCTGCATATCGGGACTAAAGCTCTTTTTTGATCTCTAGGGATTAAAGTAAAAATTTTTTAATTGACTATGGAAACCCCTAAACTGCCAATCACGGTGTTTGTGAATGGAGGATTATCGCCATTTTCAGTAACTGGGTATAGACAATTTTAAAGCTTTCCACAGACCGAAGCGCGCTGCGGACGCACTGTAGCGCCCTGCGCTTCGGTCTGTGGAAGCCTTTAGGGCGTGGAAATAACCTCAAAATGACAACTGTATAAAAAATATTTAAAAAATAATAATTTCGTGAAACACATTGAATAATTACGAATATTAATCTATTTTATTATAAAATATTAAAGATGAATTCATTTTATTTTGCATGTAAAGAAAGATTTCCTTTAGCTTAGGTGTTTTTTAATTTGTTTTTTTTTTTTTAAACGCTGTCGGCAAAGCAGTTCCCTGCTCTGTCGATAAAATAGCAATCCGCACTGTCGGCAAAGCAGTGCTGGAGTGTACGGTAGATAGAGCAGTTACGTTTGAAAGTTAATATGGTGTGACTTCAAAATAATGCGATGTCAGTTGCATTTAATAGTAAATAGAAAGTATAATTAGATATAATTTAACAAAGAATTGGCATATAGAAAATAAACTTAAAAAGTCGTTTCTTTATTCACGGGTAAGTGTTTCAGTTAACAATATATTTTGTGTGTGAACTTAGATCAATTAGGTTAATTTATTTGCCGATTCTAATGAATGAACAATTATCATTCTTACATGCATAGTCCAATTAGTTTTTAACATAGTCTTTAAGTTAGAATCTGTTGGCTAATTATGCAAGCATTTAAAGCGTCACTTTACAAAAAAATATAAAAGAAAAGAAAAGACAGCGGTATTTTTTTTTGCTATTTGAATTTGGAACAGATGTCCATTGCTCGTATTGAGCATACATTGTAAAAAAATAATTTTGTACGTCGTTTTTTTCCTCGCATTCAAAGTGAAAAGTAGAGTGTTTGACGCGGGACTAAACTACCATAATGACAACTCGAATTATAGCCTCCCTCGCTATCGCTCGGGTGGCTAAATATCTCGTGTCATTATGGCTTGTTTTAGTCCCTTGTTGAACAATCTACTATTATAATTGCATAAGTATTAAAAAAAATACAAGAGCTGTATATGTAGATGTTTATTACTCCATTGTTTGTTAGCTTCGTTTTTTTTTATTTGTGTGATATTGTGTGTACTTTCTTGTATATGTGTGTCTTGTGAAAGTGAATAAATGTCCTCATTCTTTCTTTCTTTCTTTATATTAGAAATATATATCTGAATTTACCAATATTACCACAGAATAGATAGGTATGTTCCCTTTGCCCTTTTCACCAGAAAAAAGAACTGTAATAATTTTAAATTTGATAACTACCTCAACGTCGGATTTACGTCATCACTTTTTTTTAATAGAGACTAGACAAAAGTAATGGATCTATTGTGTGGTAGTTTTGGAGTTATGCCCTTTTAGAATAAGCACATCTTAAAAAAACCGGCCAAGAGCGTGTCGGACACGCCCAAGATAGGGTTCCGTAGCCATTACGAAAAAATCAAGTAATATTTTTCTAAGGATTTCGTATGTGTACGGAATCTTCCAAGTTAGGTATCGTCAATACTTTGAAAAAAGCTCGTATCTCAAAATCGTTAATCTAGCAAAGTGAACTTTATTACGCGGGTATCAAGGTTCAGTTTTGTTTACATGCTGATTTGAGATACGAGTTTTTCAAAGTAGTGACGGTATTTTTAATACCTTAGGCTACTATTTAATCTTAAACTACAAATAATTCCCAAGCAATCTTAGCCGCTATAATTTTCCTTGTAAATTTAATATATTTACTACCATTTTGAATTTTTTCAAATTTTTCCACCCAACAGTTTAGATTTTAGAGGAGGGGGGGACGGTCGATTTAAATGTAAATTTTCACTTTAAAGTTGAATATTTCGCAAACAAATCACTGAATACAAAAATCATGTAAGCAACCCCCCAATGTTTTTAAAAGACCTATCCAACGATACCCCACACTATAGGGTTAGTCGAGAAAAAAAAAATCACCCCCACTTTACTTCTATCGGAGGTACCCTAAAAAAAATTTTTTTAGTATTTTTTATTTAACCACTTTGTCGGCGTGACTAATATATATATTCATGCCAAATTACAGTTTTCTAGTACTAACAGTCTCTGAGCTTAGCCGCGGACAGACAGACAGACGGACAGACATGGCGAAACTATAAGGGTTCCTAGTTGACTACGGAACCCTAAAAAGGTGTTATAATAAATTAATTAATAATACTAGTGAAATTTTAAAACTATCAGCGTCTTTCTCTTTCCAAACAGAATACAGAGAACGAATCAAATTATAGCCTTAGAAATATGAAATCTTGTCAATTCAGGAACGGGCCAAGACGGTTTGTGAGTGGTAATTGAATCGCTTGGGTGAAGTTAGGAATGGGATGAGCTTGCGATGAGCCTTATTTTCCTGTTAATTCGTTTTGTAAATAAATAAATAAATAAGGCTCATCCCAAACTCAGCCCAAACCTCTCGCAAAACAGTGATTTTTGACGTTCCTGGATCGCAGTTCATTCTCATCCTCTCCCAAACGATTCAATTACCGCTCACAAACCGTCTTGGCCCGTTCCTGAATTGACAAGATTTCATATTTCTAAGATTATAATTTGATTCGTTCTCTGTATTCTGTTTGGAAAGAAAAAGACGATATGATAGTTTTAAACTTTCACTAGGATTATTAATTAATTTATTACAACTTTTTTAAGACGTGCTTATTCTAAAAGGATATAACTCCAAAACTACCACACAAAATATCCATTACTTAAGTCTAGTCTCTATTAAAAAAAAGAGATTACGTAAATCTGACGTTGACATTGTGTGTGGTTTGCTTAGGCGGTTTGGTGTTTGGTTTTACAATTCTTGCTTTTCGATCACAAATACGGGCTCCACACGTCGTTCCTGCATTAACATTAATAAAAATAGATAATTTTATGTATCTGTCAAGTCTCAATGTTCATGTCAAATTTAAAATTATGACAGCTCTTTTTGGGTACGTATCAAAATATATAAAGTTTAAAAATAATAATGGACGAAATACATAATGGTCATTGGTATCCAGTTGCAATCGTCCTGAGCCTGATTCTGTCCCCCCTTACCTTACTTTTTTTTTTTTTGTCCATTTTGTGCTTCTCTATCAATTGGGATGTCCCAATTTTTGGCAACGTATAATAAATAGAAAACCGTTTGGAGAAATAGGCTATGTGAAGCGTTTTCAGAAATCAAATTCCAAAAATATGATAATCTGAATTAAATAAAGAAAATTTAAGTAATGACTTTCATTTGACCCCTGCAGTGAATCGTCACAAAGGCAGATATAAAGCAGGTCTACACTCTAAAGCAAATTGACAGTTTGAAATGTTACTGTCCTGCTTATAATAGCAAAGAGTGACAAAGACAGAACTTTAATCACATGATGCACACCTGGCTTTAAACAGTTGTCATTTTATCATAAAGTCCGAAATGTATACAATACTCGCAATGTATTTTTACAAATTTAATTATTAAATTACTACGTTACAAGTAAATATGAAAGAATTTAAATATCAGATTTTAATAAAAAATATCTATTTACTATCACACCATTAAACAAACAGGAATAATCGAAGCTAAAAGAAGAGAAATAAATAAAACTATTTTGTCATGGTTCATTTAGGACCCTAAGCCGTGCTTGTAATATTGACAGAGACAAGACAAATCAGGGGCACTACTACAAAATTCGAAGTTCGTATCGTATCATCCCTCTCACTCTCGTGTCAAATCATATTAGCGTGAGCGGGACGGCATGAAACGAAGTTCGAATTATGCACTTCGTAGTAGGGTCTCAGTAGTGCCGTGGTAGTGCCACAGATTATGTTATGTACGACTTGAATTTTTCTAGGCTATGGAACGTGGCTCTCTCACTGTGACGTCATCCAACGTATTTCTAAAAAAAAATATAATAAATTAAATACTCAACCAAATTCAAAACCGATGAAAATGGTGTCTTAAAATATCCTATTCTTTCCAAAAAAAATATAAAAACTAGAGGTTATTTTTTTTGGTGCATCCCAATTGTCGCATTGACGCCTTGTTGAGTGGTCGGTGGTCGACTGTTTTAAACAATGAATAATAATATTATTTGTTACGTAGGTATATTCTCCATATTATAAATGTGATTTTGTAATTATTTGTGATTATTTGTAATTATTTTTTAATGTTTTTAAATTTTTTGTTCATAAAATTATTAACACGTTGAGTGCGGTACAAGTCATTTTTGACTTGCATTAGACTTTTGTTTGGTGCGGCGTTGAAAATAGGCGATCTCTGTCTGGTGCGGCGGTGATTTGACATTGAAATCCCTTGATTCAGAAAGAGACAAGTATACATTTAGGTTTGTTACTTCAAATTATATCCAATAGGTAGGTTCAAAGTATACAAGACAAATTCGACTTGTACCGCACCAGACGATAAAAAATTGTAATTGGTGCGGTACCTGCCAAAACTGTCTTGTAAAGTACCGCCTTGTATCGCACCATGGGAACTGGCCAGTGCAGGCTAGTGTTGTGATTAATAACGACTTTTTTGTACGTAGTTTCGTTCTCAATGAATGCACCGAGAAATAGGCCGTAGAAAACATTATTAAAAGTGTTTGAACTCACAGAAAAAGTGACCAAAGTAGCTTTGCGAAAACTACAATACGATAATGATGGATTTATTGCCGCAAAAAAGGAAGTCAACAAGTTTCAAAAAGGTACCAGAAGTAAAATGTGCGTTGACTGTTATAAAAAAAATTAAGAAAAACAATAATGCTACAAAAAATCGTATTTGAACATTTAGTTTTGTAATTTTTATTAAATAATTGTGAACATCGATAGCGATATTTTGTTTCATTATATTTCCCTTCTCTATAAAATTATCGACATAACAAACCTTGCCCTACCCCCGTGATGCGGTACAAGTCGAATTCGTCTTGTTATTTAAATGTCTTATAACTTCCAAATTAAAGTCTGTATTCTGTGGCGACAGCAAACTTATCTAATTAAACATGTCAACTTGCTATTGCAATCATAAAATTATATTTTTTTATAAAAAACAAAGAAATATTGGGAAAAACTTAATCTTCTGCTTACAAGTCACTATCGTCTTGTACCGCACTATTAGAAAAAATGTTACAAGTCAAAAATGGTATGTATAGCACTGAACGTCAGTTGTAGTAAAAAAGTCCCGCATTCAACGTGTTAAGGAAATGAGCGAAGAGGCACAGACTGATTGTCTTGTACAGCAAACAACTCAGGTTTCTGACAGAATATCAGCACTGCAGGTCACTGCAGTACATGCTGAGTCAGCGCCTATTCGTAACATCATCGCATGGCTCTTAATTTGGGGATTATGTAAGAAAATTTATTTCATTTGTCTAAATTTAATTTCGTTTTCTGTTTTGTGAATTTTCTGTGTAAATTATCTATCTTTGAGCTTTGTACGTGTTTGTTGTGAATAAAGTTTGTATCCATCTATCTATCTATCTATTTGATATAATGCAATTTTCTTGGAAATTCTTAACTTTACCAGATTTTCATAAAATACACCTAACCTAAGTTAAACCAATCTGCAGATTACACTATTAAAAAAGTTCGTTTAATCAATAGTTTCATAGAAAATTTTAGTATATATTATGACCATTATGTATTTCGTCCATTATTCGTTTTAAATTTTATATATTTTAATACTTCCCCTCTTTTTCCTGCTGAAAAAGGCAAAGGAAACATATCTATTCTGTGGTAGTATTGGTAAATTCAGATATTTTATTTTATTTTTGGATTTTTTTAAATATGGAGATATAAATTATAATAAATATTTTTCCGTGTTCTGGAGGCAAAACTCTTTTGATTCCTGTAGTAAATTTTCAGGTGTCAAAAAAATGAAAACTCGTCAATTTAGCCCCAGTTTGCATGCAGTTTTCGGGTATATCGCACGAGTTCCATATTTTTCAGTTTCATATGGAACTACTGGTACATTTTTATATCTAACGTCTACCTCTGTAACTAAGTATATACTACGATACGAGACCCCTATTTTCGCATAAGTTCCTTCGAAGGAATCTAGGAACTGCCAAAGGAACTACGGCGAGTAAACCAACGTCTTATTTCCAACCCAATATTCATTAACTTACAAGTTTTATAGAACTAGAGTTTAATTGGCAAATTTAGTGTCCAGCCAGTCAGGTGTAAAACTTAGTAAGTAGGTATATAGTTCCATATTGAACTATTGGGATCATTTATTTGACATTTGGGTACATATACCTATTATGTACCTACCGATTGTTCAAGAAACTAGAACTAATGGAACTCCTGAGATATACCCC
This sequence comes from Archips xylosteana, assembly GCA_947563465.1. Lineage (NCBI taxonomy): Eukaryota > Metazoa > Arthropoda > Insecta > Lepidoptera > Tortricidae > Archips > Archips xylosteana. The sequence goes on from OX387343.1 coordinate 833,348, forward strand.
AGTTTGCATAGGAAACTGTATGGGCAGTTGGCAGTTACTTTACAGTTGGACCGCAGTCCGTTTGTCCATCCTCCGGCCTGAATAAACCCCAAGCAATGTACAAAGCTATTAGTAAATTATGTAAAAAGCACAGTCAGAATTGCACTTTGTCACCGCGCTTCTTTTCTTCGAATGTTAACTTTTCAGATAGCAACAGTAATTATACAACACAATTATGATTTTGACTTCTGATTATTAATAATAAGTATTATACACAGGTGCTGTTTTTGTATAGATATAAATTTATCAAACAATATGTAAGTAAACTTGATGTTTCTTTGTAGTGACTTTGTCATAGCGTTGTTATTGTCTTTTTTAATCCTTTCCGCTACGGAGAAAGCAAAGGCATATAACCATACATCCAAGTCTTCGTACAATTGGGAATGTCTAAAAAAAATTACCAGTGGTTTTTATATTTTTTTTGTATAGAAAAGTCAATTATAAGGAACTAATTTCAATATTTTGTCATTTAGTTCTCTACTTTTTTCAAAATTAATTATTGAAACTATTTTAGTTGATGACGTCAGATTATAATTGAGGGCTCCCACAATGCCAAATTTCTAAATCTATCTAAATGCGTACGTTAAGGCAACCCCTTTAATTATTTTTTGCGTAGTGGTACACTATACACTGTGTCACTTTACTGGCACTGTCAAAGTGCTAGATGTCAGACAGCGGGTCCAAATCAAACTCCGTAGTACAATCCACGCGTAAATTGTGAAGAATTCTAACCACATAGAATAAAGTACGACTTGAACCGGTCACTCAATTTACACCAATGTCAAATGAAGGTCATTGCTTATTTGTTATATAATAAATTCATTACATAATATTAAAATTAAATAACTACAGAAAACGAGTTAAAAAGCATTTATCTCGAAATGGTTTTCGATTTACTATACATTGCAAAAAAATAGACATCCCCAATTTAAACCGTCAACGTGCCAACGTTGCTTGAGCCCACAGGCATTGCAAGAGACGATGGCAAGAGACCGGATGGTATGAGTCTGATTCCATGGAAGATGGGTCGGGTGCTGGTATGGGATGCCACTTGTTCAGACACGCTGGCCCCTTCCCATCTCCATGGTACTTGCAACATACCTGGTGCAGGTTCAGAAGCGGCTGAAAAGGCGAAAAGACTGAAATACAGGGGTCTAGGCAGCGAATACGATTTTGTCCCATTCGGTGTCGAGACCCTTGGTCCGTGGGGTCCTAGCGCCTTAAAGCTCTTTAAGGAAATTTCTAAGAGGTTAGTCGACGTCACAGGTGACCGAAGAGCTGGCAGCTTCCTCGGACAAGGAATTAGCTTAGCTATGCAAAGAGGAAACGCTGCCAGCATCTTCGGCCCCTTGTCTTAGGGGACTAGCTTTCAGAATATGTTTTAGTTATATTTTATATTTTTTTCTTTTTTGTTAATGTACATATTTTTTTTTTAGTTTAGGATAGTTGTACATATGTAATATATAAGTATTGTGTTGTAAATAAATAATTTAAATGTTCTTCTTGGTAGTTTTCGAGGGCCATATAAAGGCCAAGTCTTTTGTCAGTTTGGTCTGAGCCAAGTCTTCTAATGAGTAAGTACCTACTAAAGGTTTTAATCCATAAACCGATATCATACCGGCCGTCAAACAGATATAGGTGTACCAGGTGTACCAGAATCTGATGGCATTTTTAAAAGACAGACATGCGAACTAGTGGGTCACCTGATGTTAAATGAACACCACTGTCCATAGACACTCGCAGCGCTTTACGCGATATCAGTGCGTTGTCGGCCCTGCAGAAAATTGTACACTCTCCTCATAAAGGCACATAAATAGTTGTAATATTCCAAAAACAAGAAAACTAAACATGAAAGTAGGAAAATGATAGTGGCTACCAGAAAACTTTTTTTTATAGCGGAAATATTGCAATGAACGGGTCAATATTTTTAAGTTTTTCATTGTCATTGAATAGCTTACACGCACGCCTCTAGAAAGTGTTTTGTGCATAACGCGTTCAATACTGGGGGATTGAAAACAATTTTTTTCCCTACACTGGCGCTGACGTCTATTGGGGACTCTTAAGGTGGAAGCGCACGCTCTAGGTGCGAAATTCAAAATTTTTACAGGTTTTAATTTTTTTGGGTAAACGGTGTAACTGTTTAACTTCATATGGTACTTGCGCTTGTAAAACAGTGTTCTTTATATTATTGTGTAAAGTTTTTTAAGAATAAAACTATTAGCTTGAAATAAAAGTTGTCAAAACGTTGAAAGTCCGAATTTCTATGTTTAACAACTTTTATATCAAGCTAACAGTTTTATTCTTAGAAATCTTTACACAATAATATAAAGAACACTGTTTTACAAGCGCAAGTACCATATGGAGTTAAACAGTTGCACCGTTACCTCAAAATAAATTAAACCTGTAAAAATTTTGAATTTCGCGCCTAGAGCGTGCCGTTCCGCCTTAAATGAATTTGATGAAGTAGGGAGGGGGAATTTAAAATATTATTCAAAATTTTATAGATCAGATCTGAGTCTGCGCAATCTCGGCGGTCACTAAGCGATTGGATTTTATGGTGAACAAGACAAGTGAGTCCTTATAGCTAATATGCGTATAGCCAGTTCTATAGTCAAAAGCTTTTGGTAGCATAGCATACGGTTGTGGTGCTAACTCTGAAGATGAGCTCTGGTTGAGTTCGAAACGTGTCAGTGTAGTTTGGTGGTGGTGATGGTTGGGTTTGTGTGATTTTTGTGTGTTCGTACAGTGTGGAGGTGGAGGAACTGCATGAACAAGCATTTCCTACATAAACGTAACTATCGTAAGGTCGCGGGTGAGCAAAGTAATTGTTTCAGTTCATTAATATGGACCTCCGCAAATTAACGCCTGATTCAATAAATTAGGAATAGGTAAGTAAGTCTACATTGATAGATAATATAACCGGCCACTTGACACCCGAAGTCCCGGACACACGTTTTGGTTATTCTGCCACTTCGGCTAACTGCTTTCATTTCAATATCATATCTTATGATTTGACGATTTTCCAATGTTTCTGACAATATTATGCAGTTTGGATATATGCTACTTACACGGACTGATTGCTATTTTGATGTTCCGCGTTATATGGATGTTATGCTAATGGGGTAAAAGGCTAATAGGACGTCTGAAATTTCGCTTCTTGTTCAATTTGCGTCACTAGACATTTTGATACATAGACGATTCGGTACTGAGGGGCTGGTACGATGAATGGAAAATACGAGCTATCGAGTCTTGGGTATTTAAAACGTATTTAAGCATTATCAACTTAGTAGATTATATATATAAAAATCTCGTGTCACGGTGTTTGTTACCGAACTCCTCCGAAACGGCTTGACCAATTTTTATGAAACCTTTTTATCTGTGTTCGGTAGGTCTGAGAATAGGTCGTAGGCTATTTTTTATACCCGTAACTAGCTGTTGCCCGCGACTTCGTCCGCGGAGAATAGTATTAGTTTGTAGTACATGCTATGTATCAGAGATGGCGCTGTATATTGGTTTGTAGTACATGCTATGTATCAGAGATGACGCTGTATGTGAAAAAAGATTATCCCGCTTTTCTGTTGAAATTTTTCCTGAATTTTCTTTGCTATAAACCTCACGGAGCCCGAGACCTTTCCAACGAATGCAAAACCGTGGAAATCGGTTCGTGCGTTCTGGAGTTATAGCGTCAGGAAGGAAAACCCGACTTATTTTTATATAGTAGATATGGCAAAACAACGTTTGCCGGGTCAGCTAGTATTAATATATAATCTAAGATGATCAATGATCGTATCAGCCAAAAGTCCAAGAAAGATCTTGCCCAAATAGTCGGCTTCACAAGTTCAATGTCGTGAAAAATACAGATAAAGCTCCTAAAAATATGTAATTTGTAATTCATTGGATTCGTAATGACCTCAAGAAAAAATGTTTTACACGATCATATAAAAAATAAAAAATTAAATCAATTAAATTAAATTAATCACATAAAAAAAAAAAACAAAAAATAAGTCAATAAATCACATAAAAAATTGCAATTGTGGTAAGGTAAACAAATTAAGGTGCACAAAAAAAATTTTTAGATTTTTGGCTATACCTACTTAACTAGAAAATTAAAATTTTTAATTCGGGATTCGATTTTGAAATTATAGACCGATTAGTTTGCCTTCTGTTATATCCAATGTTTTCGAAAAAGTCATGCAAAATCATATTGTAAGTTTCGTGAACAAATACAACATTCTAAAAACGGAACAATATGAATTTCAGAAGGGAAAATCTACAACCTCGGCAATTTTTAACTTAGTTCACAAGATATTAGAACAAGTTGACAAGCGAGTGCCATGCACCACGGTTTTCTTTGACATGAATAAGGCTTTCGATTTCGTTGTGCATGATCTACTTACTGCTCTTTTAATGTAAAGGATATGGCCTTCGCGGTGGAGTGCATGACTGGTTAAAAAGTTACCTTCCAAATAGAAGTCAACATGTTGAAATAATGACTCTGTCAAAGAGCATGGAGTTGTTAATGATTAGATCAAAAAGCGAATATAATGGGGTAGGTGTTCCGCAAGGAAGCATACTAGGCCCGTTGCTCTTCCTAATTTATATTAATGATCTACCAAATATTTCAAATCACAATTATACATTATTTGCCGATTACATTTCCGTAATAATACCATTCAAAATTAATTCCAATAATGAAGAATATAATAATGACATTAATAATACTATCGTTAAAATAATTACATGGTTAAAACATAATAATTTATTTGTTAATATTGACAAAACAAGCTATATTAAATTTCATAACAGACATGGTTTAAAAAGAAATCTAATAGTTAATAGTATTTTATGCAACGGTTGTATAAGAAAGGTCTTAAAAGGTGAGTGACGTGAGTTGCGATACGAGCGAATGCGAGTATCGCAATGGAAGACGGCACGAGCCGTTAAGACCAAATTATACACCGTTGCATACAATATTTTTTCTACGACTCAACTCTACTGTACCGGACTGTACCCTACTGTAGGGTACAGTCGGATACAGTAGGGTAAAATAGGGTACAGTAGGTTACAGTCGGGTACAGTAGGGTAAAATGGAGTACAGTCGGGTAAAGTAGGGTACAGTCGGGTGAAATAGGGTACAGTAGGGTACAGTCGGGTACAGTAGGGTAAAATAGGGTACAGTAGGGTACAGTCGGGTACAGTAGGGTACAGTATGATAAAATAGGGTACAGTAGGGTACAGTCGGGTACAGTAGGGTAAAATAGGGTACAGTCGGGTACAGTAGGGTAAAATAGGGTACAGTCGGGTACAGTAGGGTAAAATAGGGTACAGTAGGGTACAGTTGGGTAAAGTCGGGTACAGTAGGGTAAAATAGGGTACAGTAGAGTACAGTCGGGTACAGTAGGGTAAAATAGGGTACTGTAGGGTACATTCGGGTACAGTCCAGTACAGTCGGGTACAGTAGGGTAAAATACCCTATTTTACCCTACTGTACACTATTTTACCCTACTGTACCCTATTTTACCATACGGTACCCTATTTTACCCTACTGTACCCGACTGTACCCTACTGTACCCTATTTTACCCTACTGTACCCGACTGTACCCTACTGTACCCTATTTCACCCTACTGTACCCGACTGTACCCTACTGTACCCTATTTTACCCTACTGTACCCGACTGTACCCTACTGTACCCGACTGTACCCAACTGTACCCTATTTTACCCTACTGTAACCGACTGTACCCGCCTGCACTCACCCCCCCCCCCCCACCCCTCCGGTGTATATAATCAGGATCTCGGAAACGGTTCCAATGATTTCGATGAAATTTGGTATTTGGGGGTTTTCGGGGATGAAAAATTGATCTAGCTTGGTCTTATCTCTGGGAAAACGCTTGGTACCGAGTTTCTGCCCGAGCAGAGCTCGGTCGCCCAGGTACTTTAATATTATGTGGCAGCTAGGTGTATCGTAATAACGACATTACGACACAAGTGCTGTTATGGCGAATAGATTAAGCATAGACATTCTGGAGTCATATTATCTATGTTCTTATATATTTGTTCGCGACCATGTAAAAAACAGATAAAAGTACAGGAGTAGGAAAATACGATAACAAAACATTAACAGAAAACAACGAAGTAACTTTCCTTGGTATAGTGCTTGGCGATAGTTGTTCTTGGAAATCGCACATCGAAAGATTGTGTGGTAAAATCAACCGCTTTGCATATGCTCTTTGGGGACTACGGAAAGTCACAAACAAAAATATTTCAATTCAGGCCTACCATGGTTATGTATGCTCAGTTCTCAGATACGGGATCCTCATATGGGGAAATTCGGTCCACATAAACAGAGTTTTTATAGCACAGAAGCAGTGCATTCGTAGTGTCTGTGATGTTGCTCAATATGTATCCTGTAGACCTTTGTTTAAAAGTCTTAAATTACTGACAGTTCCATCTCTGTATATCTTGGAAGCATGTATGTTTGTAAAAACACACCATGAACTGTTTGAAAAAATTGGAGATGTATACACTTTTAATACTCGATATCCGGATAACTTAGTTGTACCTAAGGCCAATTCAAAACGGTTCAGTTACAGTTGTTATCCAATGGCCATCTTTTAATTTTTTAATTTTTTTTTTTTTTTAAATGTTTATTTATTGTCTGTTGAAATTTGTTTTATTATTTTACTATTTTGACATGCATAATATGAATTATACGTAGTTAACTATTTATTTAGGACATATTAATATAATTGTACCTACTTACAGTGTAACTTAAATAATTAGATTAATTAAATTTATTAAGATTAAAATATATACCTACTTCTTTGTAAAATATAATTTGTACGTCATGTAGTGACAAAACATGTGAAACTCTTTCTTCCATGCCACAAAATATGTACCATGTTTTATGTAAATAAATGATTTATGATTTATGAGGCTGTTTTTTTATTAAATTATCTACAATGATTTTTTTTATCACCAAAATTTGGCATAATCTATTAAATAAACCTAAACAAATGCTCAGTTTTTTTAGAGCAATTTAAAAAACAATATTAAATGATTAAAAACAGGTTTATGAATAGGTATTTTTCTCATTAAATGCCATTTAATCATAAAATTACCCATATTGATTTCGTCAAATTACGGGACAAAATGATAAATTCGTGGCTGAAATACGGGACCACCCGTAAAATACGGGACATCTGGTCACCCTGCCATCATGCGTCTAACCCCGGCGCCACACATAGCACAAATGTATCAACATATATTTGAACACATATTTGATCTATGGTTGATTGTATGGTTGTTCTATTGAACAAATAAGCAAATACCGGTGCTACACATGTGATCAAATAAATGTGTTCAAACATTTGTGCTATGTGTGGCGCCGGGGTTAAATCCCTTCCACAGCTAACAAAAGAGCTGATAACTTCGAAACGGCTGAATCAATTTTGATGAAACATGTGTAAGGGTCAGTTCACACCGAGACGCGACGCGACGCGACGCTGCGTTTCATTATGAGGATTCAGGCTTCCAGTATCCATTATCCAATACAGTCTTTGATCAATTATAACTGAAGATACACATTGCCGAACAAAATCCCCTTCAAAAAATGTCCGAACTTTTTTATTTGTTTGCATAACAATTAAAATCATCACCTACACAGAAATTTGAACCTAGTCTTTACTTCATTACAGTCGAATTTCGGTTGACACTTGACAGCTAAACTTGACAATTTCACGCAACGTACTGAGAAAAAAGAAGGCCACTTTTATCAAAGTGGCGCTCATTTGGCTCGGACATTTTCGGGCGCGCGACTGTGGATCTACAGTTATAATTGATCAAAGAATACAGTCCAGTATCATTGCATCGCGTAGGATTTACTGCCTTAAATTTATTTTTTGCCAGTACCTATTCTGGCCCGTATGGCCCGTAGTGGTCATTCCCGTAGAAGTCTTTCCCGTTATAGTAGTCGTTCCCGTTTTCGTCGTTTTTCCCACCGAATTTTTGCTCGTCAGTGTATGTTTTGGGGGTCTGAGCTGGGTCATATTGTTTCCAATTCTTCAGCATGTAGTTTAAATGTAGCAGTATACTGACTATACAAGCCACGGCGATCACTCCAAAAACTAAGTCTTTCCACATCTTGAGGAGTCGAGAGCCTAAAAACAAAGGTAGTGTTCAACAAGGGACTAGAATTCAGGAACGGCCTAATACGGTTTGCGAGCGGTAATTGAATCGTTTGGGAGAGGATGAGAATGAACTGTACGCTTAGTATAAGTTTTAAATAAAAATAAAATAAATAAATATCACGGGACAATTCACACCAATTGACCTAGTCCCATAGTAAGCTTAGCAAAGCTTGTGTTATGGGTACTAGGCAACGGATAAACATACTTATATAGATAGATACATACTTAAATACATATTAAACACCCAAGACCCGAGAACAAACATTCGTATTTTTCATACAAATATCTGCCCCGACACGGGAATCGAACCCGGGATCTCAAGCTTCATAGTCAGGGTCTCTAACCACTAGGCCATCTGGTCGTCTAACTCTAGTTATCTGGTGGTCGTCTAGTTTTACTTCACCAAAATACTTCTCGATCGCGTTTACGTAAAAATTTCAATTCTATGGAAACATGGACGCGCGCGCGCGGAGGCGCTGTACGCTTAGTATAAGTTTTCCTTCACTTCAATACTTCTCGATCGCGTTTACGTAAAAAAATCAATTCTATGGAAACATGGACGCGCGCGCGCGGAGACGCTATCCATGTTTCCCTAAACTTGAAGTAAAACTTATACTAAGCGTGCTGCTATTCAGGAACGCTAAAAATCACTGGTTTGCGAGAGTTTTGGGCTGAGTTTGGGATGAGCCTTATTTATTTATTTATTTACAAAACGAATTAACAGGAAAATAAGGCTCATCGCAAGCTCATCCCATTCCTAACTTCACCCAAACGATTGAATTACCGCTCGCATACTGTTTTGGGCCGTCCCTGAGCCCCGGGAGCGCGGGGCGCCAACGGAGCGTGCACAAGCGCGCTCTATAACACTGAATCAAGTATACGGTGACTCACACACCGGCAGCGGAGCACACCGTCAGGGCGATTGTGCACTACAATGAATTTTACTGTCCGGCAGTCCAAGTTTTTACCGGTCCGATATGGCACGCCATAAAATGTAAGTATTTTTTTAACATGTTGGTAGAAACGTATGGCCATTATTATTTTTTTTTTTTTTTTTTTTTTTTTTTTATGTTATGTTAGACAAACGAACTAGTGGGTCACCTGATGTTAAATGATCACCACTGTCCATAGACACCTGCAGCGCTTTATGCGATGCCAGTGCGTTGTCGGCCCTTAAGGAGAGGGAATAGGGGAAGGGGGAGAGGGAAGGGGTGAGGTATTGGGCCCCCGGCACTCTCACTGACCGTACGAAACGCAAGCAGGATTACTGCTGCTTCACGCCGGTTTTCTGTGAGAGGGTGGCACTGCCCCGGACGAGCCGGCCCATTCGTGATGCAGCGGCTAGCTACAACATGGCTCTACCACTACTATTATATATATATTATTGATTTAATTTGAGTGTTTAGAGACAAAATAATTTCATTTTTGGATTTTTTTTCCTCGCAGTGTGATGAAAATTGTTGTGTGTATCACGGGCAGTAAAGGGATTACAAACTCGAGTCATTAAAAGCCCTCCTCCTCAAGCGTCGGGCTTCTAATAGGCTCTCGTCAGTAATCCCCTACTTACGGCCCTTGATGCACAATGTACTATAAGAGCATAAGAAAGAAGTGAATTTTTTGTAGCGTCGTTAGGACTGCGATACACGGACCGGACTGTTTTCCAACTGCAACGTAAAGCAAGTCACACGTTTAGGCATAAGAATAAATAATAACAGAGTAGAAGGGAAACTCCCGCTCCGGCCGGACTCAAGGTCACGATATTAGAGTACTCGCTAAGCGAGAACTCAGTCAGGGTGTCACGGCCGGCGTCGCCGCACGCGCGTTTGGCTGTTAACTGTTTGCGCGTTCGTTTTATTGGAAACAAATAACAATTAATGACGTCAAGTTGTTGCGGTGTATTTGGGTGTATAAACAATTCAAAAACGATGCCAAATCACCTTAAATGGCTTCTTTTGGTATGGCACTTGTAATAAATTCTTACTTAGAAGTACCTACCTATAATACACCTACCTATAATCATTATTTTATTCTAGTTTTACAAAATATGAGATTTATAAATCATTATTATGTTTAGGTATAACAGAGGTACTAATGTGCTCAATAGGTGAGTTGTTGTTGTGAGTGGGCGGATACCTCTTTTTTTGCTACTCTGTTTCGCTTCGTCTGGGTTGCTTGCCGGGAACTATGACCGGTTTAGTTTATTTTTTTAGTGTCACGTAATGTGGTTAAAATTATCTTACATGTGTCTTAGTGAGACCTGCTAAGGGAATAAGTGCATGTTAATTAGTAGTTATTTATGTGTATTATCTTCTGTACACTTATTTCTGTTGGTTCTCCAAATAAATAAATAAATAAATAATTAGGTACAGTCAAGGATTTTAATTGTTAGGCCACTTGCCACTGTTCGCATTTTAGCCGTGTAATGCAAATCGGGTGAAGCCGCCTTATACTGGTATATGCTGATTTGCATTACACGGCTAAAATACTAACAGTGGCAAGTGGCCTAACAATTAAAATCCTTGACTGTACCTAATGATTTATAAATCTCATATTTTGTAAAACTAGAATAAAATAATGATTTCAAAGTAAATAATAACTTAATATTTTAGCGATATTATCTTTAGAGTAAGTAATATTTAACAGTAAGCAACCCTAGCAACACGCCTGGGCGTCAGAGGGGTGTAACGACGTGAGGGGGGAAGTAGGTATATAAATGGCGGCGTTTTGGACGCAGTCAAAAGAGATTCCCTTCTACTCTGTTATTATTTATTCTTATGGTTTAGGTTCACTTAGTCCACATTCCGTTCGTTCACATTCCTACTTCGTCCACAATCCCACTTCATCAACATTCCCATTTCGTCCATATTCCCATTTGGTTTTTCCCACTTCTTCTACATTCCCACTTAGTCAACATTCCCATCTCGTCCATATTCCCATTTCGTCCACATACCCACTTCGTTAACAATCCTATACTTCGTTTAATTTCAGGTTTGAATTTACGGTCAAATTGTAACACACGTTTCTCGGTATTTCGAACGCAAATGGACTAAAAACACCTACATGAACATTTATTAGCGGTATTTATTATGTTTTCAATATAGAAGTTAACACAATTTTAAAAAGTTTCGTTGTTTCATTTAAAAACTTGTGCAAATTTTACCGTTTAGTTTCAAATGTTAAAATAAATGGAGTATAGCCGATTTTAGTGCGGTTTTTGCTATCATTTAGCTTACTTCTCAGGGAAGATTTTATTTTGTGATTTAGGTATTCATGTTAAGAAATATACTTGCCAAGCACGGTGCGGGTCAATACTATTCAGATACACTACCAATTTCGTAACTATTTTGTTACGAAATGAGAATGTGGACGAAGTGGGAATGTGAACGAAATGGGAATTTTGACAAGATGGAAATGTGGACGAAGTGAACCTAACGACTGCGCAGATGCGGTAAGATATGTCTATACAAATATATCTGCAGATAACATCTGCCGATACAAATATGCCATATTTTATCTGCAGATAAATACAGGTGGTTGCGCACGCGCAGAGGCACACTGTACAAGTACAAGTGTATAATCATCATCATCCTAGTCCATGTATATCCCACTGCATAGCACAGGCCTCCTCGCAGAATGAGAGGGCTTGGGCTGTAGTTCCCATGCGGGCCCAGTGCGGATTGGGAACTTCAGTTCAGTGCATAGTAAAATAAATAAAAAATAATGAAAATTACGTAGGTACCTTAAGCAAACAGCAAGTCGTACTCGCGTAGAAATGCATTTTCGCATTGTTTTACATTTTGACGTGAAGAGACATAAAGAAGGTGTGACACGCTTTTATTGAAAAAAATTGGGACCGTGAGAAAAGAGAAAATGTTTATTGTATTATTGGTGGCCTTTAGATCATCATCATCATCATCAGCCTATGTCCATCCACTGCTGGACATAGGCCTCTCCCATGGCACGCCACTGAGCACGATCCTCGGCCACTCTCATCCAGCTTTTGCCAGCCGCCTTGTGAATATCATCGCTCCACCGAGTCAGAAGACGTCCCACGCTACGTTTGCCGATCAGTGGTCTCCACTCAACAACTCGTCTACCGCAACGGCTTTCGGTTCTTCGGGTTATATGGCCGGTCTATTGCCACTTCAGCGTGCTAATGCAGTGGGTTTTGTCGATAACTTTGGTTCTCTGTCGGATCACCTCGTTACGAATTCGATCTTTTAGAGAAACTCCGAGCATAGCCCATTAGATAGATATTTTTTTATATACGCAGATAGAATATTATCGTATCTATCTGCGCAGTGTGTGAGCTTAACTACAACAGCCGACTGCCCACACATTTCAATCGCAGCTAATTATTATAGCTAAACCGTTTAACTTAGTCCTCGACCGCGGGGTACGGAGGAGCGGGGTTAGACGACAAAGGGGGCCGAGAGAGGTGCGGGCGGCAGGCACACGAGGCGCAATCGCCGCCCGCACCTCTCCCGGCCCCCTTTGAGCTCTCGCGTATTAGGGCCTAAGCACACGGCGTATTTTTAACGCGCAGACGACGCACAAATGACGCGCGTATACGCGCTTCAAGCGAGATTCGAACGCAGCCTTGTAACCTAAGCACACGGAGCGATCGTGAAGCGCGTCTACTGCGCGTATACGCGCAGATACAGCGATACAGACGCGCTGTAGCCGCTCGTACCTTCCGCGTTTTGATCATCAGAGACTCCGAGACTCGTCAGTTGTACAATGGCGTCGGTTGAGACTATACTGCTTACGCTGGTTTTAGTACTGCTTTTAAAAAGGAAAAAACGTAAAAATAAGCGAATGTATTGGATAGACCCATTTACGAGTGAAAGAAGATTGTTTGGCGCGCCCCTCCTCTGCCCCCCCCCCTCCCCGTTTATATACGCGTTTCGAACGCGCTTCACACGCGCGTTTGTATCGCGTTTTAAGCGCGTTAAGCGCGTACAAACGCAAATCGGGGCATCTACGGCGCAGACGACGCGCGTTTCTGCGTCAGCGCGTTTAAAATACGCCGTGTGCTTAGACCCTTAGGCGGCCAGGTAGCTGCGATTTTATTTGCGACTACGTAGCCAGTCAACTGGCCGCGTGTTGGTCGCGATGTTTCTGCTGGCCGCGCGGCCAATACGTGGTCGCTGGCCGCTGGTCGCCCAGTGCGCGCGCTTCCATATGTCACGGAAGAATTAGTTGGCCGCAGCGACCCGACCGCGCGACCTGGCCGCCTAATGCGCGGGGGCTCTTAGTCGTCATACTCCCCAGCCCCTGTACCACGTGTGCGAGGACTCATTTAAACGGTCTAGCTATACGTGCAGTTTGCGTGCAGTTTTACCGACTGCAATAGAAAATGTATGGGCAGTCAGCAGTTACATTGCAGTTGGAATAGTCCTTCTGTCCGTTTCAAGCATGAATCGAAGCCCGAAGAAGCAATGTACATTGAACAAAACTATTAGCAAATATGCAACAAGCACGTTTAGAATAATTGTATTTTCGTACTTTGTCACGACGTTTCTTTCCTTCGAAAGTTAACTTTTCTGCTGTCAACACTAAATTATACAACAGAATTATGATTTTGACTTCTTGACTTTTATGAATACCTATTACTTATACACAATAGGTGTGCTGTTTTTGTATGATTAATTAATAAGTAAGTATAAAACAATATTGTAAGCTTGATTCTTCTTATAGTGACATTGTCATTGTAATTGCGTCAATTGCGTTGTTAAGGCCAACACAAACCAGGAGCGCGGACCGACGGAGCGTGCCCAGCGCGGTCTATAACACTGAATCAAATATACGGTGACACACACCGGCAGCGCGGCACACCGTATTTGATTCAGTGTTATTGACCGCGCTGGGCACGTTCGTCGGCGCCCCGCACCCCCTGGCCTTATACTCCGAAGTGCAAAATTCGAACTTCGTATCGTGCTATTCCGCTCATGCTAATAGTATTTAATAAGAGAGCGAACGCGACGGTACGATGCGAACTTCGATTTTAAAATTTTGGAGTAGCCCCCCTCTGGCCTTATACTACGATGTGCTAAATTCGAACTTCGTATCGTGCCATTCCTCTCACGCTAATAGTATTTAATACAAGAGCGAGCAAGACGATGCGATACGAACTTCGAATTTCGGAGTAGCCCCCCTGTTTGTCGTGGGCATATTTTTATAATTTTTTCCCACTAAGGAAAAGGCAAAGGTATGAAACCAATGCAGCCATGTCTTCATTATTATTACTTTTTTTTTAATGTACAGTCAGCAACGAAAGTCGCCGAACAAAATAAGATTTAAAAAGTTACTAGACACATTCATTGTACATAAGTTACTGAACAGAAGTACAAACAAAATTACATTTACATCTTAAAATGCCAATAGTAGCTAAACAATATAATTTCAAAAGTTGCTGAACAGTATACTTTCAGAAGTAACTGGACATTATAATTATAATTACAAATGTCAAAGGAAATTATTTTTCACAAAGTAACTATTTGGTCAGATTTATTATTTTTTCATTCAATTGGCTAAGTAAAGTTTTTGAAGAGGTGCTAATTATATTTTTTTTCGACAGTCGGCGTTCTGGAGATCGAGAAACTGCAGCTGTTTTATTTTTATCTCCTATTGTTTACTGGAAATATTTTTTTGAGTGTTCGAGATGACATTGTGAGATTTTATGGCTGACAAGCCGTACGTGCTCAGAACTTAGTAGAAATAGAAAAAAACCGAAGTGAGCTGTCACTTCTGTCAATGTCAAACCGTTTGCGTTTCGTTTGCTTTGCGTTTTGGTGTGCTCAGTGTGATTTTTGGACTATTTTTATCGACCTCCGCATAAAATCCGGACTTTCAATTTTACCGCATTTCTCCACGACCTATGCACGATAATTGGATCAAGATTGAATACTTTCGATCACTATTTTGGAACTGCTTCTTGGACAACGCAAAGCAAACGAAACGCAAACGGTTAGATTTCATTTGACATTGACAGAAGCGACAGTTGACTTCGTTTTTTTTTCTATTTCTTCTTAGTACTGACCACGAACTGTTTGTCAGCCGTAAAATCTCACTAATGTCATCTAGAACACTTAAAAAAGTATTTCCAATAAATAAAAGGAGATAAAAATAAAACAGCTCCAGTTTCTTGGTGTTGAAGTCGACCACTGTCGAAAAAAAATATAATTAGCACCTCTTCAAAAAACTTTACTTAGCCAATTCAAACCAAAGAGATTGGTACACATTTTACCTAACATACATACCCATAATGAAAGAAAGAGATGAAATGACGTGACACCATGCGTGACACTTTGGCACTCTTCTCGATGATTGTCAAAATTCAAGTGAAGTTAAGAAGTACGTACAATGTCGCTCCCATATTTGGCACAATTGGGATGTCCCAATTTTTGACAACGTATAATAAATCGAAAACCGTTTGGAGAAATAGGCTTTGTGAATCGTTTTCAGAAATCAGATTCCAAAAATATGATAAACTGAATTAAATAAAGAAAATTTAAGTAATGACTTTCATTTGACCACTGGCAGTGAATCGTCACATAGGCAGATATAAAGCAGGGCTACACTCTAAAGCAAATTGACAGTTTGAAATGTTGCTGTCCGGCTTATAATAGCAAAGAGTGACAAAGACAGAACTTTAATCACATGATGCGCATCTGGCTTTAAACAGTTGTCATTTATCATAAAGTCCGAAATGTATACAATACTCGCAATGTATTTTTACAAATTTAATTATTAAATTACTATGTTACAAGTGTTGCGGCGTAGAACTGGATTTAAGGTTCGGCTTACAGGCGGGACAGCAGCAAATAATTATAAACGATTTCTTCAGCAAAATGGTGATTTAATTAGAATATGAAAAATTAATTATACAAAAATAAAATATGCGCATCGGCGCGGTAAGGTAGAAGGCGAATGCCGGACGGTGGTGCGCACCCCTCTCGCCGAGAGTCTCGACCAATCAGAGTAGCTGTAAATAACGTGATATCGATGCTGATTGGTTCTCGATGTCGTGATATGTGTACGGTAGGCGACGTGTGTTGTACTATGCATTTTTGCGAATCATTGCGTACAGTCATCCACGCAAGTTGCATTGACACAAGTAAATATGAAAGAATTTAAATATCAGATTTTAATAAAAATTATCTATGTTATCACACCATTAAACAAACAGGAATAATCGAAGCTAAAAGAAGAGAAATAAATAAAACTATTTGTCATGGTTCATTTAGGAACCTAAGCCGTGCTTTTATTATTGATAGTGACAAGACAAATCAGTAGTGCCACAGATTATGTTATGTACGGCTTGAATTTTTGCAGGCAATGGAACGTGGCTCTCTCACTGTGACGTCATCCAACGTATTTCTTAAAAGAATTATAAAAAATTAAATACTGAACCAAATTCAAAATCTATGAAAATGGTATCTTAAAATATCCTATTCTTTCCAAAAAAAATATAAAAACTATAGGTTATTTTTTTTGATGCGTCCCAATTGGGCACAAGTCTGGTGGCCGCCATTAAGGTGGAACGGCACGCTCTAGGCGCGAAATTCAAAATTTTTACAGGTTTTAATTTATTGGTAAACGCAAGTAAACGGTGTAACTGTTTAACTTCATATGGTACTTGCGGTTGTAAAACAGTGTTCTTTATATTATTGTGTAAAGCTTTTTAAGAATAAAATTGTTAGCTTGATATAAAAGTTGTCAAACATAGAAATTCGAACTTTCAACGTTTTGACAACTTGTATTTCAAGCTAATAGCTTTATTCTTAAAAAACTTTACACAATAATATAAAGAGCACTGTTTTACAAGCGCAAATACCTTATGAAGTTAAACAGTTAACCGTTTACCCACAATAAGTAAATTAAAAACTGTAAAAAGGATGAATTTCGCGCCTAGAGCGTGCGCTTTCACCTTAACTGACATTTGGCACAAGCCTAGTGGCCGCCATTAAGGAAGAAGATGCGCTAGAGCTAAGCGATTTAATCCCCTGTTCTATCTATCCCTACCGCCATATCCCCCCTCCTGATAGAGTTATGTGGAATAGTTTTCCTTTCTTCTCCACCGGTAGGGATATTATTCCATATATCCCCACAAAAATCCATTGCGGTAGGGACTTGTGGATTTTATTCCGGCTAGCTTGTCCCGTAGCCTTTGAACCTATCATATCCGAGTCGCTTCCGCTCCGTACCGTCTTGCCGCTCGTTTCGCTCGCTCGCTGAAAATTAAGCAATAATGTCTTGCTTAATACATACTTTTTTGATAACAGTACAGTACCTATCTTGTGAACGTAGGCACATTTTGCATGTTGTGTAAGTACATTGTGCGTTTTGTACATTATGCTCCGAAGGGAGATGAAACACGTCGTCGAAAAAATGATATGGATAAAATTTATCAGGATCGGGCAGTTTTCAGGAATGTTTAAGTAAATAGGCTTTGCCAACTTTTATAAAAGACGGGTCCATGAACCATATGAATTTACATAGATACCTAGTTGGTTATCATTAGTTAGTTGCCCAATTATTTTAAGTAATCAGTGCAGGTACTGTTTAATTTTTGTGTTTTATTTTTATTGATTAAATATAATATTTTACTAATAAATATTATTTTATTTTATTACGCAAGCAAAGTCAAAGTATTTCATAGTATAATTTATTTACTAAAATGTGTCGAAACAAGAATATGCCGAAAACGGAATATGTCCAAAAAGGAATGTGCCGAAAAAGGAATCACTCTTTTTTGCTGACTGTACTTTTTGGTGACTGTACTTGCATTGTCATCCATATTGCATAAGTATAACAAATTTCAAGTGAATCCGACCAGTGGAAGTGGGTCAAATTCGACTTCCGATATTTGAGCCGTACAGTATATTATATACATACTTTGTTGCAATAGAATATATACCTAAGCTGTAATTAATAATTAAAATAATTAAAAGCTTTTTCTCAAACATGCTATGAAATATTGACGTTATGTTCCTTATAATACGCCACGAAGGGTCACGTTGCAGGTGCAGGTGCAGCCGGTGGTGGGGGACCGCCTAGACGAGAGGTCAATAATGGAATTTCATACAACATTGCAGGCCTTGGCCAGCAAAGTGATCGTCTATTGTTTCATACCATGACGTTTATAGGTCTATGGCATCATAGCATTTAGCCATTAAAAAAAAACTATAAGCAATATTTGCGTTTTGGTTCATTATGACATTCTGCCACTACACTTATTTAAGGTACGGTAAGATGATGACGATGGTGATGGTTATGATGATGGTGGTGGTGATAATGATGATGATGATGGTGATAATGATGATGATGATGGTGATGGTGATGATGATGATGATGATGTGATGATGACGATGATGATGATGGTGATGATGGAGATGATGATGATGGTGGTGATGGTGATGATGATGATGGTGGTAATGAGATGATGGTGACGATGATGATGATGATGGTGATGATGATGGTGATGATGAGATGATGATGATGATGATGGTGATGATGATGATGGTGGTGTTGATGACGACGACGATGACGATGATGATGGTGATGGTGGTGATGATGATGATGTTGACGATGATGATGATGGTAATGATGACGATGATGATTATGGTGATGATGGAGATGATGATGATGGTGGTGATGGTGATGATGATGATGGTGGTGATGAGATGATGATGATGACGTTGACGATGATGATGATGGTAATGATGATAATGATGATGGTGATGATGATGGTGATGATATGATGAGATGATGATGATGATGATGATGGTGATTAAGACGACGACGACGATGACGATGATGATGGTGATGGTGGTGATGATGATGATGATGATGCATGTTTGAGAAAAACTCTATACAAGCCTTGGCCACGAACAGGGATTGCCGGCCTCGTATCTCTAGATGGCCTCGTTAACACTTGGCCATCTATAACTACTCGGCCGGTAATCCCCTATTTCGCGGCCGCTGCAGTAATGTACTATTAATGTTTAGTTTATTACCGCCATTCTAAAGCGTTTATGGCTACCGGATTTATATGTATATTATGTAAAAGAAGAAAATGGAACTATAATCCCCTATTTCGCGGCCGCTGCAGTAATGTACTATTAACATAGGAGATACGCTATTTGAGACTAGGGATCGCCAATGCGGATCGGAACTATTTCCAAACATCCCTGTCCATGATATAGTCATTAATTTTATAGTACGCCTTAGATATTAATGTCTTCTTCACAATGGATTTGAATTTTGTATCAGTTTGTTCGGTTATTGTTTTCGGTATTTTTGACACTATATGCATAGAAGGAGATAGAAGAGTTAATTCTCGCGCCATCTGCAGCCGTGTCATAATTGAGACCAATTAACAGAAGTAATAAATTTATTCTACAATTAGCTAGTTTGTTATTTCCCTATTATCATGTGTCACTCGTTCGTAACCGGCGACCCGCGGTCCCGCACTGACTTCATTCTTGTTGGCTCCATTATACTTGCGCGTGGATTTGATCTACGACTAAAATAGCCGTGGTAGAGGAAATCTGTCTCTCTGCAAACAAATAGACAATTAAGCGACCGGTCCGTAGTCACACCAATTCACTACACTGGTGTGACTATGGTTCACTTTATTTATCCATAGTCACACTGGTGTGACTACCGTTTATTTTACCCGATCCATGGTCACACCAATGCAACCCCAAACCATAATTCAGTTCAAAAAATAGGTAGGTTAGGTTAGTTAGGTAGTTTCTTCCTCCCGAAGGACAAACCGCCCAGAATTAGGAGCCACGCTGAAGTTTTGTCATATCATAACACGAATTAGTCAGACTACGTTTTAGGTTCTACACCTGGACAAAAGGCAGGTCTGGTTACCAACACCGGACTTACTGCGTTTGTTCGTAGCCTTCTTGTGGCGGGTCATCTTCGTCAAACTTTTTCCAAGCCTTTTCCGCGAGGTCGATACTATCTACTATGATAAGGACGCAGATCGCGCCAGCCAGCCCCCAACCTACATCTCTCCACATCTTGAGAAGTTCCGACTTAAAGCCGAATCAAAAATCAATCCAAAGCACACAAAAACAATGTGCTCGACGAAACCACTCTCTTGGCTTTTAGCTTAGATAATTTAAGTTTTTAAGGATATAAATAAATACGGTTAAAAAAATACTCAAACATGTTATGCAAGATTGCAAGCTAATTAATTACTTCTGTCCATCTTCTGACAACGTCATTTAGAATGTGCAAAGACGTTAGTTATTTTTTTTAAATATAACTCTGTCCAATGGAAAGATAATAGGGTAGTGTCCTGGGTAAAAAAACACTATTACAATTAGTCCGACATTTAAATTATCAAAAAATATTGAACACGTTTTTTTTTCTTTTGTCAATTGAACAAAAAACGACAAAGATAAAGCGCGACAAAGTTCGGGAGTGGGGGCTCGTGACGTCACGGTTCGCTAAAAAGTGTAGCGAATCGTGACGTCACGCGGAACTTCAACATACAATATCTCCGTCATTTTTTGTTCAATTGACAAAAGAAAAAATACGTGTCCAATATTTTTTGATAATTTAAATGACGAACTAATTAGATTTTTTTAGGAAACTAGCCTATTCTGCCAGTGTCAAGCTTGTGGCAATTCATCATTAGGTATCTATCTTGGTATCTATCATCATCATTTCAGCCTCAGGACGCCCAGTGCTGGACATAGCCCTCCAGCATTCATACCCAGTCATTACGGTTGGAAGCGGTTTCTTTGCATCCACCCTGAACCTGCGGTCTTTATCAAATCGTCCGTCCATCTCGTTGGTGGACGTCCCACGCTGCGCTTGCTTGTGTTCACCATTCGAGTACTTTTCTGCCCCTACGGCCATCTGCTCTGCGTGCTATGTGGCCTGCCCATTGCCATTTCAACGAGCTAACCCGTTGGGTATGTCAGTGACCCTGAAATAAACATAAACTAACCTACAAAGACGGGGTGGACAAAACGCGAAAAACAGGGTTGTTGTTGAGAAATTTTTATGGCGACATTACACATCGTGGAGATTTGAAAAAAAAATAAATGAAATATCTTGAACTATTCTACGGCGTAGACAAAATATTCCGGTTTGCCATAGTTACGATTTTAATATTACGGTTTAAACGGAAAAAAAATTATGACTTACAAAAATTATGACACCTGGGCGCCTGTCCTTTGGAGGCAGCGGAACGATGAGCGAGATAAAACGCCACCAATGGAATTGTACAAAATCTCCTATCCACTATCCACTGAAGACAGTGGACAGAGAGTTTCAAAAGTACATAGTTTAAATTCATTCAAAACCTGGTAGCGGAGCGAAAGAGTGGTGATGCGGAGCGGAGGAACGGCCGTAGGCTGCAGGTCTAACGGTTAACCGAGTTTAAAATGTGTTATCTCAATAACTGTACAAGTCAAGGATGATATAGACTGGATTGGCAGTCGCCATAGTTCGGATCGGCCGCGGTTTTCGTAGTTCGATTATTAAATTTAGATGGCGCTGAAATATAGCCAGAGGCTTTGAAGGAAAAACAATAAGACTACAGATGTTTCATATTACTACAAATGTATTGCATAATAAATAATAATACATTTGCAGTGGTACAAATAATAATAATAATAATAAATCTTTATTTATCATAGAAAAAGTTACAAAAAATAACAACTTATAGATATAAAAATAAATAAATTATTAACATAAAGACAATATCTACAACTCTTACAAACTCTACACCTATCTATATTTTAATACTGACAATAATTTTTCTGTATCCTCATAGGACATTTGTTGAAGTGCTGTTTGGAGAACTATCTTAACTTTATTATAATTAAGGGAGTTAATGTCTGATTGGGCGTTTAGTCTATTATAAAGAAGTGGTGCTAGAAATGCATTATATCTAGATGAGAAGGGATGTTTTCTGTTTATATTTGGAGGGCAAACAGTATCTTGCCGACGTTTTTTTGTCATATTTATGTTATAAGGAAGTGCGGCGTGCTGTTTTAGTACTGTGCTTATTATAAATAGTTAATATGAAACATCTGTAGTCTTATTGTTTTGCCTTCAAAGCCTCTGGCTATATTTCAGCGCCATCTAGATTTAATAATCGAACTAACAAAAACGGCGGCCGATCCGTACTATGGCGACTGCCAATCCAGTCTACAGGGTTATTTTTAATTCACTGACATCCTCTTAACCCTGAATTCCTATCACTCAAACAAATGTTTTTTGTTTTACGACTTTTTAAAATGAAGCACTTTTTTCCCATACAAATACACAGAGTATCGTAAAAATAAGAGGCAGAATCAAATTTTCAGAACGTTATTACACCAAAAATATTAAGTTATGACAAAAGCCGTAAAAAAAAAACATTTAAGTGGTAGGAGTTTAGGGTTAAAAGGATGCTAGTGAAGTACAAATAACCCTGTATATCATCCTTGGTACAAGTTTTTCACGAGTTGGGAAGAGTGGGAAAATAAATCCATGTATCCCAACTGGTTGGGATAGCCAGTTGGGATAGACGAAATAGCCGGCGCCGCTCCGTTGGACTCAGCTTTACGTACTGTACTGGTCTCTAACCCAGTGGCGGCGTAAAGTGGGGGGCAGTCCGCCCCGGGAGCCAAGCGTGATAGCTAACCAATCTTTCAATTTTAACAATTGAGAGACGGGGAAACGGCTTAGGCTCAAAAAACTCACTTCCCGAAATGCGCACATTCTCTAAAAGTGCACTTTCCGCAAAATGTACACTCCCAAAATGTACACTTGCCCATTAAGGGCACTTTCCCCGTAAGTGCATTTTCCCAAAAAGTACGTTTTCTCAAAACGCACACTTTCCCAAAATGTACACTAGTCAAAAATGTCATCTTCACCACAAAGTTTTCCTAAAGCAGGGTTTACACGGGTGACTAAAGCCGTACGATTTTTGCCGCGCGGCTAAAATCGACCGTCTAAATCTTTGATCAATTATAACTGTAGATCCACAGTCGCGCGCCCGAAAATGTCCGAGCCAAATGAGCGCCATTTGATAAAAGTGGCCTTCTTTTTTCTCAGTACGTTGCGTGAAATTGTCAAGTTTAGCTGTCAAGTGGAGTTTTGCCGCTACCGAAATTCGACTGTAATGAAGTAAAGACTAGGTTCAAATTTCTGTGTAGGTGATGATTTTATTTGTTACGCAACCAAATAAAAAAGTTCGGACATTCTTTGAAGGGGATTTTGTTCGGCAATGTGTATCTTCAGTTATAATTGATCAAAGGTCTAAATGGCAAATTTTCCGTCCGAATTGCCATTTAGACGGTCGATTTTAGGTCGATTTTAGAATCGCGGCAAAAATCGTGCGGCTTTAGTCACCCGATGATTTAGATGAAGATCCCAAGCTAATGATGGCGATGTTAACATTTTTACTTATGTAGGTATCTAACGAGATAAATCTTTCGTGCTCGTGCATTTTTACCGTTTATCGAATAGTCTATAATTATATTTATACGTATATACTTGTTTAGTACGTACTTTTCCAAACCTAGTGCTCTATTTGAGAAAGTGCTCCATTTGAGAAAGTGCACTCTTTGGGAAAGTGCACCTTCTGAGAATGTGCTCTATCTGAGAAGGTGTACCAATTGGGAGTGCGCCTTCCGAGAAAGTGATCCTTCTAAACAAGTGTAGGTTACCCTTAGAAAAAGTGCACATTTCGGGAAAGTGAGTTTTTTGAGCCTAACCCAATTTTGATAATGCGTTCGAATATTTTAGTAAAATAAAATCTCGTAAGCATGTTTAGTATTAAGTGTTTTATTTTATGTAGGGGTGCTTAATACAGAACCGCCCGAGGTGCCAAAATTTACCCTACGCCGCCTCTGCTCTGCTCTAGCCATCTGTGTACTCTCTGTACACGCTTCTTTTTTCCTTGTTCATGTACCGTACAGGTTGGAACAGATAGGGGCTCGAGGCGGTGGCATCCGGCTTCGTGACGTCTTCGTAACCCGCGGCCCGCGGGCCCGTAACGACCTCGCTCTTGTTGATTACATTATAAACATAACTCGCGTTGGTCGGTAGGCGAGGACCTGCATTTAGCAGCTGTGAACCGACTGTTACATTCGAGCGTAACCGTCTGTCCCACCTGAAAAGAATAGTGACATTCATTACTGCAGAGGCCGGGAAGTAAGGGGTTGCCGGCTGAAGTTTGACGGCCTATTGCTACACGCGAGCACAGAATATATAATAGTACTAACGTACAGAATGGACACCAGGGGGGGCACACTTACATATATCACACTTTTCATGCGACTGCAGCGACCTGTGTTAGGTGTTTGACGAAGAACTAAATTAGCGGCCATCTTGGTTGACTTGTCAAACTTGTCAGTTGTCATTCATCGGCCATGGCCATGGCGTACCAAATTGTACGGTCAAGGACTTTAATTGATAGGCCACTTGCCAATGTTCGTATTTTAACCGTATAATGCAAATCGGGTTAAGCCGCTTATACTTCGTATATGCTGATTTGAATTAGACGGCTAAAATACGAATAGTGGCAATTAGCCTATCAATTAAAATTACGCGTATCTATAGCTGTACATCACTACCAACATATACATATAGATAGGTATACATCTATAGAAACGTCACATTAGTTCTTGAGCAGCCGTAGGGCAGCAGCACCTTCCATACATGCATATTTGACCATAGAGTTGCCACTCTTGTTCATATAATATTACAATACTCTTTGGACACGCTCCACCCCGCACCGATTCGAGTTACCCCACCCCTAAAGGCGCAGATTGCCGGACCCCGCCGGAATCCAGAAGAGTGCGCGCGCGATGTATGTAGGCGTACGCGTGTACAGACGTCGTCGTGCTTATGTAGATTCAAGAACGCGTATTTGTACGTCGTGTCCGCCGCGTGACGCGAGGCCGGCAACCCCTGTTCCAGCCAAGGCTTGTATAGTGCTTTTCTCAAACATGCAATGATATAAAAAACTTCAAGAAATTAAAATTGCAAAGAAAGCAACTATTGCTTATGTTTTTTTAGGGCTGATTTTTTTATTGTGAGAGGGAGGCAAACGAGCAAGCGGGTCATCTGATGGAAAATGATCAACGTGATGAACGTCATGATGCTGTGTCACATGAAACAAACGAGGATCGCGTTCCCAGCCAAGGCCTGCAATTCTGTATGAAAATCCATTAGGTAGTCGGGGTAAGAAAAGGTTCGTCACTTTTCGACCTTAACTCGTTGACATAGAGTCGAAAAGTGACGAACCTTTTCTTGCCCCGACTATATTAATACATAGCGCTCGTCTAACCGCGCCCGCAACGTGATACGTGAACGTAAAGTAAACATTTCATTACGTCTTTGAGAATAGTACATTATTGTCGTGGCCTGGAAGTAGGCAATTGCTGGCTGAGTATGAGTATTAACCGGACGAGCTTGCGAGTCCGTTTAACCAATACGAAGCCAGCAATTGCTATTCCAGCCGAGACTAATATAAAGCTTTTCTCAAAAATGGTGAAGTAAAAAAAATAGAATAAACTTTTATAAACTTAAATAGGTACAAAGAATTGCAAATCACTTAAAATTAAATGTCATTAAACCCTTTCCCGCCTTTTTTCATTAAAAAAAAACTGCAGGTGTATTTTTCTGCCGAAAACACAACAAGCTGTTTCAAACACAATAAAAAAAGTCTGGAGTTCCAACAAAACAACTGATACCGGTCATTTGAATTGGCTGTATACGAATAGTGCCAACTTATTACCATGGCCGTTTTAACTTTTTAAAAAGTTTGAGACTCGACAATAATGGAATTTGTATGCGACATTGTTGTCGAGTTTATCGAGCCTGCAATGTTTTTAACTTTTTAATTTTTTTACTGACCATAAACTATGCACTTCACGTTCTGATATGTAAAGAATAATGTCAACTTTTACGGATATTTTTGAGAAAAAAAAAGTTTTTGTTTTTGTATGGGCGAAAAATATTTGTTTTATTTTGATTTAATTATTTATTTGTAAAGTGAAAATATAACTAAATGTTCTGTTGCCGTTATCAATATTGAGCAAAAATGAGCAAAAAAATCACGTTTGTTGTATGGGAGCCACCTTAAATATTTATTTTAATCTGCTTTTTAATATTTGTTGTTATAGCGGCAACTGAAATACATCATCTGTGAAAATTTCAACTGTCTAGCTATCACGATTCATGAGATACAGCCTGGCGACAGACGGACAGCGGAGCCTCAGTAATAGGGTCCAGTTTTTAGTCTTTTGGTACGGGACCCTGAAAAATTAAGTGTTTAGCTTATAAAGGTACTTACCCATTGTAAGTTGTCGTGTAGGCCGGGCCATCGCCCTCGTCAAATTTTCTCCAAGCTTTCACCCCGAGGTCCATGCTGTACAGAGTAACGAGGACGCAGGCTACCCCAGCCAGCCCCCAAGCGGTGTCCCTCAACATCTCGAGGCAACGAGGATCAGACCCAAGCCAGGGATTTGTGCTATTGTTTAGTTTTTCTTATGGTGTATCCGAACAGTTAGCAATATTTCAAGCCAATTCGGAATAGTGCGTGTCTTTCGTTAGTTTTTTTTTTTTCTGTTATCAATACTAAATTATTATAGTAACTGGAATAACAATAACGGCTTTGTGATTTTTTTTGTGACAATTACACAAAGGTAATGCTTTTGTGTACTTATTTATAAAAAATGTAACTTGAAGTTCAAAGTAGTGTTGCATATCGATAGTATATCGATAGTTTAAGGCAAAACCAACCGTACCTAGTCGTCACGTGGTGATATCGATAGTGCTTTATCTATACTAATATTATAAAGA
This sequence comes from Archips xylosteana, assembly GCA_947563465.1. Classification (NCBI taxonomy): domain Eukaryota; kingdom Metazoa; phylum Arthropoda; class Insecta; order Lepidoptera; family Tortricidae; genus Archips; species Archips xylosteana. Next base: position 860,406 of record OX387343.1, read on the forward strand.
GGAAAGATTTGATTGTTTGTTTGCATTGAATAGGCTCCGAAACTACTGGACCGATTTCAAAAATTCTTTTACCGTTAGAAAGCTACATTATCACTGAGTGACATAGGCTACTTTATACCGCGGGAAAATACCTTTTACTACGGGAAAATTAATTTATCGCGGGCGAAGCTGCGTACGGAAGGCTAGTAAGCAATACTTTTGATAGTGGCAATACAATCGATACTATAGGTGATATCGAAAATTCGAAACTATCGATACTATTATTAGTATGGATTGTTTTTGGTCATTACTGGCTGAGTTTGCAATACTATCGATGCTATCGATTCCATTGGACATAAAACTATCGATAGTATTGCCATTATCAATAAATTATAGTTATAGTTATAGTTTATTTATTTAAAGAATAAAACTACATGGTTATACAGAGAACAGTATTATCCGGTAAGCGCCAAACTAGGCTGAGCCTGTATCTTGGCACTCACTGAGTCAGTTTACAAATATTATGATATTATAACTTAAACAGATTACACGGTTAAGTTGGTTGTCCCGTATTGGCTATAGTGAAATTATAACCATAAACACTGCAGTTGCAATGTGACAAAATATTCAATGAAGCTATCAGAACAATATCTTGAAAGGAAAAAGAAAAACAAAAAAAAAAAAAATTGAAATTAAAAATAAGACTGCATGCTATTTAAATTTAGGTGTGTGCGTGAAATTAGCTTAGACGACCAAATGGCCTGGTGGTTAGGGAAGCTGCCTAGGAAGCTTGAGGTCCGGGGTTGGATACCCGCGGCGGGGCAGATAGTTTTATAAAAATAAAAATAAAATTTTTGCTCTCAAGTCTTGAAGGTTTAAAAATGTATTTAAGTATGCGTCTATAAATATAAATAAGTATGTTTATTCGTTGTCTAGTACCCATAACACAAGCTTTGCTTATTTTGGGACTAGATCAACTGTTGTGAATTATCCTGTGATATAAAAAACCGGCCAATTGCGAGTCGGATTATCTATAAAAACGGAAAATAAACACGTTTGTTTTATGGGAGCCCCCCTTAAATATTTGTTTTGTTATAATTTGATGATTTATTTTTTAAGTGAATATACATATAACTAAATATTCAGTGACTATTTCAAGCGTTTACCTGTTGCCGTTATCAATATTGAGCAAAAACGAGCAATAAAATCACGTTTCATGTATGGGGCCTCCTTTAATATTTATTTTATTCTGTTTTTTAGTATTTGTTGTCATAGTGGCAACCAAAATACATCATGTGTGAAAATTTCAACTGTCTAGCTATCATGGTTCATGAGATACAGTCTGGTGACAGACGGACAGACAGCGGAGCCTCAGTAATAGGGTCCCGTTTTTACCCTTTGGGTACGGAACCCTAAAATTATATATACAAAAAGCACTATCGATACTATTGCCACGTGTATGGCTACATAGTATCAAATCAACTATCGATACCATCGATGTCCTGAATAGTTTTCGAGGTGTATCGATAGTCAAACTATCGATAGTTCTACAACACTGCTTCCAAGCTTAATATTTAACAGTGACAGCGTCGTTGCGACGGCGCAAGCGCGTCGATGCCTGGGGTTGCTAGCTCAATAAGATGCCATAATGTCGTTAGAATGTCTAGTCTTTAAAAGGTTGGGCAGATTTTGTATGGACACCGGCCCTGGAACCAATAAGGGTGGTTTTCCACCACAGGATTGCTATGGAGTTAAGGCCATCACAAACCGAAACGCAGGGCGCCGTCGGAGCGTGGAGCGTGCCCAACGCGCTATAACACATCGTCTCCGCTTCGCTTCAATGGAAACAGTCAAGCGGCGATGAGCGGAGCGGAGAGACGTGTAGGAATCGACCAATCACATTAAGAGCATTTATACCTGCTGAGCTGGCAACGTTGCATTTTTGTTAGTTTTTCTCGATTATTCCATAAAATTGAATGAAAGTTAAAAATGTGGTCTATAAGAATTGTTCTAACATATAAGTTAATGTGTCTACTGCAATAATTATACATAATATCACTTTTATTTTCTTTAAAATCCACGTGGAGACAACCTGCGCATTAAAAAATGTCAGAAACGAGAGCAATATAGAATTTTGAGATCACTGTAACAGTTAAGATTAATTGCCGCAGAAAACACTATCAAAATTATACTACAACTAGGTAGCCAAATAAATAGAAATACCAAAATTAGATACTGTCTACATCCGCCATGTTCGAATGCCACAAATCGAATCTTGGCGGTTTTTCATGACAGGCGCGAACGGGTAACCATGATTGGTTCGTGTTACGCCATGCGCGCGCACTGAAAGCTCATTGGTTGAATTTCGATTGCGCGCGCATGATGTCGTACGGTCCGAAATGGACTCAAGGAATTATCTTAGTACTAAATTATTCTAACACACAAATTAAAATTTGTGCGTTATTTGAAATTAATATTAAAACAATGTGTTTTATTATTTTATCAGTATATATTCACTTGGTTGCATCAAATATTTACTTATTTGTGCAAAGGTGAATTATAAAGGCACAAGTTGACACACCTCTCTAGTTTCGTTTTTTAAACACTAAGAGTTTGGAAAGGCGTGTGGAAAGTAGAATCCATACAACTTTTTTCACACTTGCGGAAGCGTGCTGGGATAGTCAGTTTCTATTGATATGTTGACTCACTTTCCGAGCATGTGCATTTTAAAAGATCTTACTTTCATTATAGAATAAAACAGCAGTTGTGCGAAATCATTTATTGTCGAGGACGGCCCGTACCCAGGCGGCCAGCCGCGCCATGTTCGCGTAGGTCGCCGGCTCGCACGCGCCGCCGCACGCCTCGTTGTCGCCCATCACTCCGAGCAGCGCGCGCGCCTGCGCAGCGCCCCACAACAGTTAACCTCGTAAAGTAAAGCCCACGGCTGGGGTGATGATGATTGATGACAAGAGAGAAAATTTTCACGGCAAAACAAAAGACTGTCGCAATCATACTATTATTGATATCGATTATCTCAATCAATCAATCATTTATTTATTTGTAAAACATAGATATAAAGTTGTTACAATTTGTCGATCGCTATGTATGTCAACTTTATACCTATGTTTTACAAAAAAATTGAACGACCGCTTTAGCCTAGTTGGTAGTGACCCTGCCAACGAAGCAAGAGGTCCTGGGTTCAAATCCCGGTAAGGGCATTTATTTGTGTGATGAGCACGAATATTTGTTCCTGAGTTATGGATGTTTTCTATGTATTTAAGTATTTATTTATTTATATAAGTATGTTTATCGTCGTCTAGTACCCATAGTACAAGCTTTGCTTAGTTTGGGACTAGGTCGATTTGTGTAAGATTGTCCCCTAATATTTATTTATTATTTATTTATTATTATTTATTAAATAAATGATCGATTGATTGATTGATTAAATTAAAATATAACAAATTAAGGGGAGCTTCAAATATACCACCTAGGGGTGGGTGAATTTTCAAAGCGACTTTTTTGGACGTCCCAAGTCAATTAAAAAAAAACCACACAAAAAATGATTAGCACACAATTTTATATACATTGTACACAATACAATACAATGAGTTTTAACATGACAAACATTGTTGACTTCAATTAAGACTGCATAAAAAATATCCAAATCTTAGAAACACTAACTAAGTCTGTGAGGCCTGTCCCACACGCGGTTTTGTTGAATCAATTGAGCATAACTTTGTGTCTAGGTGTCATTTTTCGACTAAATATATATCAAAATGAAGTTAATTACATAACGCATTCGATTATAACTTTTTTATACTAAATACAATGTTATTTAAAAATAGGTTGGCCATTTTGTGTTTGTCCCACCTCTAGCTACCAATATTACCTTGCGCAAATATCTGCTAATATCTCATTGGTGAAGGATCATATCGCCATGTTCACATTTTTGTGGAAGAGTACGTTCAGTGTTGCCAGGTCTCCTGATTTCTCAGGAGATCTACTGAATTCCAGGTATGGCTACTGATCTACTGAATTTCCACAAGAATCTACTGATTTTCTACTTCGGGAATTTCGGTTAGCGAAATTAATTATTATATGGAAAAGATACCCATGACTATTGGCATTATTGGTAACTGGTCAACTTTTTTGAATCAAACAAACGTCAATCAATTCAGAATATCGAATGAGTAAAATTAAACGTATCGTCAATCAATAAAATGTGAAACATAATGTTTATACATATAGTGTGCACTACAGCCAAACCCAAAAAATATACATGGAAACACCTTATGTCAATATTGTTAATGTTTTGGCGGGAGGGAGCCCGAAATGAATAGATTAAGCAATTAAAAAATATATCGATGAAATAAAAAAATAAAGATTAAACTCTTGTAAAGAATAAACTAAACTGGAAAGCATTAAGAACTTATTATAAGGTCTACTGATTTTTTGTTCAATCTCCTGATTTTTAGTGCTCATATCTTCTGACTTTTTCAAATTGGACCTGGCAACACTGAGTACGTTAGTTGTGCTCCTGTTGTCACGCGGAGTGGACGTCCTACTACTGAGTTTTGTGTGCCTACTAAGGTGATTCTTTCGCGCGATGTATTTTGGTTCGCTTAAAAGTAATTTCCGTGGATTCCTGTTGTGCGACATATAATGGTTTTAATTAAATGGTTATATTTTTATTTACTAGTTTACTTAGTCCTTATTTCACAGTGAAGAGCTTATATTAATCATGTATATAGTTTAGCAGTAATCGCAAAAATACCTAATTGTCGTAATCCTCGGTGGCGTAATTTCGCTGGCATTTTTGTCCAGCGTAATTACAGATATGGCAGCGAAATTACTAACTATATTCACTACATAGCAAAAATACCATAAACATGACTTATCTCGCAAAACACACGAGTACACCTCGGCGTTTCGACCACATTACAGTGGCCGTGGTCACGAGTAGACCTCTAGTCCGCCTTCTCGTGACCACGGCCACTTTAATGTAGTAGAAACGTCGAGGTAAATATTATTCGTGTGTTTTGCGTGAAAAGTCTTGTTTGTGGTATTTTAGCTATGAGTGAAAACCACGAAAGTTTAATATATTATATATTCACTACGATTGAATCTGACGGTAGTTTCATGTTAAAAAATTGGTACTAATAATGTTACCCCCTGCGTCGTTTGCATACTGTACCTATACTTATATAGGTACAGATAGACATCCTCATTACCTATTAGCAAAAAATTGCTATTAATGAGCGATTGCTACCTGAAATGACCATACCTAATTTAAGAACATGCTTGAAACGAACATGCTTTTCTCAAGCCAATGTTTCTCAGCTAAATAGCATGCACGTTTTAAGGATGCTGTATACTAGCATGTCTATCTGTATCTTAAGCATTTTAAGGAAACAATTAAACCTGCAAGCATACTAGCAAGTAAGCAAACAATCAGCACGCAAGCAAGCATACTAGCAACGATGTTGATTATGATATTTTATAATAATCATGACACATTCAAAAGGAGCCTATAGAAATTTCTCCTAGTTTATTTTTATATGTGAAGGCAAATGCACACTTTTTTATTTACTTAATATTTCTAACGTTTTGACAACGTATTGTTCCTAAGAAAAACTTAAACAAATAGTTTAAAACTTTAATTTATTGTTTTATTAATCTAACTATACACGAATATGTACACCTACATGAATTTAATTATAGTTACATACATAAATCATAGTAATGGTTTATAATTTTGAACTTATTTCCTATGTAATTAATAAAGACGTAATTTCGCTGTCACTATCGTAATTTCGGTGGTGCTTTTTTTTCAATGTTGAATAACTACTAAATTATTGACTTTAAATTAGGACCTTTTGTAGCATTGAAATCCTAATCCAAAGGAGTATTTCAACGAGTGATCAATTTCACCAAAAGTAAAAAAGAAAAATTGCCCAGCGAAATTACGTAAAAAAATATTTCAAAAATTCACCCGGGTATAAAAAACAGCCTACGACCTATTCTCAGACCTACCAAATGGACAAAAAATTTAGTGAAAATCGATCGATAACAAACACCGCGACACGAGATTTTTATAAATTAGATAATAATCGATATCGATAAAGAATCGTTTCTTAAACTAATTAAAGTCGCTGTCAATTGAAATTGCGAACAATGTAAATAAACCATTTAATGAAATATCCATATTCTAGCATTTGTTTATTGTTTTAATGGTTTATGATAATGTTGTGGTAAGTAGGTATTGATTAAATAACACACGGATTTAACAGTGTTTGATGAGGGAAAATGGAAATTAGTCATTTAAAATACAAGGTTTGTTCACATTGCTTTCAATTTAAATTGACAGTGACTTTAGTTTGATTGCGACAGTTTTTTGTTTTGCCGTGAATATTCCGACTGATGACTGTACCGGGACGCGGCTTAGCAGCGGGGCGCCCGCGCAGTAATTGCAAGCCCGGTCGCGCGCTCGCAACACTCCCGTGCAGAGCGGCGCCGGCGCGAGCGGCCGCAGATGCCGCGGCGCCAACGCCATGACATTTTATTTGGTTTGTGATTGTGATAAGAGTAGATAATGATTGATTTCTGAAGACTCTGGGAGTAGACTGTTTCGTTCATCACAATAGAGCCATTTATAATTCATTAAATCAGGCATTACTTTTTCGGCATGGTTTTTTTTATACAGTGGTGGTCATACAATTAAGAACGATTTGAAGTTTCCGATTTTTTTTATCTAAATCATGTCATATGTCTAGTTGTGTTCCTTCTTAGAAGTAACAAGTTATGTTATAAAATAGCCACATGGATAGAGCAAACGGGATTAATAATAATAGTGTATAATTGCTAACATTTTTTTTTACAAATTTTATTTGTTCTCTATACTAATAAATTTAAATAGTAATGAAGCTGGACAAATAATTAAGAACGATTTATTAAACTGCTCGAGAGTTGTTTTATATGAAACTTAGATTAAATAAATCATATTAATGTGAAGTTGGTATAGAAAAAAAAGCAAATTAATACATTTGAACTAAAATTAATAGTTAGTAGCATGTCCACGGCTTTTAATTACGGCTTTACACCGGCGAGGCATTGAATCTATCAATTTTTGACATTTCGCAAGAGAAATAGAGTTCCATTCTTCTAAGAAAACGTCGTACAGCTCTCTCAAATTGCCACACTGTCGATATGAAACCTTTTTCTTGACTTCGCACCAAAGATGCTCTATTGGGTTAAGATCTGGGCTGTTGGCTGGCCAATCTAAGACAGAAACTGATTGTGATGTGAGGAATTCCTTAACGGTGCGTGCAGTATGCTTTGGATCATTGTCGTGCTGGAATGTCCAAATAACCGGAAGCACGTCTTCGGCATATGGTAACATTGTTTCTTGCAGTATATTTTTGTATTGGAATTGATCCATGTTTCCTTCTATCATCCTAACAGGTCCAACGCCATGTCCAGAAAAGCACCCCCAAATTTTCACATTTCCCCCGCCATGCTTTAATGTCACTTTTGTGTACTTTGGGTCGAATGCTTTATTCGGAGGGCGTCGTACATATCGTTTTCCATCAGAACATACCCTATTTATTTTTGTCTCGTCAGAAAAAAGAACGTTTTTCCACTGTCTGACTGTCCAGTTTTCATACCTTCTTGCAAATGCAAGTCGGGCTTGCCTATGACATCGTTTCAACATAGGCACCTTCCTTGCTATCCTTCCGTTCAACTTATTTTCTACCAAACGCCTTCGAATAGTGCGTGCAGAGATTGCTGAAGGGTTTTTTTCGCCAAAATATTCTTTTCTCAACTCATTAGACCCTTTAAAAGGATTTTGTTTTGCCAAACGAACGATATTTCGATCATCTCGACAAGATGACTTTCTCTGTCTAGGTCTACGTGGAACGTTTGAAGTAGTTTGATACGTGGAAAAATGCTTTACGGCATGGAAAACCATTGTTTTTGAACATTGCAGATAGTCGGCTATCTTTTTATACGACCAATTCTTCTCGCGAAGTTTTATTATTACTTCTCTTGTAGATTTATCACAACTTTTATTTTTCCCCATTGTTTTTATACGAAGTAATCTCTTTTAAGACTTTAACAGCACGAAATGGCGCCAAAATTATACGAATAATAATCTACAACCACAGAGCCAAACAGTGTTCTCTATTTAAATTTGAAAAAATAATAAACTATTCAGCGTTCTTAATTACGTGACCAGCCAGTAAGTACTAATACTAGGTTCAGATCGAATGTATTAAGTTTCTCTATTAATTTTTTAACCAACTATGTTGCATAAATGAATGTACCGGTAGTACGGAAAAGTTTCGCAATACCGAGAGAAATAAAAAAAATACGGGCAATTAGTTATACTTGTTACTTTGAAAAAATCATCTCAATAAATAATCGTTCTTAATTATATGGCCACAACTGTATACCTAACTAGCTGACCCCGCAAACGATGTTAGGCACCTAGGGGTATAAAAAACAGCCTACGACCTATTCTCAGACCTACCGAATGGACAAAAAATTTAGTGAAAATCGATCGAGCCGTTTCGGAGGAGTTCGATAACAAACACCGTGACATGAGATTTTTATAAATTAGATAATAATCGATATCGATAAAGATTCGTTTCTACAGTACGCGACCATGAAGATTGCTCACGGTCTTTGAAAAAGACTCGGCAAATGTCTGACATTTGCAGTCTTTTTCCAAAGAACGATGTATTTTTTTGGTTTTTTTTTGTGTGTTACGGGTACTGTAAAACTATTCTGATTGCGACATTTTTTTGTTTTGCCGTGAATATTCCGACTGATGACTGTACCGGGGCGCGGCTTAGCAGCGGGGCGCCCGCGCAGTAATTGCAGGCCCGGTCGCGCGCGCGCAACACTCCCGCGCAGAGCGGCGCGCCGCCGCAGCGCGCGTGCGCCGCCGGCGCGAGCGGCCGCAGATGCCGCGGCTGCAGCGCCGCGCCGGCGCAGTGCCGCAGCGGGAGCGCGTGAACAGACGCGGCGTGCACGCGCTTGCCGGTAGGACTGTTGTCGATCGATCTAAAAAACACGTGCGTTTTTACACGCTTTATATTAGCTTCATTAACCTTTTCGACGCCAACGACACATATTTAGACGACCAGATGGCCTAGTAGGTAGAGAACCTGACTACGAAGCTTGAGGTTCCGGGTTCGATTCCCGCGTCGGGGCAGATATTTTCCTTGGGCTGTTTATTTTCCTTGTAATCGAAGTGAAGAGCAGAGTGTCGAGCATTTGGACCCATTTTCCCCTCGACGTGTCTGTCTGCCCTCGCCGTATCGGCTCGGGTAGTTTTGGGGACGTCTCGGGTGGCATGGCTTGTTTTGTGCTTTTGTTGTAGGTGTAATCTGCTTTTTATTGTCGGTATTAATGATGCTTAGCACTGTTTGTTTTGTTTTTCTTTTGTTGTATAATTATTTTGAATTACTAAGTAATATTTTGTTCTCGATCCTCTTGGTTGTGGCAAAATATCAGTGTTTTGCTCCTATGAGCAATGCTGACCACTGAGCCACGGCCCTTTTGCACTACTGCAGCGCATACAGACAATATATAATGTTTTACTTTTAAGTTTGTACTGACTTTTGTATTTTTGTTAATCTTGATTGTGTGTGCTTGCAGTACCAAATAAACGTCTTTATCTATCTATCTGTCATATTTGTATGAGTAATACGAATATTTGTTCTCGGGTCTTGGTTGTTTAATATGTAATTAAGTATGTATCTATCTATATAAGTATGTTTATCCGTTGCCTTGTACCCATAACACAAGCTATACTTAGCTTACTTTGGGACTAGGTCAATTGGTGTGAATTGTCCCGTGATATTTATTTTTATTTTTTATTTATTTATTATATATCAGCACCGCAGGTTCTACGCCAACGACTCATATATCAGTCACGGCGTGCAGAGCGATATCTACCTACATGCATTTCTGTAGGGTTCAAGTTCGCGTTTGACATTCCGATGTCATGGCGTATGAGTGAAGAGCTGTTGTATTTGACTGAGCGTTGAAAAGGTTAACCCTCGAAACAAAAAGGTGAAAGTTTGACCGCTATGTGTGTGTGTGGCATCGTAGCTCTTAAACGGGAGAACCGATTTGGATGCGGTTTTTATTTATTTAAACTACTTTGACTAGAACAAAATAATGTAATATTAACTCATAAATTATCCCATCCCATCCCATCTCGCTACATCCCATCTCATCTTATCTTGAAAGCAAGCTTCTTGGCGATGGTTCTTAGACATGTAACATCAAAATTGGTTCTGCCGTTTCAAAGTTATCAGCACTTTTGTTACTTAGCTGCGCAACTTAGACGCATAATGGGCATAATTTTGGCGTCTTGTCAGTCAGTATCAACGCAATCGCCCCAAGGCTATCAATCTCGCCATTTCTTCGGGAACACATGTGTATCTAAATGTCTGCCTTTGTAACTAGGTATGATAGCGGCACTACGCGGAAGTCACAAAAACGCATGCGTTCCCGGCATTTTATTTTTATTGAATCCTGTATCTAGAACACATTGAAAACTCCAGAAAAGAACAGTTAATGCTGCAGGAGCCAGGTCTTTGTTAATCCGAGACGCTGTCATTCCCCCCCCCCTCCCCCACCCCCCACCCCCCACACACACACACACAGCATGGCGTCCTGGATTGACAAAGACCCGGGTTAAATTCACAACTCCAGCATTTTCTTTTCTGGTTATTTCAAAGTGTTCTAGTTACAGAATTATTTAAAAATAAAATAGTCCTTTCAATCGTTCAAGCGTTAACCGGAACTACCGGAAGAGATCCTTTAAAGGGATAAGTTCGTCATCAGACATCTGTTCCTCACCACGCTAAGCCCACAGAGATTTGCCACTTACCTAAACTTCCCAAATCCAAGTATATCGAACTTCTCTCCTATAGTAATTTTGAAATAATCCACCATGTTCGCCAGGACCACTGCCCTCCTTCCCAGCGGCTGCTCCGCCCTCAGCAAGGCCAGGTCGTAGCTCTTATTCCCCCCCTCGTACAGTGGATGGACCCTCACGTCCGACACGGTAAACACCCGGCCCTTCACCTGCTCCCCGTAGTTATCCATAATCACGAACGAGTCCAAAGAATCCACTTCCTCAATCGAATCTAAACAACTGGCGGCGGTTACCGTCCAACGATCAGATAGAACGGTCAAGATACAGCCAAACGTCACGCCACTCGGTTTTATCTTCACCAGCGCTAGCACCACATCTCTGTCTTCTTTTGCAGCTAATTCGCCATCAGGTATTTCTTGGTCTGCATCTGGTGTTTCAGTATCCAAGCTGTAATCAGCTTCCAACTGTCCCGCCGCTCTGGAGTTCGCTGTACATCGCGTAGAATGTGTTGTAGCTTGGCTTTTCTCATCAGGGAACACAGCAGTGCATTTCGTAGATTTGACAGTGATACCACTAGGCAGAGTTTTTGCTGTTACAGTAGTCTTATGAACTGTGGTTGTAGAAGTATCTCGGCTTGATGTAGTTATTTCAGAGGAGCCGGTTGTTGACGTTGCTTCTGTGATACCTGGCGTTGTTTGGTCTGTATAAGCCTTTGTGGTTGGTTCATCTCTCGATATACCTTTGCAGGATATTAGATGGAGAATCACGAAGACCAAGAACAGCACGAATAGGACCAGAAGGATGGCCTCGACGACGGCCAGGAGAGTCTCCGTGCGTGTGAACGACTTGCACCAACCTTTGAATTCTTTGCAGCATTCCCGACAAAATTTTGACATGTTTTCATAGTTGCTGAAGGCACGGCCGAGTAGATTTTACTTTGTAGCGTTTATTGATTTGATTATAAATATGTAGGTAAACGTTGAATGGTACGATAGAGTTTTGTATCCGGAGCAAGAGGGATGATGTCACAATGAAACTTTAATTTTTAATTTTCAATTAAAACTTGGCGTCTTTTCAGCCTTTTGGTGCTATTTTTGGCATCCAGTAGATGCACTGCCAGTGGGTTAGGATGCCCGGCTCACCCTCACCAAATCCGATAAAAGTCTTTCGACTGATTGCGGATAATATAATTTATAAAAAAAAAAAAAAAAAAAAAAAACCAGGTGATTGGTTTAAATCAAATTTATTCCATATTTTAATCGGTACACAATTCTAAATTAAACACCTATAACCTCCGCCACTTCATATGGCACTAGAAAAACATCTAAGTGGGTGAAACAACTTTTGTTACACTTTCGAACTGAACAACCTAAGCATTTTTCTATGAAAAATTTAAAACAGTATGAAGATGTCACTTGGTCAACCGGGGACAGAGTAAACAATACAAAAAGTTGATTCACCGTAGTACAACATAATCAACTCCAACAATATTTATATAGTTTAGTTTCCTCTGAAATGGTGGTATAGTGGCCCAACTTAAGGCCACCACAAATTGGAGCGCGGGGCGCCGACGGAGCGTGCCCAGCGCGGTCAATAACACTGAATCAGATACGCTATGCCGCGCTGCCGGTGTGTGTCACCGTATAAAATAAGATGCTAACAAATTAGATACCAATATTTCTATGGCTTAATCTACTCATTAAAACAAGTCACTTTTATTCTAACAACTTTTTAAAATTGGAAAAAATAACGCAAACATTTCATACATCCAAACGGATTACTGCTTTAGTATGGAAAATCGAGATTTTTTTTAATTTTAAAAAGTTAGTAGTGGTAGAGCCATCTAGTAGCTAGCCGCTGCATCACGATTCGGCCGGTTCGTCCAGGGCAGTACCACCCTCTCACAGAACACCGGCGTGAAGCAGCAGTAATCCTGCTGCGTTTCGTACGGTCAGTGAGAGCGCCGGGAGCCCAATACCTCTCCCCCTCCCTCTCCCCTATTCCCTCTCCTTTTTAAAGAGTGGCAACAGATCAGTGACTCTCTTTGAGTTGATATTTATGGGCGGTGGTGATCATTTTCCATCAGATGACCCGCTTTGCTCGTTTGCCTCCCTCTCACATAAAAAAAAGTTAGAGTAAAAGTGACTTGTTATAATGAGTAAATTAAGCCATATAAATGTAGGTAGCTAATTTGTTAGCACTTAGCACCCTATATATGATTCAGTGTTATTGACCGCGCTGGGCACCCTCCGACGGCGCCCCGCGCTCCCGGTTTGCGGTGGTCTTTAAGAACGTTCTTCAATCAGCACACACGTCCTTGAGCTGTGCACAGCACTCGATGTCGAACGCCGGCGCAGCTATCACCGCCGCCTGGATCTTCGTTTGCACGTGTTCTGTGGCAAAAAACGCAATACAACATAGCCTCCTGCAGCCCACGTCAAATTTTGGTTCAATCAACTTTTTTATACAATATAGGCTTGCGTTTGACCACAATCACGCCTGACGGAAAGCGAAGATGAGCCCTAAGATGGAGCACGCTTGCCTAGTAAATGCTCATTCACCCTAGACTTGAAAGCGGCCAAATTGTAGTGTTCAGGGAACACAGTCGCAGGCAGGGAATTCCACTCCTTAGCTGCGCGGTTGAGGAAGGAAGCGCGAAAACACTCTTTAACTTTATGGCACTTATGAGTGAGTTCGATGTCAACGATGAAATAGAGGTATGTATGTATGTATGTAAACTCTTTATTGTACAAAAATAAGGAAAAAAAAAAGAAATACATTATTGACAACCGTTGAAATGCATGTACAAAGGCGAACTTATCCCTTTAAGGGATCTCTACCAGTCAACCTTTGAGTGGACGAAAGGAACATTTAGTAAGGGACCGACAAAGAGTAAGTAAAAATAATACAGTCGGACAAAGCAAAGGCTACAATACAACTTTTAGTAAATACAATACATAAACTCATAATATAAAGAAACCTAATAAAAATATACTACCATATACAACATATATATGCAAAATACATACAATAAATAAGCAGTGTTCTCAATATATTAAAGAGATGGTGTGAGCCACATCTTCTTCAAAGCTTCCCTGAACGACGCCACGGAGGGAGATTGCCTAATGGAGGTGGGTAATCGATTTCACAGTCTATCAGATTGCACAGTAAAAGATTTTGAGTAAATTTTGGAAGAAGTAGAAGGACAGGCCAAAAGGAGATTGGTACTCGACCGCAAACGACAAAACGCCCACCAACACACGTCCACGCCGCAAACGAGAGGTCAGTGGATTATTCGTGATAGTTCCTACGGCTGTTCCATCGAAGGAGCTATTTGCGTTTTTTCCTCCTTTGTTCCTTTGCTAGAGCTGAAGGTGCTACTGCGAAAAGGAACAAATGCGAAAAAATAAACGAAGTCCTTCCTTCGTCTCTTCTGAAGGAACTGTGCGGGACACAAAAGCAATACAACCTTCGAAGAAACAGCCAACGGAACTACGGCAAATAATCCAGGTCAAGCGCTACTCAGTTTTGAACCTATACGTATAAAAAACCTGACTGATTTACTAACTGCCTCACTGAATCATCATCAACGCCCAGCCCAAACCCTAGGCCATCGAAGGCTGAAATTTTGCATAGTGATTGTTCTTAGAGCAAGTTTGCAGTGGTGCCTTTTGATCTAGTGAAGGCAGAATACCAAATCGCTGGTTATTTCGGCATTACCAATAGATTCGGAGGCGTCCACCTCCCAGGCGGTGATGCCGGCAGCCGCCCTCATCTCCGCCAGCGCCTCCGTGTAATAGTAGTCCAACTGAGAACACCAAAACAACTTGGCTCAGGGCTGTAAACTTCCCATAATATGGACCTTCATCTTTCTCCCAAAGTTAGATTAGACTAAAGAAATGCCTTTACCACCTTTAGGCCAAAACAAACCGGGAGCACTGGGCGCCGACGGAGAGTGCCAAGCGCAGTCAACAACACTGAATCAAATACGGTGTGCCGCGCTGCCGGTGTGTCACCGTATATTTGATCCAGTGTTATAGAGCGCGCTGGTCACGCTCCGTCGGCGCCCCGCGCTCCCGGTTTGTGGTAGCCTTTAAGTGTCGTACGACTTAATACATCAAAGGCTATTTTCAATTACAAGTCAATGTGAAAATCAGCCTTATTGTTCTTAGTCTGATGTAGGAACTGTCATAAAAAATAGTAAAGCACTTAACTTGGTCGACACTATACTTTCGCAGTGGAGCGATGTGTCTTTAAAAGTTTTAACACGTTCACTGTCATACGAAATGATCTAATAAAGTCACTCGTCCAAGTGTGCTTCCACTTTGAAGTTGCGAACCCATAGTGGAAGCACTCCTGAAGAAAAGCTTCATGATCTGACATTAGTGGGGACATCCGAATCCGAACAGAAAGTTTTGTAGTGGTAGAGCCATGTTGTAGCTAGCCGCTGCATCACGAATGGGCTGGCTCTTCCGGGGAGTACCCTCTCTCAGAACACCGCCGTGAAGCAGCAGTACTGCTGCGTTTCGTACGGTCAGTGGGAGCGCCGGGGGCCATTACCTCTCCCCCTATCCCTCCCCTATTCCCTCTCCTTTTTTAATAGTTAGACCGGCTCAGGCCTGAAGTGTCCGTTTTCCTAAAATGTTCTTCTTAAAATGAGCTTCTTATATTGTATGTCTAAATGAATTACAGTTTTCGTATAATGTTCGCTTTTCAGAAAGTGCTAGTCCCAAAAATGTCTGCTTTCTCCAAATATCCGCCTTCTTACAATTTTGGCATTAAAGAAAAGTTTTATTCCCAAAATGTCTACAATCATGAACATTCAACATTTACCTATTAAATATCTTTATCATTTCAAAGCGAAAATCTTACGTCCTACCCATGGTCTTAAACCATCTCTAAACAATTAAGCAAGCATTAAGCCTTTTACATTTAAAGCATTGATTTGAAAATAAAACATTATGGGAAAACAAACAAACTTAATAAGACGATAGCCTATATAAAAAAAGTGAACATAATGGAAAACTTGTGGTAAATGCTACAATTATAGGAATGTAAACGTTATGAACACAGACGACTTCCTGAGATTGTATGTACATACACATTTTAAATAGCAGACATTTTGAGAAAGCTGACAAAATAGAAGTGTGAAAACGCAGACGTTTTGAGAATTGTACATTTTAGGAAAACTGATATTTCAGGCCCTGAGCCGTTAGACCGGCAGCTTACATCGAAGTCGACTTGGGCCTCAGAGTCCCTCGGGTGGGGCAGAACCCGCGGGCCTCCGCGGGGCTTCACGCGGCCCGTGCACCAGTCCACGCCGCGGGAGAGCGCGCGCGCTTTGCACGTCGCCTGGTCCGAGTTCAGGAAGATAATGCTGCGAAACAAACATTAGCCGCCTTTTTAGGGCCATATCTCGCCAAATCCGTTGCGCAACCAAGTGGACGCCAGGTGAGATACCCTCCATAGAGCTGTATACATTTTGTTGGTGGCAGAGACTGGTTGGGCCGCCGTGGTGTTCCGGTGAGATATAGCCCTTCAGCTCTATGGAGGGTATCTCACCTGGCGTCCACTTGGTTGCGCAACGGATTTGGCGGCGCAACCAGCGTAGACGCGTGCATGCAACATTACTGGCCGCGCCGCCACGTCGGTTGCGCCACCACTAATTAGTATGGCGCTGTATGCTATCTCACTCACCCGGCTGCCAGTCGCACCACCAGCGACGCTCCCTCAGCATCAGCATAAGGGCTATATCCCACCGGGACACCACGGCGGCGCAACCAGTCGCGCAGTCGTGGTGTCTAGTTACCGAACTAGCTTCCAAACCGAGCCACCAATAGAGACACCACCAGATTCGCCGCAGTCTCAAAATGGATGCCGATGAGATAGTTACGCCGCCAAATCCGTTGCGCAACCAAGTGGACGCCAGGTGAGATACCCTCCATAGAGCTAAATGTCCATTTTGCTTGCAGTGGCTAGACATCTGTCCATACCAATCCATACCAATGAACTTCAATGGCTCCAAGCAAATTTGTTTTGAAACTGGGCAGGCCTCGCTTTTGCCGACTGTACCTACCACAATTATAAAGCAAAAACTTTTGAGCTTTCTGTGACCCACTTTTGGATTACCATTTGAGCTGGCACATCGCTCGTAGAACTGATAGCCGATGGGGCCGTGGGCGTGTGGCGTCTACGAACCGGAAGACGCAGTGTAGGTAGGTCTCCAACAAGGTGGAGCGACGACCTGGTTAAGGTTACGGGATCGCATTGGATTCGGATGGTACGGGACCGATCTGTTTGGCGAGGCTGTTCAGCAGTGGACGTCCGGCCGAAATGAAAATGAGTTTCTTTACCGGTTAGGAGGTGTCTCCATCTTGTCGAGCAGCTCGAACTCCGCCCCGGAGGCCGGGAAGGTGGTCATCACCCAGCCCTGGTCGATGCAGTCCTGGAAGCAACGTTGGAGCATAGTTTAATATAGCAACGCGGATACAAATACATAAAAACCGGGCAAGTGCGAGTCTGACTCGCGCACCGAGGGTTCCGTACAAATTTTCAGTTATTGCAAAATATATGCCGTAAACAGCCGTAACTACAACAATCCAAAGTTAGCAGAGCACTGCTTCTAAGTAAAATGTACGCCGTGTGGGATCATTTTATGGGGTACGTATCAAAGTATATAGTTTAAAATTAATAATGGACGAAATACATAATGGTCATTTGATATAATGCAATTTTCTTGAAAATTCTCAACTTTACAGGATTTTCATAAAATAAACCTAACCTAACCTAAACCAATCCTATAAATTATACGATTAAAAAAGTTCGTTTTATCTATAGTTTCGTAGAAAATTTTAGTATATATTATGACCATTACGTATTTCGTCCATTATTCGTTTTAAACTTTATATATTTTGATACGTTCCTCATTTTATGTTACATCATCTGTGAAAATTTCAATTGTCTAGCTATCACGGTTCATGAGATGCAGCCTGGTGACAGACAGACAGACGGACAGTGGAGTCTTAGTAATGGGTCCCGTTTTTAACCTTTGGATATGGAACCCAAATTATAATCACATTTCATATTATATTCACGATACATGTCTTATTGTGGCGGACAGGGATATGCATAAGTTAACAACTGGGATGCAACACAATTTTGACTTACTTTGTAAATGGGCACACGATGTGGGACTTGTTATAAATTACTCGAAAACTAAAGTTATGCATATTCATTCCGCACACATGGCAAAAATACCTGACCCCGTGATTTTGGCGCATAGTCATCAATGTTTACATGCCATCAACCATAATGTAAGGAAAAAATGTATTGTGAACCTTTACAACTAGTTACCGAACACATGTATCTCGGATTGCTTATAGACGCTAAATTAACTGGGGCCCTCACGTAAATCATGTGTGTAATAAACTGAGGTCAATACTTTCAAAAATTGCTATTTTGAAGTATAAACTTCCCTACCATTCACTTAGAATGTTATATTTGTCGTTAGCGCAATCAGTTACTAGATTACGGATTAAGTAGTTACGGTAGAACTTTTAAAACCTATATCGATAGTATATCAGGCTTCAGCTAAGTCTCTTAAAATTGATTGTTCCTAGCAATATAAGAAGGAATGTATGTATGGAGGATACTGAGCTATTCAAACACTGTAAAATTATTAGTGTCCAAAACTTGACCTGAAATGTGTTTTTAACACAATCATTTTTAATTATTGTGACATTGGAAAACATCTCCAATATTTTTATTTTTTCCTTTTTAATTTTTTTTTTATTTACGGTGGAAGCATTCTGCACTTCCTCTTAACGTAGATATAGTTAAGATGTAGGTATTGTTTTAGTTTTTTAACTAAGGGACCCAATACATCCCTGTATTGTTTTTTTTATGTAATTATTTTTTTTATTTACTTAATTCTATATTTAAAAATAAAATAAATAAATAAATATTAGGGGACAATCTTACACAAATCGACCTAGTCCCAAACTAAGCAAAGCTTGTACTATGGGTACTAGACGACGATAAACATACTTATATAGATAAATAAATACTTAAATACATAGAAAATTTCCATAACTCAGGAACAAATATTCGTGCTCATCACACAAATAAATGCCCTTACCGGGATTTGAACCCAGGACCTCTTGCTTCGTAGGCAGGGTCACTACCAACTAGGCTAAAGCGGTCGTTCATTTGTATGATTATTTTAATTTGTAATTTATTATAATAATATTTTAATTTGAATAGATGACTTTCTGCCAAGTTTCTTGCGGCGCATTCTTCTTGGCAATGATGGTCCTTACGAAAGCGCTGGTAGTTTAAAAAAAATGACATGTAAAAGAGCCCTTTGCGGCCTACTTGCAGAATAAACGTTTTGATTTTGATTTTGATTTTTGAGGTTTAAACTCGCTATTATCAGTGAAGAAATCCATAGTTTAGAAAGTCTGCGAATGTTTACGGAAAACGCATATCCGAGTACATTTTACCTAAAATTCTTAATGAGCTACCAACCGACACTCGCACTCGTATTTGTCAGAATACAAGTCATTGTAAGCGAATTTTGAAAGCGGCTTTTATGTGTTAGTGTATAAATTTAGCATAAACTAGCTTTTGCCCGCGACTTCGTCCGCGTAGAATTCCAATTTGTGGTAAAGCTTCTTCATCTCTTTCATTGTATAAAACAAAAATCCGGCACCGGCAACATCCATCATTATTATCATTTCATCATGAGTATCAGTTAGTGAATTTATTGAATCAGGCGTTACTTTGCGGAGGTCCATATTAATGAACTAAAACAATTACTTTGCTCACCCGCGACCTAGGTAGCGTAATTGTTTTAGTTCAGTTAGTGAATATTATAAATCCCGTTTATTCCCTATCCCGCGGGAATTTCAACAAATTTGTCCTTATTCTTTGCAAAATTACACTTATTTTTATCCCGCGGGTATTTTGCATTTTCCCCGAGAAAAGTAGCCTATGTCCTTAAAGCTTTCTACCGATAAAAGAACTTTTAAAATCAGCCGCGTAGTTGAGTTCACTTATTTTTTTCCCGTGGGAATTTTGATTTTTCACGGAGAAAATAGTCTATGTAAGTAAGGGTTAGTGTAGCTACTCACTAATAGGTGAAAAAAATTTTCAAATCAGCCCTGAAGTGAAATTCACTTCTTAATATCCCAGGGGAATTTTGCATTTTACCGAATAAATAGTAGGTAGCCTACACCAATAAAGGATAGTAAAGCTTTCTATTGGTGATTTTTTTTTAAACTCAGCCCCGAAGTTAATTTTACTATTTTCTATACCGCGGGAATTTTGCATTTATCCGGAAAAAAGCATCCTATGTTAACCAAGGACAGTGCATCTTTTCTATTGGTGTAAGACATTTTAAAATGAGCTCCGAAGTTGAATTTTCTTTTTTCTATCCCTTGGGAATTTTGCATTTCCCCGGAAAAAAGTAGCCTATGTCAATAAAGGATAGTGTAACTTTTTACTGGTAAAAGTTTTTTTTTTTAATCGGCTCGGAAGTTTCAGAGATTATCTATCCCACAGGAATTTCCAAAAATCCTGCAATAAGTTTTTTTGTTGTTATGGTCATTTTCGTTAATACTGTATTTGAAAAGATTAGTAATTGTAGTTACGGAGATATGGTCCAGTTGATTTGAGTACCTACATATATAAATCCTGATTTAACTTTATCCCGTGGAAATTTTCAAAATTCTTTATATTCGCTTTATATTCTAATAGTCTAATTGCATGCCCAATTTGTACAGTTTAGTAATCTTCGTTATGGGCATAGGGTCACTCTTGATGAAATATATAAATCCCGATTATTCCTTATCCCGTGGAAATTCCGGAAAATCCTTTCTTATCGGATGCCTACGTCATACAAAGAACACACCCTCCACGTTTTAGGTTTCTACATACAGCGGTTTAGGCTGTGCGTTAATCCGGCAGTCAGTCATTTAGGACTTAAGGACAAAGCATTTTATATGTATTTGCATTGCACCAAGCTTTTATGCGAGTTCAATAATGATATTTGAATACTCAATTCGATTTTATTCGAAAAAGGTTGAACTCGCATAAAAGCTTCATCATCATCATCATTTCAGCCGTAGGACGTCCACTGCTGGACATAGGCCTCCCTCATTGACGTCCAATCATTACGGTTGGAAGCGACTTGCATCCACCCTGAACCTGCGGCCTTCACCAAAACGTCTGTCCATCTCGTTGGTGGACGTCCCACGCTGCGCTTGTAAAAGCAAAAGCTTGGTGAAATGCAAATACTTAATACATATAATTAGCTATTATCAGAGATCAGATCAAGACGTGGTTGACAAACGTAGACAAAAATGGTTTGCAATATTTGAAGTTTCGTTTCGTTTACAATGTGTCAAAATAAAATGTAATTTAAATCAAAAGCACTAAGGAGTATTGATATCAACTTCGAAGCAAATCACCCCCAAAATAACTTTCTACTACTTTTTGACCCCGTCAAGGGATGAATTTCAATAAAATACGAAACACGTCTTCCATCAATTTTGTTAAAGAATGTTTATGCAAAATTTGAAGTAGATTGGACCAAGGAATCACGATGTCTCATACAAACTTTGCCCCCCTTTTTTACCCCCTTAGAAGTAGAACTACGGAAAATCCTTTCTTATCGAATGCCTACGTCATACAAAGAACACACCCTCCAAGTTTCAGGTCTCTACGATCAGCGGTTTAGGCTGTGCGTTGATCCGTCAGTCAGGACAAAGGATTTTATATGTATAGATAGATAAGTACTTAGTAAAAAAATGAGTGAGCTCAGCGGCAGTTAACTCTATTAAGATTTTGCTCGCTGTTATACTTGAAATTGTATCTTTATTTTAATTGTTTAAATAAATTAAAAAAAAAAAATTACCATATATTCCTCTCGGTATAAATAAGTCCAGTTTTCCGAAATTCCGCGACCGAAATTTGGCGCGATTTGCATTCATACATACCTGCATACATGTAACAACCGAGGAATTTTTTTATTTCACTATATAGTAATAATGTGTGTATGTAGTATAGTATATGTAGTGTAGAAGGGAATGTTGGAAGGGATGTCTTGAAGAAGGACAGACTGGCCAAAACCAAAAGTCGTTTCTGGGAGGTTGCATACGTTTTTATAATAAAATTCCGAAAACAATCACTGAGCAAACGGATACAAAATTCAAATCCATTGTGAATAAAACATTAATAATCTAAGGCTTATTATAAAATTAATGACTATATCATGGACAGGGATGTTTGGAAATTATTCCGATCCGCATTGGCGATCCCTAGTCTCAAATAGCGTATCTACTGTATATGAAATACTTTAGATGTATGTTATAGATTGGTTTGAAAAAATATACCTTGTCGTGTTTCTTGCCGGATGTTCATAGGAGCATCAATTAATGCCTAAATCGAATAAAGAATTTTTGACTTTCACTTTGAAGGGTCTGATCAAGAGTACTCACCCGAAACCGGCTATCATATTCCCTCGTGTAGCCTCGTGGAGAGTCTGGATGGGCTAATCTGTGTACGAACCTTGGCGAGCAGCCGGCGGCGAACGATCGCTGCGCGCGTGCGAGCGCTCGGGCCGAGCTTGCGCAGGCGCTCGCCAAACTCGTCGTTGGCTTGGCACGCCTCGTCGTACAGGTCGTCGAAGTATACTGCAATGAGAAAACTAAACTAGAGGGGCCCCCACAATAAAGACTTCGAAAAATTGTTTAATGTAATCTAGACTGAAAAAAATTGAATTCGAATGGAATGAATCCTTTTATGCCCCGAGGCCTCCAGACCTTTAAATCCGGCCCTGAGCGGAAGACGCAGTGTAGGTAGGCCTCCAACAAGGTGGAGCGACGACATGGTTAAGGTTGCGGGATCGCATTGGGTACGGATGGCACGGGACCGATCTGACTGGCGAGCCTTGGAGATGATGATTCTCTCACCGTACACAAGGTTGAAGTGTTTGGCTAACAGCGCGGCCTGGGTGCGGCGGCCGCAGCCCCGCGGGCCTAACAGCAGGACGCGGTACACGCCGGGCGCTCCGTTGGCGTGGAAGCCCTGCCCGGGCCCCTGCGCTCCCGCCTGGCACGCGCGGACGGCGTTGAAACACTTGCCGGCGACAGCTTCGGACGTGTCCTCGGGGTTGATGTGCACTTCCTATGAACGAATGGTATGGATGACGAGCAACAAAACTATAGCTAGACCAATGTTGGTATTTTGGAGTCTTTTTAACCCCCGACACAAAAAGAGGGGTGTTATAAGTTTGACCGCTATGTGTGTGTGTCTGTCTGTCTGTGGCATCATAGCTCTTGATTTATTTTAATAGAAAGCAGGTTTCTTGGTGATGGTTCTTAGATATGTTTCATCAAAATCGGTTCAGCCGTTTCAAAGTTATCAGCTCTTTTGTTAGCTGCGGAAGGGATCTGAGACGCATAATGGGCATTGACTTAATGTTCAAACGTCATACGAGTGACATAATTGCGTTGGGGGTTTTTAATTTTTAATTTATAGTTATTGTATTTTTTATTTTTCAATTCCAAATTTTTACTTTTGCGGGTTTACGGGAGTTGAAAAATAAAAATACAAAAAAAAACAATCTTGATTAGATTCCTTAAGGGCGACATCTCTTGGTTCGGGTGAGCGGTTAGCTCCGAAGGAGTGTTGACATCTCTCGATGAGAGCATGACAGATGTCGGTAGTATCGCTGCAAAAGTGATTAAGCAAGCCTCAGCATTTTTCCTATGCATCGCACATCTCAATGTGCATTCTGTCTAAACTCCTGGCGGTAAAGGGCAATGTCATGAAGAAACCCCGTGTACACCTGCTAAGAAATTCAATGGTGTGTGTGTATGAAGTTCCCAATCCGCACTGGGCTCGCGTGGATACTACAGCTCAACCACTTGGGTATGTCCACTAAGATCCACTCGACTTCATAGCAACTATTATGAATCCTAGTGGACATGCCGGTCTCATTCATTCTGCCTGTGTCCTGTAACGGGACATATATTATGCTGGAATGATGATAATGACTAAATTTCCATGGGAATTTCCAAACTCACGTCATGGTCTTTAAATTTAAGCTGTAAGATGAATCTTCTAATATATAAAAATCTCGTGTCACGGTGTTTCCTATCGAACTCCTCCGAAATGCCAGGACCGGTTTTTATTAAAAAAAAATCTCTATATTTCGTAGGTCTGAGAATACCCCTATTTTTCGCGGACAGAGTTGCTGGCAACAGCTGGTATCAGTGTAAAATTTCACGTTTCATTCCAAGTTTCTTCAACTGTATGTTCAACTAGCTTACTTATATATAATGGATGGTGTAGGATCCGTTACCCATGTGACCCTTAAGGGGTGGATACACTGGCTCGCTCGCCCACTCACACACAGCAATGACTCGCGTCCGCTCTCGCCCGTGGCTCTCGTGTGACTGACGCGGCACCAGGGGGGGCACACTTACATATATCATCACTTTTCATGCGACTACAGCGATCTCTGGTGTTTGCCGAAGAACTAAATTAGCGGCCATCTTGGTTGACTTGTCAAACTTGTCAGTTGTCATTCATCAGCCATGGCCATGGCGTACCAAATTGTACGGTCAAGGACTTTAATTGATAGGCCACTTGCCAATGTTCGTATTTTAGCCGTATAATGCAAATCGGGTTTAGCCGCTTATACTTCGTATATGCTGATTTGAATTAAACGGCTAAAATACGAATAGTGGCGATTAGTCTGTCAATTAAAATCCTTGACTATACATTGCTATAGGTACGCGTATCTATAGCTGTACATTCACTGCCAACATATACATATAGGTAGGTATACATCTATAGAAACGTCACATTTGTTCTTGAGCAGCCGTAGGGCGGCAGCATCTTCCATACATGCAAATTTGACCATAGAGTTGCCACTCTTGTTCATATAATATTACAATACTCTTTGCGCGGCACCCTGCCGTGGTGTGCCCGAGACAGCGTGTATCTATTTATGTATAGATACTACCACAAACACTACAGATGGATGGATTTTTTGCCCAACTTGTGCCCAACATTCACTTTGACTTGTTTACCTTCAACGTGGCTTTATACGCAAACTTGAGAGCCTCGAAGTCCTGCTGGAAGAAGCCCCGAGGCACGGTGTGGGGATTGTCGGCGGGAGGCGCCACCGGCGGCGTCGGGATAACGGCTAGTGTTACTGTCGGGAGCACGCCCTCCTGTTGCAGACAGCGAGCCTCACGCAGCGTGCAGGGGTGGTCTGTAAGGAGATTAACAAAAAAATTAAACCGCCGAAAAAACTGAAAAGCAAAAAATACCTTTTTTGTTTGACCTTAATCTAGGTACCAGTTTGAAGTCGGTGCCTCAGCACTAGCAAGGATGAGTGATTTAAGCCAATCAGGTAGACGATTATAGGTCTATTTCTCCTGGCTAGTGCTGAGGCACCGACTTCAAACTGGTACCTAGACTAAGGTCAAACAAAAAAAAAATGGGAATAAAAATGGGTATAGGTAACGCCATCAGAGTTGAGGTCACGCACACAACAACACGTCATGTAATGACCGCGGGATTTTGACATTTATTCGTACCGATAGCAAGTTCAACAGACTCAACATAGAATTACAAGGTTGACTAAAAATTTTTCAATCTATCTCTTTAAGAATAATTTAGGAAAATACATCTAGTTCAAACAAAACAGAACATAAAATATTTTGATCTATTTTATATGAATCAGATAAGCATATTTTTCGCTATTTATAAAATACCGATTTTATTCTTGCGAATATTTCTTATCAGTTTCAAATTGTTTTATTTCAAAAATAGGTTATATGAAAAAGACAAAATATAATATGCATAGCATAGCGTAAGTATTTCATCATAACATCATATAACGCACATTTTCATTCACTCACTCATTTCATTCATTCACTACTTTTTTTGCAATCAGTACTTTATGTAGCTGTGTGTGTAATCATTCGCCCCAACTCTCGTGCCGTTACCTATACTACGAAATTCGTATTGTGCCGTTCCGTTGCCGCTAATAGTATTAAATAGAAGAGAAAGGGACGACACGATACGAACTTCGAATTTCGTAGAAGCCCCTCTATTGTGGGTGGCAAAATGACCAACTAACGGCCGGCGTTCGCAATTGCACTCGCGAAAACACTGAAAAAATTTGAAACTGGAAAAACTTAGATTATAGGTACTAGCCTTCCGTCCGCAGCTTCGCCCGCGATAAATTAATTTTCCCGTAGGAAAAGGTATTTTCCCGCGGTAAAAAGTAGCCTATGTCACTCACTGATAATGTAGCTCTCTAACGACGAAAGAATATTTGAAATCGGTCCAGTAGTTTCGGAGCCTATTCAATGCAAACAAACAAACAATCAAATCTTTCCTCTTTACGTATAATATTAAGTATAGATTTAAGACTCCACGGGAAAAACAATGAATGTCACTTCTTGTGAAACTGGCCTTTTAACGCCATCTGTCGACTTATTGGTGGCATTGAAAAGTCAGCTGTCAGATTAGTGCTCCTGTTCGAGTAGCATCTTCACCGATATCATTGCAAAAATCACCCTCAGGTCGTTGTCAGTCCAGCATTATGAAAATCAGCTAGGTACTGATTGCCAGCAGCGTAGTATCCCAAATGATGGAGCCTTTAGCAACCAGCAGGCTTATTGTCTAACGTTTCTGACGCTTGCCTTTGCAATCACTATTTCTTTCTGTCAAACGGTATAAAATGATGACGGAAAGAGATGGTGAAAGCGAAGGCAAGCGTTAGACAATACGGCCTCAGAGGAAGAGCTTCTATAGTCAACGGCCGCGCAACTATAAAGTTTCTGAATATTGACAATATCAACCGTACAAAAATAAATGCTATGCATATTGTTGCGTGTGACAGAACAGTAAGTATAGCATTTTTTCCTATGGGTCACATTGTCAATTATTCAGAAACTTCATAGTTGTGTAATGTGTCAGGATTTACTTTTTAGCGGCCGTTGACTAGGTAAGCAACAACAGTCGTACCATACATGAGCCATCCATCTTGTAGCACCGGCTCCTTCATGGTCATGACTTTCGCCACCTCCGCCATGAGGACTGGAGACACGCAGCCGGGAACGTAATCATCATGCTGACAGAAAACAAACCTGACTTTAAAGTGAGTTCTACAAGGAACTCTTTTAGTTTCGCCAGGTCTGTCTGCCCGTCCGCAGCTTAGCTTAACTTTAATTTGGCATGGAAATATAATATATTAACCAGGCGGACCAAGTGGTAAATTTAAATTTACCTACCCTACACGTAAAATGGGGATGATATTTTATCTCGCCTAACCAAAGTTCTAAGCCTATATTAAGTAGATATCATCGGACAGGTTTTTCAATAACAATGACAATGTTATGTAGTTTGCTAAGCTGATTTTCCAATTAAGGGATCCTTTTGCAAAGCACTAGGCTTTAAAAGTGTTCATTATTGTTAGAGTCAAGGCCTGAAAAAACTAGAAAAAATGTATACCACATACAATCACGAAACGGGATTGTTGAGAAAAAAAAGGAGGATTAAAAGGAAGCTTAGTGGTTTTACAAATCAACGAGTAATAATAGGTCGAAACTGGCTAAGTAAAGTTTTTTTAAGAGGTGCTAATTATATTTTTTTTCGACAGTCGGCGTTCTGAAGATCGAGAAACTGCAGCTGTTTTATTTTTATCTCCTATTGTTTACTGGAAATATTTTTTTTTAAGTGTTTGAGTTGACATTTGTGAGATTTAATGGCTGACAAGCCGCTTGTGCTCAGTACTTAGTAGAAACAGAAAAAAAACTAAGTCATCTGTCACTTTTGTCCATGTCAAACTGTTTGCGTTTCGTTTGCTTTGCGTTTTGGTGTGATTTTTGGACTATTTTTAACAACCTCCGCACAAAATCCAGATTTACAATTTTACCGCATTCACGACTTATGCACGATAATTGAATCACGATTGAATATTTTTGATCATTATTTTGGAACTGCTTTTTGGACAATGCAAAGTAAACGAAACGCAAACGGTTAGATTTCATTTGACATTGACAATTGACTTCGTTTTTTTTTCTATTTCTGCTAAGTACTGAGCACGAACCGCTTGTCAGCCATTAAATCTCACAAATGTCATCTCGAACACTAAAAAAAATATTTCCAGTAAACAATAGGAGATAAAAATAAAACAGCTGCAGTTTCTTGGTCTAGAAGAAGACTACTGTCGAAAAAAAATATATTTAGCACCTCTTCAAAAAACTTTACTTAGCCAATTCAGAATATTTTATTGAGCGTGTTAGTACCTTCTCGTAACAATCCATGATGTACCGCCGCGAGATGACATACAGCCCGAGGTCCTTTATCAGCTCCTTGACGAGGCGGCGGACATCTGGCGGAATATTTATTAGTAAACTAACATAATGCCTGCTCAGTGTGCCTGTATTAGCCGCGCCGTTCCCAATTTTAGAACAACAAGATTACACTATTCAAGTACACATAGTATTTATGTATCTAGTTTTATTGTATTACTGTTTTTATTAAATTGTTAACGTTTGTATTATTAAAAAAAAAAAAAGAAACTCAGTCCATTAGTACACATTAACTCAAAGGAAATCTTTCCGTGATGAATTATGTGGAATAGTGTGCAGTTTACCTATAGTTAGTACCTATATACCTCTCAGGTATATTTCTAATTTACACGGAGCTTTTCAGTGAAGGCAAACATCGTGAGGAAATCTGGACACAACTACGTAGAAATTCTATGGTGTGTGTGTGAAGTTCCCAATATGCACTGGGGCCGCGTGCGAACTAAATCCCAATTCCGCTCATTCTGAGAAGTGACATGTGCCCTGTTATGGGACGTGTATAGGCTGGGATGATGATAAGACGTAACTTTTTAAGAGCACTGCGTTCTTTGGACGTGAATAAAGCTAGTGGCCCTGACGGTGTACCTGCGATTGTCTTGAGGACATGTGCTCCGGAACTGTCTCCTGTTTTGACACGTCTGTACAGGCTTTCTCTCAGGATGGGCCAAGTCCCGGTATCGTGAAAGATTGCCAATGTGCAGCCTGTACCTAAAAAGGGCAGTCGTGCCGACCCGTCAAACTATCGACCTATCGCAATCACCTCCATACTGTGTAAGGTTATGGAGCGTGTATTGAACGCCAAACTCCTGGTATACCTTGAAGGTAATGATCTCCTCAGTGACCGGCAATACGGGTTTCGTCGTAATCGATCTACTGGGGACCTCCTGGTATATGCCACTCACCTTTGGGGCGAGGCTGTTGAGAAACATGGTGAGGCTCTTGCTGTGTCTCTTGACATTTCCAAGGCGTTCGATAGGGTCTGGCACGAGGGCCTTCTTGGCAAACTCTCTGCGTATGGGATCCCTGCTGTCCTTTGCTCTTGGATCTCTGATTTCCTGAGGCATCGATCTATACGAGTCGTCATTGACGGGTGCTCGTCGGATCTCATGACCATTAATGCTGGGGTGCCTCAGGGATCGGTTCTCTCTGCTACTCTTTTTCTGCTGCACATCAACGATTTGCTCATACCCGGTATCTATGGGTACGCCGATTAAGATCATGTATGGAATACTGCTGCCACCTTTGGAACGGTTCTGCCAAGTATCAGTTGGCGGCGTTGGATTCGGTGGAGCATCGAGCCCGAAGACTCATTGGTGATAGTCCGTCAATCGGTGGTAGGCTACAGAGCCTCGAGCACCGTCGTCGAGTTGCTTGTCTTTCTGTTTTTTATCGGATACATTTTGGAGAGTGTGCGCAGGAATTACATGATTTAATTCCTCCATCTCCATTTCACCAACGGAAATCCAGGCGGGGGGAGCGTCTTCATCCTTATGTGGTTAGTATTCCAGTAGCCCGTACGAAGCGGTTCGCGTCATCCTTCCTAATGCGAACTGCTAAAGAATGGAATTCGCTCCCGTCGTCTGTATTTCCTGATAAATACAACCTGGGTCTCTTCAAGGCTAGAGTGAATAGGCTGTTACTGAACCAGTGAGGTACACCTTTGGCCTCATCTACACTTTTCATCAGGTGAGATAGTGGTCAATCACGGGTCAGTTTTTTGTAAAAAAAAAAAAAAACTTTATTAATAAAAACACAATCTTAGAGTTATCCCTGAAAACCAGACTAATTTTCCAATTAGTAAAATTATAATATAAACTTTCAGTTGCTTCGTTACTAAAAAATAGTTCTTCGATTGAGTTGGCAAATAAAGGGGGTGATCCATTTGCGGACTTAAACACCGTCGGATTTGCTTGCTGGCTCTTTATGCATGCTTGAAATTCTAAAGTCCGTAGATTTTTAAGTGCTCCATTGGCGGTTTAGACCTTTGGCTCGTGAGTTCGTTGGGTTTTGCTCTCAAATGGATCACCCCCTTAAGCAAGGCCTCAGCTAGCTGAGCCATACAAAATTCATGAGGAAATCACGTTTTGAAAGCTTCTAAAATGTAGGTCAGTCGATTGCTGCATAAACAAGCTCTAGCTTAAAAAAATCAAAGTCAACTTACAGTAAAATTACATAAATTTTATCACTGACAGATGGTTTGCCTTCATTACATATTCAACTTTAACGACCTACAAATAAAGCCAATTTTAGAATACTGTTACCCACGTTTGCAGATTTTGTAATAGCTACTTTGTTTGTATGGTGTTAAAGTTGGAAATGAAATGAATGAATGTCAGTGGTAAACTAAAAGTAAACGTATTGTACCAATTGTAAGTTCAGGAGAGATCAGCACAATGACTCGATCGATGTCCTTGGTGCTGGTGATCCTCCTGCCGAGGTACACCTTCATGTGCCGCAGGTGGTCCTTCGGGAGATTCACCACAAGGTCTCGCATCATATCCTGGAATTTAAATACAGAGGTCACCACTGTCCATGGTATGGTCTACAATTTCACGATTCTCACTCATAATATTACCTTGACTTTATATGTATAGGCAACGCCACCAGAGTTGTGGTCACACACACAACAACACGTCATGTAATGACAGTGGGATTTTGACATTTTTTCGTACCGATAGCAAGTTCAATATGGAACCCTAAAACAGAATCAACAGTGAATTGCAAAATTGACTAAAAACTTCTTTAACCTATTTCGTTAAGAATAATTTAGAAAAAACATCTAGTTCAAAAAAAAACAAAAAGATAAGCATATTTTTCGCTATTTATGAAATACCGATTCTTTGTTGCGAATATTCTTATCAGTTTCAAATTGTTTTACTTCAAAAATAGCTTTTATGAAAAAAGAAAAATTATAATATGCATAGTAGCGTAAGTATTTCATCATAAGATCATATAACTCACATTTTCATTCACTCACTCATTTCATTCATTCACTACCTTTTTTGCAATCAGTACTTTATGTAGCTGTGTGTGTAATCATTCGCCTCAATTCTCGTGGCGTTACCTATATTAACCATAGTCACAGAATATATAATAGTACTAACGTACAGAATGGCCACGCTCCGCCCCGCACCGATTCGAGTTACCCCACCCCTCAAGGCGCAGATTGCCGGACACCGCCCGAATCCAGAAGAGTGCGCGCGCGATGTATGTAGGCGTACGCGTGTACAGACGTCGTCGTGCTTATGTAGATTCAAGAACGCGTATTTGTACGTCGTGTCCGCCGCGTGACACAACGTCAAAATCCCGCTGTCATTACATGAGATGTAGTTGTGTGCGTGGCCTCAACTCTGGTGGCGTTACCTTTACATAAATTACTGATTGCAAAAAAGTACTGAATGAATTAAATGAGTGAGTGAATTAAAGAGTTATGTGATCTTAAGATGCTATGAATATTATAATTTTTCTTATTTCATGTAAACCTATTTCTGAAATAAAACAATTTAAAACTGATGAGATGAAATGTTCGCAACACAAAAATCGGTATTTTATAAATTGCAAAAAATATGCTCATCTGATTTAAACAAAACAGATCAATTTCTGTTTTGTTCGAAACAGATGTATTTTTCTAAATAATTCTTAACGAAATAGGTTGAAATAAATTTTTAGTCAATCTTGTAATTTACTGTTGAGTCTGTTGAACTTGCTATCGGTACGAATAAATGTCAAATACCCGCTGTCATAACTTGTTGTTGTGTGCGTGGGCCTCAAATCTCGTGGCGTTACCATAACAACGCATTCAGTATGCTGTTTAGGTCTAATAGGTATGTTCGCAGAACTGATGGGTTTCATACCATCATGAGGAAGGGTTGTGTCTCTATGCTGAGTCAATGGCGTGCTAAAGTAGTAGCACAGAATATATAATAGTACTAACGTACAAAGAGTATTGTAATATTATATGAACAAGAGTGGCAACTCTATGGTCAAATTTGCATGTATGGAAGATGCTGCCGCCCTACGGCTGCTCAAGAACAAATGTGACGTTTCTATAGATGTATACCTACCTATATGTATATGTTGGCAGTGAATGTACAGCTATAGATACGCGTACCTATAGCAATGTATAGTCAAGGATTTTAATTGACAGACTAATCGCCACTATTCGTATTTTAGCCGTTTAATTCAAATCAGCATATACGAAGTATAAGCGGCTAAACCCGATTTGCATTATACGGCTAAAATACGAACATTGGCAAGTGGCCTATCAATTAAAGTCCTTGACCGTACAATTTGGTACGCCATGGCCACTGCCATGGCCATGGCCGATGAATGACAACTGACAAGTTTGACAAGTCAACCAAGATGGCCGCTAATTTAGTTCTTCGGCAAACACCAGAGATCGCTGTAGTCGCATGAAAAGTGATGATATATGTAAGTGTGCCCCCCCTGATGGTCACGCTCCGCCCCGCAATGATTCAAGTTAACCCTCCCCCAAGGCGCCGATTGCTTGTCGCCGCTGTTCACCAGTCGGGTGCGCGACGCGATGCACGTCGGCCGCACGGCACTAAACTTTTGCGAAATGGGAATATATTGTGCATTGTATGGGTGTTTGGCAACAGCCAAAGATAAGGAAAGGAGTTTTTTTCGATTTCCGAAGGACGAAAGATGTACAGCAACTAGGTTTAAAAGTTTGTTACCTATAATGTATAATTAGACGTCTTATATTAGTAGGTAGGTATTTGTAAAATTAATTTGTTAATTATTTCCTATCAATAGATCAATATCTACAATTACATTCTCTAACTGTCTTTACAAAATGAATTAGGTATACACTCATTCACTTATTTTTAAACACTTAATTTAGACAAACGATAAGTTTACAATAATTAGATTACCTACTCATTTTATTTTACATTACAACGTTGCTCGCGCTCAACGAACGGCGCTGCATTCACTTTCCGCAGCTATCTCTTTCTATCTCTTTTTGTGATAGTCAGCCTTGTGCATCTTACGCACACATTGACGCGTGTACAGACGTCGTCGTGCTTTTGTAGACTCAAGAACGCGTATTTTGTGCGTCGCGTCCGCCGTGTGGTAGTAGGTAAGTTACCGTAACAGCATTATTGAATGTGTTGGCTGACAGATGGAAATCGCTTATGTTAGAAAGGTGATGTCTTTCGCTTAAGTAGGGACTAGCTCTTAATTTAGGAACCCATTATAGTTATTTGTAATGAATGTGTTCTCATCGCAATGGTGTGTGGAGTCATAACGATGAATCAAACGAAGGTCCTGAACTTAATTTTACTGAATAAGTATGTGGCGGCCCTAGTGACATCTTGTGTCGAGTAGGAGAACTTAAAATGATTCGATAAATGCATTGTTACCCTAGGCACTCTGTTGCATGAAGACGAGGAATTTCCGTCATTAACTTTAATTGTTAATGGAAGGAAGAAGGTTACATTTGATATTATCACCATGAGAACGTTCAGGTATTGTTCTTACCTTAAATATTTTGTAAATTCTATATTTCTCCAGATACGGTAGAAATTTTATAGGCATTTGAAGTGGCTTTACTGTAGCGTCTGTTTCGGTCATTATTGGAGTCTTAATCAAGATTTAATTTCTGTTTCTCTTAAAATTAACACCTTTTGTTAATTTGACAGGTATCTTTGATTGATGACAACCAATTTTTTTTCTTTTAAATTTTTTATTCCGATACTTTCTTATCTTAATATATTAATTAGTCATACAATTCTATATCTAATCCTTATCCAATATTTTTCTAACGTATTTCTTACTAGAACTTACTTTCTACATTGGACTCGAAAGACTGAAACAGAATTGCGGCCGTGGTCTAACCGCCCGAGCCGATAAAAAAACAAAACAGCTGATAGATTTGACATTATTCGACTGACATGCATGGATGCCGCATTGGCATTTTGCAATTTGAGGTTATGTTATGGAATGGGAATCGCAAATGACTGTATTGTTTAGCGCTTCACCGGTAATATTCGGTTTCCAGTTATGACGCTAGATCGTCGGGGTCAGATGTCGTCGATCAATTGATAAGGCCGGGGGCTCGCGCCACGCTAGCCCGCCATGTGATTTGACGCTGTAACGAACGAGTTTTACAAGTCTAAGTTTTTCTTTTAGCCTTGATATTCGTCACGCAAGCCGCTCATGAATTGGCTTTTATCCGCATGTCGCAGTGTAGTGGTGACTAGTGCAACGAGAAGGATGTCTTCTAAATATTCTTACGAGGTAACTAGCGTAATTAATTATGAGGGATAAAATTAAGTACAGTTGCTGCGACGTATTTTGTTTACTTGATGAGAAATAATCGAAAACTTAAGTTTTCTTTTCGTATTTGGGTTTTTAATAGTTGTAAACATGCAAACGTGGACTCGTTTGGCGATTTTCCCGCCATTAAACTATCAGTTTTTAAATTATAAGTACCACATCATTTTTATTTCTTTAAAAAACGCTGTTTATTTTTGTTAGTTTATTTTCAACCAAAGTAGGGTTGCCATCTCTAAAATGGAACCCCGCCCGGACGTTCCCTGGACACTCTCTAAACTAGGACAAATCCGGGGAAACCCGGACGGATGGCAACCTTAAACCAAAGCAATCATAAATAATAGTATCATCTAATCATAATCACCAAGGTTCAGATTTTTCATCACACGGTAAGATGAAAGAAAACTATGGAGTCGATATTAAAGTTAAAATTTAACTCGTATAGGTATTCATACTCACTTATTTTCTTAGTCTCATAATACTTTTATCCCTTTATCAGGCTGACAGATCGAAAATGTCGATCGAAAGTTAATCTAACTTACTTAATGTAATTCAAATGAATTTTTGTAGTATGATGCGGGAAGTCTAGAATATACTAACAACCAATATAAAACCTCTTTCTTTTCTTTTCTAAATTTTATTACTACAAAAACACACCAGCAAAAAATTTAACCCATAGTCCACCTTTCATACAAACGAGGCTACTTTGATGCCTTATTTCTACACCAGGGTAGTGCCCCGGTTGAGATCTGATGATAGATATCCAGAGCATCGCTAATGGTGGATCAGAGTTTCTAACACACACAACTGATTCAACAACCCGTTTACACCACAGCAAGACAATTTGTAAAGCACTGAGACTTCAAAAAAAGGGGCCTTCAAATTCGGTTGTATGTTCTTTCTTTTAATGTGTGTTACCTCATACGCAAAATAGGCGCATATTGTCGTCGAGTTGCGGAAATTAGCCCATTACTACCTAACCTAACCTACCTACCTCAGAACTCCGTCATTTATGAACCGATTTGGAAAATTTTTTCGTTGTTTGAAAGCACATGCTTCAAGGTCGGTTCTGTTGTTACCAGAATCCAGTTCTGATGATGGGTCCCATGAGGAATTGATGAAACTCCTCAAAAATTCAAGAGAAATGTATAGCGATTTAAGTATTTTCGGTGACAAGTGAGCATTTGCATTCAGAAAGTATCATGGAACTCTGTAATAAAACAACACAACCCCCATCGAGCATTAAAAATAGAATTTTCAACATAAACTTATTTCAAAGTCAAGCTGATGATTTTATCCTATGCATCTATTTCATACAGAAACAACTAAAAAGCAAAAAATAAAAATTTTAAATAAAAAATAAAACCTTCAAAAAACATCCAAAAAACTATGAAATAATAATTGAACCAAACCAACCACAATAAGCATGAAAATATCTTTCTTTTAATCTGTTTGAAGTTGGTGCCTCAGCACGAGCCAGCAGGGGGGTAGAAGCCCTATAGATAGTAGGTACATGTAGGTAAGTTAGATTACTAGGTCCACTCCTGCTGGCTCGAGCTGAGGCACCAACTTCAAACAGATTAGAAGAAAGATATTTTCATGCTTATTGTGGTTGGTTTGGTTCAATTATTATTTCATAGTTTTTTGGATGTTTTTTGAAGGAGGTTTTATTTTTTATTTAAAAAAAAATCTAAATATGTATAATTTCGTCTTAAACGCAGATTCAATCAGGTGGGTATCTTAGGAACTCTGAATGTGCTTTATCGTGGGTTCAAATCTCGGCTCGCACCGCTGAGTTTTTCGGAATTTATGTGCGAAATTACATTTGTATAATTTACCATGAGCTCTACGATGAAGGAACACCTCGTGAGGAAACCTGCATACGCCTCCGAAGAAATTCAATGGTGTGTGTGAAGTTCCTAATCCGCACTGGGCCCGCGTGGGAACTACGGCCCAAGCCCTCTCATTCTGAGAGAAGGCCTGTGCCCTGCAGTGGGACGTATATAGGCTGGGATGATGATGATGATGATTATGCTGCTCTATTCCTTTCATTCTTCTGTTTAATACAATAAGAGTGAATGCAATGGTATGATACACCTCGTTTACTTTTAGTTTACCACTGACAGATGGCTTGCCTTCATTTCATTTCCAACTTTAACACCATACAAATAAAGTAGCTATTACAAAATCTGCAAACGTGGGTAACAGTATTCTAAAATTGGCTTTATTTGTAGGTCGTTAAAGTTGAATATGAAATGAAGGCAAAACATCTGTCAGTGGTAAACTCTTAAGTGATTTTACTGTACGAAGTTCGAAAATTGCAAATAACAGCAAGTGTAAACATATAAATGATACATGTGTATTAGCTTTAGTGCATAGTCATTTGTTTGTATAAGATTGATGTTTGACGCCAAAAGTTCGCAAGTCAAGGCTGCTTGGAAGCAAACACCTAAGTAAATCTGTCTTTACAAAATCCTTGGAACCAAATATTTATCTAACTAAAACATTTTGCATTGAGCACGTCAGAAACTTTACAAAGTTAATAGATGGATAAATAAAAAAAACCGGCCAAGAGCCTGTCGGACACGCCCAAGATAGGGTTCCGTAGCCATTACGAAAAAATCAAGTAATATTTTTCTAAGGATTTCGCATGTGTACGGAGGTAGTTAGGTATCGTCAATACTTTGAAAAAAGCTCGTATCTCAAAATCGTTAATCTGGCAAAGTGAACTTTATTACGCGCTTATCAAGGTTCAGTTTTGTTTACATGCTGAGTTGAGATACGAGTTTTTCACAGTAGTGACGGTATGTTTAATACCTTAGGCTACTATTTACTCTTAAACTACAAATAATTCCCAAGCAATCTTAGCCGCTATAATTTTCCTTGTAAATTTAATATATTTACTACCATTTTGAATTTTTTCAAATTTTTCCACCCAACAGTTTAGATTTTAGAGTGGAGGGGGGGGGACGGTCGATTTTAATGAAATTTTTCACTTTAAAGTTGAATATTTCGCAAACAAATCACTGAATACAAAAATCATGTAAGCAACCCCCCAATCGTTTTAAAATACCTATCCAACGATACCCCACACTATAGGGTTAGTCAAGAAAAAAAATCACCCCCACTTTACGTCTATGGGAGGTACCCTAAAAAAAAACTTTTTAGTTTTTTTTATTTAATCACTTTGTCGGCGTGACTAATATATATATTCATGCCAAATTACAGTTTTCTAGTACTAACTGTCTCTGAGCTTAGCCGCGGACAGACAGACGGACAGACATGGCGAAACTATAAGGGTTCCTAGTTGACTACGGAACCCTAAAAAATGGGACATCTGACACTAATTGCCAGGGGCGTAGCTACCGCCGTATCAGACGTATCAATTATACGGGCCCCCGGGCTACAGGGCCCCCTTACGTGTGTAACTGTTTCTTTTGTGAGAAATCTTTACCCTTCATTTGGGCCCCCCAACTAATTTTGATACAGGGCCCTTTCAAGGCACGCTACGCTACTACTAATTGACCTAGTCTCGAACTAAGCAAAGCTTGTACTATGGGTACTAGGCAACGAATAAACATAGGTACTTATACAGATAAATACATACATACATATTAGTAGTGGTAGAGCCATGTTGTAGCTAGCCGCTGCATCACGAATGGGCCGGCTTGTCCGGGGCAGTACCACCCTCTCACAGAAAACCGGCGTGAAGCAACAGTAATCCTGCTTGCGTTTCGTACGGTCAGTGAGAGTGCCGGGGGCCCAATACCTCACCCCTTCCCTCTCCCCCTCCCTCTCCCCCTCCCTCTCCCCCTTCCCCTATTCCCTCTCCTTAAGGGCCGACAACGCACTGGCATCGCGTAAAGCGCTGCAGGTGTCTATGGACAGTGGTGATCATTTAACATCAGGTGACCCACTAGTTCGTTTGTCTGGCCTTTCTTATATAAAAAAAAAAAAAAAAAATTAAACATCCAAAACTGAAGCACGAACATTGTATTTTCACCCGACTGTCGAAGGAGGGTTATGTTTTTTGAGTGTATGAATTATGAATGTATCATACTTTGGCACGCCCTGCAGCCTAAACGGCTCAATGGATTTTGATGTGTGAGGTGTCATTAGATTCGTCTCAGTTTCGCGAGTGACATAGGGTATATATTTTCCTGGAATCCCCATGGGAACGGGTATTATACAGGCAGGTTTTTCTTCATCTAGTATTGCAATTAAAGTTATTCACACAAATATCTGGCCCCGACCGGGACCTCAAGGTTCACCAGGTTCTCTAACCACTAGCTAGGCTATCCATCTATTACTGTCAAACGTTATAAGACTGTGACAGAAAGAGATGGTGAAAGCGAAGGCAAGCGTCAGAAGCGTTAGACAATAAGCGCACAGCTAAATATAATACCCAAAAACACGCGCAGTCCAACCAACCTATCTTGAGCCGTCGTGCCTCCCCCACATCCGAAATCGCCCACCCAAAATCGATTAGCGCGAAAAGCTCAGTAGGCCCTTAATGGTGTAATTTTTTGCAGGATGCGGTACGCAAGTTAAACTCTCTGCAGTCCAACAAAGCCACGATCGAGCAGATCCGAAGGGACATCAAGGATGGCAGGGTAAGCTATATCACACGGCGGCCACGACGTACAAAATACGCGTTCTTGAATCTACATAAGCACGACGACGTCTGTGCACGCGTACGCCTACATACATCGCGCGCGCACCCGACTGGATTCCGGCGGTGTCCGGCAATCTGCGCCTTGAGGGGTGGGGTAGCTCGAATCGGTGCGGGGCGGAGCGTGGCCATTCTGTACGTCAGTACTATTATATATTCTGTGGCTATATGCTAGCAGTTGTAGGGCTGTCGGTCTACTCGAGCGGAGCGGAGCGAGGCAGCGTGTCTCTACTCTCTGGACAAAGACTGAAATCTTGAGGAATTCTCAGGAACATGGGCGTAGCTACCGCCGTATCAGCCGTATCAATGATACGGGGCCCCGGGGCTACAGAGGCCCCTAACGTGTGTTAAGCAAAAATTAGTAATGCTAATATTATTTTAACAATCGAGTCGTGAATCATGATATTCATGATCGAGGAAAGAACGTGTCCGTTCAAGTTTTCGTGCGTAATTTCGTCTGTAGTCGTGACATTCTTTTATAAGTATTTTTCCAAGAAGCATAATTTTCTTCAACTAGCAAAATGCGAGTTTATTTTGCCCTTTGCCTGTCCATACATTTTAATAAGTTATTTACTTAACCAATTTAAGACTCAGAGGCATCGAAGTACTCCGGCAGATTTATTTTTGACTATCATTTTCAAATTTGTCATCAAAAAATTCCT
The DNA here is from genome assembly GCA_947563465.1 of Archips xylosteana. NCBI lineage: Eukaryota > Metazoa > Arthropoda > Insecta > Lepidoptera > Tortricidae > Archips > Archips xylosteana. The sequence goes on from OX387343.1 coordinate 900,306, forward strand.
TTTTTTTCAGTACCTAGTAATTTTTAAACTCGTCAATGTGAATAGTTAGCTTCTGTTGGTTTTTGAGTTTTGATATAATTCGGGATCTGATTGTGTATTTTGATAAGCATGGATGGGGCGCATGACGAAACCAATTTCCACTTTAGATGGTACCTTAGACCTTTAAATGGTTTATTTAGATTCCTATGGCTTCTTCTAATACCCTGATGAACACATCCTATTCGTCTATGCCCAGAGTTTAGAGGCACGTATTTAACGCGATGGCTGTCTATATTTATATCTTGGATAGTACTGTAGATTGAAAATAATATACTTTAGGCATATGCAATGCACGCAATCTGATAGGAAATTGACGAGATTTCATTTTTTAACACCTGAAAATTATTACAGGAATCGAAAGAGTTTTGCCTCCTAAACACGGAAAATATTTATTATAATAAAATTTATTTCTCCATATTTAAAAAAATACAAGAAATTAAAAAATATATCTGAATTTACCAATACTACCACAGAATAGATATGTTCCCTTTGCCCTTTTAACCAGAAAAAAAGAACTGTAATAATTTTAAATTTGATAACAACCTCAACGTCAGATTTACGTCATCACTTTTTTTTAATAGAGACTAGACAAAATTAATGGATCTATTGTGTGGTAGTTTTGGAGTTATGCCCTTTTCGAATAAGCACATCATGAAAAAATTTCTATAAATTAATTAATAATCCTAGTGAAAATTTAAAACTATCAGCGTCTTTCTCTTTCCGAACAGAATACAGAGAACGAATCAAATTATAGCCCTAGAAATATGAAATGTTGACAATTGGTGATGGTTTCAGAAATGTGAGAACATCGAGGAGATGGAGAAGTATTTGGCGAGGACCGGCGTGACCCTGGAAAGGCTGGACCAGCTCTCCGTCATACACGTCGCCGGCACCAAGGGAAAGGTACGGACAGACAAACATCCACCATGGAATAGGACAGTTGTTGCCACAAAACAATAATTTTAAGACTCTACCCCAATAACTATAAATTAAAAATTTAAAAAACCCTCAACGTAATTATGTCACTCGTATTAAAAATGTAGTGTAGCCGTGTTTTAAAATTTGGGTTTACGGAAAAAATATGTCCATAATTGGGGATGTCTATTATTTGCAATGTTATAGTAAATCGAAAACCATTTCGAGATAAATGCTTTTTAACTCGCTTCCTGTAGTCATTTGATTTTAATATTATTTAATGAATTTATGACATATCAAATAAGCGATGACCTTCATTCGACATTGGTGTAAATTGAGTGACCGGTCCAAGTCTTACTTTATTCTGTGTGGTTAAAATTCTTCACAATTTACGCGTGGATTATACTACGGAGTTTAATTTGGACCCGCTGCCTGACATCTAGCACTTTGACAGCGCCAGTAAAGTGACACTAGTTACAGTGTACCACTACGCAAAAAATAATTAAAGGGGTTGCCTTATCGTACGCATTTAGATAGATTTAGAAATTGGGCAGTGTGGGAGCCCTCAATTACAATCTGACGTCATCAACCAAAATAGTTTCAATAATTAATTTTGAAAAAAGTAGTGAACTAAATGACAAAATATTGAAATTAGTTTCTTATAATTGACTTTTCTATACAAAAAAAAAATATAAAAACCACTGGTAATTTGTTTTAGTCATTCCCAATTGGTTCTTGTCCATTACTGCCTGTCACCCTACCCTAATTCTAAAACTCCCCTTTTGCTCGCAGGGCTCAACTAGCGCTATGTGCGAGTCGATCCTGCGCCACCACGGTATGCGCACGGGGTTCTACTCGTCGCCGCATCTGTGCGCGGTGCGCGAGCGCGTGCGCATCGCCGGCCGAGTGATGGCGCGGGACGAGTTTGCGAGGCACTTCCATCGCGTCTACGACATGCTTCACGGCTCGCAGGTATGATCAGTAAGCTTAGTATAAGTTTTACTTCACCAAAATACTTCTCGATCGCGTTTACGTAAAAATTTAAATTCTATGGAAACATGGACGCGCGCGCGCGGAGGCGCTGTCCGTCCATGTTTCCATTGAATTGAAATTTTTACGTAAACGCGATCGAGAAGCTTTGATCAATTATAACTGAAGATACACATTGCCGAACAAAATCCCCTTCAAAAAGTGTCCGAACTTTTTTATTTGTTTGCATAACAATTAAAATCATCACCTACACAGAAATTTGAACCTAGTCTTTACTTCATTACAGTCGAATTTCGGTTGACACTTGACAGCTAAACTTGACAATTTCACGCAACGTACTGAGAAAAAGAAGGCCACTTTTATCAAAGTGGCGCTCATTTGGCTCGGACATTTTCGGGCGCGCGACTGTGGATCTACAGTTATAATTGATCAAAGTCGAGAAGTATTTTGGTGAAGTAAAACTTATACTAAGCGTACAGAGCTTTACAATCACTTACTTTACAAACCCCGCACACTGTATCAGTAAATGGGTAGGGTTGCCGAATGCCGTGTGTTATAGGTATCGCCACGAGAGTCGACTTGAATGATTACACACACAGCTACATAAAGTACTGGTTGCAAAAAAAGTTGTGCGTGAATAAAAATGTGAGTTATATGATCTTTTACGTAATACCTACGCAATAGGTACCATGCATGTTATAACCTTTCTTTTTTCATGTAACCTATTTTTGAAATAAAACAATTTGAAACTGATATAGTTATTTGTTATACAAGGGGGGAAAGTTGTATTTTACCAGCGAGTGTTCATTTGAAACAAGAGCTATCGAAAGGATTCTATGATTGACCACGAGCGAAGCGAGTGCTTCAAAAATAGAATCCTTTCGATAGCGAGTGTTTCAACACACGAGACGTAAAATAACTTTTCACCCGTGTATAACACAAAACTTTTCACCTCACTACAGCGAGGAAAATAATTAGAAAAACATGCGAATATTTAATTGAAAAGTTTTGACTTAAGTTTTTTTTTTTATTATTTCGGGTGCGTTTTGTTCGCACATCGACTTACTTGGACTGTCATAACATTTTATCCGTTTTTACAACAAGAATGAAGGTTAATGTTGAATGCTGATATTTATGAATTAAAATAAAGTTGTAAGACTGTATTTAGTGTTTTTTACTCGATGCAATTCATTAACCTTTCGTATGCCGGAATAAAAAAAAAAAAAAAGTTGTGCATTCTAGCCTCAACAGTTTCATATAAATCCAATGATACATATTTTAAAAAAAATACAAAAAGAAAGCCTTAAATTGGGTACGGATCCGGTACAAGGCATACGAAGGGTTAATTGTGATTTTAAAAATTCAGTACTTTTAACGTTTTACGTTTTGTTAGCTGTCAAATATCACTTAAGCTGCCCTCAAATGTCAAAACTCTTTCTTCACATGTGGATAAAAAGCGATTTTCTCAATAGATGTCAAACAAACAAAAAGGGCTTTCCGAGCTAGTGAGGTGAAAAGAAATATTCACAACAAAAAAATCGGTATTTTAATAGAGCGAAGTAATTGTTTCAGTTAATTCCATTTTATGTCGAAAATGCCTTACATACTTTAAAAAAAATGTAATTCGCCGTTTTGTTATGTCAGCCATCTTGGAATTGAAATTTATCATTCTATAGTATAAATCTTCCCAGGTGAATTTTTCGCTTCGAGCCATTACATTAAATTTGAACCTTAATACTATGACGATACCGTTTGTTTTGAAAGATAATGACTCGAAGCGAAAAGTTCACCTGGGAAGATTTATACTATACTAATCAAGCCCTTTCACTTGATACCCATATTGAGGGAGTTGTGAAAAAAATATGTAGGTAAGCCGCCATTTTGTGGCGTCAGCCATCTTGACATTACTAAGTACTACGAAAGTTTCCAGGTAAACCACATCTTGCTAAGTGACAATTAATCATCGATATTGGATAAAACACAATGGTCAGTCCCTTTTGACGTCTGATTTTAAAATCTTTTTGTTAACTTGCAATGTATCTATGTATGTACGGATCAAATATTGGAAGTCGAATTAGACGCACTTCTAGTATACTACTTCTAGGATACTTCACTCCGAAGCAGCGGCTTCAGATATATAAAGCCCAGGTTCGGCTAAGAGATGGAGTATTGCTCTCATCTCTGGGCTGGCGCACCCCAATATCAGCTGCTTTCACTTGATCGCATACAGCGCAGAGCGCGCCGAGTTGTCGGCAACCCCTCACTCTCCGTTAAACTCGATCCTCTCGCAGAGACGTTAGCTCTCTTTGCGTGTTCTATAAGATCTACAACGGGGAATGCTCTGAGGAACTCTTTGACCTCATTCCAGCTGCGGGGTTCCATTACAGATCCTCCCGTCGTAAGCGTTCATTTCATCGACATCATGTTGATGAATGGCAGTTTTCGACGGTGCGTTTTAAGCGGTCTTTTTGCCACGAACTTGCAAAATCTGGAACGAGCTTCCCGCTGGGGTCTTCCCATAGAGTTACGACCTGGGTGCCTTTAAGAGGCGAGTGTACAATTTTCTGCAGGGCCGACAACGCACTGGTATCGCGTAAAGCGCTGCGAGTGTCTATGGACAGTGGTGTTCCATTAACATCAGGTGACCCACTAGTTCGTTTGTCTGTCTTCACTAACATAAAAAAAAAAAAACAAAAAAAAAACTTATTAACTTGCAATGTATCTATGTATGTATGTACGGGTCAAATCTTGGAAGTCGAATTTGACCCACTTCCAGTGATCGGATCCACTTGAAATTTGGTATACTTAACTAAGTTGGATGACAGTGCAAGTACAGTCAACAAAAAGTAGAGTCAGCTAAAAAGCTTGGTCTTAAAATGAAATTTTTGACAAAAACATTTTGCTGTGTTGTTAGAGTAGCTGTTGTTTGTCCGCAGACGTTCGACGGCGACATGCCGAAGTACTTCGCGTTCCTCACGGTGCTTGCCTTCAATGTGTTCTTGGTGGAGGCCGTCGACGTGGCGGTGGTCGAGGTCGGGATCGGCGGTACTTACGACTACACCAATGTGCTCAGGTCTGGCTTTGTTTTAGGTAGTTAAAACCTTAATAAGCAGTAAAATAAAAATAAAAAAATAAAATAAACTTTATTCGCATTTGGGCCAATCAACTTTTAAACCGACGTTTTTGGCGTCTCCTGCGTTACCAAAATTGTCTCAGGCGTTACCAAAAAATCGTACTTCCAACAAGATATTTCACAGTTTAATAGGTTAAACTTACGTAGGATGGCACGTATTCATGCTATTCACCTATTAAATTACAGAAAAAACATGTTTACTAACAATAATCTGCAATTGTTTGAAAAATGTCGCGGACAGATTATAGTCGGTTTAAAAGTTGATTGGCCCATTTAACAGAAGTTTTACATAAAAGGTTGAGGCCTCCCATTAAGTTGGAACTTGTGTTAGGAGGCCTCGCTCTTCCAAGAAAAAAAAATTATTACTAAGACTATAACTAAACAAAACTTAAACCTAAATAAAGTGTGTGTGTGTGTGTTGTGTGTGTGTGTGTGTGTGTGTATGAGTGTATGTATGTGAGTGCGTGTGAGTGCATGAACGTGAGTGAATGTGTGTGTGAAAGTGTGCGCATACGTGCGTGCGTATGAGCGTGCATGTCAAGTGTGTCAGTGCTCGTGTGACTGTAAAGTGTCCAGTGAATTTTTGGTGTTGCTTTACATCTGCATGTTCGAGAGAGCACCAGTATACAAACCATGATAACCCTGATCAAGCCAACAAAGGAACATCTCAATGCATTTACAACAATAACAGAAATTGAATGTCTCAAGAGATTCACAATACAAGTAATAATATGTGATTTCAAGAAGCAGAACATGTTATTAAAACAAATCTAATAGAAACAAGCAGTGATCGTATCTAGGATGCAATTTCCGGGGGTTTAAGAGGATACGATGGCTGAGAGACTTTTGAGAAATAGGTATTTTAATGAAATGTCGCTGTCTCGCCGAACCCCTCCGTGTCAGTACAGCGAGAGCGGGACAACTGCAGCTCAGACCGTTAATAGGCGCGTAAAATTGGTCAAAGCAGCATTTCGTAGTCCCCTGTTTTCTTCTCGAAAACAGGATCTATAAAATTATTTTTTTTTCAAAAATAATTAGAGGACAGATTTAGCTATGCCCATAGAGTAATATTATATACGGGAAATAGAGCGCCCTCTCAGCGGAAATTATTGTCACCATCAAGTCAGTCTGCACAGCGGCTCCACCTGTTAATCGTGATAGTCAACAGGGCCGGTGGGGGGAGAGGGGGGGGGGGGGGTTGTAAGTAGGTACGTAGCTATACGTATGGGTATGCGATGCGCTATAGATATATATACGTATAGGTATTCATGCATGTACGCGCAAATAGGCGATTTGTATAGTTATATAGGTTTGTTGCATAAATTCTTGATTTCACTTTAGGCATTAGAAAATAGGTGAATAATCTGGACTTTCCATACCATCCATCCATTTTATGCAACTATTTTTCAATAAAAAAAATAAGTCATGACCTTCTGTATAAAAATGAAAGCCAAGCTACGAATCTATGCAACAAACCTACCGACAATACAATTCTAGGCAGAAAAATGATTAATTTTAAGTGCCAAATATAATTATGTTTCAAATAAAACATGTACCTACTTAGTAAAATTCAATTTTAATTCAAAACATTTAATTGAGACTTTGTCCATAAACGTTAGATTACATTTACCTTATTGTGAACATAAAATCTAGATTAATGACAGCCACATAATAATTATGTTCTTTAAATTAAGCCTTAAAATATTAACAATGTAAAAATGTTGTATTAAAAAATAATATTATCTTTACAAAATTTCTATGAATACATTTAAAAATAAACAGGCAAGTTTTAACAAAAAACAAGAATAAAACTCATTATTTAGATATTTATTACTCTATTTTTCGTTTAAAATCTTATGTAGGTAAGAAGTAGTAAGACTTTCTCAGTGAGGCAGTTCAGTTTAGTACTATGGACCATATTGTCCATAGTACTGCCCTGACGCGTCGTGTGCGTGTCACGCTCGCCGAGAAGAACAGCCAGTACTCGCCTCTGCGAGCAACTTTGACGCGCTACAAAATTGCATTAGACCTAACAGCGTCCTATACAAGACAACAACAAAACGAGACTAGCGTACCTAATTGGGAATGTAAAAAACAATACCAATGGTTTTAGTGTTCCGTACCCAAAGGGTAAAAACGGGAACCCTATTACTGAGGCTCCGCTGTCCGTCCGTCTGTCTGTCACCAGGCTGTATTTCGGGAACCGTGATAGCTAGAGAGTTGAAATTTTCACAGATGATGTATTGCGGTTGCCGCTATAACAACAAATAGGTACTAACAAATGGAATAAAATAAATATTTAAGGGGGCTTCCATACAACAAACGTGATTTTTTTGCTCGTTTTTGCTCGATATTGATAACGGCAACAGGTAGACGCTTGAAATAATCACAGAATATTTAATTATATATTGACTTTGAAAATAAATCATTAAAATAAAAAAAATATATATTTATTTAATTATTTATTTATTTAATTATTTAACCCCATACAACAAACGTGATTTTTTATAGATAACTAGCTGTTGCCCGCGACTCCGTCCACGATGAATGGGGGGGGGGGATAAAAAATAGCCTACGACCTATTCTCAGACCTACCGAGTGTAGAGAAAAAAGAGGTGAGAAGAGGTGTGAGTTTCATAAAAATCGGCCAAGCCGTTTCGGAGGAGTTCGGTAACAAACACCGTGACACGAGATTTTTATATATTAGATTATACGGAACCCTTCGTGCGCGAGTCCGACTCGCACTTGGCCGGTTTTATATATATACATATATATATATATATATATATATATATATATATATATATATATATATTGAAAAGTCAATTATAATATAAGAAACTGATTTCAGTTTTTTTTAATTTAGATTACTATTTTTTTCAAAATAAATTATTGAAACTGTTTTGGTTGATGACGGCAGATTATAATTGAGGGCTCTCGCATGGCCAAATTTATAAATTTATTTAAATTCGTACGATAAGGCCACCCTTTTAATGTGTAGTGGTACACTGTAACTAGAGCCACTTTACTGGCGCTGTCCTCAGAGTGCTAGATGTCAGACAGCGGGTCCAAATCAAACTCTGTAGTGTTAATCCATGCGTAAATTATGAAGAATTCTAAATAATGCTATTCCACACCGATTAAAATACAACTTGGATCATCTACGAAATTTACTTCAATGTCAAATGAAGGTCATTGCTTATTTGAAAATGAAATAACTACAGAAAACGATTTAAAAAGCATTTATCTCGAAATGGTTTTCGATTTACTATAAAGCCTGACCAGAAATATATGATCATTGTCAAGAGGGCGCTACTATTTTCATTTGTGTGAACATTTCAGTATAGCCCGCACAATGTGGATTGGCGACTAGTTATTTTGACTTAGGTACCTATTTTTATTCACCGTAATCAAAATCAGACATTGAAGACTTTTTGGATTGTGGAGGGGTGGGCCATGTTATCGAAGTTTATCTCTACATTGATTACTTGGTCTTCAAAGTAATTTCCAAGTTTTTCTTCAGCAGCTGGTGCTAGACACTTGCGTTTCATAGAATTCAGTGGTTGAGTAGTCTGGCTGGTATTTACTTTCAAGAAGTCCTGGGAAAAAAAAATATTTTATTAAGTATCGCTACATAATAATATTATAAAGAGGAAAGATTTGATTGTTTGTTTGTTTGCATTGAATAGGCTCCGAAACTACTGGACCGATTTCAAAAATTCTTTTGCTGTTAGAAAGCTACATTATCACTGAGAGACATAGGCTACTTTTTACCGCGGGAAATACCTATTCCTACGGGAAAATTAATTTATCGCTGGCGAAGCTGCGGACGGAAGGCTAGTCGCTACATATACAGGTCGAGTCACACGAGCTGGCACGAAAGGATTGAACAAAAGCAATCTCACTTTGATATTTTTGTAGGAAAATGACTGATGCATGACATTTTCATATTTGTGTGAAGTGTATTCAAATAGATCTATACCACATTGATACTAATACCCTTAAACGAGCAATTCTTGTATCTATATATAATCAGAATCTCAGGAACGGCTCCAACGATTTCGATGAAATTTGGTATGTTCTCGGGGATGAAAAATTGATCTAGCTTGGTCTTATCTCTGGGAAATCGCCTGGTACAGAGTTTCAGCCCGAGCGGAGCTCGGTTGCCTAGGTACTAATCAATTTAATAATTGTAACAAAACTTTAAGTCAATAGAAAGAAATAAATTACCTGCTTCCAGTATTGTGTGTGAAGAAGACAGCAAGTTGGTTGAGGTTGGTGGAGGTTGCTGCAGTTAATGTGTCACATATGTCTTGTACTATATTGGACCCTTGATACGATTTACAGTACTTGTGATCTTCCTGTACTGTCTTATGTAATGATGTTACAGCTGTAATAGATGATACATTGTATCATTTAATTAACTCTGGCTGTGATGTGATGTCCTATGAAATTTATCCTGCAACCTATTATTGACCAACATACAAAAGGACGATTTTAAGGTATTATTTTTGATATATCAAAGTATACGCTTTGAACGGTTGTACCTATAAAAATCCAGTGTTGTAGTTTGTTTATTATAGGAAGAGCTTTGACAGTTACAAAAAATCCATTACATTTTATACAATAAAACTTTTATAGTGTAGGTTACACTTAAAACTTGAAATATAAAATACAAAACCTTTTTTTAATTTAATATCAGTACTGTACATGTCTCAAGCCCTCTCATTCGGAGAGGAGGCCTGTGCCTGCAGTGGGACGTGTAAAGGCTGGGATGATGATGATGACGATGACTGTACATGTATGTCTATGATTGTATAGGTATATTGTTTTAAGGGCAATCTAAACCAGCTACTTAGGGTGAAGCCGTGGTGGCCTAGTGGTTTGACCTATGGCACAGAATATATAATAGTACTGACGTACAGAATGGAAACGGTCCGCCCCGCACCGATTCGAATTACCCCACCCCTCAAGGCGCAGATAGCCGGAAACCGCCAGAAACCAGAAGAGTGCGCGCGCGATGTATGTAGGCGTACGCGTGTACAGACGTCGTCGTGCTTATGTAGATTCAAGAACGCGTATTTGTACGTCGTGTCCGCCGCGTGCCTATGGTCTCTTAAGCAGAGGGTCGTGGTTCAAGTCTGGGCTCGCACCTCTGAGTTTTTCGGAATTAATGTGCGGAATTACATTTGAAATTTACCATGAGCTTTACGATGAAGAAAAACATTGTGAGAAAACCTGCTACACCTGCGAAGGAATTCAATGGTGTGTGTGAAGTTCCCAATCTGCACTGGGCCCGCGTGGGAACTACGGCCCAAGCCTTCTCATTTATGAGAGGAGGCCTGTGCCCTGCAGTGGGACGTATATAGGCTGGGTTGATGATGAAACACCCTTTGCTATATATGAGGCCCACTTCATAATAATAATAATTCATTTATTTAAGAACAAAACACACTTAGGTCCAAATTACATGCAATATAACATGTAAAAATATTTTTTGACCAATGTATGAGTTTTGAGTCAACAAGATTGAAGTGAAAATTTTAAGACTAACTCCAATGGTGGGGTTATAAAACTTGTGTGCCAGACGACAGATGGACAGACATACAGATGGACAATTGAGTGCTGGGGCTTAGTTTGGACCTTTCCGGAATGAAACCTAAATGAACCGCCTGATTACATCTTCATCGAAATTTGCAATATTATCAAAATATAGTCGACCAAGTAAGTGCTTTCTTTACCATTTTTAGGGTTCCATACCCAAAGGGTAAAAACGGGACCCTATTACTGAGGCTCCGCTGTCCGTCCATCTGTCAGTCTGTCACCAGGCTGTATCGCGGGAACCGTGATAGCTAGAGAGTTGTAATTTTCACATATGATGAATTTCGGTTGCCGCTATAACATATAATAAAATAAATATTTAAGGGGGTTCCCATATAACAAACGTGATTTTTTTGCTCGTTTTTGCTCGATATTGATAACGGCAACAGGTAGACGCTTAAATATTCACAGAAGATTTAGCTATATATTCACTTTAAAAATAAATAATTAAAACAAATATTTAAGGGGGGCTCCCATACAAAAAAACATAATTTTTTTGCTGTTTATATAGATAATGGTACAGAATCCTTTGTGCGCGAGCCCGACTCGCACTTTGCCGGTTTTTGAGTATAGTACATGAATTACCAAATGAGATAAGAGTCAAATGCTGTACAAAAAAGTAAGTTTCAGTAATTAAACATTAATAATGATAATTATCACTTTTATAAAACCTTGTATTGTATGCTAATGCATAGTTGAGTGGCTAGAGGGTTGCACAATGAACTTTTAGTGTGACACCTGTGGCACCTCCATTTGAGTGGTTGTATGATGCACATTTGCCATTGTATTTTAACTTACAAAAAGATGTTGTGTACTTAGCTATTTTTATTTGAGTATGACATTCCCACTCACAGGAACATTACAAGTGTCCCAAACCTTAGGGAGACATGCGCTGACTAAATGGAGCAGTAGCAAACTCTTTTATCAATTCAATGAAATGTGGCGATTCACCTAGTGGAAAATACTCCGGGCACAGGGCCACATTCAACCAGACTACCATAAACAAAGATAATCGCTTATTTGTTAAATTGTAGTATAATTGGTAATATACCTGGTATATGCAGATAAGGTATGGCCAATGCATTCAATTGATTGTTGCGGTTTCAATCCTTTTCAGTAAAATGAATATATTAACTTTTTTGTTCCTGTATATATAACTTTTTTGTTCCTGTATATTGCTTGCGGTGCCAAATTCATAAATGATTCACCAACAATTTCTACCCAGCGTTTGAATTCCTCTGGAAATTTGCTAGGATTGGAGAAGTCGTGCATGGACACATCTGAAATTAAGTAAGACGCTAAGTCAGTGGAAGATATTAAGAAGAAGTCAGTGGAAGAAGATAAGTAAATGTAAGGTACAAACCTTTGGTGTAGCATTCAAAAAACGTCTCAAACTGAAATCAGACATCGTGAATAGCATCTGAAAGCGAGTACCTAACTAAAACTAATCACACTAAGTCTTTTTCACGAATCACAAGCGTCTATTATCGCGGTAAATAAATATAACAACACAAGAAACTTCCGAATAACAAAAACGTCCAAATTTTCGCTGGAACAGGCGCGTAGCTACTAGATACCAGACTTAGCGAAGAAACTCAACGCTAAATATAAGCGCGAACTGGGACCAAAAACCGGAGGAGCTCGACTCGACGGATTAATTGGAGCAGATCAGCTCAGCAGACAAAAAGTAAACATGCACTTCATGTTTTTCTTTACAAAATTCTGCGCATTTAATTTAGAAATCTGACATCGGTTAGAAATTGATCAATGTTGCCATAAGGATCTTTAAAAAAACAAATAATCCCAAATTGCCCTCAACTGCCAGCCTGATAATATAAATAATAATAATAAAACCGACTTTATGTCGAGATTAAAACTACTTGAGAATAATAATAATAAAATTAAAGTAATATAATAATAAATTAGAAAATAAACGAGCGTTTCTTGTTTTTTCACAAACTTTCGCATTTATACAAACTCAAAATCAATATATATATTTCTGTAAGTAGGCTGTTAAGCTATCTTTTACACGACTTTTTAAGTCTACCAGCGCAGCGCTTTTGGAAAAACCTCACAAAGACAATGTTTGCCAAGAAGAATGTGTCGCGTATTGTCAGACGTATCATCAACAAAACCGGCCAAGTGCAATTCGGACTCGCGCACGAAGGGTTCCGTACAATTATCTATAAAAATCGCGTTTGTTGTATGGGAGCCCCCTTTAAATATTTTTTATTTTAATTTAATGATTTATTTTTAAAGTCAATATATAATTAAATGTTCTGTGAATATTTCAAGCGTCTACCTGTTGCCGTTATCAATATCGAGCTAAAACGAGCAAAAAAAACACGTTTGTTGTATGGGAGCCCCCTAAAATATTTATTTTATTCCAATTTTTAGTATTTGTTCTTATAGCGGCAACTGAAATACATCATCTGTGAAAATTTCAACTCTCTAGTTATCACGGTTCCCGAGATACAGCCTGGTGACAGACGGACAGACAGACAGACAGACGGACGGGCAGCGGAGCCTCAGTAATAGCGTTCCCGTTTTTACCCTTTGGGTACGGAACCCTAAAAATTCGAATCGTATACTCAAGCCCTCCACAAACCGCGACGGTAACGGAGCGTGTCCAGTGCGCTGCATAACACTGAATCATATACGCTGTGCCGCACTGCTGGTGTGTGTCACCGTATATATGATCCAGTGTTATACAACGCGCTGGGCACGCTCAGTCACAGTCGCACGCACGCCCTGCGCTGCGGTTTGTAGAGGGCTTAAGTGAACGATAAAAGTTTTAGTATCTGTCTTTTCTAGAGCTTAAAGCTTAATGGATGCTAAAATACTTTTTTTATTGAACTGGGTCCAAAAAGTACAAATAACTAAAAAAAATAATATGAATAATAAATTAAACTAATTATCATAAAAAAAATGCCAATTATTATATTTATGTAAGTATACTTACTCAGTTTTGCTGATCAATTTAAAGGCGATGCCAAGCTCGATAGGTAGGATATAGGTCCATTCACATGGGCGATAAATATGGACACTAAGGAGTCCTCGTGGTGCTTCACTATCCGTTCCACTTCCTCATAATACCTTGCTTAGCTTAGATATTGCATAGCAATCGATAAAAATAATCGAATCATAAATCCAGTGAAGTATTTGTTATTGAGAAGTTCCGGTGGTGGCGGTAGTGGTGATCTAACTCATCAATTCTTCTCCAATAAATGGTTATTACTACTAACATCTTATTTAAATTAAAAAAAAATACCAATATCATTACAAATATCACAAATTACAAATATCAATTTTTCAAAAAGTTACTCTTAGACTTTTTAAAATGTGTGCACTAAATTTAGCAAAACTCAAAAGTTCAATATTTTTTCTTAGTTGTCTTCTTTCAAATATTCACTATACATGTATAAGATAACTTAGGGTAAAATTCAGATAGATTTCGTAAATTATCAGATAGAAATAAGTGAATCACTAGAAACCTTATAAAATTTACTAAATCTACAGCTAAATCATTAGATCTGGCAACTTTGATTTGAACGAAGTTTTGTAGGGATGTGGTTAATGTTATAAAAAACGAATCGGTTTTAGGCGATATAATTAAAATGAAAGAATGTTATTACTACCTTAAAAATATATATTTTTTATCGTTATTAAAAACCCAACTTGATTTTTTTTTATTTGATCGTAAATTTTTTTTCATTGAATCGATAATTTTAACAAAACGGCAACGCGTAACGCACTAAATGCTAAAAATTAGCTATCACGAGTAAAAGGTGGCGTAGCTAAAAACTTTAACTGTCAAATTCAGGAGACTTTCCCCCCCCTGGCTATGCCCCTATGTTTTCCTTTTTTTGTTTATACGAGGGATTCTTTTCTGATGAGTGTCTGAAAATGACGTTGAAATTGGGCAATTTTTTCAGTTTTTGAAAGCTCATATTTCTTATGTTAATTGAAATATGGAAAAAAAAACGAAACCTAGGGGCATAGCTGTGGTAGACACAGATAACACAGTAAAAAAAAAATGGCTTTAAAGCCATTATCCAGGGAGGAAACAGGGGACTACATTTGTATGGAGAAATGGTGCGCATCGTATCCTCTTAAGTCCGTTATCTTAACTTGGATATGACTAACAATACCGCGAGTGTTTTTGTTACCTACCTTTATAATACAGTAAATAACTTTTAATTTTAAGTAGTACACTATAAAGTAGTAGTTTACTCGTCTTATCATTTATTGTATTTTTTACTATTTTTATCTGTTTACTAGTGTAGGTAAAAGTAATAATAATAATAATTACTAATATTTTATCAACCTCTTTTATTAAATGGTATGAATGGTATTAAGTAAGCAGTACTAAATGTCTTGACTGACATTGTCATTCAGATTGAGCCCTGCTTATCACATTCTCATTAACGACAAATAATAATAATTTCAGATATAAGTACCCATTACTAATAGATAATTCTAGTGTTCGTTAAATATGCACATATTAAGTGAAGTATTTTTTAAAGTTTATGTAAAATAAATTAACCTGTAGATAGCGAACATTTTCATTTTGTTTATTTTGTTTAACCCTCGACAAAAGTTATTAATTTTTAACATGAACAATAACCCATTTCCCAAAATCCCGGGAAGTCCCGTGTCACATCCATGTTAAGCATAACGTTTGAGTTCGTTCACCCCAAATTGCATCCTAGATCCGATCACTGTTAAATAATAACTTAAGGCACCATAGAAGCCGTGGTGGCCTAGTGGTGAGACGTATGGCCTCACAAGCAGAGGGTCGTGGGATCAAATCCCGGCTCGTACGGTCAAGGACTGTAATTCATGCATCATATTGTCCAGCATTAACTGAGTAAGAAACACTAATTAGGGTTCCGTAACCAAAGGGACCCTACCCTACGGGACCCTATTACTGAGGCTCCGCTGTCCGTCTGTCACCAGGCTGTATCTCAGGAACGGTTATAGCTAGACAGTTGAAATTTACACAGGTGATGTTTTTCGGTTGCCGCTATAACAATAAATACTAAATACCAGAATATAATAAATATTTAAGGGGACTCCCATGCAACAAACGTAATTTATTTGCTCGTTTTTGCATAAGAATAAATAATAACAGAGTTGAAGGGAATCTCTTTTGACCGCGTCCAAAACGCCGCCATTTATATACCTACTTCCCTCCTCACGTCGTTACACCCCGCTGTCGTCCAGGCGTGTTGCTAGGGTTGTTTACTGTTAAATATTACTTACGTCTAAAGATAATATCGCAAAAATATTAAGTTTTTATTTACTTTGAAATCATTATTTTATTCTAGTTTTACAAAAAATGAGATTTATAAATCATTAGGTACAGTCAAGGATTTTAATTGTTAGGCACTTGCCACAGCAATGCAAATTAGCCGTGTAATGCAAATCAGCATATACGAGTATAAGCGGCTTCACCCGATTTGCATTACACGGCTAAAATACGAACAGTGGCAAGTGGCCTAACAATTAAAATCCATGACTGTACGTACCTACATTAGGTAGGTACTTCTAAGTAAGAAGTTATTACAAGTGCCATATCAAATGAAGCCATTTAAGGTGATTTGGCATCGTTTTTGAATTGTTTATACACCCAAATACACCACAATAACTACACGTCATTGTTATTTGTTTCCAATAAAACGAACGCGCAAACATTTAACAGCCAAACTCGCGTGCGTCGACGCCGGCCGTGACACCCTGACTGAGTTCTCGCTTAGCGAGTACTCTAATATCGTTGTACGGGCTACCGTACATATCTAGGTCAATTGTAGTTTGTTGACTTTATTGCGCAAGCCTTTCTTGCATACGCTTGCGATTTACCTTAACGCAACCTTTTAATATTATATGAATAAATCAGTTGTCATTCAGCACTCATTTCGGTCGTTCTTATTTAGCATTCTCTTTGACCTTCTATCATTATCAAACAGACATTATCATTTTATATCAATTATCTTCAAGTAGTGTAGCTTACCCCTACATTCTTTTTGGTCCTTCGAGCCGGATCGATCTGTCGGACGGATCTCCCGGATCTAGTGCGGAACTCGATTAAACAGTATATTGCTCGTGAGTGCATCACGCGTCGGTATAGTGACAAGTGATCGAAGTGTTTCGTACTTATCTATCATAAATAGTTTAATAGTGAGCGTAGCAGTTCACCAGTACCAGCAGTCTATTTGGGCATATCAGCTCAAAACATCAGTTTATCATCATATCAGCGGAAACGTCGTGCAACTGGCGGAGAGTGCAGCAGCGCTATCTCTCTCAGCAGCAGCAGCCGAGTATCCAGCATTCTATCAGCTATCACATCTTCAGCATAATATCAAGTAAGATCGTTCTATTTATATCATAACTATGGAAGCCTTACTCGAACGTCAGAAAGAAATCGTCCAAAAGCTTCAGCAAATTAGAGTCAATTTTAGCAAGGATCCTGCCGAAAGGAAGACATCAGAATATTTAAATAAACGTATTGAAGCACTAGATAACCTCTGGGCAGAATTCGAGAAAAATGATACTCTTCTTAACCAGTACAATTATCAGAATCAGCCGTATTATACCGACAACATATATGAGCAAACTAAAATTAACTATCAGGCAACCCGTAAGACTTTAGTTTCCTATGGCAAGGAAGAAAAGGCTACGCAACCGAGCGGCAATGCTGATGAACTATTGTCATTGCAAAGAACAAATTTTAGAGCATTTTTGAGATTAGTAAAGAGCATTAACGTTGACGAGATATCAGAGAAGTGGGAACTCGATGACGAGCTCCAAAATATTCAATCCTTATGGGCTAGTATTGTCAAACTGCATCTTCAAATAGATAACATTCTACAAGGATCGGACGACTTCTATGATGAGGAATTTAGTGAACATGAGAAAGCATATAAAATTATCAAAAGAGACCTTAACACTAAATTGTGTTCGTCAGCTCATAAACAGCAAGCAGCGCCTCAGTTAGAGATACCGATCTTCACTGGGAAATATACCCACTGGCCTACTTTCTACGATTTGTTCTGCGAGGCGGTACATAACAATAACTCGATTCAAAAGGGTCAGAAAATGCAGCATCTGAAGGGCAAGCTTAGAGGTGAGGCGGAACGTCTTATACAGCATCTCTATATATCAGCTGAAAATTATGACATTGCGTGGGATATCATAACGCGTCGTTACAACAACCCTCAAGTTTTATTCACTAAACACATAGAAATTTTCTTAAATCAACCAACTATTCACAAACAGTCTGCGTTTGAATTGAAACGTTTACACGACACATCCATGGAGTGTATCAACGCGATCCATAACTTGGGAGTGGATACAAATAATTGGGATCCAATTTTGGTACATATCTTATCAAAGAAACTTGACTCTGAGACATACAGTGACTTCCGAGAGTCCCGAAAGGCACCTAGGGAGTTACCAGCCCTAAACGAGTTCATGGACTTTCTCGAAAATAAGTTTACAGCACTAGAACCTATCATTCAAAGAAGAGACAGGGAACCTCTCCCGGCAACATCTGCATCATCGCCGAAACGATTTCCTATGTATCAAAAATCACCTATAAATATCAAGCCTAATAATTATCAGGGAAAACCTATGTATAAGTCATATTCTTATCAAGCTGTCCCCACATACACGTGCCAGTGTCCATTGTGCAATCTAAGGCACGATTTGTACAAATGCAGAAAATTCATTGGCATGTCAGCGGAAAATAAATTGCGAGCAGTATTGCAACACAAGGTTTGTCAAAACTGCTTATACAAACACTACGACAACGAATGTATTTCCACTAAACGCTGCAAAGAATGCAACGGCGATCATAATACTTTACTTCATGACTCATTTGATCGTTCAAAATTATCATCCCAAGCAACGAACTCAGGAACATCGAGCTCTGCAAAACCTCAATGGAAAACGCCCAACGTTGGTCACGTTGCTAGCGATAACGAAGAAATCCTCTTAACTACAATATCATTAAAGATCCAAACATCAACAGGCGAGTATGTCACGCTCAGAGCTCTGTTGGATCAAGGATCTCAAATATCATTAATATCAGAGAACGCTGCACAAGTTTTAGGTTTGCAACGAAACAGTTATCACGCGTCAATTGCCGGCATAGGAAACGGCGCCAGTCGCAGTAAGGGTGCGGTTACATTACATTGTCAATCCATCCACGACGATTATCAATTCTCTACAAAGGCGTTGGTTATTTCTAGAGTTATCAACAATTTACCTAACGTATCATTTAACAAACAATCAATGCCGCATATATCAAATATCAAGTTAGCAGACCCTGATTACAACTTATCACGCCCAATTGATTTGTTATTAGATGCGAGTGTTTACTCATCTATTATCATGAATGGCCTTATCAGAAGTCCAGGTCAAAATATCATTGCACAGCAAACTAAACTAGGGTGGATCCTTTCAGGTAACGTGAAGACATTCAACTGCCACGTTGTCATCAATAATTTAGAGGATATTTCAAAATATTGGGAGCTCGAAGACATCACTACAAATCCATCTGTTATGACTCAACAGGAACAATATTGCGAAGAATTTTATCAAAGGACTACTCGCCGCCTGGAGAACGGAACATACGAGGTTGGACTACCTATGAAACCGGGTTTTGAACAGCAACTGGGATTATCAAAGCCTAAAGCTGTTGCGCAATTTAAACAGCTTGAAAATAAATTACAAAGACTTCTCCAACTTAGTGAACAATACAAACAATTTATGAACGATTATGAAAGTTTAGGTCATATGTGTCAGTGTCCAGCTGATTGCTCAACCAAACCGTCATGTTATCTGACTCATCACGGCGTATTGAAATCTGACTCATCAACTCCACTAAGAGTAGTATTTAATGCATCATCAAAAACTTCGACAGGGCTCAGTCTCAATGACCTCATGGAATGCGGTCCAAACTTACAAAAGGATCTGCAATCGCTTATATTGAATTGGAGACAATATACCTATGTTATCACCGCGGACATTGAAAAAATGTTTCGTACCATTTTTATCAGAGAATCAGATCAACATCTCCAAAAAATAATCTGGCGAGACTTTCCTCAATGCGCACTTCGAGAATATCAACTTACCACCGTAACATACGGTACTAAATCGGCACCCTTCCTGGCTATGAGAACATTAAGGCAGCTAGCGAAGGATGACGCTGAAAAATATCCCTTAGCGGCAGCAGCTATAGAGTCTTCCTTTTACATGGATGATCTACTATCGGGAAACAATTCGATACAACAAGCAAAAGAATTACAACTTCAATTAATTAACATGCTAAGTGGCGCTGGGATGAATCTCCGTAAGTGGTCCAGTAATGAGCCACAGCTCCTTGAAGACTTATCACCACATCAAGTAGACACACCCTTTGACTTCAGGTGTACTGAATCCCGCAAAACATTGGGGTTGCGATGGAACGCCTCATCAGATAATTTTACATTTCAAAATAAATTAGAATATCAGGAAAATATCAAGTATCACACTAAAAGACAGCTCTTATCAGATATATCAAAAATCTTTGATCCCCTGGGTTGGCTGTCCCCTATCACTATCAAGGCTAAACTTCTGTTCCAAAGAGCATGGGCATCAGGAATATCGTGGGACGAACGACTGCCAGAAGACATTCAAAACGAGTGGAACAAGCTTAGAGAAGACATGACGCACATAAATGAGTTTTCTATCCCTCGGTACTTAGGAAATACCGACACTCCATTTATTCTACACGGATTCTGTGACGCGTCAGAGAAAGCGTACTCAGCCGTTATTTATATCACAACAACATCAATAAATACTAAAGGCGAGTACACATCGAGGTTAGTAACCGCGAAAACGAAGCTTGCACCACTAAGTAAAAAAGCATCCTTACCAAAACTGGAATTGTGCGGTGCTGTGTTATTAGCTCAGCTTATGAACAAAACTATTGAGTCAATATCAAGCATATCAAGAGAAAATATCAAAATACACGCCTGGACGGATTCCATGGTGGTCCTTGGTTGGTTACAAGGAGATGTTTCAAGATGGAAGCAATTTGTGGCTAACAGAGTCCAACTAGTCACCAATATCATTGACCCATCTAACTGGCAACATGTTAGATCTGAAGACAACGCCGCCGACTGCGCCACAAGAGGGTTATCATCAGCTCAGCTATCTGGACATTCATTGTGGTGGGAAGGTCCAAAATGGATTCTAGACTTTAACCCCAATAATATTAAGCCAATCCAGTATGCACCTCCAACTCTTGAAATCAAGAAACACAATGTAAATGCAGCCTTATGTTCAAATGAAAACTTAATTACAACTTTGCTTGAAAGGCACGGGTCATTTACCCGATGTGTAAGAATAATCGCTTGGGTTTCGCGTTTCATTACGCTAACACGAAGTAAGCAAAATATTGTAAACATAAATTATCTAACGTCTTCAGAATTAAATAATGCACATACTATTATCATTAAGGAAATGCAAGCAAAGGAATTTGAAGATGATATCAACAATCTGAAAAGTAAAGGTCACGTGGGCAGAACTAGCAAAATACTGAGTTTAAACCCCTTCCTAGATAAAAAGGGAATATTGAGGGTGGGGGGACGCCTAGCCAATTCAAATATCACAAGCTCTGCCAAACACACTATCATTTTATCAAGCCACAGTCGGCTAACTGAACTTATCATAGATCAAAGTCACAAGGCCACGGTGCATGGCAATGCACGCCTTGCTCTACTCTACTTACGAAATAAGTACTGGATTATTAGCGGTATGTGCACCGTCAAGCGACAATTGAGGAAATGTGTCAGATGCCGACGCTTCAGCCCCAGCAACCATCAGCAAATCATGGCGAATCTGCCAGCCGCCCGGGTGACCCCATCAAGACCTTTCACTCATACAGGTGTCGACTATACGGGTCACGTGGAACTCAAGGCCAACAAGGGCCGTGGAATTAAGACGACGAAGGGATACGTCGCATTATTTGTATGTCTATCTACCAAAGCGGTTCACTTAGAGTTGGTATCAGATCTTAGCACTCCCACGTTCTTAGCCGCGTTCAGAAGATTTTGTGCACGCAGGGGTACACCAGGTCATATGTACAGTGACAATGGAACAAACTTCGTCGGTGCGAACCGCGCTCTGAAAAAAGAATATCAAGAAATAGTACAAAGTAGTATCAACGCAGAATTTTTTAACAATATCAATCAAATGGACATTGAGTGGCACTTCAATGCTCCTGCCTGGCCAAGTGCTGGGGGTCTCTGGGAATCCTCTATCAGGAGCTTTAAATATCATCTAAAGAGAGTACTTGGAGAGCAAAAACTCACTTACGAGGAGTTTTCCACATTGATACAACAAATTGAAGCATGTCTAAATTCGAGACCCCTAGGTCCACTTACCGAAAACCCTGACGACGAATACCTCACCCCAGGTCATTTTTTAATTGGCGGGCCACTGTTATCAAGGCCACAATCAGATTCATTATCATCAACACTGTCATGTCGATGGCAACTAGTACAAGCATTAACCAAACAGCTTTGGAAGCGTTGGTCCCTTGAGTATCTACAGCAACTTCAAGTCAGAACAAAGTGGAGAACACCCAATAAAAATTTGCAAGTGGACGACGTGGTTCTTGTTAAAGAAGATAATTTACCACCTGGAAAATGGGCGTTAGGACGCATACAGGAGCTGCATCCTGGAAAGGACGGATTCGTCAGAGTAGTCACCTTAAAGACGCAAAATAGTATCATCAAACGTCCGGTTAGCAAATTAGCATTACTACCGGTACATAATAGTCAATCAAACGACTCTCAAGCAAAATCAACCCAACAAAATCAACATACAAAAGATACCAATACGAATATAAACACGCGACCGCGGCGCGGTGGTCTACCCTTTAAAGGTTTTCTAATGACACTCGTTCTATTATTATTTACAATAACACCTAGCTCCCAAACAAACATCACTAATTTGAACAATAATCAAGGATTTTACTTCGACAATATGTACAATCTTCAGCAAGTGCGAGACGAGTGGAAGCTAATTGTGTATTACAATATGACAACATATTGGGATGCTATATCAGACGTCACTAAGTACGTCACACATTTAAAAGAATTCAGCACAAGCATAGTCGACGAACGTGGCCAATATAAAAATATTGCGTCACAACTGGAGCACGAGCTCAGTGAAATCGAACACTACAATTCATTGTTACAGTATCACAACTCCAGATATAGAAGAGGATTAATAGACGGAATAGGTTACATTGCGAACTCGCTCTTCGGGGTCCTTGACGAGAGATTTGCCGAACAGTACAAAAATGACATAATGCACATAACCCAAAACGAAAATCACCTCCAAAAACTAATTAGGAATCAGACCAGCATTATAGAGGCCGAATACAACATTTTACGCCGCCATGAACGTATTATCACACAGCAGTTTGGATTTATCAAGAAAAACCTTATTAATATCACGTCAAAGATCAACGATATTCAAAATATGATTGGAAAAGAATTTTACATCACGTCATCGTCCTTAGCAGCATACGCGACACTATCAAATATAAGACGCATTCAGCAAACGCTATTAGACACCATCACTGACCTTAGCCAAGGAAGAATAGACCCGCATCTTTTATCACCAGAACAGTTACAAGACCAGATGAACATCATTGCAGCCCAACTACACGGCGACCTCATCCTACCGATGAATAAAGACAATATTAAGGAGATCTATAAATTATCAAGAATTGCTACGAGAGTTTACAAGGACTACCTCATCATGGAAATCAAAATTCCGATTGTGAGCTCGGATATCTTTGAATTAGATAGAGTTATCAGTATCCCACAAAAAGGTCGTCAACGGATGTATATTGAATTCACACCAATATCTCCCTACATAGCATTCAACCTTCAAAAGGATTTAGTATTATTCTTATCTGAAGATGATCTATCAGCCTGTCTCCATGCAGGAGAAAACAAATTAATATGCTCTATAAATAAACCAACTTATAACATAAACATAAAACAATCAATATGCAATATTAATATAGCTTCCGAATTAAACACAAAACTCCCTCTGTGTAAGTCGGTTGAATCAACGTGTAATAGTAAATGGATCAAGTTACACCGCCTCAACGGCTGGCTGTACTCGTGTTGCGAAGAATGCAAGATACGCATATTCTGTCCAACGGGTACGGAAATAAGGAAATTAATCGGCAATGGTATCATTGACATAGGTCAGGGTTGCATACTGAAATCAGAAATCATAACTATACACAGCCACAGCAATTTAATTACTCAAATGAGAGCCGAACCTTCTATTAAAGTCCCAGAGGTATCTATACTTAACAATATCATAAATAGCACTATACAAATGAACGCGCCAGAATTAGAAGCAGATAATCATCATCCATATCATCAACTAAAGGCACAAATCGAGACGTTAAAGGAGCAGTCGGAAACACAACTCAGCATCCACAATGTCCATCATTATACAGTGCAATATGCAATCATTGTTATTATTCTGATAATAAGTACTGTTGTCATATATCGCAAGTTCTGTAGCAGACAACGGAAGCAACAGGAGTCGACAGGCGAAGAAATTCAACTGCAAGTTTTATCAACAAGTGCCAGTGAAAGTGCAGTGAACAATATGGGCAATAGAGTGATAAGTGTTGAAAGGGGCACCTCAATGGAAGCCCCACGAATGATTCGTTTCAACTAAAAATAGAATACTTAAAATAGGACAAAATTAGATCATATTCATTAATGTTTGTTTATCATGAGCCGAGTAAATTAATATTATTTAGTATATCAAATCCCTTCATCTGTGTATTTAGTAATCGTAATCATCTTAGTTTTACGCTCACTCTTGAGAGGGGCAGGATGTACGGGCTACCGTACATATCTAGGTCAATTGTAGTTTGTTGACTTTATTGCGCAAGCCTTTCTTGCATACGCTTGCGATTTACCTTAACGCAACCTTTTAATATTATATGAATAAATCAGTTGTCATTCAGCACTCATTTCGGTCGTTCTTATTTAGCATTCTCTTTGACCTTCTATCATTATCAAACAGACATTATCATTTTATATCAATTATCTTCAAGTAGTGTAGCTTACCCCTACAATCGTGACCTTGAGTCCGGCCGGAGCGGGAGTTTCCCTTCTACTCTGTTATTATTTATTCTTATGGTTTTTGCTCGATATTGATAATGGCAACAGGTAGACGCTTGAAATATTCACAGAATATTTAGTTATATATTCACTTTAAAAATAAATAATTAAATTAAAATAATATTAATATTTAAGGGAAGCTCCCATACAAAAACCGAGATTATTTTGCCGTTTTTATAGATAATTGTACGGAACCCTTCGTGCGCGAGTTCGACTCGCACTTTTTTTAGGGTTCCGCACCTCGAAAGGAAAAAGCGGAACCCTTATAGGATCATTTTGTTATCCGTCCGTCCGTCTGTCAAGACCCTTTTTCTCACGAACGCGTGGAGGTATCAAGCTGAAATTTATATCAAATAGTCAGGTCTACTGTCCCTTGGAGCTGTGAAAAAATCAAACTTCTAAGCCAACGCAATCAATAGATACAGCCGTTTGTGCCGCAAATTTCCGCAAATTTTCGAAACTCGCAAGGGAATCAAAACCTACAGGGTACTTCCCAGATTCCCAGGTCATGTAGCACAGATAAAGGAAAAATTGCGAAAAGCATAAATTTTTTGTTACATCATATAATCCCGACCTACCAATGTAAAATGATCCCACATTGCGTACATTTTACTTGGAAGCAGGGCTCTGCTAACACTGGGTTATTATTAGTTACAGCTGTTTACCTAAAGAATTTTACGGAACCCTCAGTGCGCGAGGCTAATTATACGAGCGTCTCAACCGCCATCGTTTCCGGTCCTAAATAGTGAAGAAATAAGTCGCACCGAAGAACGGAAGGTATTTGTAAAACGATAAAGTGCGCTCGCTGTAAAACAAAAATTCATTGAAACAATAGCTCATTTCTTTGATATATGGGTAGAAATCGGTAGAAACGCTCAAATAATTAGCCGCGAGCCCGACTTGCGAGTGGCCGGTTTTTTTTGTATCATCATTTAGATTTCACCTGGCTGGGGTGATGATTCATTTGTCTTGCCCCCAGGAAGGTCCCAGTGGTGGGCATCTCGGCCCTGGGTCTCGACCACACGTCGCTCCTGGGCGCGGCGCTGCCGGCGATCGCGCGCGCCAAGGCCGGCGTCATGAAGCGCGGCTGCGGCGCGTTCACGGTGCCTCAGCCGCCCGACGCTATGGAGGAGCTGGTTCGGTTCGCCGCCGACACGCAGGTTGGCCCGTCGTCAATATGGCTTAGGCTCAAAAAAACTCACTTTCCCAAAAAAAAAGTGCACTTTCTCTAAAAGTGCACTGTCCGCAAAATGTACACTCCCAAAATGTACACTAGTCAAACATGTCATCTTCACCACAAAGTTTTCCTTAGATGAAGATCCTAAGCTATGATGGCGATGTTAACATTTTTACCTACATATGTACCATCGCCCCAGACGTCAGATACCCATTTTCATAACAAATTTGCTTGCAGCCGTTGATGTTTATTGCTATGGATTGTTATGGACAGATGTCTAGCCACTGCACGCAAACTGGGCCTTTAAGGTGGTTATCTGGCGCTTGGGGCGATAGTACCTACCTAAATAAATCCTTCGTGCTCGTGCATTTTTACCGTTTATCGAATAGTCTACATACATACATGTATAGGTATAGGTATAGTACGTACTTTTCCAAATCTAGTGCTCTATTTGAGAAAGTGTTCCATTTGAGAAAGTGCACTTTTTGGGAAAGTTCACCTTCTGAGAATGTGCTCTATCTGAGAAAGTGTACCGATTGGGAAGTACACTTTTTGAGACAGTGCACCTTCCGAGAAAGTGATCCATCTAAACAAATGTACCTTTAGAAAAAGTGCACATTTCGGGAAAGTGAGTTTTTGAGCCTAACCCATTTTACTGATACATTATGTATAGTCGGGGTAAAAAAAGGTTCGTCACTTTTCGACCTTAATTCGTTGACATAGAGTCGAAAAGTGACGAACCTTTTCTTACCCCGACTATACCTACCGGTTCCTCGTTCGTCGTATTCTCTATTTGATTGTCGTATTTTATTGTATTTTAAGGGGCTGTTTCACCACCTTATTGTCAAACTACTGGTTACGTAACCAATGAATAAACTAAGTACTGCACAAATCTGTCGGCCAGTTTTTTTTCAGTTCCACCACTCCGGTGCTGAGCAAACTAAGTACCACTTAACTAATCGTCGGTTTAACAAAAAGTCGGAATAGCAACGTCCCATTTCACGACCACGGGTTCCTGTTCGCATATTTTCGTTCAAAGAGTCGCTCATTATTAAAGCAAAATAAATCGTAAACTATGTAATTTTTAAATACATCTATCTTTTTGCATAAACAAATGTGTAACATTATAATTAATCCAAAAACGGTATTTATTTACGATACTTTGGTTAACAATAACAAAGAAAAATAAAATCACGTAAAACGAATCGAAAAGTGGCGCCAAACCCTTTGACAGATTAACTTTTTTTTTTAATGGCGCTGTACAAGTTCAGGTAGAACAAACGATTGTGCCACTGAAAAAGTCTGTAATTAAAAAATATTACGAATTTTTGGATTTATTTTTAAATATTAAAAGCGTACCTATATTTTTTATTCAAATCTTGATATTTAAATTCTCGTTTGCAATTTAGCATGACTTCTTTCTTTAAAAAATAAAAAATACTTTGATTTATTTTTCTGAAACCGGCTGAAGGGCTCTCCAACCATGGCCACAAAAAAATAAACTAACTAATTAAAAAGATATGTGACGGATAAAAATGCTAAATGCCACCTGATCTGATGGTCAAATTAAGAAATAGTTTGTCCGTCACTTAGCGCTAATCAAGACTGGTGAAACAGAAATTTTTATTCCATGTGACAAATAAGGTTATTATCAAGCTAATCCGAACTTTAAAAAAAGTGGTGAAACAGCCCCTAACTCTATTATTTTCTCCCAGTGTCCGCTCACAGTCGTCCCTGATTACGCAACATACAACATCCCATCAGAAAACATACTGCAAGTCAACCTGCCAGCGTTCCAATCGAACGCGTCGCTCGCGATACAACTCGCTCACGCCTGGCTGAAACACGTGAAACGGAGCGCATTAAAAAACAAAGCTGTCAAAAAAGTTGGCGGGAAATTATCGGAAATTGACGCTGTCATCACGGGCGTGGAGAAAGGTTTTGAGAGGGAGTTCGACGTGCCTATAGAAACTGTGCTGGGGTTGAAGGAGTGTAGATGGCCAGGGAGGTACCAGAAGATCGACGGGGACTACGCTACGTTCTACTTGGATGGCGCACACACGGCAGAGTCTATGGTCATATGCGCGCAATGGTTCGAAGACAACGCCAGGTAGAGTATTTAATGTACTTTGGAGCGGTTAAAAGACAATTTGTCGACCTGTTATAAATGACAATAGTATTATACAACCCCCCTGGCACACCAACGTGACAATTGTCGCACCTCAATTAAATGCGAATAATATTAAGACATATGCGTATGTTGACCACAACATACTACAATTGTACGCAAGACTGACACAGCTTTGATCTCGTGTAAAGATTTACCGACAAATCTACAAACATGTCGACTAGAAAAAATATTCTCGTTTCACAACATAATTTGTCATTAACACATTCAGTGCCAAGAACCCGCCAGCAGCGCTAGTGTTACAATAGTCTCTCGACATGTCACTGACAATTGACAAGATTTCATATTTCTAAGACTAATTTGATTCGTTCTCTGTATTCTGTATGGAAAGAGAGAGACTCTGATAGTTTTAAATTTTTACTAGGATTATTAATTAATTTTTAACAAATTTTTTAGGCGTGCTTATTCTAAAAGGACATAACTCTAAACCGGTTACCGGTGTTATGACGTCACTTCTATGCTAACTCAATCAACTTTATGCATATATAGCTGCTGAAAATGTATTTTGCGGTTTTTTTGGGTATTAATTTGATTTTCAGAGCTAAAATAGGGTTTCTTTCAAGACTCCTATCATCAAATTATTGTTTTATGGTGTCTTCAAATAAAACATCGAAATATTAGTATAATATGTGTATAGCATAATTATTATTATTATTATAATCATTCAAATATTAATTATCCTGGTCAATATTACAAATAAATAAAAAAAATTCATCAAACAGACTCGTCTCAATGTCACTTATTCAATTGTCAACTGTGTATCATTAGAATCCAACAACCTATCTAAATCGGTCAGCCACGAGATCAAACGGTCCAAATAACCACCGTCGTGCTTGTAACTAAGCAACAGCAACTGCATATGCTTGAACGCCATCGGCTGCTCCAAACAGTGCTCCAACCTCTTGTCCCGCAGTGACAGCAACTTCAGCATAATAATAGCTATCAGCATCCACTGAATCGGCTTAAACATTATATTATTCGCGCTCAGTTTAAATGTGTTCACTAGTAGCCTCACTTCTGCGTTAACCGAGAAATTGAGTAAACCTAGTGACCGCATTAAGTCTGGCAACACCTTGCTCAAGTGCTGGCAGACTATGCGTCTACGGTGGGCGTTCTGGGCATTCCTATCGACAAGCGGCAGCTGTGTTAATGTCTCATCATTATTCGAGTTAGATTGTTGCTCCGGTTCTGGTATTTCTGTCCTACCATCTAAATACGCTTTGACTTTCAATTCCATATGTTTGCTCTCTTCTTTTATAATAGAGTAATCTGGAAGCGGCTTCATCTCCCGTTGAGTTGTAGAATTGAACTTTTTATCTTCCAGTTCTAGCATATTCAACTTACGACACAGAGCTTGATATTGGTCATAGCTATTTGATCTATGGAAAATGCTGGTAGAGTAATTCTCCATGTACTCTTTAAAGCATTCGCCTTTGTCTGTTACCATTTCTTTAACCATTTCCTCGCCTAGTAAAAACAGCATGGTGTCTAGTGTGAACCACTGCGCCAAAGATTTCTCCACTTCAATGGTTATAGCGCTCAATGCCGGTTGCTTTTTGGAACGTATCTTTGTAGTCTGCGGTGCAGGCATCCCGTCTGGTTTATTCGCTAGTATGGGATCTATTTTACGTTCAGGTCTTTCAACAATCTCTCCTATGATGCTCAATGGATTTGACACTGGCTTTATCTTTTCTTTGGGCTTAACTGAGCTTTCTTTCAATTCTATACCGGATGGTTTTGCATTATTCACATTGTTGATAGCATGTTCATTTCTGCTCTCAGTGGGAGGAGACACTGCGTTAGATTCAGTTTCTTCGGAGTCTGTGTTGTCACCATCCATGTCATTTAAGGTTGCCTTAGCAAAGTCATTGATAGATGTAAATGCGGGTTGTTCGACTATCTTAACTTTGTCAATGATAGACACGTCTACCTCTTGTCCCATGCAGCTAGTAGATTCCGCAGGAAGCAAATGGAATTTGGGGATATCCTCATATTCCCTGTACCACAGAGGGCTGGTGAGCATTTGCTGTTTAACATACATCGCGGAATTATAGCAGCGGTTGCTGCAGAAATTCTTTCTGCCAGTTATGTCGTACACTTTGTTTGTTTTGACCGATATTCTGTATTTTTGTTTTGGTATGTCTCTCTCCGATATAGTTTTGTCACACAATGGGTAACCGCAAACGTGAGTGATCGCCCGCTCTTCTACGACATCCTCGAAATGGCTCTGGTTGATATCGGGCAGGCATTCGACGAAGTAAGCCTCTGAAATGTTCTTCTCCAGCAAATTCACTACGATGTTTTGAGCCTTGGCGTTGCTCTCGCGTTTCTTTAGTATCGCTTGTCGTATTTGCTCCTTCGACATTTCCTCAAACTTTGTTGGTTTCTTCTTAGTTTTAACCGTCGGCGTTTCCATTTTATACGCTTATTTAACTCGGAGACGTGATGAATATTTTTGTGAAATACGGATAAACCAAACACGACACACACACGCAAGTCAGACTGACAGTTGACATGTCCTTAATGACAGTTTGTTTTTTTTTTAAGCATGGCGTTTTTTATTAACGTCAGTTTAGGAATTTAACTACGAATTTATTTTTGAAGTAGCGAATGCCGTCCAATTTTATAATAAGTTAATTTGTGATGTAAATTAGAGGTAAATTGATAAACTTTTTTTTATCAAAAGTATTAATTTAATATTTACAACACAATACTTATATATTACATATGTACAACTATCCTAGACTAAAAAAAATATGTACAATAAGAAAAAAGAAAACAAAAATATAAAATATAACTAAAACATATTCTGAAAGCATTATCAAAATGTGTGCATTTGCGACATAAGAAGCGTTCATTCGGTTCATTCTGAACTATGAGGAGCGTTTACGAAGCACGTGTAATTAAGCAATCGATTTGGAGTCGATTCTATCATTAACCCTTCTTATTTTTGTCCCCAGAAATCAAAACAAAGTCCTTATATTCAGTGCAACTGGCGATCGGGACGTGGAGGTTCTTCTGAAGCCACTTACAAAGTTACATTTCAAAGCAGTATTTTTCGTGATTCCTACGGCATTTAAAGATTTAAAAAAGCAAAATGATAATTATTCGAAAATTGAACACACGGAACTGATTGGCAGATGCAGTAGCAATGCTGAGATTTGGAAATCGAATAATTCGAGTGATAGTAATATATTTGTGATGGAAAGCGTATCTGAAGCGTTAATTAGTATTAAGTGTTCCTATAACTCTGTTGACAAGAGTACTGTACTTATAACTGGCTCTCTACATTTAGTAGGAGCCGCTCTGTCTATTATAGACCCTAGTTTAAGCAAAGACTAATTTAACTTTACTGAATTGAATTTATTATGTACTAAGCAAAGTACTGCATAGATCACAATTTCCTTGATATACATAAGATTGTTGCGCAATAAAATGGTTAGTTTTTCAAGTTACTTTTATTGTTTCCTGCTACTATAATTTTAGCTGGTTTTCAGAAGAAAGGAGCATTTCGTCAATCCGAAATTTCGAATTAATAAGAGTTTTTTTCGTTTTATATGTAAATAATTAGGGACTAACTGAACAATTTTTATTAGTCATGGGTACCTTTATTAGGTAATAGTATTGTAAAATATGCAGGAATTTAAAAAATATTCAGTTTCTAATATGGGTTAACCTCGAATTTCCCTCCCATACGTTACCATAAACTTTAAACGATATTAAATCGTACGTAGGTATAATTAGGTATTTTTTTTCTTACAAATGTAGTAAATTTTATTATCTTAATTATTGATGTTTACCAGGAAATATCCACAAATTTGAAAGAACAGACATATATGTATTTGATCCATTCCGTTACCTAATGGCAAAAACGTCTCATTATTTTCTCTCCCACTTCAAAACTACGAAGTTTATAAGATACATTATTTTTATCCAAAAACCTGAACTAATTAATTATCTATTGCACATATAAAATAAGAACACTTCTTCATTCTCGATGAGATAATAGCTATTTATGCAACTGTATCGTAATAGGGGTCCTTAAAACACGAATGTGGTTTCATGAAACGAGGCGTAGCCGTGTTTCATAAAGGGTCACATGAGCGTTTTAAGGCCTAATTACGTACAGTTGCATGCAATATTTTATCTTCTCTCACACATTTTTCCAAAACCGAAGAGCCTTTTTGCATCTTCCACGCCATAAAATCTTGATAGCATTTATCGTATAATTTTCTGGGCTTTGCTAGTTATAAATTATGAGTCATTTCCTTCGCAGCATTTAAAATATCGGACGGAGTCAAATTTTCTTCGCATTCACTGATATCAGATATTTTTAAGCAAGAACAAAATTTTCCCACGAAAATTCGTACAACAAAACGAACACGACACACGATTCGAACACTTATGAATGGAATGGCCTTTGGGAATGGCGCTAAAACCCAGTACATCACCGCGCATGTGCGCGCATGCGCTAAAGCGGGCGCTGTTACAGACAAGTGAAAATTGGAATCAAAACTTGGTGATTTAAACTTTTTGGATTTGCCCTGTATCGTAATGGTAAAAAAAATTGCATTATAACATTATTTCGTTAGAAGAAAAGTGTTAAAATATGTTTTTTTTTTAATATTTCGGTATTGCGTTTAAAAAGTATGTCAATATAAACTCGTTTTGAATTTTGTAATTCGAATTTTACGATGTGAGAGTAGATAAAGGTCATTAATAAACAAGTTTATCTAGTAAGCAAAGAAGATTATAAGGCTAGCTATAAACCAAAAATTTGCACGTATACACGATTTAATAGGATGACAAATTCACTGCACAGGTCAAAAAGCCAAGGTACATAAAAAATGTCCTAATACACTGGACTGAGCTTTTGAACAAACTTCAATAAAGTGTATAAAATAAAATCGATTTTATACCATCGATTGCGATTGTTCGTTGTTACCTTGATTCTGTCTATCAAACTTCGTAAACGCCACCAGTAACGCCAGCCTGACTTTGGCAGCCTGTTTGGCAGATTTCAAATTATTATACACTCGTTCGCACGATACGTACGACCTTCCTTTCTCTGATCAAAGCTTAGTTGCAAACTACGCTTTCACTTCATTGAAACAATTAATTAATAAAACGTTTCACGGTGGCAATTTTACCCCCACAATATTAACAGTGTTACGTGAGATACTACTACTGGAGCCGTGTTAAATTGCATCCTGTGATTATATTATTCATTTTCTAATTAGTTTATCGTATTGATAAGAATGTAGAGCAGTGATATCTAGTGTGCTGATGGTAAACAGGAGAGATCGGAATTTCAAGATATACATAGACAGAAAAGGTAGGCGTATTCTGTAATATATCCAGCTTAGACTTCTAACTTTTTTGTACATTATCTGGTTTATTTACCAGCCTTTTCGCAACTTTTTCTACATCCCGTGAAAACTTTGAGCCTGGGAAAAGTAAGTAAGTAAGCAGTTTTTTATCAGTGAAAGATTTGACATTGGTTCAATTCCAGGTATTACCAAACTTTAGTTATTTATCATATATTGTATAAATTGTAAACAGTAGTATATTTTGTAATAGGTTGCTTTCTATAAGTTTATGTATTGTGTTTATTAAATAATTTTATTGTAGCTTTCATTATTTCTGAGTTTCAAACTTACTTTTTGTTGGTCCCTAATTAAATGTTTCTCTCATCCACTCAAAGGTTGACTGGTAGAAATCCTTTCAAGGGATAAGTTTGCCTTTGTGCATGTATCTCTATTGTTGTCAATAATGCTTTTTTTCTTATTTTGGTAGAATTAAAAATAAACTATTTTATTTATAATTGGTTCAAGCAAGTTTTTTTTTTCACTTGTCTTGACGGTCTCCTGGGTCACTCTTTAAACCGTAAGTTTATCTGATTAAAATTTGCCAAACATGCATTTTTGTGGTAGTTTTAAACCCCTTCTACAATTGGTCATCTAATAAGCATGTTAGTTAATGTGACACAACATTTCTTCTAATTAAACTACTACTTTTGTCCCCTCGCTGACGGGGCAGAATAACAACAAGAAATAGTTGATCCACCTATTTATACATGTTATCTGAAGTGCCCTGTTTTCTATTATCATTCTTAACAAACTATATGTGTGTTTTACGTAAATTGTTTTTGCGTATGTCTGTTATACACATTGAAACCGTCCAACCAATGTGCCCCATGTGTTTACAACCACCTGATATTAAGCGCATTTTACAATTCTCTCCTTGTTAATCTAATCTAATCTCTGACAAAAGATTGGTGGCTCTCTTTGAGTTGTTGGTATCATTTCCCATCAGATGACCGCTTGCTCGTTTGCCTCCCTCTCATAATAAAATAACTTTAATTTCAACCCGCCTGTATAATACCCATTCTCTCGGAACTGAGACAATTCTAATGACACCTCACACTTCAAAATCCATTGAGCCGTTTAGGCTGCAGGGCGTGCCAAAGAATGATACGTAGGTATGATTTATGTAGATAAATACATACGCTCGAAAAACATAACCCTCCTCAGACAGTTGGGTGAAAAAAAATTTACTTACAAAGACTTAATGTGAAGATGGTCTTATGAGTCGATTGCTAGGACCAAATCACCGGCAAAAGCTAGTATTGAATATCCAGTACTTCATGACTTGCATTATCATATATTTTTAGCAATCAGGACTTCTTTGTTGCTATTATAGATGAGTCATTGAATGTGTGATAATGAGCTGTCCTTTGGAACAGATTCAAAAAACAAACTGGCCATTTAATGTAGTAGTGAGTTATTTTTATACCATTTATATTTTGACAAGCCTTTATAAAATTCAATGGTGTGTGATTCCCAATCCACACTGGGCTTGCGTGCGAAAATCGGCCCAAGCACGCTCATTCTAAACAACTACTTTGCTCACCAACAACCTTTATTTTTGCAAAGTTCATTTGTTGTTATAAGCCACAGTATTAGTAGCCATTACGGCAGCCCCGGATCTAAGGGGGGCAACCCGGGGCACTTGCCCCGGGCGGCAGTTTCATGGGGGCGCCAAATCCTTGAGGCAAGAATTCGTAATATCGAACTAGTGAAGGGACCCACTTTTAAGTTTTTGCCCCGGTTCGAAAAAATCGTAGATCGGGGCTGCATTACGGTTCAAGAGATGGGGTCCTGTGAAAGAGGGACAGTCATGTCTGACTGGCAGTGGATTCTACGTAACAGAAAAAAAAACATCATGACATAAAACATGTGAAAATTACATCATGACCTTCTTTTTTACACGCTTTTTTATGTTGCACGAAGAGTTGTAAATATTCCAAGTGTTCAAAGTCAAAGTCAAAGTCAAAACTCTTTATTCAATTTAGGCATCAATTGATGCTCCTATGAACGTCGAAGAATCTACCATCGGTTCGGAAAAACCCTGTTGAGAAGGAACCGGCAAGAAACTCAACAAGGTATATTTTTTCAATCAGATCTACATTGTTATTAAATTACATACATCTAAAGTATTTAATACAATTAAAATTTAAAAACTGTTGATACTTAGACGCATTTTACCTCATGCCCAATATTAAAATTTTTCATAATAATTAACCATAATCAGAGGTCTGATGGATATACTAGTTCTATGTATATTGACTAACTAAAATATGAATAATTCAGTTCTGTAATGGAATTCAATTTGGTGACCAGAATAAAAAAATGAAGTAGATTTAAAGACCTATTTTAATGACCTAACTTCCAGCTTTGTTGGTTCTAGGTCTGAACTCCATACAAAGTTAGGCACCAATTTTGATGAAACATGTCTAATAAGGACCATCGCCAAGAAACCAGCTTACAAATAAAAAAAACCGCATCCAAATCGGTTCATTCGTTTAAGAGCTATGATGCCACAGACACACATAGCCGTCAAACTTATAACACCCCTCTTTTTGTGTTGGGGGTTAAAACAGGATTATTTCGGAGCCTGGGGTCCGATAAAGATAACATTTCTCCAGTGGCAGGGAGGTTTCACTCCGCAGTTTAGGTATGTTCGGCCGGCGCGCCTCCCGGGCAGGCGTATGGCAGTAGGTCGTCGCTCGGCATTCAGTTCGCACGCTAGCCGCGTCGCGCGTAATTATGCATCTTTTTTTCTGTGATTTTTGCAATAAAAAAATTTTAAATAAAAAATAAAACCTCCTTCAAAAAACATCCAAAAAACTATGAAATAATAATTGAACCGAACCGACCACAATAAGCATGAAAATATCTTTCTTCTAATCTGTTTTAAGTCGGTGCCTCAGCACGAGCCAGCAGGAGTGTAGAAGCCCTATAGATAGTAGGTATGTAGGTAAGTTAGATTACTAGGTCCACTCATGCTGACTCGAGCTGAGGCACCGACTTCAAACAGATTAGAAGAAAGATATTTTCATGCTTATTGTGGTCGGTTCGGTTCAATTATTATTTCATAGTTTTTTGGATGTTTTTTGAAGGAGGTTTTATTTTTTATTTAAAATTTTTTTTTTTTTGCTTTTTAGTTGTTTCTGTATAAAATAGATGCGTAGGATAAAATCATCAGTTTGACTTCGAAATAAGTTTATGTTGAAAATTCTATTTTTAAAACTCGACAGGGTTATGTCGTTTTATTACAGAGTTCCATGATACTTTCTGAATGCAAATGCTCGACTTGTCACCGAAAATACTAAAATCGCTATACGTTTCTCTTGAATTTTTGAGGAGTTTCTTTAATTCCTCATGGATCCCATCATCAGAACTGGATTTTGGTAACAACGGGACCAACCTTGAAGCATGTGCTTTCAAACAACGAAAAAAATTTCCAAATCGGTTCATAAATGACGGAGTTCTGAGGTAACACACGACAAAAAAAAAAAAAAAAAAAAAAAGAACATACAACCGAATTGAGAACCTCCTCCTTTTTTTGAAGTCGGTTAAAAATGACTTCTAAACGATCTTATAAATAACTTACTTAATTACTAAAGGTTGTTTAGTGGATTAATAATATTACCTACACACTATTATCTTTCTTGATTTATATACCTACCTAAATATCGGCGAGTGGGAACCCTGTGGTCTTGGTTTCGGTTTAGCGGTGCCCAACGGAACATGAGCGCTCGTATCACACGATAAGTATCAATTTCGCGTGCAAGCATTTAACGGTCGTATGAGTAGGCTTTGTATACATACCTAAAGTTGAATTTTGTTCGAGAGTGATCCTTCTGTACGCTGGTACTATTAGATTAGTTATTCTGTGGCAATCCACTGTTTCTTTGGCTATGGCTATGGTCTTTGACAGTTTCGTTAATATTGATTGAGCCGACCTTTGATCAATTATAACTATAGATCCACAGTCGCGCGCCCGAAAATGTCCGAGCCAAATGAGCGCCACTTTGATAAAAGTGGCCTTCTTTTTCTCAGTACGTTGCGTGAAATTGTCAAGTTTAGCTGTCAAGTGTCAACCGAAATTCGACTGTAATGAAGTAAAGGCTAGGTTCAAATTTCTGTGTAGGTGATGTTTTTAATTATTATGCAAACAAATAAGAAAGTTCGGACATTCTTTGAAGGGGATTTTGTTCGGCAATGTGTATAGGTAACGCCACCAGAGTTGAGGCCACGCACACAACCACATCTCTTGTAATGACAGCGGGATTTTGACGTTGTGTTGACGTTTAACGACAACACAACGTCAAAATCCCGCTGTCATTACATGAGATGTGGTTGTGTGCATGGCCTCAACTCTGGTGGCGTTACCTCTTCAGTTATAATTGATCAAAGGAGCCGACGGCGTTAAGAGGGGACGAATTTGTAATATTAACAAGGTTATTATGAGCTATAGTTAGACCTTCTCGCCCGCGCGGTACAGGGCTGGGGGGTTAAATGACAAAGGGGCCGAGAGGTGCGGGCGGCGAGCGCGCCTCGTGTGCCTGCCGCCCGCACCTCTCCCGGCCCCCTTTGTCGTCATACCCCCCAGCCCCTGTACCGCGCGTGTGAGGACTCACTTAAGCGGTCTACGTCTTATGCCTTTCGCGCTTTCGTATTATTAAAAACACGAGTACAATCAAAGATACAACAAAACAATGTTTTTGACCACAACATTAGCAACTTGAGTCACCTAAGGTTTTGATAAACCATCGCGGCTTGAATAGATACTGTATATAAACAGGATTGCTTAACATTCTATTGTCGAATAGGAATGCAGTTTGCCTATTGATATAGTTGCGCAGTCGTGCAGTTTTGAAACAACCTCGCCCCTGTTTCGCCATGCTGACAGGTGCGACAATTGGGAATGTCTAAAAAAAACTCCGGCCAAGTGCGAGTTGGACTCGCGCACCTCGGTTTTCCTCGCGCTCGAATATTTCAAAGAATCTATTTTTTTACTAAGTTATTTGACGGGGTGCCCCGGCAAACCCCCCCACATGAAGTGCTCATATTCAATGGGGGTACTCTAGAGCAGTGTTTTACAAACCTAATTTTGTTGAAATTGATGTCATTTAAACAGTTTTTTAAGAAAAACTGTTTGTTCTAGCACATCAAAAAAATTATATGTTAATATTCATCATATTTCAAAGACCGTGGACGGACTCGATACATAATTGGACGAAATCGGCTCGATAGAAAATAATTGCAAAGATAGGTCTTAAAATCATCATTAAACGGTTCTATGTCTTTATTTTTTTGGCGTATGCGTCTGCAATTAAAAACATGAAGTCAACATATTCATACCTAAACCGCTAACGAGTCATATTTCACAAATAATCCACAGTTTTTTTTTAATTCAATATTTGCCCGATAAATTTCAATATACCCGGCTGCCCAGTAATAGCGGCATCTCCCTTACTCCGATACAAACAGACAGCGTGCGCCGACGTTGGTGTTGACAGCGCCTTAAGAGGGTTTATACCTGCTGAGCTGGCAACGTTGCATTTTTGTTAGTTTTTCTCGATTATTCCATAAAAATTGAATGAAAATTAAAAATATTTTCTATACAAATTGTTCTAATATATAAGTTAATGTGTCTACTGCAATAACAATTCGTGATAAGACTTTTATTTTCTTTAAAAACTGTTTGGTAATAATTTGTTTGTTTTCAGCTTTATAATATTAGTATAGACTAGCTTTTGCCCGCGACTCCGTCCGCGTGGAATTAGTAATTT
Organism: Archips xylosteana; assembly: GCA_947563465.1. Classification (NCBI taxonomy): domain Eukaryota; kingdom Metazoa; phylum Arthropoda; class Insecta; order Lepidoptera; family Tortricidae; genus Archips; species Archips xylosteana. Next base: position 939,705 of record OX387343.1, read on the forward strand.
GGGCAGCTTATTTTTTTTATCCCGAAAAAAAAGCCGAAAGGCCGAAAGGTTCTCGAGTGGCGTCCGCGGACCGGAAGACGCAGTGTAGGTAGGCCTCCAACAAGATAGAGCGACGACCTGGTGAAGGTAGCGGGAACGCATTGGATGCGGATGGCACAGGGCCGATCTGTTTGGCGAGCCTTGGGGGAGGCCTATGTTCAGCAGTGGACGTCTTTCGGCTGAAATGATGATGATGATGATTTTTTTTATCCAATTTGCTTTTGCATCAATTTGCTCTCCTTAGTTCCTTGATATAAAAAAGTACCCCCCCCCCCTCACCGACCCCCCACCGAATCCCCCCCCGCACACCCGCGTTCACATTCACCACCGTACCTACTACCAAGTCACTACTTCTAAAAACTGTTCTATAAATTCTTAAAATAGACGTATCTTTCTTATTTGTGAACCGATTCAAATGAAACAAACACTAAATGTTAATCCAAGAAAATACCAACATAACAGTGAAAACCGCATCCTTCTAGGTTAAGCCGTTTCTGAGATTAGCGCGCACAAACGCACAGACAAACAGACAATAATTCTAAAAAACATTGTTTTGGGTTCTATTGCGCTAGTAAATAGTCCTAGTGACAGTTTTTCTCAAATATCTTCAATGTTACAGATTTATTATATGTATATAGGTAACGCCACCAGAGTTGAGGCCACGCACACAACCACATCTCTTGTAATGACAGCGGGATTTTGACGTTGTGTTGTCGTTAAACGTCAACACAACGTCAAAATTCCGCTGTCTTTACATGAGATGTGGTTGTGTGCGTGGCCTCAACTCTGGTGGCGTTACCTATAGATAGATGAAATACTGGAGGTAGAATAATGACCTCATGTGGTCTATGGTCAGGGCGGCGCGATGCACATGTTCATGTGGTTCGGCTACGACCTGGGCCCGTTCCTGTTCGCGGGACTGGACGTCACCACACGCTGGGCCTTCGCCATCACCTGGGTCGCGCTGTTCTTCGTGGCACTACTCTTCGAGGCTTCTAAGGTAAGCTTCTCCCTTAACCTCCTGCGCTTCAAAGTCCTATTTATAGGACTTTATTGTAAGGGAGAGTTACCTGTATCGAGGATGATATAGACTGGATTAGCAATCGCCATAATACAGATCGTCCGCAGAAAAATAGTTCGATTATTAAATCTAGATGGCGCTGAAATATAGCCCGAGGCCTTGAAAGCAAAACAATAAGACTACAGATGTTTCATATTACTACAAATGTATTATTTTTCAAAAATATTGCATAATATTCATTTCATTGAAAAATGAAAAAAAAAAAGAAAATGAAAATATTTATTTCTTTAAAAAGATTAGCAATACAGAGACAAGGTTGGGTCTTCCTATTAAGTATAGGTTCATTATCATTTAATTTCAAACTACTTAATGTACAAGAGCCCCGGGTATCGCAAAAACTTCACGGACCATTTCTAACTATACAGGCCGTTGTATCTTTGCAGTGAGCCGTGTAATCTTTGATATTACGCATATATATTATATCAATAGGCACTGGTCCCACCGCCGGCGACGAACGATTAACAAGTAGAACTGGAAACTAGAAACGAGTGGGCGAGCGGCGAGAAGCGAGTGTGTAGTTTTGACGGGCGTTTGTACGGTAGAATGATCCTTTGCTGAGCGAGTTTTATAGTTGATAGCTTTTATCGCTGCGATCAACTAGTGAAGAGAGAGTCCTCGCCGGCATTGTGAACAGCCAGCGATGAACTATAAATAAATAAATAAATATCACGGGACAATTCACACCAATTGACCTAGTCCCAAAGTAAGCTAACCATAGCTTGTGTTATGGGCACAAGGCAACGGATAAACATACTTATATAGATAGATACATACTTAAATACATATTAAACACCCAAGACCCGAGAACAAACATTCGTATTATTCATACAAATATCTGCCCCGACGCGGCAATCGAACCCGGGACCTCAAGCTTCGTAGTCAGGTTCTCCACCTACTAGACCATCTGGTCGTCAATATACAGGGTTATTGGTAATTCGACGTATTCCCGTTAAGGGGTTATGGGGAAGGTCATTTGCAATCATTTTTGTCCCATAATGCCTTATGCAAAAATGAACCATTTCTGAGATAATTGAAATTAAAGTTTTTTGAAAAAAAAGTCGGAAACGCATCTTCAAAAATTTATTTAAAAAAAAGTTGGCCATTTAAGTAAACTTTTTTTATTTTTTTATGTACAAGATAAAATAGTTGTTTTTATGCAATATTAAAAGTATAATTATCTGTACACGTTTAAGAACGCAAGACCAAAAAGTAAAAAAAATATGATTTTTTTATAAGGTTGTTCAAAATGAATGGCACAATAACAGAAAATTTTACTACTACATTTGGCGTGCAGATTGTACGGAAAACATGCACGTATTTCTAGCTTTCTATCAAGCTACTAAAACTATCATTTTTGTAAATGGTTGCCAGAAAAAAATAATCACAAAGGACGTAGGAAGAAAATCACGACCGAACATTTCTCAAAATCAACTCATCAATGAAAAATTTATTAAAAAAAAAGTTGGCCATTTATGTCATTTTTTTTTATTTGGTTGTGTACAAGATAAAATAGCTGTTCTTATGCAATATTGAAAGTGCAACTATCTGCACACGTTTATGAATGCGAGACCAAAAAGTAAAAAAATATATGATTTTTATCAGGCTGTTCAACATTAATGGCACAAAAACACAAAAAATTAAAATTTGTTGTTTCAAATTATGAGAAATAAAGAACTTATTTGAAAATAGAACTTCTTACTTTGATAATCTTATAAAAAAATAATTAACTGTGTTTATTTTTCGTAATTATTATGATCCCAGACATAGTAATCTGCTTAGTAAATAAAATGTTGTGCATTAACTAAACGAATTTGCCGCCGATTTTCAAAAATACACAATGTTTTTTTAATAAGATTATCAAAGTAAGGAGTTCCATTTTCAAATTGCTTCTTTATTTCTTATAATTTGAAATGGAAGTTCTTACAAATTTCGTAGTCAGCAACTGCAACAAATAAGGAACATTTATGATGGGTATCAAATGTAAATAAAATAAAAACATCGTCGGATTTCAAACTTAATTGTTTTTTTGTTTCAATTTGGTATTTTACATTAGTTATTGTTGTTAGTTGTATTTATAACAGTTATTATTGATAGATTCAGTGTGAGTTAATTTAAAAAAATATTCGGACGTGATTTTCTTCCTACGTCCTTTGTGCTAATTATTTTCTGTCAAGCATTAACAAAAATCATATTATTACTTAATAGCTTTTTAGAAAGCTAGAAATACGAACACTTTTTACGTATAATCTGCACGCCAAATGCATACGTAAAATTTTCTGTTTTTGTGCCATTAATGTTGAACAGCCTGATAAAAATCATATTTTTTTTTACTTTTTGGTCTCGCATTCATAAACGTGTACAGATAGTTGCACTTTCAATATTGCATAAGAACAGCTATTTTATTTTGTACACAACCAAATAAAAAAAAAAGACTTAAATGGTCAACTTTTTTTTTAATAAATTTTTCATTGATGAGTTGATTTTGAGAAATGTTCGGTCGTGATTTTCTTCCTACGTCCTTTGTGATTATTTTTTTCTGGCAACCATTTACAAAAATGATAGTTTTAGTAGCTTGATAGAAAGCTAGAAATACGTGCATGTTTTCCGTATAATCTGCACGCCAAATGTAGTAGTAAAATTTTCTGTTATTGTGCCATTCATTTTGAACAACCTTATAAAAAAATCATATTTTTTTTACTTTTTGGTCTTGCGTTCTTAAACGTGTACAGATAATTATACTTTTAATATTGCATAAAAACAACTATTTTATCTTGTACATAAAAAAATAAAAAAAGTTTACTTAAATGGCCAACTTTTTTTTAAATAAATTTTTGAAGATGCGTTTCCGACTTTTTTTTCAAAAAACTTAAATTTCAATTATCTCAGAAATGGTTCATTTTTGCATAAGGCATTATGGGACAAAAATGATTGCAAATGACCTCCCCCATAACCCCTTAACGGGAATACGTCGAATTACCAATAACCCTGTATATCTCTCTCATTTATTTACACGGGAGCGATTACCTTTTGGTAGTTTCTTGGGCGAGAAAATCGCCGATTTCTCATCGCTTACTCGCCGGCGGCCCAACGCCCCAACCAACCAGTGCCTAATGGTTCTATCTGGCCGCTACAACTGCATAGATGTTTATGCCTTTGACTGCACGTTAGTTAAATAAGAGGATACGATGGCTGAGAGACTTTTGAGTAATAGGAATTTAAAAAAAGGTCTCGCCCGAACCCCTCCGTGTCAGTACAGCGAGAGCGGGACAACTGCAGCTCAGACCGTTAATAGGCGCGTAAAATTGATCAAAACAGCATTTCGTAGTCCCCTGTTTTGTTCTCGAAAACTGGACCAATAAAATTATTGTTTTCAAAAATAATTAGAGGACAGATTTTTCACCTCACTAGCTCGGAAAGCCCTTTTTGTTTGTTTGACATCTATTGAGAAAATCGCTTTTTATCCACATGTGAAGAAAGAGTTTTTGACATTTGAAGGCAGCTTACGTGATATTTATTTGACAGCTAACAAAACGTAAAACGTTAAAAGTGCTGAATTTTTAACATCACAATTAATGAATTGCATCGAATAAAAAACACTAAATACAGTCTTACAACTTTATTTTAATTCATAAATATCAGCATTCATCATTAACCTTCATTCTTGTTGCAAAAACGGATAAAATGTTCTGACAGTCCAAGTAAGTCGATGTGCGAACAAAACGCATCCGAAATAATAAAAAAAAACTTAAGTCAAAACTTTTCAATTAATTATTTTGAGTGAATAAATAAATAATAATTGATAGTACAAACCCTTTTTCTTATTTTCCTCGCTGTAGTGAGGTGAAAAGTTTTGTGTTATACCCGTGTAAAGTTATTTTACGTCTCGTGTGTTGAAACACTCGCTATCGAAAGGATTCTATTTTTGAACCACTCGCTTCGCTCGTGGTCAATCTTAGAATCCTTTCGATAGCTTGTGTTTCAAATGGACACTCGCAGGTAAAATACAACTTTCCCCCCTTGTATAACAAATAACTATAGCTATGCCCCTATGTTTTCCTTTCTTTGTTTAATATGAGGGATTCTTTTCTGATGAGTGTCTGAAAATGACTTTGAAATTGGGCAATTTTTTCAGTTTTTGAAAGCTCATATTTCTTATTTTAATTGAAATATGGAAAAAAACGAAACATAGGGGCATAGCTTTGGTAGATACAGATTACACAGTAAAAAAAAATTTGGCTCTAAAGCCATTATCCAGGGAGGAAACAGGGGACTACGTTTGTATGGAGTAGTGGTCCGCGTGCGCATCGTATCCTCTTAATGTCGTCGACATTGGTCGAGTATACTTTTAAGTCGTGCTGTCTCGTTGCAGGTGTACCTGGCGAAAACCCAAAGATGCGCGCAGAAGAAACTGCACCCGTACCGGTCAGACGAGCGCCGGAATCTACTATGCCAGTAAGTTTTACAAGATTTTATTTAACTTGCAATGTACCTACACTCAGTGGCGTAGCTAGGTAACCAAAGGCCCTGGGACAAAAAGTAAACTAGGGCCACAACCCGTGTTTGTTTACATGATGAGACAAGTAAGGATGAAAGCACATTGAATTCACTAGACTCGCGCGATTGTAAATTCACTAGTAGCGTTTTATAGTCACACTGTTGAAGAGCGCCGCGTTTCTCGCAGGTCCGCGTTTATAGTTTGTAAGTCAGAGTCCGAGGGGCCCCCTGAGCTTGAGGGCCCCGGTGCACTGCCCCGGCTTGCCATACGGTAGCTACGCCACTGCCTACACTGACAAGCAAATATAAAGGGTCGGTTACAAAAAATGACGATAACTACAAAACCCGCTGTGATAGCTTCTTCGAGTAAAATGAGTTTAGTAAAGAGTTTTATTCTTAACAAGAAAAAGTATTTGATGTTGTTATTTAGTTTTTGTATAGTATAAATGTTCCCAGGTGAATTTTTCGCTTCGAGCCATTACATTAAATTTGAACCTTAATACTATGACGATAAATAAATATTAGGGGACAATCTTACACAAATCGACCTAGTCCCAAACTAAGCAAAGCTTGTACTATGGGTACTAGACGACGATAAACATACTTATATGTATAGATAAATAAATACTTAAATACATAGAAAACATCCATAACTCAGGAACAAATATTCGTGCTCATCACACAAATAAATGCCCTTACCGGGATTTGAACCCAGGACCTCTTGCTTCGTAGGCAGGGTCACTACCAACTAGGCTAAAGCGGTCGTTAAAGGTCGATAGCGTTTGTTTTGAAAGATGAGGGCTCGAAGCGAAAAATTCACCTGGGAAGATTTATACTAAAACATAGATGGCGATTAGTGGTAATGATTGATTAGTTAACGAACTGAGATGTGCGATGTATGGGAAAAAATTGTGTCTAAACTCCTGACCAGAGGTGGTGTAGGGGTATGGCACGCGGCACGGAATGCTGAGGACCTGGGTTCGATTCCCGGCGCTGGTCTTTTTTCTGGGGTTTTTTCCATGTTTCAGTTTGTATTTAGTATGAAATATATATTTTTTTCCACGCTTACAACTATTTTACAGGAACTAAACCTAAATCAATAGTGTAACTATTTCTATCATTACATTTGTTACTTATATACTATTTGTCGCATGTCCCACTGATGGTCACAGCCCTCCTCCCAGAATGGCGGTAGTTCTCATGTTGGCACTATACCAGGGGTCGGCAACCTTTCGAGTCAAAGATTCAAAAATTACAATTTACAAAATTAAAAACTTTTTAAGGAGACGCAAAAAAATCTTGCCAACAATAATTGGTACTTGAATAAACAAAGTTTTTTGATAAAAAAAAAACTAGTCTATTTATCATTAAGAAAAAATATCTATGTATTCATATATAAGTAGTGTTACTGTTTTAAACTTTTGTGCCACATTGCCGAGTCACGAGTTGGTCACGAGTTGTTAAATCGTGACCACGGCTGCTGCAAAATGGTCGAAAAGTCGAAGTAAATATTAATTGCGTGATAAGGTCCGTTTAGTATAGTAATTATAAGTACCTAGTGTTTTTTCACAACAGATTAGATATCAAATATATTGAGAGATAGAATGATGCCTAATCCTCTTTACCTAATCTGTTCAGAACGAGTTTTTTTTATAAAATAAATAATATTTGCGGATATGCACTAGTGGTCATACCCGGAGGGATGGCGCTCTATATGCTACCACAGCATTTTCGGGTGCCTATATCTAAACATAGACTTGATATTTAAAACACTCGGCGAGACGTGTCACGAGCGTACCCGTGACAATAGTTCGTCACTCTATTGTTCCGATCTCTGTTTAAAAAACAATGTCTCACCAACAAAACGCCTGAATTTGTTTATGAAGCGAATTTAAAATAACATGACGCGTTCATAGGTTAAAATGGAGCGTTTGAATTAGGGTTTGACGGCCCGATGGCCTAGTGGTTAGAGAACCTGACTACGAAGCTTGAGGTCCCGGGTTCGATTCCCGGTCGCTCAGATATTTGATTTATGCGACAATGGACTGTAAAGAAATATGGCGGTGTGTCCACTTGAATAATTTCTTCCGAGTATCAAATTAAATAACTACAGAAAACAATTTAAAAAGCGTTTATCTCGAAATGGTTTTCGATTTACTATATATACATTACAAAAAAATAGACAGTTTGCTGAACCATTAATTTGGGGAATATAATGGTTCAGCAAACACGCGAGTTTCCTAGTATACATAGTGCACCATCAATTTCTTACGAAGCTCATGTGATAGCAGTTATCAATAGGACGTTGTAATTGTAACGTATTCGTGACAGCTGTAATTACCTAATGAACTTTAGGTCAAATGAATGCCAATTAGTCTATTTAAAATTTAAATGAACATTATTATGCATTTCGAAGCGGGTGCGAAGGTAATTGGTGCGATAGCTAAAACTGCTATCTACCTATACCTAGGGTTCCGTACCCAAAGGGTAAAAACGGGACCCTACTACTGAGACTTCTCTGTCCGTCCGTCCGTTTGTCCGTCGGTCACTGGGCTGTATCTCATGAACCGTGACAGTTAGACGGTTGAAATTATCACAAATGATGTATTTCTGTTGCCGCTACAACAACAAATTCTAAAAATAAAATTAAAGGGGGTCGTCATACAAAAAACGTGTTTTTTTTAACATTTTTAACTCAATTTTTATACTGTCGTTAACTAGACCCTTAAAATTTTCACTGGTTATGTACAAAAATAAACAATAAATATATAATTATATTAAATATTGAGGGGGTATCGACAAACCAATGTAAAATGATCTCACAAAGCGTACATTTTACTTAGAAGCAGGGTTCTACTAACACTGGATTATTATAGTTACTGCTGTTTACGGCGTATATTTTGACATACCCATAAATTTGTACGGAACCCTCGGTGCGCGAGTCCGACTCGCACTTGGCCGGCTTTTTATGACCACTTAGATAATCTAATTTGTTTGATAAAAATTGGTTAGTTTATAAATTTACAAACAAAGTATGACAAAAATTGTATTTTATTGTAATCAGCGAGCGAGCGGAGCGATTGTATTGTATAATTAATTATCTTGATAATTATCCCGTGCTACCCTGTCTATAGCCCAATGTACAGTCAAGTGTAAAAAGATGGGTGCAAACAACTTGCTCATAAATATGTCCCATAGCTCTTATGTCGTCCAATTAAGGTATAGGTATGTAACGATGGGAGGATTAAATCGATACTTATTTTTGCACTTGACCCTACTTCATAATACGTACGGATTCAAGTGTTTAATTCAATCAACAGTTATTTTTGATGTCGGTTGCAGGGAGCAGGGTGGCACCATAGAACCGGGCACTAGCCGCAACGCCAGCTCGGGTCAAGTCGGCCGCTGGGCCTCGCTCAAGACCAGGTAACGCCGGGGCAGTAACTGTTACAGTAAAATTACATAAAGTTTACAACTGACAGATGGTTTGCCTTCATTTCATATTCAACTTTAACGACCTACAAATAAAGCCAATTTTAGAATACTGTTACCCACGTTTGCAGATTTTGTAATAGCTACTTTATTTGTATGGTGTTAAAGTTGGAAATGAAATGAAGGCAAGCCATCTGTCAGTGGTAAACTAAAAGTAAACGTATTGTATCATGCCATGCTCATGCTCACAAGTATAAAGTTATCAGCCTTGTCCAACATTTACTAAAAAAAATACTGGCCGCAAAGACTTGAAACGGTGATAAATTTAAATTCGAAATTTAAAAATAATTTTGTACATTTTTTATTTAGACGACCAGATGGCCAAGTGGTTAGAGAACCTGACTACGAGGCTTGAGGTCCCGGGTTCGATTCCCGTGTCGGGGCAGATATTTGTATCAAAAATACGAATGTTTTTTTCTCGGGTCTTGGGTGTTTAATATGTATTTAAGTATGTATCTATCTATATAAGTATGTTTATCCGTTGTCTAGCACCCATAACACAAGCTTTGCTTAGCTTACTTTGGGGCTAGGTCAATTGGTGTGAATTGTCCCGTGATATTTATTTATTTATTATTTATTTAACCACAACCGAATAAACGCTAAGATTGGGTTCACATAATTTAGTTTTTTTTTAATTATTTTGTTTTGCGTTGCTGCTGAATTTAACCAGAGTGCATTCTGACCCATCTTGAGCCTCAACTTAGAAATGGTAGTACTGGCTCAACGATATTTGTAGGGTACTTAATGATTTGTATGGAGATTTTTTTTCCTGTAAATATTTTTTTCATAAGTTATTTAAATATGTCCCAAAAAAGCTTGAAAAACAAGTTGAGCCCTTTATTTCTAAATAAACAAATAAATTCCGAAGCCACTTGTACTCATTAGGGTGTTGGGTTCGACGTTGTGTCATGCACGTGCGGTTGTTAGGTTTTTTTGTATATGGTTCAATTAGTTTTATAATAGTTTTCAAGTTTGAATTTGTTGGCTAAACGTACCTGCAAGCATTTTAAGATTCACTCTAATTATTCCTACTGGCTTACATTTTAGCATTCATTTGATGTATATTATTAAATATAAAATTCTTTAAATTCTTTTTCTACTCGTTGATTTTAATCTGACAATTATGTGTTTATAGACAAAATTGCAATCACATACTTTTTAATCTTGGATAGTCTATGGCACTTCGGACTCAACTATAATGATTATTATACAACGCTCTAGACGACTATAATAATAATTTCAAAATTAGAACTTAGTACTTCGATTGAGCGTCGTGAGCGCTTAGTGGAACGCACCCAATGTATAGTTGGAAATATCTGGCAAATTTGCTTCCATTTGAACACACTAACTTTTTTCTTCTGTTACGTGATTGGTTAGTAAGTGAAGTAATTGGCCAATCGGAAACAGTCTTATAACGACGTCTCATTAGTTCTTTTTTGTGCTACGAAAATTTAAAAGTTTTGTTTGTTATTTGACGCGAAACAGACTCGAACCGACTTGAACGACTTTAATCGACTCGAACCGACTGCAACCGATTCGAATTAACTCGAACCGACTTGAATCGACTTGAATCGACTCGAACCGACTCGAACCGATTCGAACCGACTCGAACCGACTTTAATCGACTCGAATCGACTTGAACCGATTCGTACCGATTCGAACCGACTCGAACCGAATCGAACCGACTCGAACCGACTTTAATCGATTCGAACCGACTTAAATCGACTCGAATCGACTTGAATCGACTCGAACCGACGCGAACCGATTCGAACCGACTCGAATCGACTCGATCTGACTTTAATCGACTCGAACCGACTGTCTTTATATGGGTTGTTTTATTTGTTTTAATTCATAAGTGGAATTACTATTACTATTTTAGTACTATTTTCAAACTTAACCCAATGTACTTTACAAAAGGTTATGTATGTACCTAGATAGACGATGATGACTCGTAGAAAAAGTATTGTATACAATAGTTACATAATTAGCTCTTAAAATCTCGTACCTTACTTAACACGGTACTCGACTTTAAGAGCCTTCATTATGCAACGATTGTATAAAATACTATTATATTAAAATAAAAGTGTACTCGAGCTTACCCACAGATCTGAAAAAAAAAGTGTGAAGGGTTGGACTGAAAACCAGCGCTGTGTGCGTGCGCACCTCCGTGGGCATGCATCCACAGCACACGCTGAGTCCAATCCATTTAACACGCTTAGTTATAGGTTCAATGTAGACTTTTAATATTATATCTTTTTTTTTTCTAAGAGTGTTAATAAATTCTATTCTATTCTATTCTATTTATCATTTTTGAATGTCCATTAAATTGACATGTTTTTAAGCTAGTAACTTTGATCAATTATAACTGTAGATCCACAGTCGCGCGCCCGAAAATGTCCGAGCCAAATGAGCGCCACTTTGATAAAAGTGGCCTTCTTTTTTCTCAGAACGTTGCGTGAAATTGTCAAGTTTAGCTGTCAAGTGGAGTTTTGCTGCTACCGAAATTCGACTGTAATGAAGTAAAGACTAGGTTCAAATTTCTGTGTAGGTGATGATTTTATTTGTTACGCAACCAAATAAAAAAGTTCGGACATTCTTTGAAGGGGATTTTGTTCGGCAATGTGTATCTTCAGTTATAATTGATCAAAGGCTAGTAAGCTAAACAGTGGTCATGAAATTTTTTTTTGAAAAAAATTGAAATTGAAATAAAAGTAAATAAAAAACTGAAATAGTTTTTTAAATGTTTTTCGCTTGTGATAACACAACTATGCAAAAAATAATTAATTACGAATATCACGACTCAAAATCTTAGTGCGATACATTTTAAAAAAATCAGAAATCGATGAAACTTTTACTAAGGTAATTTTTTTAACCCCCGACTCAAAAAGAGGGGTGTTATAAGTGTGTCTGTCTGTGGCATCATAGCTCTTAAGCGGGTGCACTGATTTGGATGCGGTCTTTTTTAATAGGAAGCAGGTTTCATGGCGATGGTTCTTAGATATGTTTCATCAAAATCGGTGCAGCCGTTTCAAAGTTATCTGCTCTTTTGTTAGCTGCGGAAGAGATCTTAGGCGCATAAACGGGCATTGACAGAGACATAATTGCATTGGGGGTTTTTAAAAATTTTAATTTATAGTTATTATGATATTTGGTAAATGACCTGCCCACCTATCTCCCATTTAAGTTTGTCGTACTACCAAGGATGATATAGACTGGATTGGCAGTCGCCATAGTACGGATCGGCCGCGGTTTTTGTAGTTCGATTATTAAATCTAGATGGCGCTGAAATATAGCCCGAGGATTTGAAGGCAAAACAATAAGACTACAGATATTTCATATCACTGCAAATGTATTATTATGCAAAAATAACATGAAATATCTGTAGTCTTATTGTTTTGCCTTCAAAGCCTCTGGCTATATGTCAGCGCCATCTAGATTTAATAATCGAACTAGAAAAACCGCGGCCGATCCGTACTATGGCGACTGCCAATCCAGTCTATACCATCCTTGGTACTGCTTACGGGACACCATGTATAAAGTGTGCCCGCGCCTATCCTACATAAAGTTACACCAACCTACAACGCCGCCGGTGAAACATTACGCCGACTTCGACGCGTTATTAAATTTCAGAATCCTGATCAACTGCCACCAATCCCTGGTGTTCGTGCTCCACAACGCTGTGGGATATCTGCTGATGCTTGCCGTGATGCTGTACAACGCGCATTTACTGCTCGCCGTCGTGGCGGGGATGATGCTGGGTGAGTGACAACAACAACAACCAACAACAACAACAACAATAATAACAATCAAATTAATAACCAATAATCTTTTGTTAAACATAAGGCATAACTGATGATTTTTTTCAAGTGTAAATAACTTTATAGATACTAAAATAACTAGATTTAATCTTTTCGAGCAAAAAAACTTGAAATTTTATAGAAATAATGTGGAAAAAATTGGTAACTCAGCGGGAAATGCACTACTACCTACTACTTTACTTCTCTATATAGATAATAATGATTACTTTTTATACGTAGTGATTTATTTTAAATGGAAGCTTAGTTGTGTGTCTATTTAAATTTTAAATATTAAAATCTAGTACTTTACCGTTTTTGTAAAAAAAAATTGAAGAGCACATTAAAAAAATACTGGCCAACGAAAAGTAAAATGAGCCATATAACAAAAACGACTACAAAAATTACAATAGCAACAAAAACCGCTTACAATGACAACAACGACAATCAACAACAACAACAAAAGCAACCAACGACGACTATGATGACAATAACAATGACAACAACTGCATGAACCCATTATAACAACGAACACAACGATAACAACAATAATAATAATAAATAATAATAAATAATGATAATAAATCTTTATTTTTCTCACAAAAAGTTTACAAATAATAAACTTATACCTGGGCGACCGAGCTCTGCTCGGGCAGAAACTCGGTACCAAGCGTTTTCCCAGAGATAAGACCAAGCTAGATCAATTTTTCATCCCCGAAAACCCCCAAATACCAAATTTCATCGAAATCGTTGGAACCGTTTCCGAGATCCTGATTATATACACCGGAGGGGTGGGGGAGGGGGGGAGGGGATGCGGGGGAGGGAGCGCGGGGGCATTAAAGGGGGGATGAAAATTTCATTGATTTTGCCGTAGGATGCACCGTTTTCAAGATATTTGACATAAACACCGGAGGGGGGGGGGGGGTGAGTCACGTTAAACTATCGTCCGTAAACCGACTTTACAGACAACCGGCTTTTCCTGTTCTGTGCTCCCAATAGGGAACGTGCACATAGACGGTGCTGCCAACTGGTGCCATAAGGGTGAATTTGAATGTTTTACCTTGATAAGTTTGTTTTACTGTCCGCATAGTGTCTCTTCTGTCGCATTAGTGCTGCCGCCTATAGTTACTGCACGTTCCCTATAATACTTTTTCTAACAAAAAAGTAACTTTTTCTCACAAAAGAAGAAACTTGACGTTTTCTCATAAAAAATAAACTTAAAAAAAAAACTAAAAATCTTGAAAAAAACGTGGTATCGAACCGAGGTCGGCTGGATCCGCGACCACCCGATTTCTAATGTGCCATTATGATCTGCTCGAAGTCGGCGAAATTTAGCTTTATATTCTAATGCAAACAAAAATAGCCGGAAAACACGAGTAAAAGCGATTTTCTGAAAATGAAACATAGCTAGATCAGGTTTTCATCCCCGAAAACCCCCACATACCAAATTTCATCGAAATCGTTGGAGCCGTTTCCGAGATCCTGATTATATATATACATATTGTGACGTATTTGTCAATAATATAAAATGGTGGCGGGTAAGTTTAGTTTTTACATGAATACATCAGTCAGTCGATAGCCTGCGCCTTTCATTGACGTCACACTGGCGACGAGTCCGGATCAGATTACCGTTTTTTTTGTGTTTCGCGATTAATTAAATCGTAATAATGCCAATCGGAAAATTGGAACCATTTAATTTAAGCTCCAAGCAGTGGCCGGCGTATATCCGTCGCGTTAATCAGTACATCGCGTTAAACGAGATAAAAGAGGAATTGAAGGTGGCTATGTTAATAACGGTGGTTGGCGAAGCCACCTACGCGTTAATGTGTGATTTGTGCGCGCCAGATTTCCCGGAAAACAAATCGTACAGTGTCTTAGTGCAGTTAGTGACCGATCATCTAGAGCCGCAGCGGTCGGAGATCGCTGAGCGCCACATATTTAGACAGCGCCGGCAGCGAGCAAACGAGTCGTTAACGGAATACCTACAAGCCCTTAAACATCTAGCGAGTACATGCAACTTCAATACGTGTGACAAATGCTCCACACTAGAAGATAATTTGAGGGATCAATTCGTCTCGGGACTAGCAAACGACACAATGCGATCTAGAATATTCGCCGAAAAGAAAATAAAATACAAAGAGGCGGTAGAACTAGCCCTGGCTCTGGAGGCCGCGGAAAAACACGCGGAGGTGAGCGGCACTTCGGGAGCGGCGGCGGCAGCGACAGACTCGCGGACAACGGAGGCGGGCGAGGGCCTGCACTATGCGCGCGGGCGCGGGGCGCCGCGGCTGGGGCGCTGGGCTGGGGCCGGCGGGTCGGGCGCGGGCGCGCCGGCCGCGGCCGCCGGCAGCGACCCGCGGCCGCGGGCTTGCTGGCGCTGCGGCAAGGGACATGCGGCGGATAGGTGCCGCTACAAGAGCTACAGCTGTGATGACTGTGGCCAAAAGGGACATCTCAAGGTAGTGTGCAAACGAGGACGCGGGACGGGCGGTCGGCATAACTACGTGAGTGACGAATCGGACGATGACGGTATGTTTAACATTAAGGTGTCGGCCCGTGGTACGAAGCCGTATTTTATTACGATATCGGTGGATGACAACAGGTTAGAGTGTGAGATGGACACGGGCAGTCGAATATCAGCGATTAGCGAACATATGTATCGAAAAATGTTTTATAAAAAGAAAATAATAACCGATAACATAATGTTACGCGATTATTCGGGTACGGAAATCCAGTCGCTCGGTTACATTGAGGTAGATGTGTGCTTGAATAATATACGAGCTAAATCCTTACATTTGTATGTCATTAAGGGGGGAGCGCGCCCACTTTTGGGCCGGGAATGGATAAAAGCCCTTAAAATAACACAGATAAACCTCAATTTAATCGCAAGCGAGTCATTGGTAAACCAGTTGTGTACCGAATTCCCAGAGGTATTTTGTGAAAAACTAGGTACGTGCAAGCGTGTTATTCGTTTACAGCTGAGTGATAACGAACCGGTTTATGTGCGCGCGCGGCCCTTGCCGCTGGCCCTGCGCGAACGGGTCGAACGCGAACTAGCCCGCCTGGAGGCGGATGGATCCATTTACCGGGTGGACTACTCGGACTACGGAACCCCGATAGTCCCCGTAGTTAAGGCCAATGGAGAGATCCGCATCTGTGGTGACTATAAGGTCACGATTAATCCGAAACTTAAGCGCGACTTCTACCCATTGCCGCGAATAGACGAACTATTTGCGAATCTTAGCAAAGGTGAGAAATTTACTAAGATAGATTTAAGACATGCCTATGAACAGTGTTTACTGGCGGAGGAATCGCGACCTTACACCGCTATAACCACGCACGTAGGTACATTCGCGTATCGCCGCACTCCTTACGGGTTATCGTGCATTCCAGAAAAATTCCAAAAAATAATGGAGGAGACGCTGCGCGGGGTACCTGATTGTGTGGTTTTTTTGGACGATATATGTGTCACAGGTTCCAATGATAGGGAACATATTAAAAATATAAAAACGGTACTCGCGAGATTGCGGGATGCGGGACTTACTGTTAAGCTAAATAAATGTAGTTTTATGAAAGACAGTGTAAAATATCTCGGATTTGTTATAGACAAAGACGGCTTGCGGCCGGACCCCAGAAAATTGGAGGCCATTTCCAGTGCGCCTCCACCGCAGAACGTGACTCAGTTGAAAAGTTTTTTAGGTATGTTAAATTACTACGGCCGCTTTATACAAAACTTGAGTACGTTATTACATCCCTTGCACAATTTGTTGAAGAAGGAAGTTGACTGGAAATGGGACCTCAAATGCGAAAGGGCGTTTTGTGAAGCGAAGAGAACCCTCTTGAGCGAGCGGGTGCTGGCACATTACGAAGAAGGACGCGAACTGGTACTGGCGGTGGATAGCAGCGCCTACGGGCTGGGCGCCGTGCTGGCGCACCGCTACGCCGACGGCAGCGAGCGGCCCGTCAGCTGCGTCTCGCGTACGCTTAACGCGCCCGAGCGCGGCTACAGCCAGCTCGACAAGGAGGCGCTCGCCATACTATTCGGGGTTACGAAGCACCATCAGTACCTCTTCGGACGGCGTTTCACGTTGCGTACCGATCACCAACCGCTGTCATACATTTTCGGGGAAAAGGGGGGCATCCCTCAGACGGCAGCGAGTCGCCTCCAGAGGTGGGCGGCTCGCCTGGCGGCGTATGATTTCAGAATTGAGTTCGTTCGATCGGCGGATAACGGTCCGGCCGATGCTCTATCGCGGCTGCCGCTGGCTCAGCAGGGTTCCTCTTCAGAATCAGTAGATTACTTAAATCTTGTTGAGGAATACCTGCCTATTTCTTTCGAAGACGTTGCGAAAGAGATAGAAAGGGATCCCCTATTGTCTAAGGTGAAAGGTTACATTATGTTCGGTTGGCCATTATCGGGAGCACGTTGCGAAGGAGAAAAACCTTTTTTTGACAGAAAAAATGAGCTAATAGTAGATCGAAGCTGCATTGTTTACAAATATAGGATCGTCATTCCGGATAGCTTACGCAAAAAGGTACTACTAGAAATCCATCAGGGGCATCTAGGTATGAACAAAATGAAAAGTTTATCGCGTAGCTATGTTTACTGGCCAGGCCTAGACCGCGACATAGAGGAGTTGTGCCGCGCGTGCGAGGCGTGCCGCGCCGTGCGGGACGCGCCGCCGCGCGCCGTGCTGCACCCGTGGGAATTCCCGCTGCACCCGTGGCAGCGCCTCCACGCCGACT
This sequence comes from Archips xylosteana, assembly GCA_947563465.1. Classification (NCBI taxonomy): domain Eukaryota; kingdom Metazoa; phylum Arthropoda; class Insecta; order Lepidoptera; family Tortricidae; genus Archips; species Archips xylosteana. The sequence goes on from OX387343.1 coordinate 957,351, forward strand.
TCGCGGACTGCGCGGGGGCGCGTTACCTCATTTTAGTGGACGCGCACTCGAAGTGGATTGAGGCGGTACCGATGCGGGGCACGGATGCGACGTCAACGATCGGCGTGTTGCGAACGATTTTTGCGCGTTTTGGTTTGCCTTCGCAGCTTGTGACCGATAATGGACCACCTTTTACATCTCACGAATTTAACGAATATTGTATTAAGAACTGTATTAAACATGTCACTTCGGCCCCTTACAGACCACAAGCTAATGGCGCCGCAGAAAACGCAGTAAAAACAATAAAAAAATCGATTAAACGCGCATTACACGATGGGGAAGATGTAAACGCGGCACTAAATAAATTCCTTTTTCAATATCGGAACTGTGAGCATGCGACGACGGGTGTATCACCGGCCGTGGCGCTGCTGGGACGGCGCCTGCGCAGTCGGCTGGACGCGCTGCGGCCGGATACGGCTGCCGTCGTACGCGCCGGGCAAGAGCGGAAAGTTGCACGTTCACCATATATACATATATACAAGAATTGCTCGTTTAAAGGTATTAGATAGGCTAAAAAGGGAAATTATACCTACAGTACCTGAACTAGGAAAATTCCTGTGTTTCACAATGATTACAACAACTACAAAAACCAATAATAACAACGAAATCAACCAACAACAATAACAATAAGAACAATTAAATAACACATTGGTAATGCATCAACGAAGCAAGTTGGGTGCCCTTTGGAAAGTATTAAAATTGATAGAAGAATTATTGAATGATGAGTCGATCAACTTTTCTTTGTCACTCGTTGCTATAGTGACGGTCTCTTGAGTAACTCTTTAAACCGTAAGTTTATCTGATTAAAATTTGCCAAACATGCATTTTTGTGGTAGTTTTAAATCCCTTTTACAATTGGTCATCTAATAAGCATGTTAGTTAATGTGACACAACATTTCTTCTAATCAAACTGTACTACTTTTGTCCCCTCGCTGATGGGACAGAATAACCACAAGAAATAGTTGATCCACCCTGATAACAAAAACACAGTATTTTATTGTAAGCGAATATCTAATATATAAAAATCTCGTGTCACGGTGTTTTTTATCGAACTCCTCCTAAACGGCTGGGCCGATTTTTATGAAACTTTTTTCTTCATATTCGTTACATCTGAGAATAGGTTGTGGGCTATTCTTTACTATACCCCTACTCTTCGCGGACAGAATCGCGGGCAACAGCTAGTATTATATAATAGGTACTAGCAGTTGCCCGCGACTCGAATAGGGGTATAAAAAACAGCCTATGACCTATTCTTAGACTTATTAAATATAGATAAAAAAAATCTTAAAAATCGGTCCAGCCGTTTCGGAGGCGTTCGATAACAAATACTGTGACACGAGATTTTTATATATTAGACTAGCTGTTGCCCGCGATTCCGTCTGCGAAGAATAGTGGCATAAAAAATAGCCTACGACCTATTCTCAGACCTACCGAATACAGATAAAAAAGTTTCGATAACAAACACCGTGACACGAGATTTTTATATATTAGATAATGTCTTTTTGTTATCAATGACATTAATTTTAATACTTCCCAACGGGGTCCCTATGGGGTCTTGGGTATCGCCTACGACCCAAGAAATCCTTTTTTTCCACCAGGCTACTTCCTGTTCGGGGCCAAACTGACCCGCCTGCAGATGCAATGCTTCCGTACGAAACGCGTCGTCATCTGCACGCCGGAGTGCGACGACACGGGTAAGTTTCACTTCTGTACAGAAGATTTTAAAAACTGTACGCTTAGTATAAGTTTTACTTCACCAAAACACTTCTCGATCGCGTTTTCGTATAAAAAAAACAATTACTAGGGAAACATGGACAGCGCCTCCGCGCGCACGCGTCCATGTTTCCATAGAATTGGAATTTTTACGTAAACGCGATCGGGAAGTATTTTGGTGAAGTAAAACTTATACTAAGCGTACTGATGGGTCAATTACACTAAATACCGGTTGTCGATCGCTGTCGACAGCGGTCGATATTTTCGCTCAGTACCGAATCGTCTATGTAGCAAAATGTCCAGTAACGCAAATACCAGTCCACAGTAACCAAGAAACGAAATTTCAGACGACCTATTAGCCTTTTGTCTCATCAAAATATCAATTACTAGTCCGTGTAGCATAACGTCCAAACTAGATATCGTCAAAAACGCTATCAGCCAAAAAAGCAAATCGTCAAATCTTATTGAAAGCAGTTAGCTGGAGTAGCAGAATAACCAAAAAGTGTGTTCGGCTTACAAGTGGCCGGTCATATTATCAATTTATAATCTACCTATTCAATTAAAATTATTTATATCGTGAAATACGCGACATTATATTTTTTGGACGTTCTGCGATTTTGGCGTTCAGCTTTAAGGGCGTGTTGCTATCTGGCCTTGTCCCTTCATAGACGTTATGCTAATTGGGTATTTTACGATTAAGGCATCTTCACACAATGGACAATTTAATTTATTGAATCAGGCGTTACTTTGCGGAGGTCCATATTAATGAACTAAAACAATTACTTTGCTCACCCGCGAGCAAAGTAATTGTTTTAGTTCATGGACAATTTACGTAATTGGACATGTGCTTTTTAGGCCATCTGAATCGTGCTCATTTTGCTTTATAGCCGTTTCGGTACTGAGCCGAAATTTTCACAGTAAAACAAAAGACTGTCACAATCTAGTTAGCTAGTGTTAGAAACTTGTCCTTATCGATATCAAGTATTATCTGGTATATAAAAAAAAACATGCCGATATATTTACATTTTTTTTATACAATATAGGCTTGCGTTTGACCACAATCACGCCTGATGGAAAGCGAAGATGAGGCCTAGGATGGAGCACGCTTGCCTAGTAAATGCTCGTTCACCCTAGACTTGAATTTTTACTGTGAATACTGACGACTGACGTGGATTTCGGTGAAGAAATTGCATCTGTCTCTACATAATTTTCTACAAACCTTACGTAAAATTATGTATTAAATAGTTTTTTTAATTTGGTGAACCGTTTTTTGCTTCTATTACACAAGTATCGATATCGATAAATAAATTTTCCTTACACTAGTTAGATTGCGACAGTCTTTTGTTTCGCCGTGAAAATTCCGACCTCTGGTTATTGGCGTCGATCAACAGTTTCTACTACACCAATCGAACGATCGATCGCAGCCATTAAAGTTAGACGTAGTATTTTTTTTAATTCATAGGCTATTTAATGGACTAAGCCGTTCAAAGGCTTTTTTTGAGAAGAGGTGGTCAGGTCCCTGATTTATACTAAGCGGGGGGTCTCGCTATTCGCGATCGCCGACATCAGAATCGGCGATGGGTCGGCCACGATTTGAACGTTAACGCAACTATGGCTAGACCGTTTAACCACAAAACAGATAGGTACAGAAATCTATCTACATACAAAGTGCGCTCGAGCAACGCACACATAGACACTGCTCACAGACACGATATCTCGGAACAGTTGGGACCAGTTCGAGCGCGATTGCCATCCGCTTGAGACGCGCGTCTGTGAACTTTTTGAGTGCAATAATAGAGCAACAAAAAAAAAGTTATTATAACTGTTCAGTCTCGTAAATGAAGTATAGAATTTAACTTTCTCAATGCCTTGCAAGTGTTTTCCACTAGCTTACTGTAAAATATTGTACATGAGAATGCGAATTTATTACATTTTATTATAATCGTGCATTTCGCCAATGTCGAAATCGTCGCAAGATATTTTCCGTGACAAATTTGTAATATATGTAATAATGAAATAAAAATAAAAATATTTTACTTATTATTATTTTATATTTCTATTCTTCCCGTTTAATTATCGACGATAAATCAAACAACTAGATACGAGTGCCAATACCACGATAGTTTTATATACATATTATGCCATAATTGACAACCCTAGAGCGACCGCCGAGCGTAGGTATGAAAAGTGAAGTACATACACTTGATTGACTACTGTACCTATAGTATAAATCTTCCCAGGTGAATTTTTCGCTTCGAGCCGTTACATTAAATTTGAACCTTAATACTATGACGATACCGTTTGTTTTGAAAGATAAGGGCTCGAAGCGAAAAATTCACCTGGGAAGATTTATACTATATCTGTTTTGTGGTTTCTGAGTCGTCGACCGCGGGATACAGAGGTGCGGGGGTAGACGACAAAGGGGGCCGAGAGGCAGTGGCGTGCCTAGGGTATCAAGCTATGGCAAGCCGAGAGATATGTTTTATTATTTTTTTATAATTTAATGTAGGTAAATCCATCTTGTTGCCGCTTTACTCTTCAGTTTGGACAAGCTTACCAAAGCACACTTCATTCTATTTTTTTTAAGTTCACTCATTCATTATATTGTGCCGTTTTTTGCCGAAATAAACATTAATCATTAAACATTAAACATTCTATTACTAGACAGAATTTTACAGACTCATTCTCACACGCACCGCACTGTACACCGCACTAAAACAAGAATACAGGATCTATTTATTTTGTATTGCGTCAAATCACGCTTTCTACAACGCCTTGCATGGCCCACGATCCGATATAAACAATCGCGAAGTTATTCATCTCGCCCGCGCACTCGCGTTCCAAACCAAACGCAACAAACTTCACACCGTAAGCCAGATTCAAAATTGCAAAGAAAGTGCTATATATGCAGCTATACATAGATATTTGCAAAACTAACGTTTTCCTAAGTATGAAGAGAGCGCTTGGGAGCCCCGTAAAAGCCCACAAGAGCGAGCGAGATGTCATGCTATTTATAACATCGCTACTATCGCCGTGCAGCGCCGCCGGGCCGCGCAGCGGATTTGTTATGCAATTCTTGGTATTTTACATAAAATAAAGCGCTTTATTATGAAAGTGATTTTATTAGAACTTTTTTCGTTTGGACGATGTTTGGTTTGTTTATTTTTAATCTTGGTTTGAGATTTATAAGGCAAGCCCGGCTTTTGGGCTTCTATGTAAGGATCGCCACTGCCGAGAGGTGCGGGCGGCGAGCGCGCCTCGTGTGCCTGCCGCCCGCACCTCTCCCGGCCCCCTTTGTCGCCAACCCCGCGCCGCGGGCGAGACTCATTTGAACGGTTTAGTTAAGAGGATTTATACCTGCTGAGCTGGCAACGTTGCATTTTTGTTAGTTTTTCTCGATTATTCCATAAAAGTTGAATGAAAATTAAAAATGTTTTGTATACAAATTGTTCTAATATAAGTTAATGTGTCTACTGCATTAATAATTCGTGATAACACTTTTATTTTCTTTAAAAACCGCTAGGTAATGATTTGTTCGTTTTTAAAGTAAATAAAAGTCTATCACGAATTATTATTGCAGTAGACACATTAACTTATACAGGGTGTTTGGTAGCTACGTGCAAAGCTTTAAGGGGGTGATAGCCGAGGTATTTTTGAACATTTTTAGCCATATATGTCTTAGCCGAAATTTGTTTTTTTTTTTTAAATTGAAGACTTAGAAATTTTAGGAAAATACCCAGAATTTGATAGTCACGAGTCAATATTACCCCAATAAGCGTTAATTTGGAAATTTTAAATATCGCACAGAAAAATGACGTAGACTTGTATTTTTCACATGTTATTTACTAGTAAAATTTCAAGACTAGTGCATTCTTAGCGAGTGCTCCCTGAGTTTGGTTTTTACTTTTTATCTCAGATTTAGCAAGCAATGTCAATGAGTGATACCTTAAAAGAAAGAACAATAAACAGGCATGCATGTTTCTAAAAATGTTTGAACATTTCAAGGATTTTTTTTTTATGGCACATTGGCAATTTAAGATTTGGTTTCCAAATTAACGCTCATTGGGGCAATATTGACTCGTGACTGTCAAATTCTGGGTATTTTCCTAAAATTTCTAAGTCATCAATTTAAAAATAAATATCAAATTTCGGCTAAGACATATATAGCTAAAAATGTTCAAAAATACCTCGGCTATCACCCCCTTAAAGCTTTGCACGTAGCTACCAAACACCCTGTATATTATTTTGGAACAATTTGTATACAAAACATTTTTATTTTTCATTGAATTTTTATGGAATAACCGAGAAAAACTAACAAAAATGCAACGTTGCCAGCTCAGCAGGTATAAACCCTCTTAAATCCTTTCATTCAACGTCCCTCGCTTTGGTGCACTGTGATTAACAATCCCCCCCTTCCACTAACCTCCCCCCAAGACCGCTGCAACACGGAGAAGTGCAGCTGGGAGGTGTGCGAGGGCAAGCTATGCAAACAGATGGATGCCATCGAGCTGCAGCAGCAGGACACCCGTTTCAACAAGTTAGGACATGTCAAATCACTGCCTCGCTTCTGACAGTCAAAAAAACCTTTTGTCACTTCTCACGCTTTTAAAATGTTACTTTAGTCTCTGCCACAGAGTACATTATATATGGGAGGGTAGAGATATCACTCTATTTAACGGCACAACGCCATCTAACGCAAATTCCCGTAATTACTTTTAGGAACCATACCTATAATATCAAGGACCAATAATCACACGTACCAATACCAGCCCTGCTGTGCCACTGCCCATGGGCCACTGCCACAGCTTTTTAAAAACTAGAATTTAAAGTTGTTTTCATCTATTTCCTACATGATTTGATAAATAATATCGCCATCTAGTGCAAATTGACGGAACTAAAAATATACATTGTTGGAAGTGAAAGGACCGTGGTCTCTGCATATCGGGACAAAAGCTCCTTTTTAATCTCCAAAAAAAAAGTTTGTTTTTTTTTTATTTACTTTGGAAACCCCTAAACTGCTAATGGCGGTGTTTTTGAATGGAGGATTATCGCGTTTTCAGTGACTGTGTATAGACAATTTTAAAGCCTGCCACAGACCGAAGCGCGCTGCGGACGCCGCGCGCTTCGGTGTGTGGAAGCCTTTAGAGCGTAGAAATAACCTCGAAATGACAACTGTGCGAAAATATAAAAAAAAGAGATTTAATTTCGTAAAACACGATGAATGATTACGAATATTAATCAACTTAATTATTATGCATAGTCCAATTAGTTTCAAAATAGTAGTATTTAAAGCGTCACTTTCCAAAAAAAAACGCGGAGCTATTTTATTTTACATTTTCAGTTTTGAACAAATATCCATTGCTCGTATTGAGCGTGCGTTGTAAAAAAGTAATAGGTATTGTAATTTTGTATCTAACGTCGTTTTTTTTCCTCGCATTCAAAGTGAAAAGTGGAGTTAAAGCGAGACTAAACTACCATAAACCAACTCGCTCTGCTCGGGTGGTTATAGTTATTTGTGTCACAAGGGAGCAAAATGATGTATTTACGGCGAGGGCAGTAGGTACATTGAATTCAGAGTGAAGCGATGGATTCTAAGTTAGAATCCTGAGCGTAACGAAGGATTCAAGTGTTAGCGCCCAGTAGCGTAGCGTAGGGGGGGCGATGGGGGCGACCCGCCCCGGGCGGCACATTTAGGGGGCGGCAAATATTTTGTAAATATTTGGACAATTCCATATTCTAGTTTTTTAAATTGGCTAAGTAAATTTTTTTGAAGTAGGCAGTTATACAAGAGGGCGGCAAAATTTTCTTCCGCCCCGGGTGGCTGACACCCACGCTACGCCACTGTTAGCGCCCAAGACGAAAATAATTTAGCTCCTGAGTGACACATACAATTTTTCACACCGACTATGAGGTAAATGGATTGTTGTGATAGATAGGGAAAGGTCACCACAGATAAAGTATTCCTGTGCTACTGTGTAACAGTCATCGATAGTTTTCATTTAAGTAAAATGTATAATTTATTGTGACATTTTTTTAAACTATTACGAAAAATTCATAAATTTTCATATAATGTTGTTAAAGTTAAAACATGAAATACGTTCGTTTTTAATCGATTACGATGAAATAATTACAATCGATTATTTTATTAAGGTCTGTGTTCATTGGCACATTGCGTAAATGATCCGAGACGTGGTGCTTCACTATGGGCCTGATAAATAGGCTCAGAGTCGCTCAGCGAGCTATGGAGAGGGCTATGCTTGGAGTTTCTCTACGGGATCGGATCAGAAACGAGGAGATCCGTAGAAGAACCGGGGTCACCGACATGGCCAAATGGCAATGGGCAGGCCATATAGCACGTAGAATAGATGGCCGTTGGGGGCCAAAAGTTCTGGAATGGAGACCACGGACTGGCAAGCGCAGCGTGGGACGTCCACCAACGAGATGGACGGACGATTTGGTGAAGGCCGCAGGTTCAGGGTGGATGCAAATCGCTTCCAATCGTAATGATTGGGCATCAATGAGGGAGGCCTATGTCCAGCAGTGGACGTCCTACGGCTGAAAGGATGATGATGATGATGATGATGATGTAAATGATACATGCTAATGAATTAATTAAAAAAGTAGCTTGAACAGAAAAGTAGCATTTTGATCCCTATCGTCGGGGCGCAAAATCTACTTTTCCGAATGAAAGGTGTGAAAAACATTTTGTATCATTGCGGCTTGTTTTAGTCCCTTGTTGAACAATCTACTTTTTGGTTGTACAAACGCACTTGACTGTCAGAAGGTGGCTTATGTAGATAGCATCCGATAGAGTAGCGAATAGGGCGGGCGCTCGAAGCGAGTGTGCAAATTAACATCCACGAGAGTCACGTTCCATCAACAGGTTCTAAGTTACATGCGTGTAAGAAGACCTAAAGAATAACTATAATAAAATGATAATAAACCTCAAGTTTTAATGTTAATCGTTATTTAAAGGCGTTTCTTTAGTAAAAACACAGACAAAGAAAAATTCAAATAAATATGTGTACAGTCAAGGGCAAAGATATATATACACCACAAAATCTCAAAAAATGGCGTCATCATTAAGATCATAAATTATGGAACATGAAAAGGTGCATAAATATGTATACGTTGTGTGAAAGATAAGTATATAAGCAGCAGGTGCAATATTATGTCTGCATCAATCAACGCATAAATTTAGACACACCATAATATTCATAAATATAGGTACACACTTAGGGCAAAATATGTTGCCGTACATAGTTTCAAAAAATGTATACACTACTTTATTAACTTAACATTTAGGTCGTGTATACATATTTTTGAAACTTTGAATGGCTACATGTTTTTGCCCTTGACTCTACGTACGGCAATCCTTCATTTCTAAGTGGCTGGCCACTTAATTCTGAAGAGTCTACTTTTACGTAGGTAAGACAATCATTGATAATATCGAGTCATATTGATTACTGGCATTTTAAATACTGTTCCTAAACACTAAACACTAAAAATATTTTAAAAATAGAATTTTTTGATTGACGGATTCTGTTGTGGATTAGTGGGTTGGTGTGTATCCGAATGCACTTTGGTTAAATTCAGCAGCTACGCAAAACTAAATAAATTAAAAAAATAAAAAAGTCGCGTGTTTTATTAAAACAAAAACAATTAAAACTCATTCATATATGTATAATAAAAAAAAAAATATATATCACGGGACAATTCACACCAATTGACCCAGTCCCAAAGTAAGCTCAGCAAAGCTTGTGTTATGGGTACTAGGCAACGGATAAACATGCTTATATAGATAAATATATATTAAACACCCAAGACCCGAGAACAAACATTTGTATTTATCATACAAATATCTGCCCCGACACGGGAATCGAACCCGGGACCTCAAGCTTCGTAGTCAGGTTCTCTAACCACTAGGCCATCTATTGAATCCAATCTTACCGTTAATTTGGGTATGGTTGAATAATGGTTAAATAAACAAAAGATAAACCAAATTATTTTTAAATTTCGAATTTAAATTTAGCGGCGTTTAATGAAACGCGAAATTTAGATTTTTTATTTATTTATTTAGTTTTGCATAGCTGCTGAATTGAACCAGAATGCATTCTGATCCATCTTGATCCTCAACTTAGATAAGGTGGTAGTACTGGCTTAACGAGATTTGTTGGGTACTTAATGCTTTGTATGAAGATTTTTTTTCCTGAAAATTTTTTTGATAACCTATTTATCATTTTTGAATGTCCATTAAACGGACATGTTCTAAGCTAGTAAGCTCAATAGTGGCCATGTAATTTTTTTCACTGTGATAAATCAAATCTTGACCAAAGTTTAGGAGAAGAGGCAAAATTTAAATTGAAATAAAAATAAATAAAACATTGTAATAGTTTTTTAAAAGGGTTTTTTTTTCATCTGATAACAAAACTATTCAAGATTATTTTTTAATAAAAATAAATTCAAAAAATAACTAATTCGTAATATCGCAATTCAAAATATTCGTGTGGGTGTTACATTTTACAAAAAATCAGAAAAATCAAAATTTCTCGAAAACGGTGCGACTTTTACTGAGGTCATTTTTTGATATTTAGTAGATGACCTGCCCACCTATCTTCCATTTCTATTTGTCGTACTACTTACGGAACACCCTGTATATAGATACCTAGTTTAAGTTGGCAATTTCAATATTATCAGTATTATTACAAAATCCGTAGAAGGTCAAAAATATGTATCCGCTCAAAGTTGCAAAATATGTATGCAATGCACCAACCTTATTGCAGCGGTTATACATCGCAGTCACGCATCAGTGACAGATCCAAACGTGAGACAGACATACGCAATGACATTTATGGTACCGTTTTCGTGAATTGTCAAAACATTCCATTCAAATTTGTTTCGTGTAACAAGAACATAAAGTTGCTTTTCGCAGATTTATATTTTGTATACTTATTTTGTAGCAGATACTGAATCTATATTTAGTGATATAAATATGACTACAATATTTTGCGTCTTTTGCAGAATACAAATTTATGCCATTTTGATCGTATACAAGTTTTTGAACTTGCCGTATACATATTTATGGGCTCATTGACATTTGCATATTTTTGAGCATTTGAATGAGTATATATCTTTTTATCTTTATATGATTACTTATTTTCTTTCACATTACTTGCATATATATCTTTGCCCTTGACTGTAGCAGGTGGGTCCATAATATTGGGTTTGCTTAAGTTCACCACCCGAAATTGATTTTCCTATTTGTACTCCTGATGATCACTGTTCCTAAAATTTTGTTTCCCAAAGTTTTCGTTCCTACAATTTATTTTACTATTAACGTAGTCCATAACGAATAAGCGAGGATGCGTTGCGAGGGATGTGTTTGTTATGAACCAATAGAAACACTTCATTTACAAGGTCCTTGTAAATGAAGTGCTCGCACAGCTCCGGTGGATACGCAGCCGAAAAGGCCACGTTCTCATAACACCAGATTTTTAAAAATACTACATTACTGTTTATCACATTCCTATTGTACCAGATGTCCAAAATAAAACATACCACCTAAAAAATCACTTCCTTGTGTAATCTTCGATTTTGTAATGTGTTGCAACGAGAATTTGGTAAGCTAAAAATGTGGTATAGTATAAATCTTCCCAGGTGAATTTTTCGCTTCGAGCAATGGCTCGACATTAAATTTGAACCTTAATACTATGACGATACCGTTTGTTTTGAAAGATAAGGGCTCGAAGCGAAAAATTCACCTGGGAAGATTTATACTATAAATAGAAAGAAAGAAAACATTTAATCGTAAAAAATTAAAAAATGTGCATATCACGAAATGGTCTCATAATCAGCAGAGCCGATCTTGCGAACGGCGCTGATCTTCCTTTGGGACCGTCATGTCATCCATCTACTGAAAAAACAACACACATAAAGTGGAATCGAACACGTAAATTTTAGGTTACAAAAAAAAATGTATATTAAATAGCTGTTGCCCGCGACTCCGTCCGCGGAGAATAGTATTGGTTTGTAGTACATGCTATGTATCAGAGATGGCGCTGTATGTGAAAAAAGATTTTCCCGCTTTTCTGTTGAAATTTTTCCTGAATTTTCTTTGCTATAAACCTCACGGAGCCCGAGACCTTTCCAACGAATGCAAAACCGTGGAAATCGGTTCGTGCGTTCTGGAGTTATAGCGTCAGGAAGGAAAACCCGACTTATTTTTATATAGTAGATTAATAATCAAGAAACCGCAATTATTATCATCCAACACAATTTTTACCCAAATAGCCATAGGCCTGACTCCTTTAACCCTTCGGGCCATGATATAACAAAACCAAAAAAAAGGCAATGTACCTAATATTTTGAAAACCTGGTATTTTGGGAATGTGGTATTTCAGGCACGAGCGGCAATCTCTTCAGACATAGCTGCTACATTTTACTTGCCTACTTCCCGATCCCCTCGTATTTATAAAAAAACCTATCTTTTCTATCTATCTATATACCCAACTATCTACCACATTCTATCCAAAGAGAGTAAAGAACCAGAATCCTCTGGTGGAAAGTGGCCCTCACACTTTGCACACTCGATCAAATATGGCGCCTTTTATAGTCTGTTATGTTAATACATACTAGCTTATAATAGCTTTTAGATACTTAGTTTAGTTTGGTAACTCGATTAAAGAAGTGCAAAAGCATCTGGTCGACACCACTGGAGACCAAAGGGCTGGCAGCTATAGTATAAATCTTCCCAGATGAATTTTTCGCTTCGAGCCATTACATTAAATTTGAACCTTAATACTATGACGATACAGTTTGTTTTGAATGAGAAGGGCCCGAAGCGAAAAGTTCACCTGGGAAGATTTATAATATATCTCTCAACGAATCGCCATCGCCATTCAACGAGGGAATGCTTCCTTTTGGGCACGACGCCACGGGGGCCTTTTTAGACTTAGGGGCTGTTTCACCACACATTGATTAATTTTAAGTGATGGATAAATGTGATGCCGTCTCCGTCTAATCGAACAAAACAGACAGAGACGGCATCACATTTATCCGTCAAATAAATTTGATCAATGGATGTTGAAACAGGGGGTTAATCTAGTAGTTTTTAAGTTAGATATTGAGTTTATACCTAGTTAAGTTTTATTCAGTGATATTTTTTCTTAATACTTGTATTCTTAGTTTCAATAAATTCAAACCCTTTGTTAAGGGTACGATAAGATCCAGTGTCGTGTTCCTTTAATATAATAAGTAGAGAGAGGAATTGTCATGGCAAAAATGAAACGTCATTAGAGTTGGATCGTTGAATTTTATCGACAATCGATAAGCTATATTAACGAAGCGCTCTTTATTTATTTATTCACAAAAATAGACCTCAAAACCACATTAAAACAAAAAAAAATTATAATTCTGTATTCTCTAAGAAAACTAAATTTACAAATAAAATTAACTATCTCCATTTCAACCTATCGTTAATAATAATTAACAGCAGTAAATAGAGAATAACATTTAAATCAAAGAAAATATAAATCATAATATAGAAGGAGATTAAACTTATCGATATAGCTGGAAAAGTCGATAAAATTTAACATTCCATCTCTATTGATGTTTGATTTTTGCCATGAAAATTCAGCTTTCCGGTAATAAGCCCAATGTAGCTTCGCTTTAGCGAGTGCCCTGTGCTTAGTACACAACTGATATGGCACACCGATGTACCTGCGCGGGTATGTATTACAATACCGAAGTACGAAAGACCGAATGTATTAAAACATCGAATGGGTCAAAAGACCGACACGATTTGTTTCTGAAACCGTTAACTTTTTAAGATTGTTATAAAACAAACCTACCCTAACCTAATGGGTTCTGTATGATGCCGTTTTAATATATTTTGAGAAGTTTACGGTTTCAGAAAAAAATCGTGTCGGTCTTTTGACCCATTCGATGTTTTAATACATTCGGTCTTTCGTACTTCGGTATTGTAATGCATACCCACCTGCGCAGAAGACGCGCTTTAGAAGCGCGGGAAATGCAATTGACCAATAGGGATGTTGACGCCATTAAAAAATAATTCGAAGACACGACTCCAGTAAAAAAAAACGCTTTATTTTAGCCCTGGAAACCAGATAAATTTTCGATTAACTGCAAAATAAATAGTTAGTTGATTGAGTTGGCGAACAAGTGACGTCATAAGTTGCTATTGCCATTCAAACTCTATGGGAGAATTGTGTTTTGACAGCTCATAAAATGCCCGTAAAAGTAAAAACAATTGGAGTGAAAAAATAAAAATACAAAAAGACTCCAAAAAACCAATCTTGATAGATTGCTTAAGAGCGACATCTCTTGTCCTGGTGAGCGGATAGCTCCGAAGGAGTGTTGACGTTTCTCGTTGAGAACATGAAACATAGATGTCGCTAAGTGTCGCTGCGTAAAGTGACTATAGAAAAGCAAACTGAAGAATGTTGATATATGGGGAAAATTTGTGTCTAAACACCTGACCAGTGGTGGTGTAGGGGTATGGCAAACAGTACAGTAAAATTACATAAAGTTTACCACTGACAGATGGTTTGCCTTCATTTCATATTCAACTTTAACGACCTACAAATAAAGCCAATTTTAGAATACAGTTATAGTATAAATCTTCCCAGGTGGATTTTTCGCTTCGAGCCATTACATTAAATTTGAACCTTAATACTATGACGATACCGTTTGTTTTGAAAGATAAGGGCTCGAAGCGAAAAATTCACCTGGAAAGATTTATACTATACCCACGTTTGCAGATTTTGTAATAGCTACTTTATTTGTATGGTGTTAAAGTTGGAAATTAAATGAAGGCAAGCCATCTGTCAGTGGTAAACTAAAAGTAAACGTGTTGTACGGGATGCCAAGGACCTTGTTTCGGTTCCCAGCGCTGGTCTCTTTTTCTGGTTTTTTTCTGTGTATCCATGTTTCAGTTTGTATTTAGTATAAAAATATCAAATGTACCTCAGTTGATTGGTGTCAACATCACTATGCAGGGTCGATCCTATCACGCCTCCAGAGTTCTTAAAGGCGTTTTCTGTTTGTCTGTCACCAGCTGAGAACTCCACCCCGCCGTTGCTCGACGCGTCCCTCAGCTCGGAATCGGACTTCTTCATCTGCCAAACCCGCACCTGCATCCAGCCGTCCCACTACTTCCGCGCCAGCACCTCACAGGTACTTACAATCAGTCTACGATACGGCTGCAGGATTGCATCGTTCATCCAGTATTTAATGAAAATCAAAATTTTATAAACTACTAGCCTTCCGTCGGCAGCTTCGCCCGCGATAAATTAATTTTCCCGTAGGAAATAGTACATTACTGCAGCGGCCGCGAAATTGGGGATTGCCGGCCTTTGATCAATTATAACTGTAGATCCACAGTCGCGCGCCCGAAAATGTCCGAGCCAAATGAGCGCCACTTTGATAAAAGTGGCCTTCTTTTTTCTCAGTACGTTGCGTGAAATTGTCAAGTTTAGCTGTCAAGTGTCAACCGAAATTCGACTGTAATAAAGTAAAAACTAGGTTCAAATTTCTGTGTAGGTGATGATTTTAATTGTTATGCAAACAACTAAAAAAGTTCGGACATTTTTTGAAGGGGATTTTGTTCGGCAATGTGTATCTTCAGTTATAATTGATCAAAGTTGCCGGCCGAGTAGTAATAGATGGCCGAGTGTTAACGAGGCCATCTAGAGATACGAGGCCGGCAATCCCTGTTCGTGGCCAAGGCTTGTATAGAGTTTTTCTCAAACATGCATCATCATCATCACCACCATCATCATCACCATCACTGTCACCAACAACATCATCAATATCCATCAACATCCATCAACATCCATCCATCCATCAACATCCGTCCGTCCGTTCGTCCGTCCGTCCATCCATCCATCCATCCATCCATCCATCCATCCATCCATCCATCCGTCCATCTATCCATCCATCCATTAAACGTCATGGTGCTGTGTCACCAGCCAGCAATGTTGTATGAAATTCCATTATTGACCTCTCGTCTAGGCGCTCCTGCAACGTGACAGTTCGTGGCGTATTATAAGGAACATAACGTCAATTTCATAGCATGTTTGAGAAAAGGTATTTTCCCGCAGTAAAAAGTAGCCTATGTCACTCAGTGATAACGTAGCTATCTCACGTTATAAGAAGTTTAGAAATCGGTCCAGTAGTTTTTATGTTTATTCGTTACATACAAAAATACAAATCTTTCCTCTTTATAATATTAGTGTAGATTATCAAAGCATGCCTATTAAAGCTCCAAACGCATGCCGCTCCAAGCGCAGGCGTGGTGGTGCGGTTGTAATATTCGAACTAGTATGAACGGTTGTGCGGCACCGTACCGCGAACTCGTTCATACAAGTTAGAATATTACAACCGTCACCACCACCGCACCGCCACGCCGCCAACTTAAATGTGCCCGCTACTATTTTTAACCGACTTCAAAAAAAGGAGGAGGTTCTCAATTCGGTTGTATGTTCTTTTTTTTTTTTTTTTAACGTGTGTTACCTCAGAACTCCGTCATTTATGAACCGATTTGGAAAATTTTTTCGTTGTTTGAAAGCACATGCTTCAAGATTGGTCCCGTTGTTACCAAAATCCAGTTCTGATGATGGGATCCATGAGGAATTGAAGAAACTCCTCAAAAATTCAAGAGAAACGTATAGCGATTTTAGTATTTTCGGTGACATGTCGAGCATTTGCATTCAGAAAGTATCATGGAACTCTGTAATAAAACGACATAACCCTGTCGAGTTTTAAAAATAGAATTTTCAACATAAACTTATTTCGAAGTCAAACTGATGATTTTATCCTACGCATCTATTTTATACAGAAACAACTAAAAAGCAAAAAATAAAAAAAATTAAATAAAAAATAAAACCTCCTTCAAAAAACATCCAAAAAACTATGAAATAATAATTGAACCGAACCGACCACAATAAGCATGAAAATATCTTTCTTCTAATCTGTTTGAAGTTGGTGCCTCAGCACGAGCTTGCAGGGGTGTAGAAGCCCTATAGATAGTAGGTATGTAGGTAAGTTAGATTACTAGGTCCACTCCTGCTGACTCGAGCTGAGGCACCGACTTCAAACAGATTAGAAGAAAGATATTTTCATGCTTATTGTGGTCGGTTCGGTTCAATTATTATTTCATAGTTTTTTGGATGTTTTTTGAAGGAGGTTTTATTTTTTATTTATTAATTAAATTTCTAAAATTTTGTTGAATTAAATTTGATTCATTAGTTATTCAAATAAACTACACATTACTTCATAGATTTGTACGTAAAGAACTTAAAAAGTCATGGCTGCTAACGCGCAATTGGCCGCAACCTCTCCGCAGCCAGGGATAAGCAGGTCACATTCTGTTACATCTTTACGTCCATGACGCATATTCATCTTTTATATATAGAATAAGAATAAAAATAAGAATAATTTATTAACCAATGAAGTTACACAGTACACGGAATTACTTATTACACATTGTTACTTAAGTGATAACATAGGTACTTAAATGTGACATTACAGCGGCCTTCGCACTAGACTCTGGGTCTGTACCGCGAGTGCCAAGTGAGATTCTAAATAACAAAAATAAAATAAGGTAGAACAAAGAAATGAAGACTCAACAAGTTACTTAATGTGTTGTGTGTGTGTGTGTGAGAGAGAGTGCGTGTGTGTGTGCGCGCGTGTGTATATCAAACTAGCTTTTTCCCGCGACTTCGTCCGCGCACAATTTTTTTTTATAGTCGACCTCTATCCCGCGGGAAATTCCAAATATCCCTTTTTACTGCACTTATGATCCTATAGAAATGGTTACGGAGATGGGGTCCCATTAAATGCAACATTTCGTTCGCTCGTTTTTCCCTTATCCCGTGGTATTTTCCGAAAATCCTTAAATTAGTTTTTGTCTTTTACAATCACGTACTTGCATGCCAAATTTAAAGTCTCAAATAATTATATATCCTATCAGCTACCCACAAACCATAAAAACAATACCATGTTGATTTTCAGACTTTGTCACTACATTTCCCCCATTTAGGGGTTGAATTCTCAAGAAACGTGAAACAGGTGTTTACTCATTTATCATTAGGAGTGAAGTTTCGAATAAAATAGTCTAACTAATCTTGTTTCCCCATACAAACTTTGGTTCCTCCTTTCACCCCTTAAGGGGGGAATTTTGGAAAAACCTTTCTTAGTGCACGCCTAGACCTTATAAGGAACCTACGTGCCAAATTTGAAATCTCTAAAACCAGCAGATTGAGCTGTGCGTTGATATATCAGTCAGTCAGTCAGTTTCTACTTTTATACATTTAGATTAAAACTAATTTATTTCTGTACAAAAGAAACAAAGTCTGCCCATGTAAAAGTGGTCGCAAATACGAGTTGCCAGCCATTAAAGATTTCACTCTAAACATAACTCTTTACTCGCAGGACGCCGCTCAGGACTCCAACACATGCTACTACGGCGCCAAAACTTGCCCCTCCAAAGTGGCGCGGGCGAAAAAACAGGAAACCCCCAAACACTGCCACGACAAAGAACCAAGCGTCGAAGCACAACTACTAGGCGACCAGTGCTGCAAGAAGGACACTGTGGAGACCACCATAGTCGTCCACGAGCATAAGAGCTGCTGCAAGGAGGATGGAAGCTCCGGGTCCCAGGATGTCCAGGTCAGGGAGAACAGTCCGCAGATAACGTGCTGCCATAGCGCGAAAGCAATGCCGGCGGAGAGCCAGGAGCAAATCGTGTGAGCCCTCTGACGGCGGGAGGACACGTCAAACGGCTTAATATTAGGGTTTTCTTTAGGACGGGCGCTAGAGGTGAAGAGGTGAGAAAATAACTATATACACGGTGATTTTTAATTGGTATACAGGAATAACAAAAAGCGATAAAGTCGGCCATACTGAATAACTTTTCCCATGGGACCAATACGAAAATCGGGAAAAAAAAATCCGTGGTTCTATTCATGGAGGCTGGTGAGGCCCTGAAGTTTTCTATGAAATAGCTGATTTTTTTTCCCGATTTTCTTATTGGTTCCATGGGAAAAGTTATTCAGTATGATCGTCTTTATCGCTTTTTGTTACTCCTGTATACCAATTAAAAATCATCGTGTAGACTGGATTGGCAGGCGCCATAGTACGGATCGGCCGCGTTTTTTTGTAGTTCGATTATTAAATCTAGATGGCGCTGAAATATAGCCAAAGGCTTTGAAGGCAAAACAATAAGACTACAGATATTTCATATCACTGCAAATGTATTATTATGCAAAATTTTTGAAAAATAATACATTTGTAGTAATATGAAACATCTGTAGTCTTATTGTTTTGCCTTCAAAGCCTCTGGCTATATTTCAGCGCCATCTAGATTTAATAATCGAACTACAAAAACCGCGGCCGATCCGTACTATGGCGACTGCCGAATCTTGATTCTACGCATTATTAAGTTTGATGCCTGGTTAACTAGGTGGAACATTTATTCTACGAAGGAAACCAGTTGCGTGAGTGGAACTATAATTCCATATTCTTAACCGAGATGGATAACTATTTATCCAGGGGGGATGTAAATTCTGCGTAGAAAACTAGTTACCTGAGTGGAATTGACCTTCCATATGCGTAACCAAAAGTTCGATTATGCTACATCTGTCTTTTCCAAATGCCGCATTAGCGAGGAAATTGTAGTGCACATTGTTAACCAATTTTTAAGCCGTTAAATACGTTCCCTCAGGACAACTAAATAACCACTAAGACTAAGATAACTCATTTTCTACGCGGAAGATGCATTCCTCCTGGATAACTAGTAATCCAACTCGGTTAAGAATATGGAATTATAATTCCACCCACACAACTGATTTTCTTTGCGGAAGAAATGTTCCACCTAGTTAACCAGTTATTAAACTTTGTTATCTAGGTGGAATAAAGGAATCAGATTGAGTCCATTTATATTTTTGATGTTGGGACTACAAATGAATTACCCGTGAACCATGTTTAAGTGAAAGATCAAATTGGTGCTCAAAATGCTTTGACGCGACGCACCGTAAACGCATTGACGCGGCTCGTGCGTCACGTTATCGCGTACCGTCTACGCCACAGTACAATAAACACTGGCTGCCCTTCGCCGCAGTGATGTGACTCATGCATCATTTTTTGCGCATTGCGCGGCCCACCGATAGTGTCTTTGTAAACCACGACATTGGCGAAATCATCGATGGTATCGAAAATAATAGAATAGTAATAGCAAATGAGCATTTCTCAAAAAAAAAGCCACCTCAATTTTTTATATTCTAATTATTATATGTTCTTCCTACTAGCTCCCTAAGTTTTTTCTCCTATTTTGTTACTATTCCATACACTTTGTTCGCAACGATAAGGAAGAACATAAAAAATGTGTGACATTTTCGGACATTTTTTCTCTCTTACAGGGATGGAAAGAGATCGTGATTCTGAGTTGGAAAAACATTATTCGGAATATAAAAAAAATTTAGTGTAATTTTTTTGAGAAATGTTTAAATAGTAATTACAATTGAATTAATTACGGTATGTCAACTTTTTTTGAGTAGCGGTATGTTCAGCACGTAATAGAAACATGACGCGCAAGTCGCGTCACTGCGTTTATGATGCGTCAGCGTAGTTTGAGCACCAGAATGGTCAATCCTTAGATAAACGACCGATTACTGGAATCCGTTGGTGGCGGTCACATTCTGCACACTCGCCCGAAGCGCCCTGCCTGAAGAAATGAGGCGTATTCGTACGCGGCAATAAATATATTTTTATATCGCTAGGTGCTATTATTTTTTGTATATGACGGTTTGTATTAGCTATTAGATTTTGACTGATCTTTGTATAAATTTGTGCGTTATTTTTGGATTCATCGTTTCACAAAACTTCACATATGCATCTTTACGACAAACTTTATTGGTTTTAAGGATTTGCCACACTGGATGCGTTCTGCGGTCGCGGTCATGTCAAATTGAGCGCAGCCCGCATTATGTATGAACAACATTGTCAGTCTCTATATGTTTTGTATAGATATGTGATCTGACCGAGCGGTCCGCGCGGTACACAGGAACGGTATATAGAGACCGACAATGTTGTTCATACATAATGCGGGCTTCGTTCAATTTGACCAGACCGCGACCGCAGAACGCATCCAGTGTGGCAAATCCTTTATGAACAATCCAGCGACCACACACATATTATTAGTTTATTTTCGTGATACACCTGATAATATTATTAACTGTTGCAGAGTTGTTACGCTAATTTAACGCAACGTACAACCAAAGCGATTCTTTTAGGCAATGAGGTTTGCTAAATGAGTTGGTGAAATGGTGCATTTGTGAAACGTTGCTCGGTGATATTAGATCCTGTTATTTTGGCTACATAGAAGACAATATTTTTATTAGTTTCACGAATTTATTTGGAATTAATTCGATGAATTGGTTACCCTATAATGTAATACATAGTTAGATATACTGACTTTGAGAGTAGAATTTGGGTAGTTGACACAGTCAATCAGTTGACATAGTTTGGCATGGATGTGACGACGTTAAATATTTGTCAACTCAGTTGGCTAATTATTTATTTTGGTTAGAATTACACTGTTTTCGTTAGAGTTGTGTTTTGGGAGTATTGGTTGATTGTGTCAACGACCTTTTTATGAAAATAGCCTAAAGACGCGCTTAATTGATCATTAAATTGACGGTGGGACTCAGAGAAATGGTCTGCGGTCGACGAAGACGAACATATCAACTTCATAGTATTTATTACGTGTCACTAAAATTGACAACTTCTCTAGGTTCGATCTATATTGTTAAGTTTTATGTATGAAGAGGTGCTAATTGTATGTTCTTTTTCGATAGTCGACTTAAATACTTCGTTTCTCTTTCTATTTCTACTAAGGACTGAGCTCTAACGGCTTGTCAGCCATAAAAATCACAAATTTCATCTCGAACACTTAAAAAATATTTCCGATAAATAATTGGAGATAAAAATAAAACAGCTGCAGTTCCTCGATATTTAAGAAGACGACTGTCAAAAAGAAATTAATTAGCACCTCTTCAAAAAACTTTACATAGCCATTAGATATTATTGATAATAAACTAAAATTATTTTATAGACAAGGAATGAAGGAATTGTTACGTTGTTTCAAATATAATGTTGAATTTTCGCGTTCCAATCGCAATTGGGTCAATCAACATTTTTTTGTCAACGATTTTCTGCAACTTTCTATGAAAACCGAAATAATTAAAAAACTAATTATTTTTCCTTATTTAAAGTATACTTTTCAAAACGCTAGATTTTTGTAGTCAATAATGGTATAATTGCCATATTGATTTTATTTTGTTTAGCTTCTATTTCGTTGGTGACCCAGGGGACAATGATGTCCCCGAAATTTGTATGAAAATAGTGGCATGTCCCATGGGTCACCGGATTTTTTCATAAAAATACTTATTTTTTTTGGTTTTCACATACGCACTATGATAAACAGTTTATCTAGTTACTACAAAATCATGGTTTCACTAACCAGAGATTACAGAAATACTTGTAAAGGAGTAAATAGAAGAAAACAAAAAAAAGTTGATTGGCCCAATTACTACCGCTTGTGACCTTGTGAGTGATATTTTGCGTGATTTTGTCACTGGAGTGGTGGTAATTTAGAAAATAATGTATTAATCGTTGACGAATAAAGCTATTAACAGATTGTAAAGGTATATTGTTGAGAGGCGATGGGCCTTAGGAGTTTTTGGTTCTTTTTGCTTGCCCTATTTATTAATGGAAATGCGAAGCCATCTAGATATCAAACGTCTTGCCAAATGATTCGGTTTCGTTGAAGTGGTAAACTTTATTATAGGTACAGGGCGATTTTCGAGACGTTATCAGGATCAAATCTAAACAACTCAGTTAAAATAATATAAGCTTAGATTATTTATACACTAGATAGAGCATAGGCGGCATGAAAACGTCCCGAAAAATATAAGCCAACAGTTTATGTCATTTGCCCCCTTCAGTCTGAACGACTTAACGCGATCGTAAGATGAAGCTGTCAAATGGGTTTTTGGACGTTTTGTATCGCAGTGTTTGCTACTGACACTCTATCTAGTGTATAAATAATCTGAGAATATATGAAATACTAGTTTTTTCCCTTTTATATTTCTGCAGTTAATAGAAACATAGAAATGTGTTGTACAATAATGACTCATTGTAGGGTATTGAATTGTAAAATATATGGTAAGCGACTTTCGTTTTATTGAGTTGCGTAGAGTTGATCTCAGTTACGTCTCCGAAGCCGCCTAGAGGCTACTTACGCGGTTTTGTACGGTAGTAAACATATAAAATTGTGGGTACTAATTTTGACTTTATTTTGGCCCAATTGGGGATGTCTATTTTTTTGCAATGTATAGAAAACCGAAAACCATTTCGAGATAAATGCTTTTTAAATCGTTTTCTGTAGTTATTTAATTTTAATATTATGGAATGAATTTATTATATAACAAATAAGCAATGAACTTCATTTGACATTGGTGTAAATTGCGTGACCGGTTCAAGTCGTACTTTATTCTATGTGGTTAGAATTCTTCACAATTTACGCGTGGATTATACTACGGAGTCTGATTTGGACCCGCTGTCTGACATCAGTGCCAGTAAGGTGACACAGTGAATAGTGTACCACTACGCAAAAAATAATTAAAGGGGTTGCCTTATCGTAAGCATTTAGATAGATTTAGAAATTTGGCATTGTGGGAGCCCTCAATTATAATCTGACGTCATCAACTAAAATAGTTTTAATAATTAATTTTGAAAAAAGTAGAGAACTAAATGACAAAATATTGAAAATAGTTTCTTATAATTGACTTTTCTATACAAAAAAAAATATAAAAACCACTGGTAATTTTTTTTAGACATTCCCAATTTTGACTTGAATTTGAAAGTTATTGTCAACCAAGAAACCTTGACAAGAAAAGTTGACATGCGCTTTGGAGTACCTATGTAACAAAAGGTTTTTGAATGGCATCCACGGACTAATAGACGTGGTGTGGTTACTGTTTTAAACTTTCGTAATTTTCACTCATAATTACTAAACTAAACGGGACTTATCACGGTTTTAATATTTATTTATTTACCTCGACGTTTCGGCCACATTGCAGCAACCGTGTGGTCACGAGTTAACTCGAGGTAAATAAATAAATATTAATTGCGTGATAAGTCCCGTTTAGTTTAGTAATTATGTGGTGTAGTTAGGCCTCTAAGAAGATGAAGCGACGACCTGGTTAATTTTAAGAACGCGTTGGATGCGGGTGGTACAGGACGGGTCTTGGTGAACCTTTGGGAGGACTATGTCCAGCAGTGGACGTCTTTCAGCTGAAATAATGATGATGCGAGTGCAGTGTGCTGGGCCTTACGAGATCAAAACGTAGTAAATTGCCTACTTAACCCTCGATACTTAGATTCTACATTACTTTGCTCACCCGCGACCATACGATAGCTACGTTTATGTAAAAAAAACCGGCCAAGAGCGTGTCGGACACGCCCAAGGTAGGGTTCCGTAGCCATTACGAAAAAAGCAAGTAATATTTTTCTAAGGATTTCGTATATGTACGGAATCATCCAAGTTTAGGTATGTTTTATACCTTAGGCTACTATTTACTCTAAAACTACAAATAATTTCCAAGCAATCTTAACCGCTATAATTTTCCTAGTAAATTTGATATATTTACTACCATTTTGAATTTTTCAAATTTTTCCACCCAACAGTTTAGATTTTAGAGGACGGTCGATTTTAATGAAAATTTTCACTTTAAAGTTGGATATTTCGCAAACGGATCACTGAATAGAAAAATCATGTTAGCAACCCCGCAATGGTTTTAAAAGACCTATCCAACGATACCCCACACTATAAGGTTTGTCGAGAAAAAAAAATCACCCCCACTTTACGTCTATGGGAGGTAAATAAAAAAAAAAATTTTTATTTTTTATTTTACCACTTTGTTGGCGTGACTGATATGTATATTCATGCCAAATTACAGCTTTCTAGTACTAACGATCTCTGAGCTTAGCCGCGGACGGACAGACAGACAGACATGGCGAAACTATAAGGGTTCCTAGTTGACTACGGAACCCTAAAAAATGCGTGTCGAGTTCGAAACGAGTCAGTGTAGATTGGTGGTGGTGATGGTTGGGTTTGTGTGATTTGTGTGTTCGTACAGTGTGGAGGTGGAGGAACTGCTTGAACACGCATTTCTCACATAAACGTAACTATTGTAATCGCGGGTGAGCAAAGTAATTGTTGCAAAGTAACGCCTGATTCAATAATTTTTTTACTAAGTCAAATATACCCTGTGATGCGTAAATTGTTTGATGTGCAATGTGCCAAAAATTGTTTTATATTTAGTTTTAGTGCATTGTATCGTTTTTATAGTTACATATTATTTCATAGACTACGGGATAAGTTTTGCATTAAATATTTAATTGGTGTTTCTGCGTTTCATTTCGTTTTTAATCCCCGACACAAAATAGGGGTGTTATAAGTTTGACCGCTATGTGTGTGTGTGAAGTCTGTCTGTGGCATCACAGCTCTTAAACGGTTGGACTGATTTGAATGCTGTTTTTTTTATTAGAAAGCAGGTTTTTTGGCGATGGTTCTTAGATATGTTTCTTCAAAATCGATTCAGCCGTTTCAAAGTTATCTCTTTTGCTAGCTGCGGAAGGGATCTTAGACGCATAATGGGCATTTACTTAATTTTCAAACATACGTGTGCGTTGGGGGTATTTAAATTTTGGATTTGCCACACTGGATGCGTTCTGCGGTCGCGGTCAGGTCAAATTGAACTCAGCCCGCATTATGTAGGGTCAACGTCATAAATAAGTGATCACTTTTGTACCTTGTCACTTTAACGTCATGTTTGAAAAGCCATACGAAATTACGTAACGACTGAAAGCGACAAGGTACAAAAGTGGTCACTTATTACGTTGACTGTACGAACAACATTGTGGGGCGGTAGGAGGCTAAGCTAATGTTTGTTATGTTACATGGAAAGATGCGTGCATAGTAAATGAATAAGAATTTAATTAAACTAAATCAGCTGTTTATTAAAAATAATGACATTACATACTCAACTTATAACTATAGCAAAAGGCACTCAAAACTGTTTATTATTGCATGGAGAAAAACCGCTTAATGTCGGTTTCTTCGTATATTAAAAAAACAATTTTGGATACCCTAACAGACGTACTGTTGTACTTCAAGACGTTATACATGAGGCAAAGCCGCCCAAAGTTGCTTAGCAAAACACACCTCCTTGTAAGAAGCAACGTCGCTTTACAATAAATGTTGCCTTACAAGAAGTAACATTGCTTCACAAGAAACAGTGCCTTATAAGCAACGTCGTGTTGCTAAAACGTCACTTTACAAAAACGTCGGCTTACAAGCAGCAACGTTGCTTTACAAGACATCGCCTTACAAGCAACGTCACTTTACTAAAACGTCGCCTTACAAGCAGCAACGTTGCTATACAAGACACATCGCCTTACAAACAACGTTACCTTACTAAAACGTCACTTTACAAAAACGTCGCCTTACAAGGAGCAACGTTGCTTTACAAGCCACATCGCCTTACAAGCAACGTCACTTTGCAAAAACGTCGCCTTAAAAGAAGCGCCTTTGCGTTACGAGAAACGCCTTATAAGCAACGTCGCCTTAGAAGCAACATTTCTTTACGAACATCGTCTTACAAGCAACGTAGCTTTACTAAAACGTCAGTTTACAAAAACATCGCTTTACAAGAAACGTCGCCTTACAAAAACGTCACCTTTCTAAAACGTCACTTTACAAGCAACGTTATCTTATTAAAACGTCACTTTACAAAAATGTCGCCTTACTAAAACGTCACTTTACAAGTAACGCCGCCTTACAAACAACGTTGCCTTACTAAAACGTCACTTTACAAAAACGTCGCCTTACTAAAACGTCACTTTACAAAAACGTCGCCTTACAAAAACGTCGTCTCACAACCAACGTCGCCCTACAAGAAGAAGCGGCGCCGCGACGTCTCCATCTGGTGCCGCCGGCCGGCTATTATCCACTCGTAGTCGCCGGTCTTGGAGGCGAAGGTGCCCTGCTGCAGGGATATCAGCTTCAGCGTGAACCGCGGACCCAGCTCGCAGAGCCGGGCGCGCTTGCCGTCCTTGGTGAACTCATATCTAGAAAGTAAATGTAAAAGCATTAATATAGCGTTGTTGCGATAGAGAGAATCTATCGATAGTATCGTGTCCTTGGAAATCAGTCTATCGATAGTCCTATCGACCCTTGACGATACTATCTATAGTGAAAAGTAGTATCGACGGTAGTAACGACCGCTTTAGCCTAGTTGGTAGTGACCCTGCCTACGAAGCAAGAGGTCCTGGGTTCAAATCCCGGTAAGGGCATTTATTTGTGTGATGAGCACGAATATTTGTTCCTGAGTTATGGATGTTTTCTGTGTATTTAAGTATTTATTTATCTATATAAGTATGTTTATCGTCGTCTAGTACCCATAGTACAAGCTTTGCTTAGTTTGGGATTAGGTCGATTTGTGTAAGATGTCCCCTAATATTTATTTATTTATTTATCTATCGCGTGAAAAAGACGATACTATCGATTGATGAAATTAAGTAATACTATTGCTAAAGATGAATAGTATCGATCACAACATAAGTAAGATCAATAGTATCGATAGTTTTATTTCTAATGCTCTCTCTAATATCTGCTAGCTTTCTAATGCTATACTCTTTCCATTCTCAAAAACGTATACTTGCAATCGCGCGCGAATGAACGTTAAGTTTAAAAAACTAACAAAACATAATCGCGCCCGATTGCGCGCACAGGCTTTCCGGCACGCAATCCTGTACGCTCTTGAGAATGCGCGATAGAGCGACTGTATGAAGGCGGCTATTGGCGATCTACCCTAAATGCCGTCTTTACCCTTACCTGTGGTGCCGGAAGAATATGTAGTCCCTTTGGTTGTGGAAAGTGACGGCGCGCCGGCCGCGGAACTGCGGCTCGTAGTGGAAGAGCGCGCCCAGCATGCGGCCCACCGTCAGACCGAGACGCGTGCCGAAGTTGTTCAGGAGCACCTATACCCATGTACTTAATATAACGACAAACGCAAACGCCTCATTACAGTAAGATTATTTCCACTTTGACACTCGGTAATTCTCGACATACGAGTATTTCTCAAAAAGTTGTCCTGACACGAAATTGACAAGAAATCAGTTTTGCCAAAAAATTATCAACACTAAGGACAAGATCATAAAGCATAAACTGCATAAAACATCCAAAATTTCTTGACGTCAGGAAAACTTCACGAAATCTTGTGAGGAAAAAATCGTAACTTTGTAACTACATCAAAACTTTCTATTGGGTCCAACAACAAAGATTATCTGACTTTTTATCACCCTTACCACAAGGTTTTGTATAAATTTAAACTTACAATATTACTTATTTTTTGTGTTGAAATAGCGTCAGGAAATATTTTTTCTTTTTTAATATGGCAACAACTTGAAAATGGACAACTTTTTGAAAAATAGTCATACAGCGAGAAAGGTCGGAAGTGAAATACTTAGGCTGAGGTTTTGTTATTCATTACATTAAATAGGTTTGAATATTTTATGTGATTCAATTCTAGGATTTTATATAAGTACAGTATTACCACTTATATAAGTTACGCCGATGTACCTGCGCAGAAAACTTATTATGATGTGGAGCGAAAATTTTTCAGCCAATCATAGCACACCACGCGTACGTGCGTCACGTGACTGTCCACTATTGGTTGTTTCCCTGTCGTCTATGGTTTTCTAGTGGTTAGCAACCAAGCTTGTTTAAGCTGTCATAACAAAGATTGAGTAAGTTCGGTAAAGATTCCATTGATATTTAAAACCTCACATGTACTTTTATTAAGAGCGAGATAGCATGAGTCCGTGTTGTTCTTGTGTTTGAAGCCATGAGGTAAAATAATGTGTTAATGTCGTTGGTATTCACGTTCGGTTTCAGTCGGTGATAGGTTGCACTATTCTGCGCAAACGGTTATTGCCGATGTAACTAATATAAGTGGTAATACTGTAACAATAAATGTCAATCCTTGTTTATTTTATTGAATACCTGATTAAATCTAGTCAAATAAGATATTAAAAAGTAAGTTCACAAACTATCTTTAAGATATATCATATAAGTATCTTTTTGTATTTTTTTTATTTTTCAACTTCATTTTTTATTACTTTTACGGTCATCCCGTGAAATCCATATATCATCGCCAGTCTCTCGATGAGGGTATAACATAGATGGCGCTGTATCACTGCAGAATGTGATTATCTAACAGACTGAGATGTGCGATGTACGGGAAAAATTTGTGTCTAAACTCCTGGTCAGTGGTGGTGTTGGGGAATAGCACGCGGCACGGAATGCTGAGGACCTGGGTTCGATCCCCAGCGCTGGTCTTTTTTCTGGGGTTTCAGTTTGTATTTAGTATGAAATATTCACAAACTGTGTTCTTAATTGACAGTATGTCATAGATAGTCAATAAAAAAACCCACTAAAACAAAAGAGAATCTCTTTGCTGGCCATGGCCAGCAATGTTGTATGAAATCCCATTGTTGTCATCTAATTTGAAATTAGAACGAATCTTCAATAAGTGCTGTACAATGACGTACTTCGCGTTCTATTGTCACGAATATAAGGACGACCTTCCTTGGATGTTTGAGAACAACAACTTTCCTATCTTCCTAAAAGGGTAAAGGTGCGACCAAACCGCCGCTTAAAAACGGTGACGTTACGGAATCGCAGTGACAAACCGTAAACGTCACAACTTTACTATGGAGAGCATGCGGTAAATTCTGAAATTTACGGTGCGTCACTGCGATTCCGCACCGTCACCGTTTTTTAAGCGGCGGTTTGGTCGCACCTTAAATCCGCCATTGAGAACATTGTTTGACGTGACACCCAGTAATGACATACCTCTGGCCTGTGATTAGTGATCTCCTTATAATCCTTCCGCAGTTCGGGCGTGATCTTGCAGCTGGATAGCCTGAAGTGGGCAGTGGGTCCATCTGGCAGGTGGATCAACAGGAACCCGTTCGGCTGCTTCTGGTTCTCGTTGACTACGATCACGTCTGTGACCTGCTCGCGTATGGCCGACTGCACTATGCGCTTTACCGATGACCTGGTGGAAGAGCATGATTGATTGATTGATTAATTTCCAATGTAATTTGGAACGTAGGAGTCGTAGCTTCCAATAGTTGCGATGGATGTTACCACACGCCACTGTTGGCGTATGTAAGCGATTAAGAATTTCGGGGAAGTCGGTTGGGAGCGACGTGGTTCAATTGGTAGAACACCCAGGTTGGGGCGCATACCCAGGAGACGTGGGTTCGAATCCCACCGGCGCATCCGAAAAACTTTTTCGCTTTTAAATAATCTTTGATTAAAACTTTATTTCGTCCATAACACATGTTAAAAAGATACAAACAAGAGATACAAAAACAGACTATACTAATTTAGAAGGTAAAATGAGATACAATCAAAAATAAAACATAATATATGCGCTTTAATCAAATGAAACAGTGGATACCATGTGCCCTGGAAAAAAAAGGCGCCATATACTGCCAGAACCTGCTAAAATGTTGGGCGTGCTTGGCCGCTCTAAGCGATACTTCACTCCAAAGCAGCGGCTTCAGATATATAAGGCCCAGGTTCGGCCAAGGATGGAGTATTGCTCTCATCTCTGGGCTGGCGCACCCCAATATCAGCTGCTTTCACTTGATCGCATACAGCGCAGGGCGTGCCGAGTTGTCGGCAACCCCTCACTCTCCGTTAAACTCGATCCTCTTGCTCTCCGCAGAGACGTTAGCTCCCTTTGCGTGTTCTATAAGATCTACAACGGGGAATGCTCTGAGGAACTCTTTGACCTCATTCCAGCTGCGGGGTTCCATTACAGACCCCCCCGTCGTAAGCGTTCATTTCATCGACATCATGTTGATGAATGGCAGTCTTCGACGGTGCGTTTTAAGCGGTCTTTTTTGCCACGAACTTGCAAAATCTGGAACGAGCTTCCCGCTGGGGTCTTCCCATTGAGTTACGACCTGGGTGCCTTTAAGAGGCGAGTGTACAATTTTCTGCAGGGCCGACAACGCACTGGTATCGCGTAAAGCGCTGCGAGTGTCTGCGCTGTGACAGTGGTGTTCATTTAACATCAGGTGACCCACTAGTTCGTTTGTCTGGCTTCACTAACATAAAAAAAAAAAAAAAAAAAAACCATACAGAGAGATCTGTGGAAGTGGTAAGTATAAAGAAGAAGGCATGAGATAAATTAGCTGCTAGAAACGTAAAATTTACACCCTGTGAAGTGAGCCTTTTGCCTTTTGGGCCCTGCCATTTAGTTATTTGGTAAGTCCATCTATTATCTTTGTATCTTGACAGGTGCCCTGCCCATTTCCACTTCTGTTTTAAGCTAAAAAGAAGTGCGTCTGTTAGTTTAGTTTTCATGCGGATGTCTGCATTTCTCGTTCTCTGTATTTTTCTCTGTTTAAGTATACTTTGTTCCATTGCATGTTGGCATGATGAAATTTTATTCTTTACCTTTTCTGTAAAGACCCATGTCTGGCTGGCGTAAGTTAAGCTTGGGAGAATGCAGGAATCCATTATGGTCTTTTTTATATTAAGGCTATAGTTCCCTTTAAGAATTTCTTTTTGGGCCCAGTATTTTTTCCAAGATGAACTTATTCTTCTATCTTTTTCGTTTTGGTTGCTATTTGCATCAAACGATACCAACTTACCCAGATACACATATTCATTTACATAGTCCATCGGTTTTTCCTCTAGATTAATTGTTTTCCTTTGACTGTTTGACATAATTTTAGTTTTGGATGCGTTCATGTGCAGGCCGACTTTTATGCTTACAGAATTTAGTTTTTGTAGCATTGATTCTAACCCTGTCGCGGATTCACTAAAAAGAACAATATCGTCTGCAAACCTTAGGTGTGTTAGTTTTTTATTAAATATCCATATGCCATTCTTTTCCCAATTAATGTTTTTGAAAATATCTTCAAGCACAGCTATGAATAGTTTTGGAGACAGCGAGTCGCCCTGGCGCACTCCTCTTCCAATTGTGAACTCCTTCCCTTGTCTTTCCAGTTTTACCCGGCTTACACTATTTGCGTAGATGTTTTTTATGATATTTACATATGTTTTGTTTACATCATTATTTCTTAGAGCGGTCCATATTGATGGGT